>OY979711.1:35545233-36745233 GCA_963855925.1 Inga laurina
TCACAAGATTTTTTCTGTGCGATAATAGTTCTAGTGAATTCTTTTACATTGCGCAATTAAATTGAAATGCAACATTGATTTGATTGCCATAAAAGTGTTTGCCTTTTTTAATATAATGTAAATAAACAAAAACAAACCACAATATTGGATTCAGCAAACCCTGTAAACTTTTTGTTTTTGAATTAAAAGGCAGGCATTGACGGTTTGATATTATAAGGAAGATCGAATCCAGGACCCCCATTTAAAAAAGAACTCTCATATTATTAAGTTACAAAAGCCTTCTGGCACAAATCCTTTAGGTGTGTTTGGTTTGAGGGGGAGGGAAGGATAGGTAAATTACAATTTTAGACAAAGAAAACCCAAAAATTACCCTTTCTCTTTTTTTTAATTTTGGATTCCCATCCAAAATTTACCCTCTCATTCCTTTTAAATTTTGCGTTCCTACCCAAAATTTAAATATCTTCAGCCTAAAAAGATAATTTACCCCTCCTATCATCTCCTCCTCTCAAATCAAACACACTCTTAAACTATCACCTATGGTAGCATGCGGATTTGATATCCCATAGGGCTTGTTTGATGTGAGGGGAGGAGAGGGAAAGTGGGTGGACGGAACAATTTTTTGAGTTGAATTTTAAAAAATTTCAGAAATTGGGTTAAAAAATTTTAATTAATTTTTCTTACTTTTTATCTTATATACTCTATTTATTAAAATTTTATTATCTCACTTCTTCAGTCTTTTAAAATTCAACTCATAAAAATTTTCTCTCCCTCCCTTCCCCTCCAAATCCCTCGCACCAAACAGACCCATAGTTTCCCAACCTGATGCTCTCTCCAACGTGCATGTGTTTGGTATCACTTATTTTTTGATAATAAGTCTTTATTACGCAACCCGAGATAAAACTCATCTCACATACTTACCTCGTATACCGTAAATCATTATTTATAAGCACTTATTACCCAAAAATAAGTTATTCCAAACGGACACTAATGCTTTACTTGGATGGGGAGAAAATGGGAGGGGAAAGAAAATTGGAGTGAAAAAGGGGGGAGGGAGGAAGATTTCCTTTGCTCAGATAGGGAAGAAAATGAAAGGGAGGGAAAAAGTGAGGAGGAAAATAGAGTGGGTCCCACAGTCCCTTTTCCTCCTAAAATTTCTCTCTAGAAGTGGAGAGATTTGGGAGAGAAATTTGTCGCCCCAAACTGCCCTTAACACATTTATCCACCAACACCTCGCTACAAACTACAATAAACCACGCATGTTTTTTCAAAAAGCAAATAAATAATATTTAAAAAATGTTAGATGCTGTAAATGAAAAAAAGTTGTTAAATTAAATGCCAATAGAACTACTATTGCACCGAGTTTCAGTCACAACGATGAATCAAAGAAAAAAAAAAGACGTACTATTCGATTTTGTATATTTAATTACTTTTTTTAAAAAAATGTTTTAAAATTTTTATGTTACACTTTAACCCCTTCATTTTTATATTAAATTTTTCTTAGTCATTAACAAAGTTGGACAGTTTATAATTAAATATTTCCTTTTATTTTATTTAGTTTTAAAAAATTATGCACTTTTTTAATTTTACCTTAAAAATAAATTATTTTTGCAAATTATTTGATTTTAAAATATATAATTTGTCATTTTAAGTTATCAGATGATGTTAATACTAAAATAATTTTGTCACTATAATATTTAATTTAATTTTAAATATGATTATTTAAATATATGGGTAAAGGTATGTTAATCATCAAATATTTACTCATTTTCTTTTCTCTCACTCATCCAAGCACATAAGTGATAATATTTTCTTCATATTTTTCTCTTCTCCTCATTTTCTTTCCACCCCTTTTCTTTCCTTCGAACTTTTCTCCTCGTCCAAGTAGAGGGTAAGTTTAACTAATAAGTCAGTTGCTCATTTTGCTCTCTATCAAAAGTCTAGAAGGTCACAATATCCAATCTCAACTAACCATTTCGGATTCAGATGAAGGAAAGACAATCTTGAGGAGAAATCTTGTAGCCAAGCACTAAGAGATTAAGAACCCGATTACGATGAAGTATGAAACTCATTTTGTGAGTATCCATCCAAGAATAGGACCAGAAATCGACCAAAGAAGATCAATTTGTCTCTGAAAACAACATTCTTGTGAACCCCATCTTCAATCCTTTAAAGAACTTTTGAATCATCTTCTCTTCCCTGTGCCTATCTCCTTACACCTCCATTTTTTCCTTCCTCTCTCACTTATCCTCACCAAATCAAGGGAACAAAATCGAAAAAGATGGAGACGGCGAAGAGGGTGCTCTGCCACCTACCGACGATGACGCCCGGTCCTATCATCGAATTTTGCTTCAATGGCTATAGGTTCAGCCTTGCTCGATGATGCTCTTCAACTAGGTTTAGCTCGACGGTAAGGTGCATACAAGATTGAAATGAAGACGGCAATAGGGAAAGACTCAGAACTCAGAAGTGTCGATAGTAGAGAATCAATAAACCTGAACTTGCAACTTCTAGAACGACGTCATGTGGCCAAGATAAGCTTTGGTAGAAAAGGCTATCGGGCTTCAAGATTTGTGTTGTGGTGGTAACTCAAGAATCACCGAAGTAGACTTTATTATTTTGCCCAAGATAATAGCTGTTGGAAATTGTGTCCTAAGGGTCAATTATTATACTTTGAACATTATTATTTTAATGAAATTTTTCTATTCTGTTATCATATTATTTGTATGTTAACTGTGATAATTGTATTCTTAGATAATTCATAAAAATTATCTTAAAATGTCCCTGGTCGATCATCTATGCGGGAGCAGAGATGAAACAAGATCAATATGACTTTGATAAGATATGGAGATACGAATCAAAGTCTTAGGCACTTGTAAGAGTACAAGGTGCTAGACCGACCCACTATGAGAGAGCTACATAGATCAAGTCATAAGCTTTTCTCATGTATAATCATGTCACAATGCCCTTAGACCTGAGGTCATCATAGATTCCTACATGAGAGTTGTTAAGCTTTGAACTAGACAAAAGTCACGTTTAACCGGGTGATGATAAAGGCTATGATTGGGCTTGGTGTTTTTTCATGCAGAGGAATATAAATGATCATGATGGAATTTGTCCCTCACATTAGTAGAGAGATATTACTGGGCCCCTCGATGAGTGAGTCTGAGAAATGTATGGCCATACTATGATGAAAGGAGTTTCCGTCTCTATTATCAGGCTACTCAGGAATCGAGAAAGTAATGGTCAGGAACATAAGGATGACATTATCCATGCCTTATCCTTGATGATATATCGTGTGACAAAAGGGACGTGACATGTTTGTATGACAGGTTGCATCGTGATAACGATCCTCATATGAATTGGGTAGTCGTAATGTCTTATTAGAGGCCGCTTGCGACTTTTGGGTTAGTATAGTTATTGGTCTACTGCCAACTTCATATGGGCCTACAAGATAACACACAAAGATGGCCCAACACGAGATAATGTTTAATTTATGGTGGACGAATTTTATATTTATATATATGTACAATATAAAATTCATTAATAATATTATATAGATATATATTTTCGAAATATATATATATATATATTATATGATATTATTATATTGTGTTAGTTTTAAATTTAATTTATTAAGATATATTAAATTTAATAACTATAATGATAGAGATATAGTATCTCAGATTTAATTTATGAAGATAAATTAAATCTAATGGCTCTTTATTTGGATTAAATAAATAGGTTAAATTAAAACTGTTGAACAGATTTAATTCAAATTGAATTTATTTAATTTTCTCATCAAGATAATTAATAGTTAATTAATTTCGAAATTAATGATGATTAATTTTGAAATTTGAAAATAGCCCTCATAGGTTATAAACTTGATAGAGCAGATATATTGAGATACACATTAGAATTGAAAGCCGCAAGAGAAACCCTAGGAGACATTAGAGGCACTAGCACGCAGTCTCGGTTGGAGAGCATTTGTGTGGATACTGATAGAGGGAGCGAACCTGACGTGTGGGCTACTAGAGATCGTGAAAACCCTGAATCAAAAAGGTATGAATCCTTCCAACTTTGTTTAAACGCCGTTGACTGATCCTTGATTAGGATTGACAAAATTTTTAAAATTCTTCTGTTGTGCCCGCTGATCCTAACAATAGCATGCTCTTGGTATCATGTCAACAAGTGTAAAAGAAACATTATGGAAAAGATGAAGAATCATGTGTTATTCTCGCATAAGAGCAACATGCTCACAGGGTTATTACTAATTTACCATCACTTAACTTAATGGAGATAACCAATTCTACTTAGGGATCAAGAGGGATTTTCCTTTCTAAAAAGATATTCAAGTTATCCTTTCTATTAATATGGTGAGGATCTCTCTATTCTATACCCTCAACTCTTTAACTAAGACCCTTTATATATATTAGGGCCTTAACAAACTAACTAATTAGTTAATTTTACTCTAATATCTCTAACAAACAGATGTATAAACAAACTAATATATAATCTAATGATACACAATATATCCTATGATTAAATAATTTATTTATCTTTGATCTTTAAAAAAAGCAACTCACTCTTATGTTAAGGACCAGAAATAGTATAATGTTGTTTGCGAAACGTTTAGGAAACAAAGGGCTTGTGTTGGTATAGAATGTATTTTGATGGAAATAAAAGGTTTTGAAGGAAAAAATTCTAAATAGCCGCGGTTTGGTATGCAAATTAAAGAAAAGAGAAATGATAAATTAAAGAAAAAATAAAATAAAAAAGTATAAAAAACCCAGAACACCCCCCCCCCCCACACAATGATAAAGCAAAAAGACGAATGGAAATTCTTGGAATTTCCTAAATTGAAAAATTGTTTCCCTCCAAAAGGGGAAGGGATGGATAGATTTTCTCATATAAGAGTTTTTCAGTGCACCAAATGACTCAACTAAAGGGGAAAACGTCATTTTCTTCTTCCTTCAACATACTCCTCCTGTTTTCAATGTAAGATCGATTTATCTAATTTAATTAGGTTAAGAAAATTAATTTAGTTAACATGACATATTTTCTTAAAACACCCTAACTAATCATCTTCATTAATATCCTCATTACCTCTCTCTTATTTGATTACTGTTATGGGAGCATCAATAAGAATATATTGGAAAAATATTGACAAATATGAGAAAGATTTCTTACATTTACAACTAAAATCAACTCTTCAATTAGGTTCTACAATAAGAATCGGAAGAGTATCTTCATCAATCCTGTAATATCCTGATTTTTATTTTTAGAATATAATTATAATTTAGAGATAATTATGAAATTAATAGTAATTTTTGGGTAAAAAGAAAAGAGGAATTTAGTTAAAATATATTTTAAAATAATAATAAAAATATATATATTAAAAAAATTAATAATTATATACATATATATATTTAAAAATAATAATAAATAAATAAATATTATAAACAATAAAATTATATATATATATATATATATATATATATATATATATATATATATATATATATATATATATATATATATATATATATATATATATATATATATATATATATTAAAAGAAAGAAAAGTGGGTGCCCACAACAAAGAAAAAAACGGGGGAGGCACATTTAATAATAGATTGTGGGCATTGCCGACAATCTCAAAATGAAAATCGGGGAAGACACCCGTAGTTTTCATAAGGGGGGAGTATTATAAATAGCCCCTCTCCCCCGTCCTCACTTCACACACCTCAAGTGTGAAGAAAGGTGTAGAGTGAAGCACTAGTAGGAGTATTTTTATATCTTTGGAGATCAATAAAGTACTCAATATTACTTCTCATCTCAGAATTGTTTTTATGAAAATGTTCTAAATAATTTTCTCTTTCTTATGATAATAATTTTATGATGATTAGAGAAAATTTTAAGATTATGATTTTGGATAAATTTGAGTTTTGTTACTATGAGGCTATAAGAATGTAGAGGATAATTAATAGTTAATTTTACTCAAGTTAATTTTGTTACTTAGTTAGCATATAATTTTATAATGAAATCTTTATATAACTAATCTATGAATAATTCTATATTAGGCTTCTTAACCGATTAAATTTAGGTTAAATAATTTATTTGGATTATTAGAGGTATTCTTGAGGTTTTAATTGGTTTATATTTTTTTTAGGATGATGATTTATAATTTATCCATTTTATAGATTGATTATTGTAGATTGATTTTTGGCATATATTTGAGCTCTTGGATTAGGAGCTTGTGATTATAATTTTGCTTTGGCGAAAGGTAACCACTTTCCACTTATTATTTGTGTTGATATGCTGTTTGTGAGTATTTTGATATTTACTCCAATGAGTAAAGGCTTATTGTGATTGAGAAAGTTATCATTATATTGTGAAGTATTTTGATATAAACTAGCTTTATGGAATTTTATGATTTGAAATGAGAAAAATATGTATATATTCGGGAAAATCCCATTGAAATAATTATTGATAAATTATTGTGATAATGGGTTTGGGATAAGATAGAGTATATTATTTTACCACGTGGTATAGCCTCCATTGGTGCACGATGGTTGGCTGTTTATTGTCCCACCAGTTTCAATGAGGGACTGCCCCACCAGTTTCAATGAGGGGCTGCGACACCCCACCAGTTTCAACGAGGGGAAAGACCCATGGTCCGGGGCACGTGCTCTGAGGGTTTGGCCGATCCTCATCGCGTGACCGGTGAGCTTTTTGAGTGGCCAGTCACATGGTTAGTAACTTAGCCCATGGGTCTAGTCGCGCGGAAATAAGGCGGTTCAGTTGGATTGATGGGAGGCAATGAGAATTGTAATAAGAAATTTATGTATAAAAATGTAATATTGAATTTTTATAATTTGCTATATAAATTGTTCCACTTAGCACCTCATGAACACATGTTAGCATGTGTAATGAGTCGGATAGCTGGTTACTGAGGCTTTTGTCTCACCCCGTTAATTTAACATTTTTCAGGTGATAATTCTCTTGCTGGAATGTCGGGAGGAGCTCCAGAGGCATAGATATATTTCTATATATATCTGTCTAGCCTCTTATAGTTTATTATGTGTTGAATGAATGTATATTGCCACTTATTAGGGACCATATTTTGTAAACTCTAAATTCGTCTACGTACTTTGTTTATCATATAAAGTTGGGTGACTTTGGTTTTGAAATGGAAATGTTTGATATGATAACTGTAGGGACTTAAATCCTTTATTACCATGGTAGAGTTTTCAAATAGTTACTTGAACTCTTTTCTACCATGGTAATCTTTTTTTAAAAAAAAAAGAGTAATTCTTAAAGATAAGTTAATATTAAGGAGAGGATCTTACAAATCCAAAAGGCTCTTAGTTAAAAAGAATTGACAGAGACAATTCTCAAATACAAATATGTCATAATTGTTGGGTTATACTAAGTCTACTCTTGATAGATATAGATGATGGTTCAAACCTTATTTATAACTAGAGCACAAATAAAAATAGAACAAAGTGGCTGACAAATTAGCAAAAGGTCTCTCTCATCCAGCTTTTCTTAATGCCTGCCCAGATTACTAAGTATATGTATGGGATATACTTTTTCACATAAGTCGAGACAAAGCTCCTTTCACATACTTACCTCGTCTACTGAATCACGATTAAAAAGCACTTATAAGCTAAAATTAAGCCATCCCAAACAAACACTTAGGGCCCGTTTGGTGCGATCCCATTACATCCTGCGGTGCAGTGTAATGCAATGCAATTGTAATGCAATACAATATTAATTACAGGGGTAGTGTTTGGTTTGATTTTTAAGCAACATGCAATGAGTTAATATTTTAATAATTATTTAAAATTAATATATTACACAAAATCTATTTTACCCCTTAATATAATCTTTGTAGAAAAAAGTTACAAGTCGACGATGGCGGGGATGGAGGAGGCGGTGGGCGGTAGGGGTGGAGGAGGAGGTGGTGGCGGTGGGCTGTGGCTGGGGGTGGCGGCGGCTGCGGTAGAAGAGGTGGTGGCGACGGGGGTGGAGGAGGAGGTGGTGGGGGTGGCGGCGGCGGCGGAGGAGGAGGTGGTGGTGGTGGGTGATGGGCCGATGGCGGTGGCGGCGATGGGCGGCTGGCAGGGGTGAGGGTGGTGGGGGGTAGAAGAGGTGGTGGTGGGCCGATGGCGGCGACGGAGGTGGTGGTGGTGACGGCGACGAGCGGTAGGGGTGAGGGTGGCAGCGGAGGAGGAGGTGGCGGTGGCGGCGGTGGGCAGAGGGCTGGTGGCGAGGGCGGGGTGGAGGCGGTGGCGGCAGCGGGTGGAGGAGGTAGTAGTGACGGCAGAGGGTGGAGGTGACGGCGGTGAAAGAGGAAGAGGTTGTGACGATGGCAGTTGTGACATGATGCAGTAAGTGAAATGAGATAAGTGAAACAAAGACAAGGGAAACTAATGGGTAAATTGGACTTTTTAGACCATGCAATGGGATGGTAATGAGGATTCATAGGGGGGAGGTATGAATGAGGATTACCAATTTTTTGGTAATCATCATTAGCATGGTAAACCTTATTACCATGCTAAAGAGCAACCAAACACTCTTCTCATGATAATGCAATCATGATTACCATTGCAGGCATGCAATGGGTTGAACCAAACGGGCTCTTAATATTTCTGTTTTGGGCTTGGCCCTCATTTATACCAAAACAAATAAAACATAGTATAGAAACAAATCATCCTTGTATCCTTTAGGGGGAGTTACACAACAATCTTGTGCAATATATAATTAAAAAGAGAGTTACACTACCCTCCAGTACGTTACATTATATAGGAGAAGGATAGGGAGTTTTTAGTTTTTTGCATACACTCAAAACCATATAAATCCCTTCTATAAAAACTAAGTTTCTTCTCTCACTCCAGTGATTTTATTGGGTAACATAAACAAAGTCTTCTGGATCGTGATTCAGTTTCGTATGGGCAGTTCGCTCCATGAAATCTACAGGTATGCCTAAAATCTTTCAAGAATGACTAAAAGGATTGGGGCAGCTTTTAACACACACACATATTTTCTAAGGAAAAAACGTGGGCATCAGGCATGTTTAAAATGCCAAACAACAAAAGAAACTTGAAAATGAATTAAAAAGAATTGTTCAAGACAAGTTTTTTATGGTCATTATCGGTGAGATCATAGTTCATGTGTTGATGACTTGAT
Source organism: Inga laurina (assembly GCA_963855925.1). Lineage (NCBI taxonomy): Eukaryota > Viridiplantae > Streptophyta > Magnoliopsida > Fabales > Fabaceae > Inga > Inga laurina. The sequence continues at coordinate 35,554,428 of OY979711.1, forward strand.
GTTTATTATTGAAATGGTTTTTCTATGTATGACTTAACTGGGAAGTCATATTTATCAGTTTTTTCCTCTAATTTATCTATTGATGCTTTTTAAATAATAATCAAATAAGAGAGAGATAAAAGGAATTAAGAACTAGGTAATCAGACATGGACCAGAAACTGGCCAACCGGCTGGCAGTTTGGTTCGGTTTGGGTTTGATTTTCTTATTTTTATTTTTTAAAAAATCGACTTTTTAATTTTTTTTTAGAATTTCATATTAATAATCATTAAATCTTTAATTTTTTATCGGTTTAGTTCTATGTTAGCTCCAGTTTAACTCCGTCTAACCTACTGACCCTTGACTCAGTACCCCGACCGGATTAGTGACCAATCAGGATTTAATTACTTTGATTAAGAAAGATGATTATAGTATTTTGAAAAAATATCATATCAACTAGGTACATTAGGTAATAAATTGGTATTACGTCCAGGACTCGACAGAGTTTTATTTTTGCACATGTGAACACCTGGTTAAAAGGCTAGAGTTTAACAAGTAACCGGCCTAATACCTCGCATGGAAAGAAAATTACATTTTTTTTTTTTGGAAAATTTGATTGAAAAACCTACTGTATATCTTAAAAGGGAAAATTGTGAAAAAATCCCTCATTGACAACTTATTTGTCAAATGGGACCTTCACGTGCAGATTATCTTCCACGTATGCAAAATATTTTCCCTGGTGTGTAGATGATCTTTCCTGTGTGCGAAATTCTTTTCTATATGTGTGTAGAAATCTTCCCTATATGTGGAAAAATCTTCCCTTCATATGTAAGATATCTTCTCAAATCCTATTTAGCAAATAAGTTATCGATGATGTTTTTTTTAACAATTCTTTCATCTAAAAAAGTCTCAGTTAGAACACAAAACCCATGATAAACAACACAAAAACCAACGTGGCAAAAGATTTTTTTTTAAAAAATTTTATTATATAAATATTTTCATTTTAAATTAAGAAAGCTGACCAAAACGTCTGTGCAACAGCCAACTTTTAAAAGACACTGAACTTTTTTTTTTTTCCATCGAAAAGGGCAAGCAACTTTTAATAATTATTATTTAATAATTTTATTAATTTAATCAATAAATAATTTCCTTTTTTTAATATTTCATCATAATTGATTGATTAAGTGCATATTTAGAAACACTTATTTTTTTGAATATAAGTGCTTATTACGTAAGCCGAGATAAAACTCCTCTCATATACTTACCTCGTATACCGTGAATCACGATTTATAAAAGCATTTATTATCTAAAAATAAACTATTCCAAACGAGCACTAAGTAATCATAGTTGTTTCTAGTAGCATATCCCTCAATTTTAAGAGATATAATTTATTTCTATGACTATAATACTTTCCTTTTGTGATTTTTCTTTAGGTTGGCCATAGGGGAGGGTTACAAAATATTTTTTCAATTTTATCATCATTAAATTATTAAAAAAATTATATTCATTTATTATTGATATTGATTATTTCATAATTTCCTTTTTTAAATATTTTTTTAATAATTAATTGATTAAAAAATTATAATTCCTTCTAGGAGCATATCTCTCAATTTTAGAAGATGTAATTTATTTCGATCTTTGACTATATTACTTTCTTTATGTGTTTTTTCTTTAGGTTGGGTGAAGGTTACAAAAAATTCTTCCAATTTTACTATCATTCAATTATATTCATATCGTGCAAAGCGTGAAGAGTAAACAATTGTTGTATGAATATATCAAGATCTTACATCTACCCTACACATATTTTTTTTAAAAATAAATTTAGAATAAAAATACTAATATTTCAAAAAAATAATAAAAACATATGCCCTAAATTATCGGTAACAAAAATATAGCAGATTTTGTAAAACAGCTTCTTCCTCCTGTATCTATTCTTACATTGATATGGATACATATATAGCCTTAATTAAAATTTTAAATTACACTACGCTAAAAGAGGATTTTTGGTTTTAGAAAATTTATATATACAAGTAAGAATATCCCATTGTGGCAAATTTAGAAATTCTCTGAAATTAATTTTATCTTGAATATAAATTTGGGAGAATGATGTATAGGCCCCAAATAAGAGAAAAAATTACAAGTAAATACCACTAAATCATCAAAGTACATTGAAATCCATGAGGCCTAGGTTTACTTAATTCAAAATAAGAAAAAGGCTCATTTGCACCTTTAAACTTATGACTTGATGGTGAAAGTGCCCTTTCACCATAATGACAAGTCATTGAGTAACCAATAACAAATACTTAAATCATTGGTAGCATCCTAACTTATCATTGATTGCTAAATAGTTGTCAATGTGGCATACTAACTTATAAATGATTGCTCATTAACTTGTAATTGTTGGTTCAAATTAATAAGGATAAAGTGATCTTTTCTTAATTCGAATTAATCTAATCCTGATAAAAAAACTTCAATGTAAATGATTTTAAGGGATTTGTTTGCAGCTTATTCTTTTTCTTGGGACTTGCACGTAATTCCCTATAAAATTTTGCATTCATCGTATTAATTTACAGGCCAGAAGACATTTTGGGTTTTTTGACCCACGAAAAGACAGAGTACGGCGCTAAAAGAATAAAAAAAGTGAAAATAGAGCCCCGCCACCTGTGGATCTCTGAACGAACGAACGAACAGGCATCAACCAAAGAATTAACAAAGAATAAAAATAAAATACAGAATCAAAAGCGATTGAGAAGCCTAGATAGATCGCGTCAAAAGCAACGAAACTTGCAAGGAGGAGTAGAACTTGTCCCTCTCTCGTTAATGTAATGCGATTTTGCAAACTTGGCTGGACCCAGAAGCTTCTTTTTTTCCGATTAGGGTAATTTTTCTTGAACCATCTTTGGACGCGTTGTGATTTCTTGGTTTACCGTTTCTTAATTGATCACAAACTTAATCTTTTGTCAGTTTGTGGATCAATGCGAATGAATCATCAGGACTTTGAAACAGTGTGGTGTGTCTGTTGGTTTACAGATAGATAACAATCTTTCATAACTATGGAGTTGGCACAACTTGAAGCCTTGTGCGAGAGGCTATACAATTCCCAGGATTCTGTGGAAAGGGCTCATGCGGAGAACACTTTGAAATGCTTCTCCATGAATACCGATTACATTTCTCAATGCCAATACATTCTTGACCATGCTTTGACTCCTTATGCATTGATGTTAGCTAGTTCCAGTTTGTTGAAGCAAGTAACAGAACAAAGCCTAGCTTTGCAGCTTCGGCTGGATATAAGTATTTTACTTTATTTGATCTTATCACTTTTCGGTGACTGGAAAAAGCAGGAATTGATTTCTGTTAACTCTGGGTTGATAACCTTATTTATTTTGTTTCATAGGGAACTATCTTTTAAACTATCTAGCCACCAGGGGACCAGAGTTACAGCCTTTTGTGACTGCTTCATTAATCCAACTTCTGTGCCGAGTCACGAAGTTTGGGTGGTTTGATGATGACCGATTTCGGGATCTGGTCAAAGAGTCAATGAGCTTCTTGAGTCAGGTGATCACTAGTGAATGTGCTATCCATTTGTCAAGAAGGAGCTGGCTAATGTTAACCATTATGGACAATCGGGTGTTTTGCAAGCTGGTTCTCTGCATTGAACAATGATAAAGTGCACTTTTAATCTAGTAACACTTGTGTAGAGCTCAATCTCAGAAAGAAAGAGGACTAACGTATTTGAATCAAAAAATACAGCCAAGGACTACAAAGCATGACAAACTTGACAATTTTGCTTGAGAGAGATGATAGGAAAGAAACAATATTGTTCATAAACAGAAAAAATAAATAGAAAAGTGACAATATAAACTGCAAAACTGACTAATGGTCAGTAATATTGTTAAGACTTGGCTGGTTCTTACCAGTTTTAACTGGGCCAACCCTAAAAGTGGATCTATGCTCCAAACAAGCTTGTTCCTCTGAGTGAATAGCAATTAAAGATATTTAATTTGGCTAGGAGTGCTTGTAGCTCCTTTCTAATGGGCAGTTTAAAATTCCTGAGATGTTTTGTTTATAGATATTCTGTTTTTAACAGGCAACACCTGGTCATTATGCAATTGGTTTGAAGATATTAAACCAGCTTGTTTCTGAGATGAACGAGGTAAGAGTTTATCTTGTGATACTCAAATACATTCAATGCTAGAAGTGAGTGACACCATTTACTGTTGGGAGTCATCTTTGTGCAAATATCCCATGTATACAAGATGTTTAGAGGATTAATTGTCTTCTTATTTATTGATTTATTTTTTCTTTCCAGTCAATATTAACTGTTTTTGAATTAACATACCCAGATAGTGTCATAACACCAGAATTCAGCTACATCACTTGTCTAGTTAACAATTTGCTTAATGAAAAGCATTCATCAATTGCCTGCCACATGTAGTGGTTGGGTCTTGAGTCAGTGAGGACATAAGGATTACAAATCAGTTTTCCTTATGTACAAAAGAACAGCATCCATTGTGTATGAGTGTATAGAACAATTTAGAATCAAATTTTTCTCTTTTGAAGTTATGATCTAGCTCCACCTTCTTTGTCCTATAATAATGATAAACTGTATTTTTCATTTCATCAATGGTAGCTATGTCACATAAAACTTCCATGGTCACCTACATTGTGATTCTAAGCTCTATAAGAAGATTTTTTAGCCTCAAAACTCTACCATGAGATGGGGCCCTGTATTTAGTCTCAGAGCTACTTTTGCCAACATTTTGTTGCTTCTGCTATAGACCCAATGATAAGTGGGAATTATAGTTTATTGCCACTTGTGTGCTCTGTGTGTTTTCTGCTATAAGGTCTGTTGTTTATTGTGTTTATGCTATGGTATTGTGTGTTCTTGACAATTAGAATATTAGTTGGTACTTTTCTTCTATCTTCTTTCTACTATAGAAAACAGAGAAAATGAGAGTTGCGGTAAAATAAATATTAAATAGAGTTCACCACTGAAGGAATCATGGGATATTTCTAGCTTGGCAACTAATATTCAGTTTTCCAATAATAAATTATTTTTCTGCATACTTGTCCTTGGAAATTTTCTGTGAGTGTATAGGCAGAGAGACTGGTGCCCATTCTTTTGCTGATATTTTTGTTTGGTTTCTTTGTATCTGCATTCTTTTTGCAAGTATATCTGTTTTTGTACTTTTTTCCTTCTTGATATTTTTTAAAAAGATGCATGTAAAACTTATTACTTATGATAAACTATTAAAGGGTCATTTGGTTGGGGGGAAGGGGAGGAAGCTATACTTAGAAATGAACAAGTTCCATTTGTTTGGTTTATTGAAAGACTAAACTTCTCGGAAAGTTGGAGACCAACTTACCTCACAACTATGGAAGTAATTTATTGAGTAGAATCCAAGTATGTCCTACCTCCCTAGTATTTATTATATATTCCCAAACTTACACTTAAAAATTGTGAATTAAAGTTTAATTAAACATATTTTTTTCTCTTTAACATTAAAAATTACTCTATTTTTTTGATATGGCTATTTAACTGGGTCAGATTCGAGCATTGTTAGGCCCAATTGGGGGTAGCTCTTCCAAAGGCGTTTTCTGCATTCACACGAACTCGAATTTGAGACTTTGTGCTTAAGCGGCTCAAGCCTTTTCCACTAGGACCGACGCCTGTTAGTAAACAAACTATATTTATTTAAAACAAAGTTTAGATTTTTCAAGAATTAGAAAAATGAAACGAACAATCAGCTATAAACTTCCTCAGAAGTTTGGTAAATTGAATCAAGCAACCCCCAAGAAAAGTTGACTTCAGCTAGTTATTCCCGTGTCATCATTAGATCATTGTTGAAATTGTTCATCAAAGATCTTTGCATTTAAAATACTGGTATTTGTCTATAATGTTTTCTTGTGGCATGAGCTGTGTTGCTTTCCATAGTTATAGTTTGTTTGGAATTTAATGTCTACTTATGGCATTCTGCTCAAGTATTACTTTTTTTCTGGAATTCTGCCTTAGGCTAACACTTGCTACCCTGCAACACATCATCGAAGGGTGGCTTGCTCCTTTAGGGACAATTGCCTCTTTCAAATATTTCAGATATCTTTAACATCATTGCATCAACTGAAGAATGATGGTAGACTCATTGTAAATTTTTGTTCTTTATTATTTATGCCTTTTAATTATAGTATTTTGAGGGCTGATTTTTTAATGAAGGGCAGTTGTCAGTCAGTTGCAAGAATTGGCACTTTCTCTTTCTTTGAAATGTCTATCATTTGATTTTGTGGGGACGTCTGTTGATGAAAGTTCAGATGAGTTTGGCACGATTCAGGTATTTTCTTATATTCATTATGAAATTCTAATCTCTTTTGGAGATCTGCATGATCCCCAATAATGTTTTCTATCTCATAATATGATTGCCTACAGATTCCTTCTCCTTGGAAGCCGGTTCTGGAGGAGTCTTCAACCCTGCAAATATTTTTTGATTACTATGCCATTACAAAGGCCCCTCTTTCAAAGGAGGTCTGTGCACGTGTTTCTTTTCTGTATTTTGGAGTTTTCTGTATTTAAGTTCTCTAATTATTGAGTGCAAATAATTGATGCAATTCAGTTCTTAGGAACTTTTACATGTGGCTCTGTTTTAGGGAATCAGATTGGTTCTTTAAGTTCTCTATTTCTTCATATTCGTTTCTAGTTGTTAGAAATCTGAGCATTTCATTCCTTTCATGTGCATCAATAGACAACATTCACTGTGAAATGCCAGGAGACATTACCCCTCTTAATCCTGCCAGAACCTCTTGATTGTATCAAAATGAACTGCTCAAAATTCAAAGGATATGCCCAAGTTTCTCAATGCCTACCAAAAGACCTATTTTGTCCGGAGATGTCTGCTTGCCACTGTAAAAATAAATGGGCTGCCAAAGGCTGGTTGTTGTTGTTGTTGTATTAAAATTAGAACAACACGTCAAACATGGCAAACGATTATAATCTAGCATTACTTAAATATGCATATTGCAAGAATATTGGTTACCATAAAAATGTGGTGAATGGAGCTGAGAAAGTTCTGAATTGAATTTCTTTAGTTATTCCATTTTGGTGTTTATCATGTTTGGTAAAAGAAAAACAATAATACTTGTACGTCACACTATTTCTTTGGATTATTTTGTCACTTGAAATTTAAAAAAAATTAAAATATTTTCTTCACTCATGATGGGTTAATGTTTTCCTGAGTATTTACAAGTTCTTATGGTGGTTCATTGCTTTGCTACTTTTGATCCTTCTTAATTTGAATTGTTTTTGTTTTCAGGCATTGGCGTGCTTGGTGCGACTAGCTTCTGTAAGACGTTCTTTGTTTACCAATGATGCTTCTCGTTCTAAGTTTTTGGCGCATTTAATGACAGGAACCAAAGTAATACTTCAAACAGGGCAAGTTGTTGTTGGCTCTAGACTTCTTTGCATGATAGTATTGCAATGACTCCAACTGGAAAGCTTACACACACACACACACACACACGCACGCACACACACATTCCTCTAATACACATGAAAAAAATGTATACAAATGATTCTGAGTAGCACTTGGAACTGCCTTTTATCTGTTTTGAGAACGAAGGATAACATTTTTTCATTTTTGTCTTATCTATGAACTTGTTATTAGACAATTTATATCTGCCTTGGATGGTTCACCTTCAATCTCCCTCTTGGGTGTGTGTACACACACATTATGTATGTATATATATGACCAATTTTATGGTTCATTTTTGGGAATAGGTGAAGTTGAGCGACACATTTTGCTCATCAGCCCCTAGTCAAGAGGCATAAAAGTTAAATTTAAGACATTTTTTTGGATAATTATGAATAGGCCTGGTTCTTTTTAATGACAGTGGAAGTGGAAAGCTTAAGTAAATCATAAGCTTAGAAAATGGTGTCTTTTTGGTGCAACAATGTATAACAAAGTCTTGGAATGAAAGAAGTAAATACACATAACAAAATATGAAAATTCTTTTTGCCTAAATTGCTGAGCTCTTGAAGCCAGTTTTGTCATTCATTTTTAGCAGTACTTTAAATCTTTATCTGCATGTGTTTGTTTTTTTTCCCTCGTTGTTCTCCATTCCATAATAATTTTAATTTTATGTTATAAATCAGGTCTCACAGATCACTTCAATTACCATGAGTTTTGTCGTCTTATTGGACGGTTCAGAGTGAATTATCAGGTGCAGTTCTCTTTTGACTTGACTGGTTTGTTTCTAGAGATGAGGGCGTATAGGTGGGTTGCTATTCACATTAGCATGAATTTGAGGTTCATTGGCTGGGGTTTATGAAGAATGTAACATCAAAGGGAATAATTCTTCCGATAATTTATTCTTTCATACAGATTATACATATATACGCCTCAGATCAGTTTGACTGAGGAAAAGAAGGCCAAAAATCATGGAGGCCCGAAAATCATGGAAGAATAATAAATACAAAATTTGAAATTAAAATCCTATAATATTTAAAACTAACTCCTATAATCTCGGGATTATATTTCCACAGTTATAAGTCTTAATTCAGTTGGGCAGCTGACACTTTAGATGCTTGTGTGGTGCCCACTCAGGAACTACTGTCTAATATGAATTGACATAATTTAATCGGAACAGCCATATATTTCTGTTAAATCAATGTGATATCGTAGCAAAGAGATGTGTAAATGGTAGGGGATGTGATGTATAGTTGTTAGGACCCATTGTTGTTTTATGGTTTGAGTGTCTAATAATTTTGTCAAGTCTTCACTCTATGTCGTTATAGTGCATGTCTTCATTTATCTGGGTTATGCATGCATGTTAAGGGTGGTAATGGAACTACGAGTGTGTTTTTTCATTGTGGATTTGTCGTGGCGTTGTGGTAAGGAGGTGTTTTGCAGATTAAAAAACTCAGGCACCATGCTGAAGAGTTCTATAAATACATAACTTGGCTCCATTTGGAATCAGATTTTGAGTAATGGAAGTTTTAAGTGACCTTCATATCAGAATGACTAGAAATATTTTAAGTTAAAAGAATTTGAAAGCGTTCTCTCAATTTTAGATGAATTTTCTTCTCTTTGTGGTCTAGCATATAAATAGATGTGGGTGCCACGTATTATGGGATGGGTTGCATTTTTCATTGTTAATGAATAATGTAGCTTGCCATACATTTTATATTTATATTGGAGTTTGAGAAATGAGTTGTACTGTACGTCATGGTTTATGGATTGTGTAGCTTGCCATAGATTTTATATTGATATTGATTTAATCTTAATTTCTTGTTTTCATTTTAACTATATGCATATCGTGGCCTATAACTACTCTGTTGGTTTGCCCTTTTACATAAAAAGTTTACTCGTTCACAAGGTAATGAAAATGCTATCTTCTATAGCTGTGTTTGGGATCACTTAATTTTAGAGAATAAGTCCTTATTACGCAAGCCGAGGTAAAACTCCTCTCACATACTTACCTCGTATACCGTGAATCACGATTTATAAGTACTTATTGCCCAAAAATAAGCTTTTCCAAATGTTTTTGAGAAAACACTTATAAATTTACTATATCCTTCGGAGGGAGCCTTGAGAAGAAAAAGATGATGATAAAAATGTGCAACTATACCAAAACCCAAAGTTAAAGATAATTTCTGTGGCTTTTGTCTTGCCTTGCAAAGAGTAAGCATCATTTGCAGATACGTACGTTCTAAGTCCAATCCTGTAGTGAAGTTGAAATGATGCTTGGTGGTCTAGGAAGCTAAAGTCTTGTAATGGTGTGAAGGGCTTGGTGTGTTTGATGCATTTGCTTTTAACAGAATTCCCATGTACTACAGGGTGTGCTTTTACCATAACACTGGTGTTGTTTGTTGCCCCTTTGTGGTTCTATGTTCAGGGTTTTCTTAAAGGACTGTCATTTCTCAATCTGATATTTATAGCTGTGTAGGGATTGGGCAGCCTTGTGATGTGTTTTAGAAATTATATTGCTGTTTTTTATTAATATATATTTGGTAATGGGTGTTATTGTTTTCCTAATGGAAGTTTGTATTTTATCATTGTAAGAAGTCAGAAATGTCAGCACCTAATAAGCATGCCATTGTTGACACTCTCATTCACATCTGTTTACACACACCTACTGCACACCTACCGTTTTGTTTCTGCATTCTCTGTTTTCCTTTCTTTTCCTATATATAGTGTAATCCCTAAGCATTTGAGATATCAATGAAGTAAGATATTCTTATATGGTATCAGAGCTGAGACACGAGTCCGGCGACCAGAAAGAGTGAGACGCGAGAGAGAGGCGCTGCAGATCGGAAAACAGGGGAGGAGACAATGTGCTCCGATCTCCGTTTTTCCGGCGCGTCTGAACACACCGCCACCTCAGAGAGGTTCGGACAGCGCCGATCGGCGCAACCCCAGAGCACGGCGTCGATCTGAGCAGCGCGTGAACAGTACGCGCCGCCACTGTTCACCGGCGCGTGAACAGTACGCGCCGCCGTCCAGAGTGCTTTCCGATCTCCGTTTTTCCAGAAAACAAACTACAGTTTCTACACCCACCATTTCCTCATGGATTCTCCTAAATTTCCTCCTCGTTTTGGTTCTTTTCATGAAAGTTCATCCATAACGGGAACAACACCAATTGCACTCATGACAGGCACAAATTCTGAGACCCAAGACTCATCTTCTTCTCACTCCTCCACTACTAGCAAAACGGTGATGGCTCCAGAACTCTCCGATAGTCAGATTATGGCTATCAATCACAGGTTCAATGGGCGGAACTACCTCCAATGGTCTCAAACCGTGCTAAGGTATCTTCGTGGCAAGCGAAAAGAGAAGTATATCAATGGAGGAGTATCCCAGCCTGCCCCTGATGACACTCATTTTGATACATGGTTTGTTGAGAACAATCAAGTTATGAGTTGGTTGTGCAACTCTATGACTGATGACATCAGCGAAGGATATCTCCTCGCAACTACTGCAAAAGAAATTTGGGATGCAGCCAGAAGAACCTATTCCTCTCTTGATAATACTGCAGCCTTGATCCACTTGAAGCGCCAACTTCGCGATTTAAGACAAGGTACTCTATCTGTCACTGATTACTATAATGCGTTGATTAAACTCTGGCAACAACAGGACCTATTTGAAGTACATCCATGGAAAAATGTGGAAGATGCTCAGTTATACAAGAAAATAGTCGAAAAAGGACGAGTCTATGATTTTCTCCTTGGACTAAATGACTCATTTGAGGAGATACGGGGTAGAATAATGGGCCTAAAGCCTTTACCGCATCTCTTTGATGTTGTCAACCATGTGCAGTTCGAAGAAAGCAGAAAGCTCTTGAATCAGGGTAGCTTAGGCCCGATTGAACGATCAGCCCTGGCAGCAAACCAAGGTAGTCCAAGCTCAATTGAAAGGACAACCTTGGCGGAAAAACGACCACAAGACGAAAGAAGAAACAAATGGTGTAGTTATTGCAAGAAGAAAGGCCACACCAAAGAAGAGTGCTGGAAGCTTCATGGAAAACCAGGAAGTAACAAACAAAGCCATATCTCTGCCACTGAGTCAGAAGCTGAGGATAATCATTCTTTGACTAAAGAGGAACTGCAGATATTCCGTAGGATGATCGACAGACAAAATAAGTCTAATTCTACGCCCGGTATCAACCTTGTACAAACAGGTACCTCTATTATAGCTCTAAATACTGTACGAGCTAGTGAGAATGCTTGGATTATTGATTCAGGAGCAACTGATGACATGACTGGTAATCGCACATTATTTTCAACTCTTAAACTGATTCATGAGAATCTTAGAGTCAAAGTTGCTAATGGACTATACACTACAGTCGAAGGGATTGGCACAGTTATTCTCTCTAATTCCCTGAAACTTCATAATGTCTTGTTTGTGCCCACACTCACTGTTAATCTGATATCTGTGAGTAAGTTAACTAAGGGTCGACTGTGCCGAGTCATGTTTGATAACGATGTTTGTATTTTTCAGGATTTAAAATCGAGGAGGAGGATTGGAATTTCTAGAGAATGGGATGGACTGTTCTACCTTGAAGAGTCAAACTTGAGATCCGAAGATGCAAGGAAGGCAAGAAGAGCACTGGTTAGCTCTAATTCACAAAATCATGATGTAAACTTATGGCATTGTCGTTCGGGACACCCTAGTATTGATTATATGAAGCATTTGTTTCCAAACTTATTCAATAAAAATTCTGTTCCTTTTCATTGTGAAACTTGTCAAATTGCAAAACAAACCAGATCCTCTTACCCCAAACAACCCTACAAACCTTCCTCGCCATTCACACTAATCCATAGTGACATTTGGGGTCCTTCACGAATAAAAACTCTCACTAATGCTAGATGGTTTGTTACTTTCATACATGATCACACTAGAACCACATGGGTTTATTTAATGAAAGACAAATCTGAAGTAGCCAAAATTTTTCAAAACTTCTATACCTTTGTGCGCACCCAATTTAATGTGTCTATTAAGGTACTACGAAGTGACAATGCCAAGGAATATATGAGCAACAGTTTTAGCGAATTTCTTGAACAACAAGGAATTCATCACCAAACCTCCTGCCCTTACACTCCTCAACAAAATGGAGTAGCTGAGCGAAAGAACCGTCACTTGTTGGAAGTAACCCGAACCTTACTAATGGAACGAAATGTTCCCAACATTTTTTGGGGTGATGCCGTACTCACTGCGGCTTATCTCATTAATCGTTTGCCTTCCAAAGTCCTCAAATATGACACACCTATCCAAAAACTGTTAGAAAATTTTCCCAGTTGCTCAATCCTCACTTCATTACCTCCTAAAGTATTTGGCTGTGTTGTCTATGTCCATAACAATGATGGAAACAAACTTGGTATTCGTGCTAACAAATGTCTCTTTCTTGGTTACTCTCCTACTCAAAAAGGGTATAAATGCTACTGTCCAGCTTCCAAGAAACTTATTATCTCCAAAGATACAGTCTTCTTGGAAGACGAAGCCTATTACCCTAAATTACCCATTCAGGGGGAGTACACTGAAATTGAATGGCTAATCCTGAATAAACCTGAATCATCACCACCACAACCTCATCTTGTGCCCATCATTGAATCTGTCCTTTCCACAAGCCAACTTACTCCTACCCAACTTGATCATGAAGCAGAACATCTTCCACCTCAACCTGAACTCATGCCTAATGAATTGGAAACAAATGTTGAAATCAATTCAGGGATGGATACTGAACTACAGCAAAATGAAGAGTCCAGACTACAAAATCAAGATGAAACAAACAATGGTAGAACTATCTCTCCCATTCAAAGGAATGACCATGACTCTAATTCGGGATTAAATCCAGAAGAATTTGGTTGGCCTATTGCATTGAGAAAAGGGGTAAGATCTTGTACTCAGCATCCAATCCAACGTTTTGTCTCATATGGTAACCTGTCTATGAAAATGCAAAGCTTTGTTGTAAACAGTGCGCAGATTAAAATTCCAAAAACATTTCAACAAGCTATAGCTGATCCAAATTGGAAACAAGCTACAGAAGAAGAGTTAAGGGCACTCAAGGAAAATAAAACATGGGAGATTACAACTCTTCCCAAGGGAAAGAAACCAGTAGGATGCAGGTGGATCTTCAACCCAAAATTCAATCCTGATGGTAGTATCAACAAATACAAGGCAAGGCTGGTGGCAAAAGGATACACTCAGACATATGGAATTGATTACCAGGAGACATTTGCTCCAGTTGCCAAGCTTAATACTGTTCAAATACTCCTATCAATCGCAGCCAACTTGGATTGGTCGCTACATCAACTAGATGTAAAAAATGCCTTTCTGAATGGAAACTTGGAAGAAGAAGTTTACATGGAGATTCCAGACGGAATTTTAGCTCCTAACAACTCTGTATGTAAACTCAACAAGTCATTGTACGGACTTAAGCAATCTCCTCGGGCATGGTTTGGTAGATTTACCAAAACAATGAAAAGATTGGGGTATACTCAGGGACAAGCAGATGACACATTGTTCGTCAAACGTGTCAACAGCAGAGTCACCATCTTGATCGTCTATGATGACATGGTCATTACGGGAAACGATGAAGTATCTATTGCTCATTTAAAACAGGATTTGTCAACTGAGTTCCAGGTGAAAGACCTTGGACAAATGAGGTACTTCCTAGGCATGGAAGTAGCAAGAACTAAAAAGGGTATCAATGTTTCCCAGCGGAAGTATACCCTAGATCTATTGCATGAAACTGGAATGCTAGGGGCACAACCCGAAGGAACACCGATGGAAGAAGGTTGTCACCTAGAAATTAAACCAAAAGGTGTCCCAGTCAACGCAGAACAGTACAGAAGACTTGTTGGCAAACTCATATACTTGACCCATACACGTCCAGACATTAGCTATGCAGTTGGAATAGCAAGTCAATTCATGCACCAACCACAAGAAGAACACATGGCAGCTGTATACAGAATCCTAAGCTATTTAAAGCTTAATCCTGGAAAAGGAATCTTCTTTAAGAAATGCACTACCAGAAATATCGTAATATACACTGATGCAAATCATGCAAGGGATAGAGAAACTAGAAGATCCGTCTCAGGATATTGCACATATGTGTGGGGAAATCTTGTTACATGGAGAAGCAAGAAACAAACTGTGGTATCACCAAGTAGTGCAGAAGCAGAACTGAGAGCTGTTAATCACGGAGTACGTGAAGGACTTTGGATCATCAGATTACTGAAGGAGTTGGGAATTCCATATGAAGGGCCAATGCAAATTTGGTGTGACAACAAAGCTAGCATTGAAATGGTCAAGAATCCAGTCTATCATGATAGAACAAAACATGTTGAGATAGACAGACACTTTGTTAAAGAGAAAATTGAAGCAGGCATCATAAATTTGTCTTACATTAGATCTGAAGACCAAATTGCAGATGTGCTGACAAAACCACTAAGCAGAACTACGTTTGAAAAGTTTTTGTGCAAGCTGGGTATGATTGACATATACTCTCCAGCTTGAGGGGGAGTGTAAGAAGTCAGAAATGTCAGCACCTAATAAGCATGCCATTGTTTGACACTCTCATTCACATCTGTTTACACACACCTACTGCACACCTACCGTTTTGTTTCTGCATTCTCTGTTTTCCTTTCTTTTCCTATATATAGTGTAATCCCTAAGCATTTGAGATATCAATGAAGTAAGATATTCTTATAATCATAAAATTTCTGATATATAAACACATGTAAAGATATTTTTTTAAAAAACAAAATCCTATGCGAGCCACCAAAACTAATAAAGCGGCTGCTAGAGATCTCTCTTATAGCTCTATGCCTATGACTATGTTATTATTAATCTGTCGTCTAAATTTGACTTTTTAGTGGGCTTTCCTGATTTGTTTGCCTTTTTTGTTAACTGTTGTGACTTAATGCTGCAGTTGTCGGAGCTTGTTAATGTTGAAGGCTATAGTGATTGGATACGAATGGTTGCAGAGTTTACTCTCAAATCTTTGCAATCATGGCAGGTGAGTAGGTTTATATCATGTTTAAGCATTTTCAAGAAAATAATTAATGTGTTGTGAATGTGATATTACAAGCTTCATTCACCTTGTGAGAATTACAAATTGAAATATATGTCGAACTTTTTCTTGGGTTCATTTAACTGTAATTGGAATTCCAAGTCATATTTTAGCCCTGGAGACAACTGTAATGATTTTATTGATACCTTCATATATTATTAAAATATGAACTAATTTATTTCAGCTGTATTTTTTTAATCAAGAAACTGTAATGTGAAATTCTGATCAAGTTGTCACTTATTACCAGTGGGCCAGCAATAGTGTATACTACCTGTTAGGACTGTGGTCGAGATTGGTGTCTTCTGTTCCATATTTGAAAGGTGATGCACCAAGCTTGCTGGATGAATTTGTTCCTAAGATTACTGAAAGTTTCATCACATCAAGATTTAACTATGTGCAGGTATTTACAATTTTAGTTTCTACTTTCTGTTTGATCAATGAGCTATACTGTTTCAGAAATTTAGTTCCTTCTATCTGAATCTGTTAGGATGGAATACCTGATGATCTGTCTGAGAACCCCTTGGACAATGCCGAACTTCTTCAGGATCAGTTAGATTGCTTCCCTCAACTCTGCAGATTTCAGGTACCATACGGATTGATAAGATTGCCAGTATTTATTTGTTTGAAGAGAGGTTTTAGGCCTTGTTTGGTTCAATGGAGGGGAGGGGAGAGGAGGTTAAATGAGGGGAGGTGGGAGGAGGTAAGGGGAGGTTATGAGCTTTGTTTTGTTGGATGGGAGGGAAGGGGAAGAAAAGTTTCTTGTTTGGTTCAGGAGGGGAAGAGAGGTGACTAATTAAATGTTGACAAATATGCCATTAGTACATTATTTAGATGTCAAAGTTATTATTTCCTATGTTATAAATCGTAAAAAAAACATTTACCTTACTTACATATGGTAAAAAACCTTATAGATATTTGAAATGATGATTTTATTAAGTTTAATATGTTAACTCGTCAAATTTAATATGTCTTTTAAAATTTAAATTTAAATCTAAATCCTAAATCAAATTATAATCCTATGATAATGAAGATGATTATGATATAGTTTGGATATCCTTTGTTATTGAGATACTTATGATCAAGTTAAAAACAGACAAACATATGTGAACAATAATAGTTGAGAAATAGCAAACACAGAGAGACGAAAATAAAAGGAAATAGCAAACACAATAAGAATATGATAGAAGAGTTAAATAGCAGAATTCATTCACTTAAGGAGCCAGATAATAACAAACTAGTTTAAATGGAATTTAACATCTGACAGAAGAGTTAAGAACAATAAAACATACCTTGGTTGCTTTGGAATTTTGACCGCAACTAGGTAGTATAGATATCAAGGTGTTGGGAGGAAGATTGAGAGACAACTAGACATTAGAACTAATAAGGAGAGCCTTTGTCGCAATTTTCTTTCTTATTTTGATATTGAGTTCTGTTATGTAAAATATAAATAGGAGATTAAACCGTTAGTTGGTTAGTAATGGTGGCTATAGGTAGCCGTTGGAATAAAAGGCGGTAATGAGTTAGGGATAGATTAGTATATAAATACCCCCTTAAGCCTATTATTGATTTATCTATTGTTTTGATTGTCAGCAATGAGATTCTCTAAGTTTCAGTCTCTCCTTCTCTGTTCTTCTCTCTGTTTCTCTCTACTCTTTCTCTTTTCTTGATTAATCCACAACAGTGGTATTAGAGCGGTCTTTCCTTGGCTGTCTCTCCCACACCTTCCTTCCTTCCTTCCTTCCGCTACATATCTTACCGAAAAAAAAGAGAAGAAAGTCCCACAATCTTCGGTTGTACTTAAGAACATGCCTCCCCCTACTGTCCAAGACTTCGATGAAAAAAGATGTGGCTATGGCAAAGAGGCAGCGTGAAGGAATTTAATGCCTTCTTTGATGATGCCACGCGTAACATACAGCTGCCAGAACAATATCTCGTCATGACATATGTGGTGGGGCTAAAGAAAGAGATCGCAGATTCCGTCCAATTGTTTTACCCTTGCACGATGCAAGCGGCTCATTCCATGACCAGAGCACAAGAGATATTCTTGTAGAGGCAAGCCGAGAAGGCAAGAAAGGCCTGGGAAGATGAAAGTCAGCAACAGATGCATCTGTTCGTCAAGACCCAAACATGAGAAGGGCACCTAGAAACGCAAGAAACTTCCGTTGCTCAGGAGCAGGATGTTCAAGAAGAAGGCATCAGTATTGAGTCCTTTGTTCTTAAGCAAGAAACAGAGAGCGATGAGGTAAAGAACAAAGACTCGAAGATGAGTTGCGGGTCGATGCAAGGTCTTTCAAACGAGACTGAGAGGATTGAGGATGCAACGGATGTTTATCCATGTGGTACCGTGTCGAATTTTGGTACTCTTGGAGACACCCATCAAGTTTCATGAGCGAGAGGAATAATATTTGGAGTTAATGGGTCATCACATGAGATTAATCAATATGTTCGAACTCCAAAAGCTTGGAAGAGTTCGAACGTGACATGTGTGGACAGTGGGTTCCAATTAATCAAGGTCAGAAGAATGTTTCCGGTCAAACCCAAGGAACCTGTGTTAAATTTGGGTTCGTTTCCTTCCAATTCTTCCAAGGCCGAATCTGTATTACTAAGGGTTGATGTAAAGAACACTGTTGCTGTTGAGGGGTCTTCATTCTTTGGCTTTGTTGGAGGTTTACAGGTGGTTTCAGACCATAGGGACAGGTGTGAGGCTGTGAATGTTAGTGGGTTCCAGCTGGTGCCATGTAGAGTCATATTTTCTCCAACTTATCCTCTTTCCAATACTGTTCATCCTATTGCAATTATTATTCTGGGGTGGATAGGGATACACTTGTTCTCCATTTTCTCTAAGAGTCAGAAGTATTGGGGAAAAGCACTGGGTTTAGCACTAGTAGATGACTGTCTAAGCTTTGTTTTTCAAGAAAAGGGCCCAAGTTCGTGGTTGCAATGGGTTATTTCTATTAAGCCTGTACCCATGGCTATTAATCAGGTTTTTCATGTTAAACTCCTTCCTTCAAGAATTCTGCTGCGACCTTGGTTCAAGGGAGAGTTGGTCACAATGCTTCGTGGGGAAATCTGTTCTCTAAGTAGGAAGAAAAGAAAGGGAGAAGTGTGCAGCAGCTCAAGTTCCAGATTACTTCAATGATTACCAGAATTTTTTCCAAAATTTAGCAGCATAAGACACTTCTGTTTTGTTGTTTCAGTTTTGTATTTTTCTGTTGTCAATCATCCTTGAGGGCGAGGATGTTTTTGGGAGAAGGGTACTGTTATGTAAAATATAAATAGGAGATTAAACTGTTAGTTGGTTAGTAACGGTGGTTATAGGTAGCCGTTGAAATAAAAGGCGGTAATGAGTTAGGGGCAGATTAGTATGTAAATACCCCCTTAAGCCTATTATTGATTTGTCTATTGTTTTGATTGTCAGTAATAAGATTCTCTAAGTTTCAGTCTCTCCTTCTCTGTTCTTCTCTCTGTTTCTCTCTACTCTTTCTCTTTTCCTGATTAATCCACAATAAGTTCAAAGTCAGATAAAATTTGATTAGATAGATTTAATTTTTAGTATTTTAGTAAGATAGTATTTGATTAGATAGATTTTATTAGATATCTTTTTATTATATAGATTTTCTGATTTATTTGGTTGATCCTAGTAACAATCAGATAGATTTTATAATCATATGGGTAAACTTGGGATAATATAAAAATTAGCATAGACATTTTAGTCAAGATATGACATAATATTTCTCACCCCTCCAAAAAACCCCAAATTTTTTTTGGGGGTGGGGTGTGGAAGGAGGGGAGGGGAGCACAAAAAGACAATTTCTCCCGTCCCCTTCCTCCCATTTTCCCAACCAAACACGCTAACCCTCACCACAACCCTCCTCTCCCCACCCCTCATCTCAGAAAACCTTAAACCAAACAATGCCTTAGGAAAAGGAAATGATGATTGCAAATGTGGAGCATAAGATATTCTCTTCGTGCAAGGCAGCAAAAGAAAACAAAACTTGGACATTAACTTAAGCGGGTCTTCTAGTTCCTCTATGTGTTACATGTTCAATGACACCTCATATAGCTCTTCCTCTGGATGAGTGTTATGTGAAGATTTAGTTTAGAATATTTTTCCAACTCATTAAGGGAAAGTTCTGGGAAGATATGGAGGGTTTGGTTCAAAGCATACCTCTCATTGAAAATATTTTTATTGGTGGGCATTTTAATGGATATGTTGGTAAGGAGGTAGGACAGCATGCAGGGGCTCATAGTGGCTTTGGCTTTGGGGTGCTTAATAGTGAAGGACAATCTATAATTGATTTCTCTCGCATACAATTTGAAGATTTTCAACACGTGTTTTAAGAAGCGGGAGGAACATCTCATTACATACAAGAGTGGTGCCTCAAAGTCACAGATTGACTTCTTTTTTGGTAAGAAAACCTGGTAGAAGACTTTCTAGTAATTGCAAATTGATTCCTGGGGATGGTGTGGCTGCACAACGTAAGAGTCTTGGTTCTTGATGTGTGTATGAAATACAGAAAACAAAAGCGCCGACAAGTTTTAAACCCAAGGATTAGGTGATGGTAGTTAGAGGGGGAGAAAAGAGAGATTTTCAAGAGAAGGCTTTTAGAGGAAGGAGTTTGGGAGTCATAAGGAAATCCTAACACTATGTGGAAGGAAATGGCCTAGATGGTTCAGAAGGTTGCTAAAGATGCTTTGGGAGAATCTAAAGGTTTTGGCCATTGAGATAAGGAGACTTGGTGGTGAGATGAGAATGTGCAAGAGAAAATCAAGAATAAGAGAGATTGTTTTAAAGGCGTACACTTGTGCAACAATGATGAAAATTGGGAAAGGTACTGTGTGGCTAAAAAGGAGAATAAGAAAGCAGTGAGTGAAGCTTGTTTTAAAGCGTTTGAGGAGTTTTATAAGGAGTTAGGGACAAAGTCTGGGGAAAGAAAGATTTACAAGATTGCAAAGAATAGGGAGAGAAAGAAGAGAGATTTGGATCAAGTAAGATGTATAAAGGATGTAGAAGGAAAAGTCTTGGTTTTTGATGGAGATATTAAGGATAGATGGGAGGCCTACTTCTACAAGCTATTCAATGAGGGAGGAGGAGGTTCAACCTATGAGTTAGAGGATTTGTCAATTAGAGAATGTGAACAAAATTTGGCGTTCTATCGTAGGATCTGTGTTGGTGAGGTTAAGGACACTCTTAAGAAAATGGAAAATTGTAGAGCCGTTGGTCCTGACAGTATCCCTATTGAATTTTGTAAGTGCTTAGGTGAAAAAGCGGTGTCTTGGCTTACTAAGCTTTTTAATGAGATTTTACGGTCTAAAAAAATGCTAGATGATTGGTGGAAAAGCACTTTAGTCCCTATATACAATGAATAAAGGGGATATCCAGAGTTGTGCTAGCTATAGAGGGATAAAGCTTATGAGCCACACAATGAAATTATGAGAAATTGTGATTGATAGATTGAGATTGGAGACTCGCATTTTGGAGAACTAATTTGGATTCATGCTGGGAAGATCTACAATATAAGCAATTTATTTGCTGAGGGGGTTAATGGAGAAGTATTGGAGTAAAGGAAGGGGCTTGTATATGGTTTTTATTGACATGGAGAAAGCTTATGTCCGTGTGCTAAGAGATGTACTTTGAGAAGCCTTAGAAAAGAAGGGTGTGCGTGTTGCATATATTAAGGTCATACAAGATATGTATGAGGGGATGACAACTAGTGTGAGAATGTCTGGAGGTGAGACGAAGGGCTTTCCTATAAGGATTGGCCTTCATTAAGGATCAGTCTTGAGCCCTTATTTGTTTAACTTGGTTTTAGATGTTCTAACTGAGCGTTTACTTGAAGAAATTCTTAAGTGCATGCTTTTTGCGGATGATATTGTTCTTGTGGCTGACTCAAGAGAAGAAATTAATTCTAAACTTGAGTTATGGAGAAGAACCTTAGAGTCAAAGGGTTTTCGACTATGTAAGAGTAAGTGTGTGTTTGGATTAGCTTCTGGAGAATAGCTTTTACGATTTACGAAGTAAGTATGTGAGAGAAGTTTTGTCTCGATTTATGAAAAAGGACTTTTGAAATTGCGGTTTGGGGGTTACCCAAACACAGTAAGACAGAATATATGCATTGCACTTTTGATAAGAGGGGAATAAGGAGTGATTTGGAGGTTACACTGGGAGATTAGGTTATACCCCTGGTGACAAGTTTTGATATTTGGGATCAATTCTACAATAAGATGCTGAAATTGATGAAGATGTTAATCATGGAATTCAAGCTGGGTGGTATAAATGGAGAAAAGCTACCCGAGTTATTTGTGATCGAAAAGTACCTGATAGAGTCAAAGGAAAATTTTATTGTACTGCTATTCAGCCAGCAATGCTTTATGGTAGTAAATGTTGGGCTATGAAGGGGCCATATGAGCACAAAGTGGGGGTAGCCGAGATGAGGATGTTGAGATGGATGTGTGGTCATACACGGAAAGATAAGATTCCTAATGAACTTATACGAGGATGGGTGAGAGTGGCTCCTATTGAAGAAAAAATGGTAGAAAATCATCTAGGGTCTTTTGGTCATGCACAGAGAAAGCCATTTGGATGCGCCAGTGAAGAGGATAGATCAAGTTGTTTGGAGCCTAGTTAAAAGGGGTAGAGGAAGATCGAAGAGAACGTTGAATGAGATTATTGAGCGAGATCTCTTAATTAACAATTTATCCTGAGATTTGGTTTTTGACAGAGCTCAATGGTGTCGTTTGATCTATGTAGCCGATCCCACCTTGTGGGATTAAGCTCAGTTGTTGTTGTATTTTTCCAACTCATTTCTCCATGCTTGGCAGTGAGTTAACCTTTTTGTTATTTTTGGTGAGTGGAGTGTGTCCCAGCACTTAGGTATGGTTTCTCATTATTTGGTTTAAAGGTTTTGCAACATGGAGAATTAGGCATTGTGGCACCATGTGTTTTATGGGGTTCTTTGTTTTGTTGGGTTGGAGAATACTGCTTGCATCGTCAATTGCTATTCCTTTACTCATTTTACGTGATAGAATTGGTGATCACATTGGTTTTCAAGGGAATCACTATATGTGATGTGTAAATGGATTGCCAGCTCCTTTTCATTTATGAGTTTTCTGTGTTTTTTTTGCTATCCATTGTTTTTTTTTGGGGGGAGGGGGATTGTTTTGAGTTTCAGATGTGCAGACATGTGACTGCTTTGTTGTTTATTAAACTTTGTAGTTTTCTTTCTACTAATTGATGATCTTTTTTGTACTGTTTCTTCCCTTGAACTATTATTTTCTTCCTGATGTGTTTTTGTATTCCTTAAAAAATTAATATTCAACTAGTATGTTGTTAATTTGACATCTGTGTGTTTTTTATGCAGTATGAAAGCAGTAGTTTATATATATTAAACATAATGGAGCCAGTCCTGCAAATATACACGGTGTGCATATAACTTTTGCTCAATGCTGTCTCCTCTATCTTTTGTACTTTCTCTTGGGTGAAATGAGTTAGTGATTGGTGTTTTCATTTACTGAATAGGAAAGAGCAAGAGTACAAGTTAGTGATAACAGTGATCTCTGTGTGACTGAAGACAAACTGGCCTGGATTGTTCATATCATTGCTGCAATTCTGAAAGTAAAGCAATGTACAGGTTGTAGGTAAAATGATTTTCACTTTTTGACTTTTAATGTCTATGTATGTTGTAGATTCTCAAAGGAGTTCTGCCAAAGATTTTATGCACGTGATCTTTATTTTTTATGCTATTTTTATTTTCAGTGTGGAGTCTCAAGAAGTGCTTGATGCAGAAATTTCAGCTCGAGTTTTACAGTTGATAAATGTAACTGACAGTGGAATACATAGTCAGGTATGTATTAGTGTTTGCACAGGTTGTCAAGAATTACTTTTCAGGTATTTAATACTGGATATATTAATCTGTACTGATGAACACTTTCTAATTTTTATTTGAATAAAATTAGATAGCACTTGTGAGCCTTAGAGGATCTCATGTCTTGGCACACTCTGACATAGGTGGTGGAGAACAACAAAGAATGAAAGTGTTGATTTATAACAATTAAAAGAAGATCAATAACTCAATATGTGCGATTTCATCATAATAACCAATACTCCCATTTAAACCGGGACGTAGGTATCAATGACCCTCAATTTAGTCTGAAGTTCCTTAAATCTTGATAGAAGTATACGCGAGCTCCAAAACACTTGAAGCCACTTCTCCCTTGATGAAATGATAGTCTATTTCAGCTTGCTTATTTCAAACATGTTGAATGGATTTCTGGCAATGTTAATGGTTGACGTGTGAATTACAACTTTTAGTGGTTGATCAAGATCATTTTTTAATTCACCAAGCAACAGTTTCAACCACAAGCCTTAGCATAAACCTTGAGCTATAGTTCTATGTTCATTTTATGCATCACTCCGCATTGGCATAGATTGTTTCTTACAAGATGTGCATATTAGTCATCTGCATCAAAGAATTGCTTGCATTTGTAGGACTGGCCACAAAAATTAGTCCAATTGAATTATTGGATATTCAATCTGAGAAAGTTTCATTAAAAAAATAGCTATTATGGTTGTCCTAGTAGGGAATCAAAATGTTGGCAAATGTCTAGTGTTAAACTAGTGTTGCGCTTGAAGTTCTGATAGGTATTAAGTGGAATGGGAACTCTACCCCAAAAGCTAGCTATTGAAGTGGGAGAACCAATCCATTTAAATACCGTAGCAAGCATCCCATACTTCTTAATGTGGGACTTAGCATCCCATGCGACCAAAGTCTCCATCAAGTTCCCTCAGTCTAGTTGCCATGGATGGCTTGTTGGAGCTAGTTTTAGCGATTTCAAGGACATGTCAATTAAGAAGGCCTCCATACATTGCATGCTATTTGGAGTAGTACATCGTAACTTGATGATGCTTGAGGCCAAGTTCAAGATCGTATAGGTGATTCTAATAACGAGTATGTTTGGTCATCTTTGAAGGAATAAGCTAGTGCTAGTTCTATAATTGTGCTTAAATCCCCAAGATGATGCAAGAGTCTTGGTAGAATTAGAAGAGTATTAGAAACAATTCTATGACTGAAAATATTTAGCAATTAGTCCATTGAAGACAAGGCTCCTATCATTATCAGCATTTTCATTCATATGGTTCCTCTCTCAAAAAATGCAATGATAAATAGCCCTAGTTTCTCTCTCTTCTAACTACAGACTCCAGCCTATTAAAGCATATCCTCCCAGAAAGTGGCTTGGATGTGAAATTGTTAGGGAACACGTTTCATAACTAGAAGCTGTCACCCAAAATTAAAAGGAATGCAGCAGAAAATATTGCAAAATGTTAGAGCTACAAAAAACCAACGGCAAAGGATTCTGAAGATGAGTATAGTGGCTCTCAATTCAAGGATGGTAGAAACTTTGCATATCTAAACTCTTCTGAGTTGCCCCCATCTTCCTTGCCACCCGAACCATTTTCCTCCAAAGCTCTTCTGATAGCTGATACCTCTCTATCCTGTTTTGCTCTTGTAATTTCCCTTGTAGATGTAATTTCTGCCTGCTGGACATTGTTTTAGCTTGATGCCCATTCTTTGTCAGTAGTTCAGTTCAGCGGCTTGTGCAAATGTGTCTTCATTGTGAAGTCAATGCTGCCTTTTTTCTTTCTTTTTCTTCTAAATATACCAAGAGTAATACTCAAATTTTTTGTGTTGGATACTCTATTATTTCTTTTGCTTGCCTTTATTGTTCTACTTGTGATGGCGTCATATCCATATTGTATAGAATCTGATTTTATCTACTGATATCATTGGTTTTGAACTGAGATACGGTGAAATAAGCAAACAAAGACTTGATAGAGCAATTCTTACTTTCTTTCAAAATTTTCGAAAGTCTTATGTGGGCGATCAGGCCATGCATTCTTCTAAGGTAATTATGTGCCTGTTTGGATAGACTTTTCTTAACAAAAAGTAGTTTTGATATGACAAAAGCTTTATTACGAAAAGTTTATATTTCGCCTTCCAGAAAAAGCTGAAATCAAATTATTATGGAGCCTTAGTTCTGTTTTTTGCAATCAGAAAAAATAAAACATCTAAATTTTGCTCGTTTTATTTTTTGTGCTGCAGCAGTTATATGCCCGGTTATCTGAGCTTCTGGGACTGCATGATCATTTACTATTACTGAATGTGATTGTCGGCAAAATTGTGACTAACCTCAAGTCCTACACCGAGGTGAGCATACAACTATTTTCCGTCTCTTGACTTGTCTCCTGTTTTGGTATACTATTTTCTTGATTGTGTTAATTGCAGTGTGAAGAGGTCATTGATCACACCTTGAGTTTGTTCTTGGAGCTTGCATCTGGGTTAGTTTTACTTGGATTCAAGTGTTTACGCTATTTTAGGTTCTTGTTGAAGATAAACCACCCTGCTTTACTGACTACTTTGGATCTTTTCTTTCTGTTCTCTCACTCCCCACTGGCAGTTATATGACTGGAAAGCCACTTCTGAAGTTGGATACTGTGAAATTTATTGTTGCCAATCATACGGTATATCTCTCTTTCTATAATTGTCCTTCACGTCCTATAGGATTATCAGGTGTTGCAAAACCTATAGCTGACAACTAACTGATGCACATTCATATTAACCTCATAAATGTTGCCTCATAAATCACCAGATTCTGAACCTGGAAATTGAGCAATGCTATTTAAACCCAGCTGCTTATTGGATCCCTTTGATTACTTATTCAACTAATGAGATTGACTATCTAAGATTAGCATTCATATCCATTATGATATCCAATTGCTCTGCATCTTGATCTAATGCTTCATGCCCGAAATCTTATTTCAGAGGGAGCACTTTCCATTTTTAGAAGCAAACAGATGCTCTCGAAGCAGAACGACTTTCTATTACATTATTGGCTGGTTGATATTCATGGAGGATAGCCCTGTGAAATTTAAGTCCTCGATGGATCCACTTCAGAAGGTACCCTCCTAGTTTGTGCTGAAAGAATTGAGCAACATTTGAACTCCTTGGACATCAGGGGTTGTAATCTCGACCCTAAACCAATTAATTACTTCATACCAACTCTAATATGACCTACTTAAACCCAACTATTGAAGGGTCAGTGGGGTTGGGTCATTTACCAATCAGTTAAATGTGGGTTTTTATACATGTCAAAACAGTTAATTTGATCCAGCACCTCAACTCTTCTTTTCCTCCCTTCAAATTGTGGGTGTTGAGCTGCATCATCATTATGATTCCTGCAAAATTTGTTTCCTTTCTTCTATTATGCTGCTTATTTACACCTTTTGCCAGTGCTCGTTACCTTCTATTTCTTTCCTTTTTTGGCCACTGGTCACTTAGAACTCCAGGCTAATATTTGCCAGGATCCAATGTGTATTATGTTGTTTTCATTTGTATATTATTTATTCGTTATCAAAATAGGAAAAAAAGCATGAGGATAGCCTTTGCTAGTCTTCTTGATTTGTTGTGACTGTTCCAAATACATATAGTTATTTACAAATCTAGTATTTTGACAGGTAACTTTCTTCAAAATTGTAATAGAAAAGTTGAAGACACTTTCAGTTTAATGCATAGCACTAAAGCCTGCTTGAATAAATTGAATTAGAAGAAAGTCAAAAGATATATCTTTTGTTATGAGTTGCGTAATGTGGTGATTGTTAGAATATTATCTGTTATATTTTATACTATTTGCTTATATTGGGATATTTGGATTAGTTCGTTTGGCCATTATCTGTTTGTCCGTAAAGTCCTACTTATGGGGAATTTTATTTCATTCCCACTGGTATTTCTTCCTATTTATTTCTGCTAGGATTCAATGAATAATATGAAGCACAGAAGCATTGTATTTACTGTGGCATTCAATGCTGAGGTCCCTTAAAACCAGATCTCAGCATTGAACACATTGCAATATACACCCAGCTTGGTGTGACCTCCAATTAGCCAGCATACTCCTATCTCCATTACTTGAATGGCTACGGCTGTCTCCAGTGGTCTTCAAGTGTGATTAGTAGACAGAGGATGGCAGGGCTCAAGCACTTGACCATGAATGGTTTATTAATATTTCTAACAAGATGTAGTTTTGTGAAATTGACATGATTGGAGTATCTGACTTGATATTTCTTATAATTCAGAAATTGATCCTCAGCAATGAATATTTTGCATTCAGGTGTTTCTCAGTTTGGAATCAACTCCTGACTCACTGTTTCGAACGGATGCTGTAAAGTATGCACTTATTGGGTTAATGAGGGACCTTAGAGGAATTGCAATGGCGACAAATAGGTTGGTATTTGGTCATTACTTGCATCTGATGACAACATAACTGAATATACTATGACCTTGCATATATGTTTTGCTTGCCTTAGCCGGCGAACCTATGGCCTTCTATTTGATTGGTTGTATCCTGTGCACATGCCGCTACTTATACAAGGCATCTCACATTGGACAGACACTCCAGAGGTAATAGAAATTGTAGATGCTTTTTGATGGCTACCACTATGTTCAAATGGTTAATATAAAGTAATTCTCTATCTCGTGGAATCTCAAAGTTCCGTTATCCTGATATCTTCTATATCCTATGCCCATACTCTGCAGATGCTGGCTTACATGACTTGGTACATATTACTATAAGTAACATCATCACTTACTCTTTGCTGTCTTATAGATAGCACTGTTTGGTAACTTACGTTATACTGGCTTTAAATTGTGCATGACAAGTCAAATAGACTTCTGATAGACCCTGAAAATAAAAGATCTGTGCAAGAAAGAAATATGGGGCTGTTAAGGGAATTTGAGAAGCAGGAACAAGTTGAATCTCTTTAAGGGAGGTTTCTTTTGGTATTTCATTATGGAAGTGAGATTAAAATAATGGATGAGAGAGGAAGATATGGAGAATTTGGGGAAATCGAGGTTCTTGTCCCTTGAAGAGTGATTTTTTTTGTTTGTTTTTGGATTGGCCTTTTGGTTTGTCTCTCTTTTGGGTCTGCTTACATTCTTAACTTTCTAGGAAGAAACTTAGATTTCCATCAAGTGGTAAGAGCTGGCAGATTTTGAGGATTGTTATTGTTTTTCCTTTTATTTTCCTTGCTTTTTCCGTAGTTCTTTGGCTCCTCTTCTGTTGCTGCATAAATCTGACCAACATTTCTTCGTCTGTTGTTTCTGTATATATTCTATTTATATATTATGCAGGTTACTACTCCTTTGTTGAAGTTTGTAGCAGAGTTTGTCTTGAATAAAGCTCAGCGGTTGACATTTGACTCCTCTTCTCCAAATGGCATACTTTTGTTCCGGGAAGTCAGCAAACTGATTGTTGCTTATGGTTCAAGAGTTCTGTCTTTGCCAAATCCTGCTGATATATATGCCTACAAGTTCAAAGGAATATGGATATGCCTAACAATTTTGTCAAGAGGTAAAAATGTAGCCTGTCTTGTTCATGATATTGTTTGCCATGATGTGCGTTAGGTCGTTTCAGGGGTTTTTCCTGGGATATAATGGAATGGAATGGGATGGCAAGAAGCTTCATACCATTGTTTGGGAGAATTTCTTAAAATGCAGTGGAGTGGTTGGGTATGGTCTCCCAATCCATCCTTTGCCATCCAAAATCCAATTTTTCCTGACCCCCCAAGTTATCCTTGTCCTTCTCACCCCCTCCTACTCTTCCACTTCCTCCTACTCTAAAATTGGAACAACATAATTATTAAAAATTCGATTCCATTAATTTTATAATAATTTTTAAACAATGATTAAATGAAACTATCCCTCAACTCCTGAACAATGGAACGTTCCATTCCATTCCAACCTGTCCTCCACTCCACTCCGTTCCATTTATAATCATTCCAAATGTTCATGAACTCCCAAACATAGCCTCATGTATTAAGAAGATTCTAATAGCATGTGAAACAAAACAATGTGCAGTCCAGTTCATTTAAGTTCGTTAAAATAGAAGGATCCATATAATATACCTATCCCAGCAAAGATGAGAGGAAAATTCAAACTTCCTAGTCTTTATCGCCAATAAAATACAAGACTTAAGCCATAGAAAAAGAAACAACCAACCAAGAAAGAGAGGCGCACATATTGTGTGCCTTGGTCCAGCCACATGGCCAGAGAAGCATCTGTGTACAACATGGCCGTTCTCTATCTAACACCAGAGTGGCATATTAAAGGCATTAATCAAACCAATCTTGGGACATTTCCTGACAGCTCAAGAGTTATATTATTGGATGAAATGGTCTGTCAATGTCAAGGAGTGATTTGTTTGTCTTCTGATTAACATTTTATTAATTGACATGTTAGAATAAAAATCGTTTGTGAGATTACTGATCTTAGTATTTTTGCCCCCAAATAACAGCGCTTTCTGGAAACTATGTCAATTTTGGTGTTTTTGAATTATATGGCGATAGAGCTCTTTCTGATGTGCTTGATGCTACTCTAAGGATGACGCTCTCAATATCTTTGTCAGATATTTTGGCTTATCGAAAGGTATGAATGAAATATTTCTTTCCTGACCTTGTTGTCATGATTGAATGCCACTTTGAATGTTCTTCAAATTACATTGTTGATTTGATCTAAGGAAAAAACTTATATATTTAGGCTAATATACTTAAGGCGCTTTTTTCTAATTAAGGACGCTTAAGTTTTATGTTATTTCTTCCATAACAAGTTCTTATTATTGATATTTTGTACACTCCAAAATCCATTTGTTCTGATTTGATTGGACTAAAGTATATTAATTATATAAGACTAAGTACCCGAGTCTTCTCCACTAAATACCTAAGTACATTGTTGAGTTGATATAATTCGTGTACTTTAATTCCACTGTGAATGCTTATAATTGCTTTTATATCTAAGTGAAAGATAAAATTTCAAATTCTTGTGCTGATTTCAAGCTTTGTTTTTTTTTTTTTTCCTTTTGTTGATAAGCATAATTTTCAGTGTTCAATGTAAATTTTATAAGCTTCATGCTTCATAAATCAACTGTGATGTATGAAAAATAAGTGTATGAGTTTTAACTCGATCTAGGGAACTAGGTCATTCCAAATTATATGGCAGATCTTTTTTCTGCTTACTTGTCGCGTTTCATCACTTTATTACTTTTGATTTGCAGCTAACAAGGGCTTACTTTGCATTCTTGGAGGTCTTGTTCAACAGCCATATTTCCTTCATATTGAACCTAGACACTAGCACATTTCTTCATATAGTTAAATCCCTTGAATCTGGTCTTAAAGGCTTGGATACGGGTATCTCATCACAGGTTATGCCAAAGGCCTTTTATGTTATCCAATTTGTATCTTACTGTTTCAGAATAGATCAGTATAAACATAATCTTCTGAGCTTCTTTGGTATTATTATTGTGGGATTAAGATGCTGTCTATATCAAGTTTTTCATTTACGACTGCCTTTATCTAATTCTTTGAATTTTGGATCACAGTGTGCATCTGCTGTTGATAATTTGGCTGCTTTCTACTTCAACAATATTGTTATGGGAGAGGCTCCGAATCTCCCAGGAGCAGTCAATCTTGCTCGTCACATTGCAGAGTGCCCCAATTTGTTTACAGAAGTATGTTGTGTTTTATTTTACATTTACCGCTGATCAGCCAGTTAAGAAAGTTCTTTTAGTCTAAGATCTCAAAATTTGGAACAACTGTCTAAGCTAATACTTGTATAACTTCAAAAATAATTATACCTTAATTACTAAAATACTGCAATGGTTTAATCCAGGACAAAACATAAAATCATGCAATAAAAAAGTATCATACTCCTTTAGAACAGTTTGAAAGATGTCTGATTTCTGTTTTGTTCTTTTACTATTTTGAGAGGAAAGGAAAACCATATTTCCGCTGTCTAATTAAGATGAGTATCTCTTTTACATGATTAAGATTCTGAAGGATCTCTTTGAGATAATATTATTTGAAGATTGTGGCAACCAGTGGAGTCTGAGCAGGCCAATGTTGAGCTTAATTGTTATTAGTGAGCAGGTAAGTAACCTTTGAAAATTCTTAATCCTTCCATGCTTGTTAGTATGTTGTTTATGGTTCAGAATATAAATTAATGGTGGATATTTTTACCTACCTTTTCACTTTACATATCTGATAACCTCTTCTAACATAACTTAAGTAAACCTCACTTAACTTAACCTTCGTTGAACCAAACAAAGCTAGGCATGACCAAAATCTTAAAATTGCATGATAATATTACTAGAAGTTCTTTATGATTTTGGAAAGCATGTACCAACAATCAACTTTTGTTGGATGTTTGTGATGCAAGTAGTTGCACAGTTCTCTTTATTATTAATATTAATTACATTACATTGAAAAACAACGTGGACCTAAGGGAGTGTAATTGGAAGGGTTAATTTATCAATCATTTGTTGTTGGCTCATTTGACGGGATTGAAATAATCATGTTCATTCCAATACTGAAAGTAGTTTCGTGGTTTTCCAAACACTCACTTAATAAGTTGAATACTATCCTCACCGGAGCTTGTGCATTCCTCAGACCACAAATGTGACTTCTATTGTAGAGGTTGATGGAGCATTGTCTCTTAGATTCAAGAAGGCTGCATGTGGTGGTATTTTACGATCACCTGCTAATTCCCTGGCTGAAGAAGGTTTTATGCTCATATTGGAGAATGGAGATCACCTTACAGCTGAATTGTGGGGGTGTCTCATGGGACTTAGGCGAGCATGGGATAGAGGGGGCAAAAAATATAATTCTAAAATATGTTTCTACCAAGGCCGTTCGATTAATCATAAGCGAGATTGCAGAGACATGTGAGGATTCAGAAATCAGAAGTGGTCTTAGAGATTAAAAATATCCTAAAGTGAAGTTGGAACATTGACTTCCAAGTTATATGCAGAGAAGATAATAGTATGGAGGAGTCACCCACAAAGGAGGCTCTAAACAATGCTGTTGGCTTACAAATCCCAAGTAAAGAGTCTTTGGTAGATTTTATAGTGGTTGTGTATGCTATGTAGGATCTTTAGTTTAGTTTGATTTGTTTCTTATGGATCAAAAACATATTAATTAAACTACCAACTCATTAATAATCAATAAATCAATATTAATTAAACTATAAACTCATCAATAATCGATGGATTTATTAATCACGAGAATTAATATATATATGAATCCATTAAGAAAAAGTACAAGTAAAATAAATTTTTCTAATTTATTATAACAAGAAATTGTAAAAGACGTATTTTTTATGGTTAAGAAGTAAAAATAAAATTATATTTTTTCACGACCCGACGGATAGTGTGTGGACTGAAGAATGACTTACCAGAATCTAGATAAAGGTCCTGTCTAATACATAGATCTTCTTTTTTTAATATGAAGGTAAAATATAATTTGAAAATAAAATTATTTTTAATGTTTATAAATTAAAAAATTTTTCCTAGAAATTTAAATTTTAAATAACGATAAAAATAAAAAATATAGATTGTGATTTCCTCATGATGAGACAATAAAAAAATAATAAATATTATAAATTATGATTTTTGCGTGATGGGTTTTCTTTGTAATGAACCAAGCCTAAATTTGTTGTTCTTTATAGTTTCAATCCTCATGTCCCCCGCTATAAACGAACGAGAGAGTAAGGATGAAGACAAATAATAAGTCTAATAGAAGCCTCACAATGGGTTGATGGAGTGAATATCATTATATTTACGAAGAAATGAGTGAGAGAGTATGAGCAGGAAAAGAAACAAGAGAGAATGAGTGGGAAAAAAAAGATGAGAAATGCTTTGTACATGTAATTAATCAAAGGTAAAAATGGAAAAAAAAAAGTGCATTAAATTTGTAGACAAACACTTGCATTGTTACTTATATTTTGGACCAGCCGATAATATTACTTATATGTATAAATATGACTGGAGGAAATATTTGTTAAAAATGTGTGTTAGTATTTCTAAAATGCCTTATTTAATTATTTACGTTGGAACTACCATTTAAAAGCCCCTTAATATGTGTAATTAATATGGATAGTTTGGGGGGAAAATTAAAAATTTGTGAGACAAAGTAGAATGAAGTCTTATATTTAAGATTTAAAAAAAAAAAACTCCTAACTAGGACCTATATTTAGAATCGAAGAAAGTAAAACATAAAGTAATGTGTGTTAGTGTCAATGCATTAGACATAGTCAATGATGCTCAAAATCTTTGTAACTTGTTCATATAAATGGTAGACTTTGTTGGTGCAAGTAATGTTGTTTACTTGGTAATTGATAATGCGGCTAATTATAAAGCTGCTGGAAGATTATTAAGTAATAAATATCCTTCTATTTTTTGATCTCCTTGTACCGCACATTGTTTAAATTTACTTTTAAGAGATATTGGAAAAATGGATGATGTAACTAGCTTAGCGGCGTCTGCATCTATGATTACAAAGTTTGTTTACAATCATGTATATTTGCTAGCTTGGCTAAGAAAAAGGGAAGGTTGGACTAAAATTATTCGTCCAGGGCCAACACGCTTTACGACTACTTTTCTTGCATTGAAAAACATTTTTGAGCATAAACATTATTTTGCAAGCTTTGATTACTAGTAAGATGTTTATATAATCTAGATATTCAAAAGATCGAAAGCAAAGCATGTGACAATAATTGTGTTGGACAACAAATTTTGGGATGATTGTAGACTTTTGGTAAAAATTGCTTCTCCACTTATTCGGTTGTTGAGAATTGTTGATGTTGATGAGAGGCCTCCTCTTGGATATGTCCAAGGTAATCAAATCTAGACCGGTCACTGAACTGACCGGGGTATTGGATCAAGGGTTAGTGGGTCAGATTGGAGTCAAACCGGAACTAAACTGGTGAGAGGTTGAAAATTTTAGGTTTATTAATATGAAATTCTAAAGAAAAAAATTTTAAAAATTGATTTTTTTTAAAAAATGAAAAAATTAGACTGGACCGGTTTACAGCCAGTTCGGCTGGTCCGGTCCGAATCTGATTGCATTGATATGATGGCATGTATAGGGCAAGGAAAGCCATAAAGAAATTTCTTACAAACAAAAAATCCTCATACAAGCCTTATACAAGGATTATAAAGAGAAGGTGGGATACCCAACTTCGTCAAAAGCTTCATGTAGCAGCTTATTTTTTGAATCCTATTTTCTTCTACGACAAGGAGAACTTCTCTAAAAAACTAAAGGTTTTGGCAGGATTTTTTGACGTTTTGGATAAGACAATATCTTCCAACAAAACCAAGTTTGTGGAAGAAAGCATACGATACCAAGATCAAGTAGACAACTTTGCTCGTCCAATGGCTCTTGCTTGTATAAAAACATTACGACCTGGTAAAGTTTTATAATTTTATATTTCACTTTAATATTTTCTTTTTGCTCTTCACTTTCTTATATTTATCATTGCCTTTTGGTGTTTAATGTTCTAGATGAATGGTGGAAGATGTTTGGAGATAGTGCTCCAAATGTTAAAAAATTGGCAATGAGAATATTAAGTCAAACTTCATCTTCATTAGACTGTGAAAGGAACTAGAGTGTATTTGAAAGAATACACTCTAAGAAAAGGAATAGATTGGATCATCAAAGATTAAATGATCTTGTATGTGTTCATTACATTTTTTGTTTGAAGAATAGGCATGTTATCCTAATTATTCCTAAGTTTTACTTGAATTTGTCTTGTATTATGAGTTTTATTATATAATTTCTTCACTTAACCTTTTTGTGTTGCCATGTGCTTTAGGGTTTTTAACAAGAAAAGATCTTTTGATCGTATTGATTATGAAAGTATTAGTGAAATTGAGTGTTGGATCATGGAAGATGAAGATGATTTTTCTTGCCTTCATTATAATGAGACAGAAGAAGATATACTTTATGATGACGCAACAATGCCAAAAATTTCCATCAATAATGTTGACGATGTTAATGAAGAAATAGGCAATGAGGTTCATGCTGAGGCTGGATGTTCTTGAGTTGGAGGGCTTAATTTGGAATCATTTCCGGAAGAAGATGTTGATATTTTTCAAGAAACTCATGTTTGGATTAATCAAGATCCACCCATATTTGACAAGTCATGAAGTTATGCTTGCTCTTGATAGTATGTTTTGTTGACTTGTTATTATATGTTCTTGGAATTATTGACTTGTTATTGAGTTATTTTCAATGGATTCAATATGTTGGGACTTGGTATTTTGGAATGTTACATCTGAACTTATTTTGTATACGTTTATTTTTAAGTTAGATAAAAATTCCTTATTTATTTTTTATATTTATATTATTATATATACAAAAAATATTATTTTACTCAATTATTATGCTATCGACCCGATCGGTGTGAACCGTGACCCATTAGCCTCTCCGGCTTAATGTCCGATTTGGTTTTTAAAACATTGCATAAAGATAAAAAACACAAACAGAATTTCTCTAATGTATAAAATAGTACACACTACTCTCACTGGTTATAGTAAGAATACTTCCTACTTCCTACTTCCTACTTCCTTTGTATAGCTCACATTCTAAAATTCGTGGTTTTAAAGGGTTAAACGTATTTTTGGTCCTTATAGTTTACTACAACTTAGGTTTTAGTCATTGAAGTGTTTTGATTTTTCAAGTTTTGCTCGTCTAAAATTGTTAATCCCTATGGTTTTAAAAGGACTTATATCAGCATTAATTTTGCTGATATGGCTCGATGGCTGAACAAGATGAGAAGTAAATAAGGCATTAATATGCGCTGATGAGCTACATAAATGATTTAAAAATTAAAATGAAAAAAAGAAATAGATCTTGAACCCAAATCGCAGAACCATACAGGATTTGAAAATATACTACTGAGATATTCTCCTCTAATCTACCCAATATCACCTCCTCGGTCGTAGGCCAATTTCTGGTGAAGGTGATGGAGGATGTGCCTAACTCTTTTATTTTGTTTGTTATCATGTTTGTTTTAGCGATCAGATTGCTTAGAAGCTGCTTTTCACGTAAATTAAGACACAACTCCTCTCACATACTTACCTCGTATACCGTAAATCACGATTGAAAAGTTACTTTTAAGCATTCCAATTGCTAATCCAAACAAGCACGCATCACAGCAACAAAAAGCTTCTTTATCTTCTCCTCAGATCTCCAACAGCAAAATAAATGGCAACAGTGGCAAAATCAGAGATCTGAGACGATGAGATCGATGGTAGGACACAACGACAGCGACAACAACAGCGAGACCTGAGACGACGAGTGATGACTTCTAACTACCGCTTCTCCATGATTTTTATCTTCAATGGATGATGGTTCTTCGTGATGGTTGATCCAGATGTGGTGGATTTGTTTTCTATTTGTTAAATCTGGTTAATGATGTTTGACTAAAAAATCAGGTTAATGTTAAATGATTTAACCTCCATTGCCCCTCCCTCGTTCAACGACCCTCTCTCTTCAATCTCCTTTGTCGACGGCTTCATGGGGGAGTATGCAGCGAGGTTCAATGACACATCAGCATTATTTCCATGTTATTTTGTTTGATCATCGAGCCATGCCGCCAAAATTAAGGGAGTCAATGACACATGAGAAAAATTAATGTTGTTAATTTTGAATCCAAGTCCTTTTAAAATTAAAAGGATCAATTGTATTAGACAAAGAAAATTCCAGAAACCAAAACTACCTATTTAAAACTTTGTGGACCAAAACCCAAATCACAATAAATTATAAGGAAAGAGGGGTTTAACTCTGGTTTTAAATGTAGTTGAACATATTTCCCTCAAACTCTTAGTATATCTAAGAGAAAAAGATAATTAAATACCATTTGAACTTCAAAATATTAAATAAGTGATTTTTTAAAAACCTGAATTGTCAATTACTATATTTTTTTTGTCAATCTCATTACTCTTATTATCAACAAAATTAATTTAGGATTTTGAAGTTCAAGTAGTATTTAAATTTCTTTTTCCCTATATCTAAATTGTTCATTTTTTTTAATCTTTTAGTCATTTTGATACTCCTTAATCTCTAATATAAGAGTTATTTAATTAATTTGAGTAAATTAATAAAATAAATTAGTTAATTCAAGTATTGTAACACTATCTCTCTAAAATATCATAATGTAGCTTATATAAGTTAAAAGTTAGTTAGTTTGTTGGGATATAGTTCATAGAATAGTTTCTGTTAGTAAGGTTCCATTTTAGGCTAGTCAATTAGTCGGATCCCTCTCTATATAAAAAGGCCTTATGTGTAAATGAGACCTATGGTGATGATGAAATAATAGATTTCTTTGTGCCTCTCTATTCTTCTCTCTTGTTTCTGTTCTCTCTTGCTTTCTTCTCTTTAATCCTTTACTTTGTCTTCTCTATTCTCTCCCGTTTCCTCTTTCTCTCTCATACAGAATTCCAATTCTGTAAGGGTGGTATTAGAGCGGTCCATTCTTGGCCCTCTTACTACTATTCCAAAAGGAAGAAAAAGAAAAAGAAGAAAAGTCCTCCTAGCATGGCTTCTACATATTTATCTCGGTTTCTTTTAAGAAGCTTCGAGGAACGACTTTAGCAAATAGAGAAGAGACTTCAGCTGTGGCACCTTCGACAACAGGGATTGGTAGCAGATTCTAATTACGTATTCGATTCCCTCTCAGCCAACCTAGATGTGTCAGAAGATTACCTGGTTGACGCATATGTATATGGCTTGAAGGACGAGATTACAGAGTCAGTTTGGCTTTTCAACCCCGTTACTATGCGTGAGGC
Source organism: Inga laurina (assembly GCA_963855925.1). NCBI lineage: Eukaryota > Viridiplantae > Streptophyta > Magnoliopsida > Fabales > Fabaceae > Inga > Inga laurina. Next base: position 35,592,631 of record OY979711.1, read on the forward strand.
ACGATCCTTGGCAAGAATGCAAGAGATTTCATTGCAATGGCGAGCCAAGAAAGCGAGGGAAGTATTGGAAGATCAAGAAACCGACGGGTCTCGTTTGTTCAACACCCAAGAAAAGTCCAACGGGATACAAGAATCCATGGAGCAAAACAAAGACGGGGAGGATGAGGATAGTCACTGACTTCTGTAACCATAGGACATCCACAAGCAAGGATACAATGTTGAATGAAGTTGGGCTGCCAATGAAAGGCCTCTCTTCTGCTTGCCCAGAAATTACAGTCTTGTTCGGACGATTCTTAAACACCCTGTTTTAGATCAAGAAGCTGAGAGTGATGATAAGGCCAAAACCCTGCAACTAAGTTCTTTGGGGTTCATGCAAGCACTCTAGCAGGCGACAGAGAAAAGCAAAGCGGGACAGCATGGAGGCGATGTAAACAATGCTTGGAGTAGGTGAGTTATCACATCGCGACTTGTTTGGGCGTTTTTTGGGTGTGTCGTATAACCCAACTTTAATCTCTCCACCATCGTTATCTCCTCTTCCTCCCTCGTTGTCAACGATTTTTGTTTGTTCTCTGTTGGTGGCTATTTTCCCTTTAATGGCTCTGGTTCAGTTGCGTGGCAGAAAGAGCTTTCAAAGAATCAATCTAGAGTGTATATGGATGAAAGAGGATGAACAAATGGGCTTTGAAAAATGTGGTAGCGACAAGAGTCCAATAAAGTTACAATTGGGTCTCACATTCTTTGGGTATTTTCAGGAAAAGGCTGTTGCAAGGAGTTTCGTTGCTACACTTCTCTCCCACAAGACTTCTGGTCAAGATTTGGTTTAAGGGAAAGCTAATTTCAATGCTATTTGGAAGGTTTTGCTTGCTAAGTAGAAAAGTAAAGGGGTACTGTGCAGCAGTAGTAAAGGCCAATGTGAAGGAACAGCTACTGGTTCCAAGACTACAAATCACAAGGCTGTCTACACTGTTTAGCAGAATTTTTAGATGATTCCAGTTTTGTATTTTTTGTTGTTGTTGTTTCAGCATCCTTGAGGGCAAGGACGTTTTAGGAGGGGGTATTAATATATAAATGTAATAAGGAGTTAAAAGTTTGTTAGTTTGTTGGGATATAACCGTTAGAATAGTTTTTGTTAATAAGCTTGTATTTTAGGCCAATCAGTTAGCTGTGATCCCTCTGTATATAAAAGGGCCTTATGCTATTGTAAATGAAACCTATGATGATGATGGAATAATAGATTTCTTTGTGCCTCTCTATTCTTCTCTCTTGCTTCTGTTCTCTCTTGCTTTCTTCTCTCCAATCCTCTGCTCCTTCTCTATTCTCTCTTTCCCTCTTCCTCACTCTTACTGAATCCCAATTATATTACAGTTGCATTAGATTATATATAAGCTTATAAATTAATTAAATCATTTTAGGAAAAATGATAATTATAGTAGATAAAAGGGTTAAAGTGCAAAAATATACATAAGATTGTTTTCAAAAGTACACCCAACATCAAATGGTTTTTTGAGAGGCAAAAGTAACTATGAACTTCCAAAAAGGTGCAAAAATACACATTGACTGTTAGTTGACCGTTTGTTTGAATTTTTTAAGGATTAAGGTGCAAAAATACACATAAAATTTTCTCAAAAGTGCGCCCAATACAAATACTTTTTTAAGGTATAAAAGTAAATTTGAAATTCCAAAATATGTGCAAGAATATACATTAACCATTAATTGATCGTTTATTTGAATTTTTTGACTGAAAATGGTAACATGGAGGATGACTTGGATGATTACGAAACAACCTAAAATAATAATTTGTTGACTGGGTAAGGGAAATCTATTTCCACCCAACCATTTATCTTCACATCATCACTTTATCTCCATCTAACTCTTCCTCTCTCCCCCTCTCTCTTCTCAAAGAAGTGGTGAGGTGGAGATAAAGGGTTTGGTGAAAATTAATTTTCCATACCCAGTTAGCAAATTATTATTCCAACTTGGAGAAATACTTACATATTCTAGGAATACCACGTCATCTGAACTCTATCCCATGATAGCATAACAACTCATATCATTTTAATCCTAGGTGTCTGATGACACTTCTTAAAAAAATTTAAATTTGATCTTGTTTTCAAGAAAACACATCTTAATTTTTTTAAAAATAAAGTAAGAAAAATGATTAACTAATATTTTTCTTAAAAACAAGATAAAACTTAAATTTTTTTTCAGAAGAGTCATCAATCAACAAGGATTAAAATGATTTGAGTTATTATGCTTTTATTGGACAGAGTTCAGATGACGTGATATTCTTGGAGAAGTTGTTTCTTTGTTATTCACATTGTCACACCCTTATCTTATTTTCATCTATTTCAGAGTATTTGTGGAAAACAATACCACAGTTTGGTGGACAACGCATAAATAGCATAAATATAATGATATTATGTGCCTGAATACGAACATTTCCTATAAGGGTTCGTACTTGATAATTACAATTAATATAGCCTCACAGCGCTACGTGGGTGTCTAAACTTGTCCTAAGGAAAATGGAAACATCTTTCAGTCTTTGTTCCACCATGACATTCCCCTCATACGGTTCTCTTCGCTGCTCTTAGGATAGCTTTTGTCTTCACCTGTTTAAATTGTTTATAGGGGAAGGTGAGATTCAAGAGAATCTCAGTAGGAAAATAATACCAATATGCATGCAATATAAGTTCTTAATGCATGACATGCTTGCATTACATAAATCATGTTTACACAATGACATATCTGCATGCTTAATGTTTCAAATAACATAGTATGACCATAGCATAAACAGAAACATAGCTTCAATTATTTATATATATTTCACATAATCAAGCAAGCAATAACATGCATCAATACACTAGCACGAATACAAATACATGTAGGAGAGGTAAGTTCCCTACCTTAATCACCCTTCCGTGATACTCGAATAACGTGCCTTGATTTGCATGCTAATCCATCGGGCTCTCAACTGGGTCCTAAAACATCAAATGTATAGTTTATACACTTCCATAGTGCTTCTGGGGGTTATATGAGTCTATATTGATAAATGACCAAAATGCCCCCAGGAACCCGAGCTGGCCCCGCCGTACCTGGTTCGACCGTAGTTTTCCTGAAATTTTGACCCAGGCCATTCTAACATATTTTCACCCAAAGAATCTATTTCTGAGCTCGAAGTCACCAAATTCAGTGTCGAATTATGAAAATACCCTTGACAATTCCAATTTAGGGTTTTAGAGGCATTTTTGTAATTATGCTTTTTTGGCCTTTTTTGAAAAAGTGACCAATTGTAACCCCACCTATTTTTGCCTACTGAATCCATTGAAATCATCTATTTCATGAAAATCTAGATCCTTCCCCCAGATCTGGTCTTGGCTGAAACATTAGTCAGAAAAAAGGTAAAATTGCTCTTTTGTGTTTTAGCTATCAAAGTTTGTACATTTTCACTTCTAATCCCTTATTAACTCATTTTAACACATTCTAACCATGATTCAAGGAAATTCGGGTAGCATAACCCCTTAGGATTAGGACTTTCCAAATTTACAACTCAACCAAAAATCATTAAAACCAAACACAAACCTCAACAACAACATCATATTAGTTTAGATCTAAGGTTTGTGAAGTTATCTCTTGAGATCTTGAATCCTCTCTCTAGGCGTCTTCTCTCTCTCTCTCTCTCTCTCTCTCTCTCTCTCTCTCCTTGAGCTCAAAATGTGTCTTCAAAATCATAGATTTCATGAAGAAGAAAGGTTTAGAGAAAGTTTCTAAGCAAAATCATAAGAAAATTGTTAAAAAATCACATATACCTTAAACTTCTTCTTCTTCCTTCTCTCTAGAACTTGAGAGCTCTCTCTCCTCTTCTTGTGTTGGACGAAAATGAGGAAGGGAAGAGAAAGGAAAAAGTGCTTCATAAACATCTCCCTTCACCTTACACCATTTGATTTCATCAAGGAATATGATAGTGACACTTATCACAATCCATATCTCCTTCATATTATGTCATACGTACTCCATTAGGCTTCTAGTTGGCTTTGAACTAATTTTCTCCCCCTTTTGGTTAGCATAAAACCGTCCCTCTCTTGTTCTTCTAACCAAATGAGTTTTCTTCCAACTAAACCAACCATGCACTCAAGTTATTCCAACCTTACACTCAAGATAATCCCTACCATCATCAATCATGATTGCTATGTCCATGTAGCATTATTTTAATGCAATTGGACATGTGCTCATCTTCATAAATCATAACCTACTCCCCTCTTCATATGATAATGATACTTGACATCTTTAATTCCACAATTTACACAATTGCTAACACATTTTATTTTCAATTTTTGGAATAATGCCAATTCTGGCAGATTTTCTACCCTAATTTTGAAAAATCATAGTTAATTTTGTAAACATCATTTCGGAGTGATTCCAAAGGCTATGGAACCCTTATTGAGTCTAGTTTCAAGGAAAAATATGGTCTTTAGCTAGTTGGAAACATATCATTCCCATATTTCATTTCTTTGACCGTTGCTTCAGAGATTTTCCAGATTTTCTGGACTAATTTCAAAAATTCATATCTTTTTGTATATAGTTTCAAATGATTCATATGACCTATCAAATTAAAGCTTAGGATGTTTACTTTCACCCTGTAAAATTTCATAATTTTTGCTTATCATTTGTTTTTTCAAAACCACATGACAAACTCACTTCTTCACAGAAAATTTCATTGGAAGCATAATCACTTTTTTCAAAATTCACTATTTTATTTTCTATAATGCCCCAAAGATATAAGAAATATTAGAGAATAGATTTGGGATATCTACTAAACCATGACTTAGCAGTCTACTTAATTCAGACTTACTCTCTGACCTCCAATCCCAAAATTCAGGATATTACACACATCATCCTCCATGTCACCATTTTCAGTCAAAAAATTCAAACAAATGGTCAACTAAAGGGTAAATGTGTATTTTTACAAATATTTTAGAAGTTCATAGTTATTTTTACCCCTAAAAGAGTATTTGTATTGGGTGCACTTTTGAGAAAAATCTCATGCGTATTTTTGCACTTTATACCTTAAAAAACTCGAACAAATGGTCAACTAACGATCAATGTGTATTTTTACACGTATTTTGGACGTTCGTAGATATTTCTGCCTCTCAAAAAGTATTTAATGTTAGGTGTACTTTTAAAAAAATATCATATATATTTTTATATTTTAAATCTAGATAAAATGGAATAAAGTATTATATTTTGGACCAAATACAACCCTCTATCAACTCTTATATTCGCACGAGTTCTTGTCAATATATATATATATATATATAATATCAAACAAATCAACCCAAAGTAAGTCATGTTATTTTTGTATAAAGACAATTTCATTTTTAAGAAAATAAAATGATACATAAACTATTGAGCCCTTTTACTGATAGAAAGCCACAAAATCAATGCATTATTTATATTTAAACCATTTTTCCAACTTGGCTTCATAGACAACTTTGTTTGGAAAAAAGTGTGTCTGTGTTTGGTAAAATTCCATATTTTATATATATACACAGATTCCAACAATTCCAAATCTTTTATATATATATATATATACTACCTTCGGTCCTAATTATAAGACAAAGTTAATTTTTTTTAGAGAAATTAAGAAAGTTAAATAAATTACTTAATCATATCATATGTTATGTATCCTTAGATTATTTATTAATTTATTAGTCAAACTAACTAGTTTGAAGAAAAAAATAAAATAAAAATACTCTAAAATAATTTAAGGGAAAATTCCTCTAAAATACATTGAAAATAGGGAAATCTCTATTCAGTGTATTGAGATTGAAAAATCTCAATCAGTCCACTGTTAATACAGATGAATAGTGCAGGCGGCGCCAAAAGACGATTTTACCCTTCAGCCCTCATTCTCGCCACTTCAGAAATAACAACACGCAGTTCTTAATTAACAACTCCGGATTCTTGATTAACAACTCCGTATTCTTAATTAACAACTCCAGTTTCATCTTCTTCTTTTTTCACAATAACAACACCGGTCTTTTTATTAACAACTCTGAATTCTTAATTAATAACTCTGCTTTATTCTTTCACATATTTTCATCTAAAAAATATAGTGTTGTTAATGTAAAATACGGTGTTGTTAATAAAGAAAAATGTGTTGTTATTGGCCCTGAAACTTAAATTACAAAGTTGTGAAATAAGAAATGAGAGTTATTAATGTAGAATATAGTGTTGTTAATAACAAGACTGGTGTTGTTATTGTGAAAGTAAAAAGATAAAACTAGAGTAGTTAATCAAGAATATGGATTTATTAATTAAGAATGCGGAGTTGTTAATTAAGAGCGCGTGTTGTTAATAGAAAAAGAGGTGTTGTAGACACCAGTAAAGAGAACATGAGCGAACGAGACAGGAGCCGGAGTAGGAGTCGAGAGCGTGTGGCGGGTGAGAGCTCAAATCCGGCACCGACGCCGGAGGAAAGCGATGCGCTGCAACGTAGTCGGAAGAAGATTCGACCGGGGGAGCCTATACTCTCCGAGGCTCAGCATCCTGTTCCTCGGGTGGAAGAGTGGATGCAGGATCATGAAGCTTCAGCGAAACAGGGGAGAGCAGATGCGAAACAGGGGAAAGCTGCTGTTGTTGAGCAGACAGAGGATGCTGAAAAGGAGAGTTCCATGAAATGGAAATCGTTCAAGCATGCGGTTCTGAAGGGAAGGGAAGTGGAGGAGGAAGTATAGGAGGACTGGTGGAGTGGGGAACGCTGGAAGAACAGGGTGGAGGTGAACATGACAAAGCTAGGGCCGAACGTTGTATTCTCTCCTACTGAGAAAGCGCGCCTGGCTGCTAGGTGGAAGAATGCAGTGATAGTCAAGTTGTTGGGACGTATGATCAATCCTGAGTACCTGGAAGACAGAGTGCAGAGGTTATGGGCAAAACAGGGTGAAGTGGAAACGATCGATGTGGGCTCAGGATACTTTGTCGTCCAGTTCTCGGAAGTGAGTGACTATGAATTAGCGCTTACTGGTGGACCGTGGCTCCTGTTTGACCATTATCTGTCCGTCCAACCATGGAAGGAAGATTTTGAACCGGATGAGGAAAAAATAACGAAAGTGGCAGCATGGATCCGGATAGATAAGCTAGCTCTTGATTACTATGATAGGGGAGCTTTGTACGTATTGGGATCGCAGGTGGGACGTGTCTTGAAAGTGGATATGAATACTCTTAAGCGAAAGAAGGGCCGTTTTGCTAGACTCTGCGTGGAGCTTGATCTCAATGCTCCACTCCGACCGCTGGTTCTAGTGAATGGCAAGGCGAAACGGATACAATACGAAGGGATCCACTTAATATGTTTGGGATGTGGAAGGTATGGACATGAAACACACAGTTGTCCTTATAGGAAAATTACCCCTACAGATGATGACGTGAACCAAGACAAGCTTTCAAAGGAACAATCCATAGATAGTCTGAAGGTTGATAATGAAAATAACATGGGGGGTACCCAGGAGGAGGAGTCAAATATTAAATTCGAAAGCTGGATGGTGGTGCAATGGCAAAGGAGATCTCGCCGGCCAGGTATACCCGATAGAAGTGCTTTCGGAAACAAGCGTGATTCACGGGCAAACTCCTATAATGGGGGGAGTGGATCTCGTTACAGTACTTTAAACGTGGATGAGTCAGAAGCTATTGTTGAGCAATCTAAGGCGCGAATTCCGCTGGGGGATATTTCTAATAAAGTCACTTTTTTGACTGCCGAGAAGGATTTAATAAAAGCAGGTAGGTCCCAAGAAGAAATCATGGCTATGGAGGTAGGAGATAAAAAAGAGAGTGGTAAGATGGACGTGGGACATGTAGGAACTCAGGAGGAAAAGGGTAGTGCAAGTGGGACAAAATCTTCTGGGCTCCGGAGTGGAATTGGGTCAAAGAGCAAAACTGTTGCAATAAAGAAAGGGGATAGTGGCTTAGGACCCAGTGTGACAGAATTAAATATTAGTGATATTCCAAGGGCTACAGAAAAAGTGAGCTTGAACATGGGGATTAAAAAAGAGTCCAATACGAAGAAGCCCACAGGTCTTCCAAAACAGCAGGATCACGTGCAGAAGAATACTACAATTATCAAAGAACGTAATGTATATGGCCCTGGGGTGCGGGCGTTGCAGACATCTATGAAACCCGCCAATACTGGATGTGAACGTTTGTACACTACGGCTAGCCTTTCACATGCTGATAGACCACCCGATCCTGGTTCAATTCCAACGACGGATTTCCAATGCCATCAGAACCCGTTGTCAGAAAGCTGTGTCGACGACATGGTCGTGGAATTGGATGAAATCTCCAAAGCACAGTAAGTTTGTGTGCTTAATTCCCTACAGTTTTTTTTATGGATATTAATATACTTATTTGGAATTCAAGAGGGGTTGGACGGAAGGCTTTTCCTAGTCTTCTTACAGATTTACGAAAATGATATTGTTTTGATTTTCTAGCATTGCTTGAACCTCGTCAGAACGGGAATAAGGCAATTAAGATTGCTAAACGTGTTGGTTTGAAAAATGTGGAAGTAGTTGAGGCTACGGGGTTTAGTGGAGGTATATGGTGCTTCTGGGATGAGTCAGTAGATTTCTCAGTTAGTTATAAAGCTTCGCAGGTACTTCATGGTACTTTTAATAAATGTACAGCGTTGTCTTGGGATTTATTTGTTGTATATGGACACCCAAATCCTGGGCAGCGGCGGTTTCTATGGCATCAGTTGCAGGAGGTTCATCGTTTGGGTGTGGGAAGGTGGTGTATTGGCGGAGATTTTAATGCTATTCTGAAGGATAGTGACCGTGTCTCACGTTCAAGAACGAGTATTCGACCAGACCGCAGCTTTGTTCAGTGGGTTAGACAAAATGAAATGGTTGATGTAGCTTCAGATGGACCTAATCTTACATGGTGCAGAGGCCCGTCGGCTAGCAAATTAGATCGTATGCTTGCTAATTATGATTGGATACAGTCATTTCCAGTCACGAAAGTCCTTGTTCTCCCTCGGTATTGTTCAGACCATTGCCCATTGCTATTGAGGAATAAAATACAGTCAAAAAGGCAACATTATCACCGTGACTTTCGCTTCTTTGCACCTTGGGTTACTCATGAGGATTTTAATACGGTGGTTCGTAATTCATGGAGAGATGGTCGTAGCTGGGAAGAAAATATTAGAGGGTTCCGAGAGGAAGTATTAACATGGAATAAGGAAGTATTTGGCAACATTAATCATCGGAAGGCAAAGCTTTTAGCCCAGCTCGAGCAAGCTAACAGGTATGGTGGTTCCTCTAAATATTGGAAGGTGATCCAAGAGCAGGCATGGGAGGAACTAGAAAGGTGTTTGGTTCAGGAGGAGCTTATATGGGTTCAGCGTTCGAGATGTAATTGGTATCTCCATGGGGATAAAAATACAAAGTACTTCCATATCATAACTAATGCTCGTCGTCGCCGTAAGCATATTGAAGCTATCCTAGATGAAAATGGGTCTTGGATGTATGATGAGGAGGAAATCAAAAACTCAGCCACCTGTTACTTCCAAGGTTTATATTCTGATGAACAGGGAAGTAATGGGAAATTAGTGTATGGTTGTACGTATCCGACAATGGATTCTGGGCTATTGGAGGCATTGGGATGTATGGCTACGGAGGGTGAGGTCAAGCAGGCTATTTTCAGCATGGGCGCTCTCAAAGCGCCTGGTCCAGATGGCCTCAATCCTTTATTTTACCAGAGCCAATGGGATGTGGTGGGACATTCAGTTGTGGCCTTGGTGCAAGATATTTTCCAGTACCCTGAGAGTGTTAAGCGAATCAACAATACGAATATTGTTTTGATCCCAAAAGTGGATGCCCCAGAGACCTTTCGAGATTTTAGACCAATTAGTCTATGTAATGTGGTATATAAGGCAGTCACCAAAGTGTTAGCCAATCGTTTGAAGAGATTACTACCTCTGATTGTATCCCCTAATCAATGTAGTTTTGTGCCGGGGCGACAAGGTTCTGACAATATTGTTCTTGCACAGGAAATTATACACTCTATGAGATCATGGAAGAAGAAAAAGAGCTTCATGGCTTTGAAAATTGATCTTGAAAAGGCTTACGATAGAGTCCGATGGGTGTTTGTGTCTGAATGTCTACAAGAGCTTGGGGTTCCAACAATTTTTGTAAACCTTATAAAGCACTGTCTATCCTCTGCTGAAATGCAAGTAGTTTGGAATGGAGCGCATGGCCCAGTGTTTACCCCAAAACGTGGTGTTCGTCAAGGAGACCCAATATCACCTTACCTCTTTGTCCTAATTATGGAGAGATTTGCTCATCTTATTCAGAGTGAGGTACATGAAGGAAATTGGCTCCCGTTTAGACTGAAGAAAAATGGTACTCCGGTTTCCCATTTATTTTTTGCCGATGACCTCTTCTTATTTGCTGAAGCCTCAATGGACCAAGCAGCAATAGTGAAAGCTTGTTTAGATGATTTCTGCTCTGTCTCTGGAGAGAAGGTTAATAATACTAAGTCTAGAGTTTTCTTCTCACCTAACGTGTCGCATAGTAGAAGACAAGAGATTAGTTCTTTTTTGGAGTTCACAGTGACGACGGATTTGGGGAAATATTTAGGGGTACCCCTACATCATAAACGTGTCACTAAACAGACATATAAGTATATCCTAGATAGGATGGATAGGCGCCTAGCGGGGTGGAAGATGAATTGTTTGTCTATGGCGGCTAGGCATACACTGGTCTCGTCAGTCGTTTCTGCAATCCCAGCTTATTCTATGCAATCTTCCTGGTTACCGGCGCACACGTGGGAGGAAATTGACAAACGGTGTCGTCAGTTCTTGTGGGGCAGCTCCGGATCATCTAAGAAGGTTCACTTAGTGGCTTGGGAGGATGTATGTCGTCGGAAGGATGAAGGGGGACTTGGTTTGAGAAGTGTCAGATCACAGAATACTGCATTCATGATGAAGTTAGGTTGGGGATTGGTGAAAAACAGAAATTCCTTGTGGGCCAAATTTATGAGGGAAAAATATAAATGTGGGAATGATACCATTCCCTCTGTCATAAAAAGAAGGGATGCGTCGTTGGTATGGAAAGGGATATGTAAGTCTTGGGACAACACTAAGAAAGGGATGGGCTGGGCCTTGGGAGATGGTCGCAAAATCAGATTTTGGCTAGATGTTTGGCTTCCCAACCATGAAAGGCTGCTTGATTATAGTGTCAGGAGTGTACCGGAGGAGATGTGGGAAACTAAAATATGTGAGTTCTTGACAGTGACTGGCGGATGGAATTGGCTTATGATAAACATGTTTCTTCCAACAAGCGTAGCTAATGCTATTATCCGATCCTATCCATTTGTACATGCTGGGACGGAGGATTCGCCTAGATGGCTTCTTACACATAGTGGTGCATTTTCAGTTAGATCTGCTTATGGTAGCATCTGTCACAGGGCTCCACCAACGTCCAGATCCACTTGGAGGAAAATTTGGAAATTGCCTGTACCCCAAAACTGCAAAACTTTTCTTTGGCTTACAGTGAGAGGGAGGCTGTTGACGAACATGTCAAGAGTAGCCAGAGGATTGCAAGTTAATGGTGGTTGTGACCTTTGTGTTGGGTCTTATGAAGAAACAATTCATGTCTTAAGAGATTGTAAGGCAGCAAAGGTTTGTTGGAATAAGTTATTACCAGTGAACAACAGGAGATCTTTCTACGCACCGCAGGGAGCTGCACAATGGGTGGCATGGAATATTACTCAAAAATTTGAAGTACTGGGATTTAGGTGGCCGACTTGGTTTGCTATTCTATGTCGTCAACTATGGTTACATAGAAATGGGAGAGTGTTCAATAATCAAGTTCCTAATTCAACGCAGTTAATGGCTCAAACGCATGCTCTTGTAAAGTGGTCAGACACGAAGATATTTCCGGGAAGACATGATCCAGGTAATTTCCAGAAATGGTGTGCGCCTCAACTGAATTGGATAAAATTCAATATGGATGGGGCGAGTTGTGGCGGTGGTGCGGTTGCTGGCTGCGGAAGTATTGCACGGGATTCAAATGGGGGAGTCCTTGGAGGATTCTTGGCAAATGTTGGAAGGGGAAGCTGTTTCCAAGCCGAAATCTGGGCGGTATTATGGGGAATAAAACGTGCTTGGGATTGTCATTGGAGGAAAGTTATTATTGAGACCGATTGTTTGGAACTGGTGGAGCTGGTGTCTGGAGGATGGGATGAAGATCACGTGGAAAGTACCTTACTGCATCAGATCACCTTATGGATGGGAATGGATTGGGAGCTGCATGTTGATTGGTGCCCACGGGAAGTAAACACTATCGCTGACACTTTAGCAAAAGAATCGTTAAAGGCTGGTTGTGGGATTCATACTTTCACAGTGGTTCCTGACTTTATATCAGAAGCCATTAGATTGGAGTCTAATTTATAGTCTCTCTGTATTTCTCTATCAAAAAAAAAAAAGAGGTGTTGTTATTGGCTTTAAAACTTAAATTAGGAAGTTGTGAAATAAGAAAGGAGAGTTGTTAATCAAGAATTCGGAGTTGTTAATTAAGAACCGCGTGTTGTTATTTCTGAAGTGGCGAGAATGAGAGTTGAAGGGTAAAATCGTCTTTTGGCACCATCCGCACTGTTCATCTGTACTGGCAGTGGACTGATCTGAATTTTTTAATTTCAATGTATTGAATTGGGATTTCTCAATTTCTAATATATTTTAGAGGGATTTTCTCATAATTTAAGTAATTTTTTTTAAAAAAATTAATTTTATTTTATAACTAAGACAGGACAAAATATATATATAATTTAAATGGGAATTGGTTGCTCTACTTGGCGTCTTTTAGCCTTCTGTCATAGTCAAGAGCCAAGGCCAAGGAATTTCACAATCTCAATTCTTATCGTCGTCGTCGTCTTCTTTCTCATCCTCCTCCCCTGCTTCTTCGCTTTCCTTTCTCGTGGGTCGCTTCAGTCAGAAGCTAAATGGCTGCTTCAGCTGTTACTGGAGGTGGCCTCACTTTCGGGCTGTCGCGCCCTTCGACCCGTTCTCGAGCCCATTCAGTCACAATGGCCGTTTCCGTCGATGAGAAAACCAAGAAGAACCTCACCCTTCGTAAGTCCGAAGAAGCCTTCGCCGCTGCTAAGGTACTGTGGACCTAATTCCGACTATCCTTTACTTTTTCTATGTGATTGATTGATTGATTCTTGCAATGAGCTTTTTTTTTGTCAATGAATTTATGGGAGTTTGAGGTTCATTTTTTCGCTGGGGTTTTTATGGAAAACTCAATTGATCAGCCAAAAGTTTTGAAATGCTTTCCTAATATTTAGCACCTCGGAGTTCAGCGTCATTTTCTTGTGGACCATTTTCTAAATATGTTAGCTTAAACTTCATTTATCTGTAATTAGAGATGCTATGTAGCGTATTTCCCCGTTTCAGATTGCTGTGATATGCTTTGTTTACATTGTCTGAGATGTGAACAAATGAAACATGTAAGATATAGAATTTCACGACTAAAAAATTGATATCTAGTAATTTAATTATGGCTTGTTTTGGTTCTTTTTCCTGATTATTTGGGTTTGACCTGTGGTAACTGATTAATTCAAAACCTCTTTTTTTGTTCCTATAGGAATTAATGCCTGGAGGTGTCAATTCTCCTGTTCGAGCCTTTAAATCAGTTGGTGGACAGCCAATTGTGATTGATTCTGTCAAGGGATCTCGCATGTGGGACATTGATGGCAACGAGTACATCGACTATGTGGGTTCTTGGGGGCCTGCAATAATTGGCCATGCTGATGACGAGGTTCTGTTCTTTCCCAATATAGTTCTGCTATTACTCTGATATGTTTTACGCAGCTGACTTTGTTTTTTACTCCTGTAAAATCATACTATTTATTGGTGATTTTGTTTTGTCCTATGGATACACCTAGCTTGAGGAATCTTTTATTTGCTTTCTTAATAATGATTTCATAGAAAACTAAGAAACGAAAACATTGCCCGTTCACTATGTCTGAGATTACTCCGAGATATCTTGACATTGCTAGGTAATATGTTCTGAACTTTGCTTTATGGCAAGATTTATGATTTGTATATATTTCAGGTGCTTGCAGCTCTAGCTGAGACAATGAAAAAGGGAACCAGCTTTGGCGCTCCTTGTCTTCTGGAAAACATTTTGGCGGAGATGGTTATTGATGCAGTGCCAAGCGTTGAAATGGTTCGATTTGTTAACTCAGGCACCGAAGCATGCATGGGGGTCCTCCGCCTGGCCCGTGCTTATACTGGCAGGGAGAAGATCATCAAGTTTGAGGGCTGTTACCATGGTCATGCCGATCCTTTCCTTGTTAAGGCCGGTAGTGGAGTCGCCACCTTAGGACTTCCTGACTCCCCTGGTGTTCCAAGAGCAGCCACTTATGAAACCCTTACAGCACCATTCAATGACTTCTCGGCTGTTGAGAAGCTCTTTGAGTCAAACAAAGGAGAGTTAGCAGCAGTCATCCTTGAACCTGTGGTTGGAAACTCTGGTTTTGTTGCTCCCAAACCTGACTTCCTTAATTTCTTACGCAAAATCACCAAGGAAAACGGTAGCCTCCTAGTCTTCGATGAAGTTATGACTGGATTCCGCTTGTCTTATGGTGGAGCTCAAGAATATTTTGGCATCACTCCTGACTTAACTACTCTTGGAAAAATCATTGGTGGGGGTCTACCAGTTGGTGCATATGGAGGGAGGAAAGATATTATGGAGATGGTGGCACCGGCCGGACCTATGTACCAGGCTGGAACCTTGAGCGGCAATCCTTTGGCCATGACTGCGGGCATACAAACTCTGAAGCACATTAAGGAGCCAGGAACTTATGAGTATTTGGATAAAATAACCGGTGAGCTAATTCAAGGCATCATTGAAGCCGGGAAGAGAGCGGGTCATGCAATATGTGGTGGCCATATTAGGGGCATGTTCGGTTTCTTCTTCACTGAAGGGCCAGTCTACAATTTCGACGATGCCAAGAAGAGTGACACTGCTAAGTTTGCTAGTTTCTACTGGGGAATGTTGGAAGAAGGTGTATACTTGGCACCATCACAATTTGAGGCCGGATTCACCAGCTTGGCACATAGTGATGATGACATAAAAAAGACTATAGCAGCAGCTGAGAAAGTCTTCAAGCGGATTTGAGTATTGAATTCTGCTAATTTTCTGAGTTTCTTGAAGGTTAGATTCCTCTTTCCTGAAGTCTTGTTTAGGGAGTTAACGTAGAGTGTATCATCTGATGGTTTTGATTAAGCCTGTAATAGTTTTTGCTCCATGTACCTTGTCAGTGTATTATTCTAAATTGCAACTTTATGCTTCTTCAGTTCGTAGTTAATAATAAGAGTTAGAATTCTTTCTTTTACTCGTGAAAATTTCATTCCTTCCCTCGTTTTGGGCCAAGTTGGGGATCCTTTTCTGAGTCTGCTATTATTTCTATACTAACCAGTACGCAATAAAAACACTTGGAACTATAATTTGAATTTCATTTTGAGCTCACAATATAGACAAGAATTATTTATTTTTTAAAATGTTATAATGTAATAATGGTTGAGTTCTAGAGGAGACACTTGTATTGGGAGGGATAACCATGAACCTCAAATTTGATATCAGATGAAAATATCAACAAAAGAAAAAGGATAGCCCCACTAATAGAGATGAATAATTTGCATAATTTGCACTACTTGGCTCACTACATTTGCAGCTGACGCGAAAGAAAGCAACACGCCCATGAGGTAATTTTTAATAGAAATGGGATTCAAAGAAATTGTGAAAAGTCAATCTAATTTAAGAGAACGATGATAAAACTATTTTCGGAACTAATATTTGAGCTGGACGTAGTTGTTATAAGGTGAAAAAAGTGTTGGGCATACAATACAACATATAGTTAATAGATAAAGGTAAAATAAAAAGGGAACAATTTATATCCTCGGTCATATATATTTAAGGCACTTGTTTCTAAACAAATTAAGATATGTTGATTTTTTTATATTATTTATTTTACAACAAATTCTTGTTATTAATATTATATTTATAAACACTTTAAAATCTACTTGTTCTGATTTGATTGGATTGAAGTATATTAAGTATATAGGACCAAATACCTAAGTTTTCTCCAAATAAAAATTCAAGTGAAGATTTATTTTTATAATAAGAATAAAATATTGAATTATTATTTTAATTTAATAAATTTTCTTTTTGGCAAGAAATTAATGAAAGAATTCGGAATATATATTGCAACAATAAAAGTACTAGTAACATATTAATAGAGTTTGAAGAAGGATTGCAACAGGGTCCTAGTGGGAAGAGCTTGGGTGGATTAAATACGAGATCTCGAGCTATTTGAGATCTTGTGTTTAAGTATATGAGAATGCAGAAAATAAATTTAAGAGACTTGCCCCTAATTTCTGGCCAAAGAAAGAATTCTTTTTTTTTTTGGCTAAGTATAGATATCCTTCTATTGGAAATAATCCTATTCGAGATACTGTCTGACACTAAATGTACCTCTTATAACGGAAATTCGAACCTTAGTTCATCATGTTATAAGGGATAGACTAATTGGGACTTAGCCCTAATTAAAGTGCCTATTCTAAAACGTCTCACCCCAACCTTAGATTTGAAGCGGTAGGCCCAGGATCATAAGCCCATTCACAATCCAGGATTAAGTTTTAACGTTGAGTATTTACGGCTAAAACCCCATCTAGTGATTTGTTATGATATAATATTACGTATATAAACAGCAAACAAACAGTAAATAATCATATAGCAATACATGATACTCACTGCAAACATTGTTATAGTCCCATTCAAAACAGGTTATTATGATTACTCATTTTAATTTTTAAAAAGCCAACCAAAACTATAACCTATCTTCCCATTAGAACTTAAAACTACTTTCAAACACAAGGGAAATCAGAATGCTTCCGGGAGATAGAAATTGGAAGAACTAACTGATTGAGGTAAACCAAAAAAAAAAAAAATACCACCATTTTTTTACATCAACCCAAATTATTTACAAATGTAAACCTCAACAACAATTTTAAATTACAACTTCAAATGTGTCACAGCCTTCACATGAAATATATAATGCTGTTAAATTAAATCTTGTCTTGAGACAAAATTTGGGCTTCAATCTGCAGCCGTTGTCAAGATGCTCAGTATGAGCTTCAGCTAATCGGTCTCGCAGGAAGTCAAGAGTGAGCTGAAATATTATTAATTGTATTATCATAACTACATATATATACACACACACTTTTTTTTTTCCCGCAGTAAAGGAAAAAGTATACTAAGTGAGAGGAAAAGATATACCCCAACGAAAGATTATAAAAAGATATTGGTAATCAACCATTATATTATAAAGATGAAGCATAAGAGAATATTAAGGTCCATTTAATTGTTATCCTTTCCCTAAAATATATATATTATAACCTTATAATTGTTCTATACTTGTTAATATCTATTGGCTTCTTTTACATTTCAAAAGTTGAAACACGGAGGCCATTTTTTATATAACTTTATAATTGTTCTATACTTTTTAATATCTATTGCCTTTTTTTCACATTTCAAAAGTTGAAACACAGGCCATTTTTTCATCTTTCAAATCCACTTTTTTTTCCAATTTATTTTTCTCTATCTTCAAAATAACCTTATTCATGAAGAACCCATAACATCTGTCCATTGTGTCATCTGGATTAGCAAAAAGCTCGTGGAAGGTGAGAATTCCAGTTTAGTAACTAATATATTCAGTGTGTTTGGATAACACACTGAAAGCAATGGGGGAAGTAAATTTTTACCATCAACTAAACGTGGGTTTAGATGTCTGTTTCAAACCCAATGTTTGGTTCAACAGAATGTAGGGGAGTGAAGAATTTTATGGAGGAGAAATGGGGGAGGGAAAGGATTTTAATAATTCTTTCAAATCTTCCAATTTAAGGACATGAGGGATTTAGACGTTCTCTTCAAATCTCCCCATATTTGGAGGAGAGGGATAGAAGGAGAGGGAAGAGAAAATTCATAAAGATTATTCATACCCTCTCCATTTTCTTTTAACCGAAAAAATCCCTCCAACCAAATAGACCATAAACTTATGAAATCCATGATAATGATGAACAGAGTGAATCAGTGAGAGAGACGTGGACTGCATAATTCTAAAACCACATCCTAAACGCCGTTAGAAGTTGACAACTAAATAATGAAATCAGTTCTTAAATGGTAGAGTATAACAGTCTTGATGAAGCAAGGAAAAGCGAGTACCTCATTGGCTTTACTCAGTCGAAGTTCACAACGGGTGCAGTATATAAGATCACGACTCTCTTTAAGCTCTCCTTGTTTGCAAATAGGGCACCAAATCTCTTGTCTATAGGTCTATCATCATTATCAAATTTTAATCATCAAAATGAGAGTCCTCATGCAAGTTAATTTGGGAAAGGGGGGAAAATATGTTTGAACGAGAACAGAGTATGAAAAGGCTACAAATAAATGGACAAGTTTTGCAACATAACATAAACACAGAAGGTTCCAAGGAAGTTGTATTTTAGTGGTGCCAATGCATATACTGATTAAAAGGTGATGTGGATAATTAAAGTAAAGGAAAAAGGAGATATCAGGAAGCCATGTTCTTAATAAAGCAACTATAAAAGTAAAGTCTAGTATCTCGTATACAAGCCCAAACCAAACAAATAATACATGCAGCCAGTGTGTTCACATAATCAATTGAAAGAGGCCACCTATGCAAAAGGCACCTAGAAATAAATATATGGAATTAGGTCCTAGCAAGCAGTGTTGCTCAAATAATCTCCATAGAAAATTGAAAGGTTTATGGTATTTTCTGGAAGATGTTGAAGGGAAGTGAAGGAAAGGTGGATTATAGGAGATGTAAATAACCTGGACGAAGAGGATGAGGAGGATGATACAGAAGCAAACCTTAAGTGAGGGTTTCTAGAGGGAGTAAGGAAAGGGTCCATAAAACAAAAACCAAATACTAAGACTGCTAAAGGTCATGGAAAATTATATTAAGGTTTGAATAAAAGATAGCTGGCATCTTAAAGTCCTGGCAGTTTACCGCTGAGCTCATGTATAATTCTACAGTGTTTGGCTTCAATCAAAACTTGTCATGATCCTGTTAATCAGCTATGCCCCACTAACTGGAATAGAGGAGAGAAATATAACAAAGGGGCATAAAGGAAAGACATGATTAAATGAAACACAGAGGCGATAGCCTCCTTCAAATTATTGAAAAAATTTAAAAGGAAATCTCTAGGTTGCAAAAACAAATTGCATTGGCTCAACAGAGCAATCCAAAATCGTAAGAGGACAAACATAGAATTGGGGGGGATGCATTAGCTCAATAGAGCCCTCCAAACCTTCAGCATATCAAACAAGGGAAAAGCCTAACGGAAAGGTTAGACAAAACACGTATTGCTTTTCTTAGAAAAAAGAGAGGGCAAATAATGAGTAAAGTTAACAAAATTTCATGTTCAACCAAAGAATAAGTCCATAATAACCTCCCATATGCATCCTGTTACTGTTAGATATCCAGTATTTCCCATTAATTACAGAAGGCAGCAGACCTAATAATAGAGAACACAGAAGAAAACAAGAAAATATTCCCAGAACTTTGAAGTACTAGAGCCTCACAATGGAATGCCCAAATGACCTATTTCTTCCTCTTCCACCGCCCACTATTTATCTCTAGTAGCTTAACCAATCATCTAGACGTGCTCCTGTTCTCTCTACAAACAACTCACCCAGTTCTTGCATATGCAAGTGCAAAGAAACCCATATGAGTCATCACATTATCAATTAAATTACATTAAAGTAAAAAGCTGTTAATGATGGAGACCTTATAGGCAATCCACAACTCAAAAGCAAACTGATTAGGTCAGAGATCACAAAGTCCAAACAAATCCCACATTGGAAACTCATACTTCTACTATATGATTCGAGTTCCATGCTTTGCAACCAGGTTTTAATATTTGGCCACCATACTTTGTATCCTCATTGCCCATGCAAGCTGTCTTTGTGCTTCCTTTCTAGCCCTAGGCAAACAACAACTTATGATGGCAACTAGGAAGAATCATGCCTCAAAGCTAGAAGGTTTGAGAACCCAAGATCTATATAAACCCCATATAAAAATCCCATACTTCCAAAACTGTACAACCAGAAAACTTATCATTATGTAGATATTGTGGAATATAAATTCATATATATAATCTATGCTCATGCTGCACAGCGATGCATAAAAATGCCATGCTAGTGAAAAATTCACCTCATCTGCGTTTAGCTGCATATGCTCAAAAAGTACATGAGCCAAGAACTCATCTTCTTCATCTTCACATGTTTTGCTTGTGCGATCAATAGCTGCAAGGAGACATGTAATATCTTTAAACCAAAAAGTGAATTACGACAACTACCACAGCTAAGTCAAACTGGCAAGAAGAGAATGGAATTTACATTACAAAATATTTCCAAATGTTTTCTGTTATCTGTAGAATCACTGAGGGTGAAGCATATTAAAGAGATATTAAATGATAAGATAAAAAAACACATAGGTCCATAAAACATGCAGGGCGACTCTAGACAAATTAAATAAAGTCAAAAAACCAAATACTTATTAGAAGATATCAAGAACAGGCAAAGAAAAATAATAAAGAATCCATTAATAGGTTCTTCAGAAACAGTTGTGCCTTTATACTTTGTATCACAGGCCCCTAACATAGCAGTTTATTCCTGCCATAATAAAGTTTGCGAAGAGCTCCAAATTGTTTGAAACAAGTAACATAATTTACCTTCTATGTTTGGTTCAGCTTTTAGATCTTCATAAAATATTCTTTGCATTTCTAATAGAATCTCTTCACATTCACCCTGGTAAGTATGAACACCATCGTACTCCCATAATAAATCATCAAACTCAGAATCAGAAGTTGGATCCTTAATTGCATTATATAATGATGATTCCTTCATTTTCTTCAGTTCATCATATACAATATCCTGGAATGCAGATCTGACCATATCCTGCCACCAGGTAGATATTCAAGATTTGCCAAATGCAATCACATCTATGATATTAAAACACAGCAACATAACCAGAATCCCTCAAAATTTTGTAAATTGATCAATTAAAGGTCTTAATAACAAAGCAATTACATTTTCAAAATGCACCAACATATCACATATTCACATTATTAACAAATGCTTCAGCATGAGATGTTCACAAGTTGCTCTATGTTGCCTTTGCTAAGGCTCCATCCATTGCTGAAACAGGCTACTTCAGTTATATGCAGACACATTGTCATCAAATTGCTCTATCTTCCAGTAATTCTAAATATGTTTTTGATCTATGTGAACATTGTTTCAGCAAGCCACACAGCATTCTTGCATGCCTAGAATTAATACTTAAGCTTAAAATTCACTTCTGCGTCTTCTAGTATTAAAGAAGTCTAAATTAAATTCCCCCAGTTCCCATGTTTCCACTTAGGTTTTGAATACGTGCAGCAATGTCCATCATTGATGTAAAGTTCAATTGTCAACAGCAAAATTTTTTTTGCCAATGGTCCAATTGTTCTGATGATGCGTTACCAAAGTTGACTGTCACGTTAATTTACATGTGATATAGAATCACATCAATCCATGTCAACTTCAGGAATCAAAATGTGAACATATAGTTAAATGGCACTAATTTATGTTAATAATTGAATGCTCCATTAACAATGATTTGATATTACCTATTTGAGTAAATGCAGGAATTGGAAGTGGAGCCAATTAAATTGAAAATTTCATTAAACTATAGAAGTTACAAACTTATGCTATAGAAGTAAAGTGCATGATTTGCAAATTTGAAAAGAATGCATGTAATCGTCTAGAATGTTTGGCTCCTATATGGCATTTCAGCCTTACAAATGGTCGGCAAACTAAAACCAAGCTCTGCAGGGTGCAGCGTTTGAATCAGAACCAGCTCAAGATTGACACTTGATAGCACTTTGGTTTAGCATAGTGCAGGTCATTTTTCTAGTTCAGACATGAGACCATACCCTAGCACTGATGCTCCCTCAATCTTTCTTTCAATATTAAACCAAAAATAATGGCTATTTCTTTAGAAATGTACAGACTAGATAGAATATTAGTTATAGCACAATGTGGAGTCCAGTGAATCACCTAATCAGCGACAATAGCTCCTTAAAAAACAAGATATCCAAAAAGAAAGATTTTGTTTGCATAATCATATCATCCAACTCACAAGGGAAGCAACTAGGAGTAAAGTGAAGATGAGAAATCAAGCTAATGTCCACAAAATTATAGACAAATCATTTCCAAATTTTAAAAAGAAACAAGATATTGTTAAGTGACAAAGAGAAACCTCTTGATTTTGCTTGCATGACTGAGAAGTGGGCAGCCTCATTTTCCAGAGCAAGCGGGTTCTATCCTCTCGTACCCTTTTATAGCAACTTTCCCTCAACTATAAAGTGGCAACAATTCACTGTTATATCTGCTTCCGGATAAGTTGCATAAAAAACAACTACCAAACAAGACCGCAACAAGTTAAAGAAAGCGAATTAAGCATAAGATGAATTTGCGTCAATTAACTAACGAAGCGAGATTAGCGATGATCTTCGCAGAAAAGAGGGGATATAAGGAATACAACCTTGTCTTTCCAGATGTTGTATTTGTTGAAATGGGAACCGGATTTCAGAGATGGTCGTTTTGACGGGGCAGAAACCGCATCTTGCCGGTGCTCCATTGTTTTCCCTCGCGCGAAGGTGAAACGATGGTCTAGAAATTCTATTTCCTTTGGCGCTAGGTTGCCACTCCCTCCATCGCGGAGGATATATATTATTTATTCAAAAACAAAAATCTTATAATGTAAAATTTAGGGAAAATCCCATAAAAAGAACTTTGAAATACGTAAAGAACAGTTAGGTTGCCCCATTATGCATAATACCATAAAAGTAACGTACATAAAATGTCTTTTGTGAAATCAGATCAAAATGACAAAAATGACCTTTATTTATCTACTTTCCCTCTCTACTGCTTCTCATGTTCGCTCGTTCATAGACAATTCTATCTCCCCGCGAATCCATGACCGTTACCACCACCGCTCTAGGCCTCTTAGAACTAGGAGGTGACCTAGAAGCACCACCTCCTCTTCCTCAGCGGCAATAAGAAGGGTCATCTAGTGCTTCACTGTCTTCTTCTTTCCCAAAACCTCTCTAGTTTCCTGAAACCATTTTCTCTGTTATACTTGTTCTACTTAGCAAGTACAAGTTGCTGTATGTGGCTCCTTGATTTAGCAACATATATTCCTTTTCATTTTACTACTAAAGATTCTATGGTCATCTTTTTGTTTTATATTTCTCTTTATCTTTCAACTTTCTTGAAAAAATTTCCTCATTTCCTTTCCTACATCTCTTAGGTCTCCCCAAATATCTTTTTTTTTTTTGACATATAAAAGTTTAGGTAGGTTCGGCATCAGTCTCCTATCAAGGTCAAGACACGGCCTCAGGGCTCTTCGAGCGTTTATAAAAGACTTACGAGATCGCCTATCAACAAAATCTACCCATCAGTCTCCCTAGATATCCTTATACTTTCTTTGTCTTTTGCATTAACCTGACTCGGCCTATGCTGGTCTCTCTATTCTCTCATTCTTACCATTTCTTAATTATCTTTGTTTCACGCTTGCCCATCTTTTTGGTGTCACCTTCCTGGCAATTTCTCGTTCTTTAATGACATCTCACAACCCTTATTCAATTCATTCTTGCTAGATTTCCCTGCGTTTTAAGCTTCTATCTGATTGTTGAGTTCTCTCTGCCTTTGCTTTTTTGCTACCTTCTTTGTTCTCTACCTCGCCATTGGGAATCAATTAATTGTCATTGGGTGACGTGGAAAATCCTTATCAAAAATAAGAATCAATACCTTGTCACTATGGTAATTGGTGAATTTTGAATTAGAATTTGTAAAAATCTTACCAAAATTTGTTATAACTTTATTTGAACTTGTGAAACCTTTTATCAGAAATGGAAATCAATAACTTGCATTTTAGCAAGTGGTAATTTTTAAATTAAAATTTGTAAAAATCTTATTAGAACTTGTTAAAACCTTATATGAACTTGTGAAACCCTATCAAAAGTGGGAATTAATACTTTGCGATTGTAGCAAATGGTGATTTTTGAATTGAAATTTCTGAAAATTTTATCAAAACTTGTTAAAATCTTATTTGAAATTGTTAAACCTTAATTAGAATATTTGGTCTGTTTTATTAAACTCAAAAGGGCATTTATGTTATTTCTATTTAATTTTGAAAAGGACAAATCATGCTCTCACCATTTCTCTGATATTATGAATATTTGAAATGCTTTTTGTCCTTTAGCATTTTTAAAGTTTTTTTTAGGGATTTTTTCTAAAAATTATTTTAAAACATACAATAATTACTATAGGGTAGTAATATAATTTAGTACTTTTTGGTATAATGTAGAATTTAGTACTTTAGTACTTACTACCTCTCATTTCTTTTATAAGTAGGTAGGTTAAGAAAATTAGTTAAATTAATTGTTTGTTAAAACTATGTATTGATTTTCCTTAAATACCCTTCTCAATTATTTATAATGAAAATACCCCATCCCACCCCACGATACAAACTCTTTTAACATGTGCAATTAATATACATACACACTATATAGAAAAATGGACTTTTTTTTAAATTGTGGAAAAAAATGCATTAAGGTTTTATATTTAAGAACAAATTCAATCATCAACTAGCTCTTATATTAATAAATAGATGTATTTTTAAAAAAAAAGTCCACACATCATTTAATACCAGGATCTAATCTACATACTATAATATAATTATTCGTTCTTGTACTTACCAATTATACTCTAACATTTTATCTTAATATCACCTCTAATCTTTAATATAAAACTCAGTTGATTAATTTACACTATATAATCAAACATTGTCCCCCCCCCCCAAAAATCCGGTGAATATTTAAAACTTATCTATGGAATATTTGTTACTGGCAAAAAAAAACTTCTTGTTCATATAAAAAAAAAAGAAAAATTGGAGAAAAATCCTCATTAAAAAATTTATTGGTGAAAATTTGTACACCCAGTGAATTTGTGGCACCTGTAGGATGATTGAAGTCCTTTTTCATCCATAGATTTTTAAAGGGATTTTTTCCCAATTTTTCTAAAAAATAATAAATTTTGGGGTGAATTAATTAAAGCAAGTTCTTTTTGTTCAAATGATAGGAGCAACGACATCTTTTCATTACAGAACTTAATTTGATTTTATTCATCCATCACTTCTTACTTCTACTTTAAAGGTGAAATATATAAATCTTAATCAGGCGTAGATAATAAAAAAAATCATATAATGCTTCTTGGGATTGGTCAGGAATAGTCAAGCACTTAGAGATTATTCTAAATCATCTCTTACTGCAAAGTCTTTTTGGTTGGAATGCAATTCAGTGGAATCATCAGCTAGTACGAACTTCATAGTATATCCTCCAAATGTTGCTCATGCTATTTTAAATTCTTCACTTTCTTTCTCCAATATCCCTAATCGACTAATTTGGACTGTTAATCCTTTTAGTACATATTTAGTTAAGGTTTCTCTGTTTTTGAAACAACAATTCTCTAGGGTTAGTGATATATTTCTGATTTTTTTCTGGTCCATACCTCTCCTAGTTAAGTATCTTTTGTTTGTCTGAAAGTTTCTTCATAATGCATTGCCTTCTATTGATATTTTCCATAGACATTATCTCAATGTCTTTGAACTATGCTTGTTTGTCAGTTATGAAGAAGAAACTATTGAGGACTTGTTCCTTTCTTGCTCTTTTCTCAAGAGCTGTATGGTTTGAGCGTTTTAATCTAAAATATATATGATGATCTTAGCCCCAAGATTGTTTTCAGGGGTTAAAGAATGCTCTTCAATTACATATAGATGCTCATTCTCATTTGCTTAAGGGTATTATATCATCCTCTTGAACATTATTTGACGAAAGCGGAATATGATCATACATGAACAAATCAAGTGTGATCCTTTTAGTTGTTTTCAAGGAAGTTAGAGAAACTCTTCGGTTTTCAACTCTTGCTTTCTCTACCAGCCAGAAAGTTCAAACTTTGCCTTGTCGGAATTCTATGAAATCTTCTATTTGTTCTATTATGATTTGATGGCTGGCGTGTTATGCATGGATTTCTTTTCAAGGTTAACCTCTTCAAAATTTTCGATTAGTAAAGGTAGGGGTGATGTGTTTTTCAACTACAAATGTCTACGATCTTCACTTAGCTAGATTGTGAGCTCATTCTTTTTCCCATCAAGCACCTATCCATTGAAAATATTGGTCACAATAAGATTGGTTGACCAGCTTATAAGCTTGTGGTTTTCGTGTTAGGAGACAATATCAGAGAGGATATTCTTGCTTTCTTACACTTATTTTCTTGAACTAATGTTGAAGTTATTTACTCTTTTCCTTCATCCTTTTCTGATTTATTTTCTTGTTGTCCATTTATAAAGAAGACTTTGTAATGTATATCTTTTTTTTTTAATAAAATACTGAAATTCATTAATCCATTAGAAGATTAATACAACCAAATGGCCCAAAAGAGCCATATCAAAATATCTCTCATCAACCACCGCCTGTAGAAAGAATAGGTGGTGGGTGATCAAAGATAATAAAAGTTTGAGTGCTATTATGAGCTAACTTCGTAAAGTGATCCGCTTGATCGTTATGCTCTCTAGAGATAAGGCTAATAAGAACACACCAGTCTCTAGACATCCATAATCTAACCTCCTCTATGACTTCCCTAAAAGGGTGGCTGACATCACAGCCCCTAATAATTAAATTAACAGCCTCAATAAAATCGGTAAAAAGAAGAATGTTAACTAAATTCCTATGCCAGCAAAATTGTAGACCCTAGATAATTGCAATGATTTCAGCTACCATAAGAGGAACATGCATAAGTTTGCTCATATATCCACATATCTAATCTCCATCTTCTCTTCTAATGATACTAGCACTTCCACTTTGTCCCGAGTTGAGCATCGATGCATCTGCTACTAGAGTATGGAAACCCAGCCTTCTAATAAGTTGACCTCCTCCTCCACTAGCAGGTCAACTATAAAAGGTGCAGTGAGCGCTCAGGTCCTTATCGCAACCTTCCCAAAAGAGATTGGAGTGGGCATTTTGTTGATGGCCATCCGCTTCTTCTCCAAAAAGCTTCCTGCATCTATCCACCCAAATATCCTAGCATACATATCCAAACAGGGTCGCCCATTTGGTTTTTTTGGTGAAGTCCCTGCCTGCATCATACTTGAGATTCCATTCGATCCACTCCATTCCCTGTAAATCAAGAAAATTATTCCACATGACATGTTTAATTATAGATATCCATCTTTCTCGGGCGTTAGTGCAATCCCTCAGGAGGTGCATCAAATCCTCATCCTGATCACATTGAAAAGGATAAGTTGCAGAATCAGAAAGGCCCCATACTGCTCTAAGTTGCGCTGTATGTACCCTTCTATATGCCACTTGCCACAAAAAAGATTTGATCTTCTCAAGAATATCCCATCTCCGTAATGTATATCTTTTTGTTAATATAATTTGTCTTTCTTAAAAGAAATCATTTTGACTCCCAAAAAAGGGCCTACAGTGAAATATCAGTTTTTTTGGGTATGATTAGAATTTAAGTTGATTATGCGGTCAAAGAATGAAGGGAAAATCACTCCCAGGTCCCAAGCAATAGAGATATCCACAGAAATGTCCCTGGAGATTCTGAAATATCAAAAAAGTCCTTAGGGACTTTTCTGTGATTATTTCCTAATGTAAAATAACAAAGATGCCCACATTCTAATCTCCTTTACTCAAAATCAGACTCGTGCTTCAGCAGCAGTTGAAGACCTTACCCTCGCTTCTCGCCTTCCGTCACTGCCGCTCTGCTACCTATCGTCGTCTGTCAATGCTCCTCTCCCAGTCAGCGTGCGTCACTTGAGCTCGGCTCCCATTCACTATGCGTCGCTGCTGCTCCTCTCCCAGTCGTTGTGCGTCGTTGCTCCGCTCTGAGTCGTCGTCTTTCATACAACTTATTATTTTAATGTTATATGATTTGCTATTCAATTGTGATAGTACAGCAATGAAATTGCAAAATTAGGTACCAGCAGTTGTTTGAAATCATGATCTGTTGTAGTTACAGGGGACACATTAATTTTGCAAACTATTGCTGGTTGGACAGTCACCTTGTGAAAATAACTCATGATGTTGTGAAAACATACATTAGAACTTGTAAAAACTAGTGTCAACTGTTGTAAAAATTGTCAGCAGGAGTTGTAATCAAATAAGCACAGTGATGAGTTAAAATCATGGTTAGCTTCTGTGAAAGTGGGAAGGTGTGCAATTTATAAACTCATGGGATAATTACAATTCACTTGTAAATGTAGCTAATGCACTTGATAAAATAGGCATAACAAGTTGTTAATAACTTGATACATTATGACCAAGTCAGCTGCTCTGACACCCCCAATGGGAAATACTGATGCAGTTGTGAGATCTTGCGTTGCAAATAAATATAGTTTCATCCATCCATGAGACGAAGTTGTAAAAACGACTCAACATGTTGTTAACATATGCTTAAGAAGTTGTAAATGGACGCTTGACGGGTTGTAAATAAAGCACTCCGCTTACTTAATCTGAGAAAACCTTGTTTCTGTACAATGTGAGGTAGAAATTGTTAAAAAGACTTAATGTGTTGAAAATAGACGCTTGACAAGTTGTAAACAAAGCACTTCGCTTACTTAACATGAGAAAACCTTATTTTTGTCAAATGTGAGATAGAAGTTGTTAAAAAGACTTAAAGAGTTGTAAATAGACGCTTGACGGGTTGTAAACAAAGCCATTCGCTTACTTAACGTGAAAAAACCTTATTTCTGTCCAATGTGAGGTAGAAGTTGTTAAAAAAACCTCAACGTGTTGTAAATGGATGCTTGAAGGGTTGTAAACAAAGCACTTTGCTTACTTAACGTGAGAAAACCTTGTTTCTATCCAATGTGAGGTAGAAGTTGTTAAAAAGACTCAACGAGTTGTAAATAGACGCTTGACGGGTTGTAAACAAAGCCTTTCGCTTACTTAACGGGAGAAAACCTTGTTTCTGTCCAATGTGAGGTAGAAGTTGTTAAAAAGACTTAAAGAGTTGTAAATAAACGCTTGACGGGTTGTAAACAAAGCCCTTCGCTTACTTAACGTGAGAAAACCTTGTTTCTGTCCAATGTGAGGTAGAAGTTGTTAAAAAAACCTCAATGTGTTGTAAATGGATGCTTGAAGGGTTGTAAACAAAACACTTTGCTTACTTAACGTGAGAAAACCTTGTTTCTATCCAATGTGAGGTAGAAGTTGTTAAAAAGACTCAACAAGTTGTAAATAGACGCTTGACGGGTTGTAAACAAAGCCTTTCGCTTACTTAACGTGAGAAAACCTTGTTTCTGTCCAATGTGAGGTAGAAGTTGTTAAAAAAACCTCAACGTGTTGTAAATGGATGCTTGAAGGGTTGTAAACAAAACACTTTGCTTACTTAACATGAGAAAACCTTGTTTCTATCCAATGTGAGGTAGAAGTTGTTAAAAAGACTCAACGAGTTGTAAATAGACACTTGACGGGTTGTAAACAAAGCCTTTCGCTTACTTAACGTGAGAAAACATTGTTTCTGTCCAATGTGAGGTAGAAGTTGTTAAAAAAAACTCAACGTGTTGTAAATGGACGCTTGAATGGTTGTAAACAAAGCACTTTGCTTACTTAACGTGAGAAAACCTTGTTTCTATCTAATGTGAGGTAGAAGTTGTTAAAAAGACTCAACGAGTTATAAATAGACACTTGACGGGTTGTAAACAAAGCCCTTCGCTTACTTAACATGAGAAAACCTTGTTTTTGTCCAATGTGAGGTAGAAGTTGTTAAAAAAACCCCAACGTATTGTAAATGGACGCTTGAAGGGTTGTAAACAAAGCACTTTGCTTACTTAACGTGAAAAAACCTTGTTTCTATCCAATGTGAGGTAGAAGTTGTTAAAAAGACTCAACAAGTTGTAAATAGACGCTTGAGGGTTGTAAACAAAGCCCTTCGCTTACTTAAGTGAGAAAACTTTGTTTCTGTCTAATGTGAAGTAGAAGTTGTTAAAAAAACTCAACGTATTGTAAATGGACGCTTGAAGGGTTGTAAACAAAGCACTTTGCTTACTTAACGTGAGAAAACCTTGTTTCTATCCAATGTAAGGTAGAAGTTGTTAAACAGACTCAACGAGTTGTAAATAGACGCTTGACAGGTTGTAAACAAAGCCCTTCGCTTACTTAACGTGAGAAAACCTTATTTCTGTCAAATGTGAGGTAGAAGTTGTTAAAAAACTCAACGTATTGTAAATGGACGCTTGAAGGGTTGTAAACAAAGCACTTTGCTTACTTAACATGAGAAAACCTTATTTTTATCCAATGTGAGTTAGAAGTTGTTAAAAAGACTCAACGAGTTGTAAATAGACGCTTGACTGGTTGTAAACAAAGCCCTTCGCTTACTTAACGTGAAAAAACCTTGTTTCTGTCCAATGTGAGGTAGAAGTTGTTAAAAAAACTCAACATATTGTAAATGGACGCTTGAAGGGTTGTAAACAAAGCACTTTGCTTACTTAACGTGAGAAAACCTTGTTTCTATTCAATGTGAGGTAGAAGTTGTTAAAAAAACTCAATGAGTTGTAAATAGACGCTTGACAGGTTGTAAACAAAGCACTTCGATTACTTAATGTGAGAAAACCTTATTTCTGTCAAATGTGAGGTAGAAGTTATTAAAAAGACTCAAAGTGTTGTAAATTGACGCTTGACGAGTTGTAAACAAAGCACTTCGCTTACTTTACAACTTTGCTTACAAAGTAAGTGAAGTGCTTCGTTTCACAACGTCCCACATGTTCCTCTCTGACACTTTTCTCACGTTAAGTATGACCAATTGAGCTATTTACAACTCGTAAAGCGTGTGTTAACAACCCGTTCAGTTTGTTTCACAACCTCCAACACCTTTCCTCTGGCACTATGTTTTCTCACGTTAAGTATGACCAATTAAGCTATTTATAACTCGTAAAGCGTGTATTAACAACATTTTCAATTTGTTTCCTAACCTCCAGCAGCTCTCGCTCTGGCACTATGTTTTCTCACATTAAGCATGATCAATTGAGCTATTTATAACTTGTAAAGCGTGTATTAACAACCCGTTCAGTTCGTTTCACAACCGGATGCTGTGACTGCATCAGTAGTTCCCATTAGGCAGCTCACAACAGCTGAATTGTATCATAATTGATCAAGGTTTTGATAACTTGTTGGCCTATTGTATCAAGTGCGTTACACACATGCACAAGTGACTTGTAAGTCTCCCATGACTTTATAAACTTCACAACTTACCACTGTCACCTAAGCAATCCATCATTTTAACTAATTTTAATGCCTATTTTATAACAAATCTTGCTGTAAAATTTGACAGCAACTGATGCAAATTTTCACAACTCTTAATGCATGTTTTCACAACATAATGGGTTATTTTCACAAGGGACGATAGTGTACTAAATGAAAGTCCCCCTGTAAGTACAACATAGCATGAAGTTAAGCAACTGATGCAACCTAATGAAAGTCCACCCTGTAAGTACAGCATAGCATGAAGTTAAGCAACTGATGCAACCTGATGAAAGTCCCCCTGTACCAAATGAGTTATTTTCACAACGGAATGAGTTATTTTCACAACGGACACGCACATCGAAACGACCAGACCACCTCAACGAACAGGCTCGGGGAATGACCGGACCAACGATCGACATGCACTGTGCAGCACCAGACCACCACGGAGAGGCAGCAAGACGTTTTCGAAAATCCTCTTCTTGCACGATTTTGGGCTGCTCTGTTTCAAATGGAGAAGAGAAGAGTTTAACTTTCAATTAGGGGCATATGTGTCATTTTACTTTGCAAAATAATATCAGAAAAGTCCCTAGGGACTTTTCTGATAATTAAGAATCTTTAAAAACTTTTTTGTGGATATCTCTGTTGCTTGGGACCTATGAGTGATTTTCCCAAAAATAGAATTCTTCCATCTTTCTTCCTCCTTATTTTGTCTAAGGGTCACTTTCGAATTTTCTGGAATCAAAATTCCAAATCCCTCTCGCGCCATTCTCCTCTCGCGCTCAAAGTTCCTGTACTCTCCAGCCTCCAGCCCTCAAGCTCCGCTCCGGTACGTATCCTCTGTCACGTTACTCCTTCCTCCCTTGCCACCTTCTTGTTTGATCGTTCGTCGTCGGCTTCCGTCTTCTACCTCGGCAAGTTAGTTTACTATTCTTTGGGTTACTCGCCTCTCATCGTCTGTAATTCTCTTTGCCTTTGCCTGTTTTGCTTGTTTGATTCCTGTACGACCTCTACCTCGTCGAATACTTCTGATTACTGACTAGAAAAATTTGTCACCTGTCAAGATTGGACAATTTCTTCACCATTACATATACTTCATGTTGTTCCACATTAAAAATTGAAAATATTTAAACACACGCATATATAATGAAATCTCTCTGTTATGGTATTCATTTGTTCATCAATTTGCATTACAACGATTGACAAGAATTAAAGAGTTGCAGATTGTATGTGCAAGTTGGCTTAGATTATTAGCATTTTGGTTCCGTTTCTGATTTCTCCTACTCTAGGGGGCATAACTGCAAGTCATTTAGGTCTGTTTCGGATGAGAGATTTGGTGGGAGGGAGAGATTTTTCTCCCCTCCCCTTGTTTAGCTTTATAAAATTTGTAGGAATGTAGGGAAAATTTTCTCTCATCTGCCCAAAAATTTAGGGATTTGAAGGGGGCGCACGACCATAGTTTCGTGGCTTCTTTCTAGTGCATTTTATTCAGCTGACTATGAGTCAAACGATAAATTTGTGTGGGATATATAGTTATGGAGTATGTAACAGTAGGCTGTGTAATTTTTAACTTCATTCTGCCGTGTCAACTCACCCTTATTGTTACGGGTTGAATTGTGTCTTGATTGTGACTTTTATATGTTGTAACTTGGCACTTGTTTTGGTGTTTAACTTGGGGTAATTTTTTCTTGATGTGTTAGATGGATTCTGAAGAGGAATATTTGGTACAATGGTTGAAAATGCGTGGGGAAATTGTTGCCCAACTTGTCTGTCTTGTTGTCCAACATGTTGTGACCATGGATAAAGAGCCTTCACAAATATCCCAAATCATAGAGAAGATGAATGTCATTGCAGCAGTTCTTAGCGAAGCAAATCAATTATTTAGAGAGAGATATGTCCCACCAATTTCAGGGGAAGAAACTTTGAAGCTGATTCAAGATTGTGGATGTGATGAAGAGAAGATCCCTAGAATTTATTGTTTTCTCATGAATGATGTGGCCAAACTCAAGACAGTTATTCAATGTCCCTCTCGATTGCGCAAGCAGGTGATTATGAAGATGGTTTTTGATTCTTAGATTAGTATGTTGTTGCCTGGGAGGAAAACTGTATTTTGTTGTCAGCACTCAGCACTTTTACATTGGCATGGTGTCTCCTTTTGATCATGACATTTGTTTAATGACATGCCTGATGATATTTTGTTGATGACATTCTTAGATTAGGATGGTTATCACCTCTTTATTTAATACTTGCTTGATAATATTATATTCAATACCAGTAGGTTTATATCACCTTACTAAGTTAGTACGATTATAATATATTTTAAAAAAGTTTCCCTAATGTACAAGGCTCTCGTCACATGGCGTTTGGAGACTGGAGAGGGACATGAATACTTATCTCACAAATAGAAATGTTGTTTTCATGGTTATAATATAATTAACAACAGCACCATATAATAATTATTATGTATTATAAGTCTAATTATTATATATTATAAGACCAGAGATTGGGATTCTGAAAGTTTCATTGCTTCAAAATTTTTTGTTCCAGCTATTAGTTTCTGATGAAGTTTCTTCTAGGCTCTGTTCTGTATGTCTTCTAGTGGGGTTTTGTGAAGTTTTCATCTCTGTTTATGAATTTTCTGGGAGGGTAACTAAATCTGGAGTCTCCTTTTCTTAT
Source organism: Inga laurina (assembly GCA_963855925.1). Taxonomy (NCBI): domain Eukaryota; kingdom Viridiplantae; phylum Streptophyta; class Magnoliopsida; order Fabales; family Fabaceae; genus Inga; species Inga laurina. The sequence continues at coordinate 35,626,730 of OY979711.1, forward strand.
TTATGTTTTTGTAATTGTTGATTTCCATCGGTGTTGATAGTTCATAAAGAAATGGTTTATTCCATGATGAATTTTGGAGGCAAGAAGAAGCAGAGATGAATGAGAGCGGTTGGGAGGGATAGGGTGATTTTTTTTTTTGAGCCCGGGTAATCTGGTACTTTCACACAGTGTGAACACCACCGTGGCACAAGTTAACGAGGGTTGGGTTTCTTTTATATTGCACTCTTTCTCATTTTCTTCTCAATAGAGCTTTGGTGATATCAGTGAAGTTATTTTTGCCCTCTTTTTTAAATTTATGGTTACTTATACCCCAAGAAGAGTTTATGATATTGGACATGAGGTATAAGTTGATGGATATTTTTATACTTTAACCCTTAAATATATTTTAAATTCAAACAATTGAAATTAAATTTATCAACATTCATAATTTATTATACTCAATAAATGATTTTTTACAAAATTTATATATAAGTCATTAACCATGATTAAATCAAAAATGTTAGAACGAGTTTTAGAGCGAATTAATACAATTTTATTAGTTAGAAATGTAAAAACGGTAAACTTGATGTGTTGACTCGCATATTTGACTAAGTTTGCAACTATTACGAATTTATGAGTGACCTGACATGATTTCGTAAGATAGAAACTTAAAGACGATAAATTCAAAGAGTCAACTTCCAAGTTTGACAATAAAATGTATGTGCTGGTTTGGCAACCTCAAAATATGTTTTTTTTTTAAATATTTTTTTATTAGTCGAGACAAAACTTTTTAAACATATTTATCTCAAAAACTATAATAGTACTTTTAAAAAGTTTAAGCAAACATGCACCACGTGTTTGTTTGGAAGTGTGTTTGGATTAACTTTTAGATAATAATTTTAGGGGGGAAAGTGATAAAAAGTTATTTTATAGAAATTTTGAGCAAAATAGATTCTCTTGAAAAAGTGATTTTTGATAAAATGATAGTATTTATATAATTGTTACTAGAATCATTTTTTTCATGTTCAAAGTACAAAAAAGGACAATATTTTTTGTGATAATTGCATATAAAGGATAAGATTCTATTTCAAAGATTTTTAACATTAAATATCATAATAAATACCAAAATTCAAGCAAATTTATTTACGAAATTAAAATTATAAAATTAATCAATTTTATAAGATGATAAAAAATAGCTCAAACAGATGTCTATTAATAAATTGTATAGACTAAATATAGGGTTGAAGAGAAGATGTCAGAAGATAATTGAAGCGAAAAATCGACTGAAAGCTGATAAGCAGAAGTTGGGAGAGTCATGCAGAGGTTTAGAAGAGAAAAACAAACAATTGCTTTCTGAAAGTTGAATGCTATAGAAAGATTGCTGATGAAGCCATTATTGAGAGGGATAATATCAAGAAGGGATTTGACAAGGAGAGCAAGCTTATATGTATTAATAAATTGTATAGAATAAGTTATAAGCATGTCATCATGAAATGAGAGAAATGGGAACAGAGAGAATGACAGAAGGAAGAAGAAAGAAGAGAAGAAGAAGGAAAGAGAAAAGTTTGGTTAATTATAATACAATACTGATGCCTCAACTACCGAAGGGGGAAAAATGAATTTTTTCAAAATCATGGTGTTTGAGAAAAATGTCATTCTGGAGTTTTTTTTTCTAAGTATTTAGGTAATTTTCTATCAAACCATAGGTTTCACTTCAAAAAGTGTTTTTTTAAGTACTTTTCCAAAAGTCGAGAGAAAACTCCTCACATACTTACCTTGAACACTATAAAATCACTTTTAAAAAGCTAAAACAAGCTGACACTATGTGTTGGTTGAACCTATTTTGATCTTTAGGTGTGTTTTCATGGTTGTATGAAGACCCAATTAGTTTTCTTGATGAATGATACTTTCACGCAACAACGGAATAAAAAAGGAGAAAAAAACAGACATTAATTCAGTTATTAATTTATGTAAGGGAAAAAGATACATAAAGATCAATACAAATGGTGAAGGATAAAGAGGTGCTTCCAATTTTAAGAACCCTATAACATGCTAGTGTTCTATTTATCTTTTGTGAAATTAAAATGAAATGACACAAATGCCTTCAATACAATCTTTTTTTTCTTAAAAAAAGTAACCCCTACCCCACTGACAACTGTCAACCACTGCCGGCTGTCAACACCCGTTTCCATTTCGATAATCAAAGAGTAATAAAGACGGAATTCAATGGGCATACAGAAAAGTACAGTTATACTGATAGAAATATTTGTTTACAATCCCAACGTCGTTCGTTTACAATTCTGATATTGTTCGTCGACGGAAACGGAAAATACAGCGGAAACTTGATATTTACAAATTATCCAAAATACTAAGGCATAGACTAAGGCATAACCACGTTCATATCCTCACATCGAGACACGTGCCACTCACTTTTTGGCATCAACATCTTTGCCCTTTGGCCCACTGGTACTCGCTGAGGTATTTGTTTAAAAATAGGGTGAGATTCCGAAGAATCCCCGTAGAGACATAATATCGTTCATAGAAAATGTGAAAAGTAAATATGTCATGCGCCAAGGTATGCACAAATTAATGAACAATATAAACACATCATCGTCATATATACATGAGTAGGGCCCAGCCCTACAATCTGCACCGGTTGGACTTCTGCCAACTCCCAGTGTAAGTGCACCTCTGGCACTAACAGCCTCTCTCTAGGCAAATCATGTTATTAATAAAGTGCATTTACAAAACAATGGCATCCACACAATCACATAACTTATGGCATAGTGTATGAAGGATAATGTCTCTACCTCAAAGCTTTAATATCCCCTTTTTAAATGTGTCTCGAAGAACGTGTCGTATCCGGCCTCCAAATCGGTCCTAAAACATTAAATGTACCAGAAATAGGTAATAACCTATCCAAGCATCATTTTAGACTCTTCCATAGTGTTTATTGTGGTTATATTAGTCTATGGTGAAAATTTACAAAAATGCCTCCGGGAACCCGGCCCGGCCCCGTCGTACCTGGCCTGATGGCACATTTTCCCAACATTTTGACCAAAGATATTTTGACTTGTTTTCGCCCAAGGAATCCATTTCCAGGCTCGAAATCACCAAATTCAGGGTCAAATTACGAAAATACCTTTGACAGCCCTTATTTAGGGATTTCAGTGGCGTTTTCGTAAATATGATTTTTCAGCCTCTACCGAAAAAGTGTCTAACTGTAACCCCACCTATTTTTGCCCACTGAATCCAATGGAACTATTTATTTCATGAAAATCCAAATCGTACTACCAAATCTGGTCTGGCCGAAATATTGGTCAAAAATTGGAAAAATGGAGTTTTGTGTTTTAGCTTCTAAAACTTGTACTTTTCCATTTCTAATCCTTGATTAACTTATTTAAACACTTCTTAATCATGATTTAAAGAAATTTGGGCAGCATAACCCCTTAGGATTAGCACTTTCCAAATTTACAAACTTAACAAAATAACCAAATCCAACCATAATCATCAACAACAACCACATACTAGCATAATTTTAGGATTTGTGAAGTTATCTTCTTGAGTTCTTTTCCTTTCTCTAGAGGTCCTCCTCTCTCTTTCTCTTTGAGCTCAAGATTTGCTTGCTAAACATAGTGTTTCATGAAGAAGAAGAGATTAGAGAGGAGATTATACAAATTGGAAGCCTTAAAACTTGGATCCACAAGGTCTTACCTTAAGATTTCTCCTCCTTCTCTCTAGATTTTCCCAAGCTCTCCCTCTCTCTCTATCTTTGTTGTTTGGATGTGAGAATGAGTAAGAAAGATGAAGCATGGGCTTCATAAAATATCTCACCTCTTCTCTTCATATTTCATCTTAGCTCTTGATCTCATTAATGGTTAAGATCTTTCCACCTTTCATGAACACCTTACCTTCCATCATGATATCTTGCTTTATGCCATACCTTGTGATCATGTGTGTACTTGGCCTTATCCACTTCCAACTTATGTTTATATACTCCAAACTTGTGTCATAAGTCCCATTGTAATTGAACCAATTCCCTTCAATTAACAATTGGGTTTTCTACAATTATTTCATTCCTTTGGTCAACATAATATATTTTATTGCAATTTAAACATGTGCTCCAACTTTAGCCATTATAATTTAATCTCTTGGCTTTAGATGATGCCACTTGTCATATTTATCTTCCAAGTAAATATTTCCCTTCTCCTAAATATCCACCAATAAAAGAGCTTTTACTTTATTCCACAAATCTCAATTTATTCCACTAAGAATATTCAATTTATACATTTTCCTTTATTTTCCTTGATTAATTGAAATTAACTCCAATTAATTGGAAAATAATTAATCTTGGGCTAAATTGGCAAAATTATAATTTTGCTATCACCTTTGTAATCTAATTCAATTCTTGAATTCATTTACCCATTTTCTTATGAATATAAATATTTCAAAATTCATAAGATCCAAAGTTCATAAATATTCACCATTTTATGGAATTATTCAAATTATTAGAATATATTTTTGATGAATATAAAATTTGGGATGTTAGACTGGCCAATGGCCGGCTGCGTTGCTAGAACTCTAACAAAAATAATTGATCATTTTTAAATAAATAGTTGTCATTTCCACATCTAAAATTGTTATTTTTAAATCCGAACTTAGTAAACTAATATCGAGTCTATGAATTAATCAATGCATGTTTTCTCATTTTCTTAAGTGATCATTTTTTTAATGAATAGTTATCATTTTCATATTCAAAGATGTTATTTTCAAATCTTGGTCAACCTACATCCATTCTAGGAATCAATCCATGCATGCCTTCTCATTTTTAAATAGATAGTTATTTCTATATCCGAAGTTATAATTTTCAAATCCAAATATGATAAATTCATATCAATTCATCGAATTAATTTATGTTTGCCTTCTCATTCTCATAAGTATAGTTTTCCTATCCCTCCCAACTAGAGCTGGGCAAATGGGCCGGCTCGGCCCTGGATTCGGGCCTAAACGAGCCGGCCCGTTTAGGCCTGAGTCCTAAAAACAGCCCTTATTTGACGGCCCGGCCCATTTAACTGAAGCCCCCGGGCCGGCCTGCGGGCTTCAAGCCCGTTTAGCGTTTTCCCTCTCCTTTATGCCCATAATGACTAAAATACATAATCTAATATATAAATATTATTAAAACTATTTAAAACATATATATAGCATCCATATTCAATAAAACATAAACACTAAAACCTAACAAACAAACCATAATTAATATCCATAACCAGTCAAACACTCAAACAAGTTCATAAACCACAGACAAAAGCCATAATCAAATAAGTCTACAAGAACAAGACCACAATCAAACAAGTTCACAAACTACAACCAAAGAAGTTCATAGCTACAATCAAACAATACGAATAATATTATCATTTTCTTCTCCATCACTATCAACGAAATTTGATTGTGCTTCACTAGAAGTAAGCTCCTCCTCAGCTTCAGGGGCAAAAATATCTAGCCTCTTCATTTCTTCTCCACTATCATATGCATTATCACCTCCATTATCTGCAACAAATAATAAATAACCATTATATGTTAATTTGATGATATAAATGAAATAACTATAACAAAATTCATATAAATTACTAAATCACCATCATATTTGAATCCATGCAACCAGTTGCGAGTACAAATAAGAGTCTGAACATTAGTTGGAAGAATGGAACTCCTATACTTTGTTAAAACACGAGAACCAATACTGAAAGCTGATTCACTAGCCACTGTAGTGATTGGAATGCTAAGGATATCAGCTGCCATCCTTGAAAGAATTGGGAATCGCTGTTGATTGTTCTTCCACCAATTCAAAACATCCAAATCTTTCCAATTATCGGGCTTAAGTATTGGTTCTTCCAAATATGTTTCCAATTCAGACTTATTCAAAGAAGAATGATCCATATTTGCATAGATATCTTCATAATCCTGCACCATTATAAAACATCCAAGTTAATAACAATAGGGTAATAAGAATGAGTTGTAATTATTGACAAACAAATTTAAAACTTACATCAAATGCATCATCAAAGGAAACTGTGGAAACATTAGAAGTGTAAGAAGAATGAGCTACAATCGTTGATGATCTACCAATTGATCCACTTGCAACTCTAAAAGTAGGAAGAGATCTCTCAGAATATTCGTCAAAAATGAAATCTAGCTTACTCCTTATATTGGCAACCTTCTCATAGGAAGTGATAGGATCAATCCTTTCATAGCAATATTTTATTATATTGAGCTTCCATCGTGGATCAAACACAATTGCAAGTGCAAGAAGGATATTATAACTATGCCAGTATTTGTCAAATTTCTCCTTCATTGGTATACACATCTCTCGAATCATAGGGTCAAGACTTGTCATATTTGCTTCAAGCAACATCTGAATTTTTGAGATTTGCATAAAATACGAATTTGAAGTTGGATAAGATGACCCAGAAATCAGCCTTGTAATCTTTTCAAATGGCCTCAAAAAATTGCACATTGCCTCTGCTCTAGTCCACTCATCATGTGCTAGACCAAACTTGTAGTTTTTATCATCTAAAGACAACTTTGCAAAAGCATGTCGTGTGAGTTCACAAAATAAAACTAGGTTTAAGAATGTAGCGTAGTAGCTCAACCTAGGTCGTTCTTGTGAGGAGATTAATTTCCAATTTTCTAAGTAGTAAAGTGATAGAAAGCCTTAAAGTTGTAAGAAATCATTTTGAGAATTTGATTTTAAAACTAATGAAGTAATCTAAGCTAAAGCAATATTTTTGTATTTTTCGGTTTCCAAAACAAAGAAGCAAAAGGAATTGAAATTAACACTAACAACAAAGTAAATTTAATAAACTAAAATAATAATGAAATGAGATTCCCTTGAGTTGGGGTTTTAGTCTTCCTTGCTTGCTAATGATATGAATTCCACAATATGAGTCAAGAGGATGGAACTAAGTTACCACTAACTCCATACTTGCAATAATCATTTAATTCATTCTACCGAAGCTATTAAATGAATACCACCAAATAATTCAGACTCAAGGAGATGAATAATCAACTTCCAATTCTAGCTTGTAATTACCATTAGAACAATTCAAAACATTCAGTTTAATCATTTAAATCCACTTAACCAAGTTGGAATAAACAATTCAACCTACTCATAATATGAATCATACAAAGCTTAATTAATCAACTCCTAGCTCAACAACCAAGTTTAATCACTTGGCATAACAATCTAGATCACAACTACATACTTAACCAAGCTACATAATCATGAACTAAAAAGAGAGCTTAAAGGAATTCCATTGAAGTTTAGAAGCTCAAACCATTACCCAACTCAAGAAAATCACCTACACTTTAGCTACTCATGGAGGAAGAGGATGAAGATTGATGATTGAAAGAGACAAAGGCCATCGGATTGCAGCAGCTCACTCTTGATTTTTCTTCAAAATCCCTTCGGTCAGCTCGTCCTTCACGCCTCTCCTTTTTGCTTCATTCCATTCGTCATTCATGTCCCAGCTGCCTCAACATCTCTTCATTTATCGTGTTTTCTTTCTTTTCCTCAAGTCCACGGTCCACAATGACAGCTGCTCTCCTTCCTTTTATTCCATCCTCCCTTCCTTCCTTATTCGCTGATCTCTTCTCCACACGTCAGCCCTCATCCTTTCTTTTTCCATTAATCTCCAAACGGTCCAGCAAGCTCTAATTGGTCCAGCTCTCATTATTAATTCATTCGCTGATGCTCTTCGGTCCAGCTGGTCCATTCTTCATTTCGGCTTACTTTTTCAAACCACTTGGGTCAACAAAGACGGCGGGCTTTCTTCATCTCCATTTCGGTTTGATTGCTTCTCATCTTCCTTTGGTCCAGCAAGCTCCCTCACGGTCCAAGTCTTCTTCAATCTATTCAACAATTTCGGCTCCCTTGGTTTTTGGTGGTCTCCTCCTCTCTTTCGGTCTTCATGCTTTCTCTTTTTTTCTTCATTAATCCACACGGTCCAGCTGCTCATCTATTTCTTTCCATCTTCAATTTCGGTCCAGCTCTTCTCTTCTTATTTCCTTCACAGCCGCCACACACAAAAATAATGGTCCCCACTTCCTTTTCTTTTGCTTCTTCAATTCTCTCTAGGTTAAAAGTGAGTTGTGCCTTGTTTGGATAAGAGATAAAAATGTGTTTTAACATTAGGCACAAAATTGCAACCACCAAACAAGACCCTTACTCATTTAACCTCCTCTTAGAAAAAATGTGAAAATAAATTCTGTACTTGTGATGTTCCACTTTTGTCCTTCATTAAGCTCCAAAATCACATCTTTTACCTTTACCACTCAAGTTGTGCCACATCATCACCTACAAAATTATATTCACAAAGGTAATATCTTTTGTTCACAATTAAAGAATAATGGGAATAACAAATATTAATTAAAAATATAACAATTTTACCACTTTAATTCCCAAATTATTCTTCCATTAAAGTCTTCACATTAACACTTGATTATGCCCAAAATATTCAATTAAGTCCCACAAAAGCCTAAGATTAATTAATAAAAAGATATAAATATTGAGCTCTATCAATCATCTAAAGACAACTTTGCAAAAGCACGACGATATTGAAGTGCACTCTCAAGCATTGCATAGGTAGAGTTCCATCTAGTGGGCACATCTAATCGCAATCCCGTTGAAGTGTCAATGCCACCAACTTCCTCAATACATTGTTTGAAAAGTATCATCCTGGCCTCAGATGCCTTCACATATTTAATACTCTCTCTAATCTTATACAAAGCAGGAGTTGCTACTTTTATGCCTTCTTGAACTATTAGATTGAGAATATGGGCACAACACCTCATGAAAGAACTCTCCATTAGAGACCAAGCTGAATTTGTCTTGCATAAGTAGCCTCTCTTTCAGTAACTCCTGCATGTTATCATTTGCAGATGCATTGTCTAGAGTAATCGAGAACACTTTATCTTGAATTCCCCATTCTTTCAAGCAATCATACACCTTCTTAGACAACTCAAACCCAGAATGTGGTGGCACCATCTTACAAAAAACAAGTATTTTACTATTTAGTGTCCACTTTTCATCAACAAAATGAGCTGTCAAACATATATATCCCTCAGAAGTCACAGCAGTCCAACAATCCGATGTCAAACATATTCTACCTATACTTTTCTTCAATTTATTTTTCAAGTTCTCCTTTTGTTGACGGTAGAATTTCATAACATCAGCCACTATTGTTTTTCTACTTAGGAGCCTCACATCAGGATTTAATGTTTGAAGTAGTTCTCTAACCCATCTATATTCAATAAATGAATAAGGAAGGTCATGCTCAATTATGGCCATAGTCATCATCTCCCTAACACGCTTGTGATCAATTTGCCTATTCCTAAGTTTGCCTTCTCTATCTAACATCATCACCCCAACAGAACGATGTTTTTCAAGATCATTACAAGTCTTCATATGGCGACTTAGATGTGAGGTGCCTTTAGTCCCACCACTTGCATACAGAGAATTACAACCATTACACTTCGCCTTTATAGTACCATTAATGTCTACTCTAGTAAAATACTTCCAGACATCAGAGGTGAAAGTTCTAGGCTTCTTAGGCTTTGATTCTTCACTTTCTTGGATGGAAGATGCATGTCCTCTGACATTTATGCCTAATGAATCATCAGTCCCTTGGATTTTTTTCTTGTTGTGAGGAAGACATTATCTATGGCTAATGGCTATGCTACCTATCATCAAATCAAACACCATATTCATAAAAAAAAAGACCATTACCAAAATAATTAAAACAACTCCAATCCAATATTCCAATAAATAATAGCAATTCAGAATTCCAATGCAGGTCAGGAGGTGTAACAACAAATAATACCAATCCAATATTCCAATTGGCGAATAAAGGACACAGGCACAGGCGCACAGCTAGCTTCAATCAGTTCAGTGCAATTAGTCAATGACAAATCAATCACAATTTGAACTAATCAAACATTCAACTAATCAATCTCAAACATTCAACTAATCAGTTCAGTGCAATTATCAAAATTAACAAATCAATCTCAAACATTCAACTAATCAAACAACAGATTCACAATTTGAATTTTGACATTACCAAAAGCACGAGAGATCATTAGAAAACTAGATTAATAGATAAATTAGTAGTAATACCAAACAAGATCTGAGGTCAGATTTGAGGTCTGAGGAGCTGTTGACCAATTTGAAGAACGAAGGAACGAGTTTCGTCCAGTGAGGAGTGAGATCTGACGGTGACGAGCTCCAGGTTCAGCAATCAGCTCCAGGTCGCGTCGGAGCTCAAATGCGAGTGGCGAAGGACAACAGGCGACGGCCGACTGGAGACGGGCGATGGCCGAAGGGCGACGGGGCCAGTTCTCTGATCCGAGCGAAGGGCGACGCCGCGACGAGGCGAAGGGAGTGAGAGGCAGAGCCGCAGAAAAGAAAACCCAGAACGCAGATTCAGAGATTCAGAGATGAGTGGAGCACCGAGCACCGAGCTGATCGAAGATGAGTGGAACATTCAACTGGATTAGCCGGTTAGGGCTCGAGGTCGAACGACGGGGGTAGAGACGGACTCACGGACACGGACAGATAGAGATAGTGAGTCTTTGTTTCTTTTCCCTTCTTTCTTTTCCCAGCGTCCCGTTCGTGTTCGTGTTAGGCAATAGGGCAAAAAAAAAAAGTTGCTACATTGATTTCTAATATATATATATATATATAAACGGGCTTAAACGGGCCGGCCCTACAGGGCTATCGGGCGGGCTCGTTTAAGCCCGCGGCCCGTCGGGCTGGCCCTTTTAGGCCCGCTTCCATTTTTTCGCGTTAAATCACAGGCCCGGCTCTTGACGGACTCGGGCCTAAACGGGCTGACCCGACGGGCTCGGCCCGAATTCCCGGCTCTACTCCCAACCGCTCTTAAATGACAAACTCATATCAACCGCCTTCTCATTCTTGAATGTATAGTTATCATTTTTATATCCTGAGTTGTTATTTTAAAATTCACCGCTAGAGCCCCGGAGCCAATGGGGTATCTCGTCTTCTTCATGGTCCACCACCTCCAAAGTTCTTCTACCATGAAACAAACTCAAATCCAGGAAATTTGAAGTCAACTCAGGATATCTCTGTCGGAAATAAACTAAAAAACTATCTCTGTCAAAAATAAACAAAAAAAACTATGTGCTTCCTTTGCATTCTCCTTCATCGCAGACCTTGGCCTCCGCCACACAACCATCAACCATCCACCCAAACCTCCGACAACCCACTCATGAATCAAAAACAAGAAGAAAACCACATGTTGATTTAGAAAAATAAAACAAATCATAGACCAAAAGCATCAAAATTGAAAAATTAAAAACCAATATGAAAAATAGACACCAATTGAAGCTGTGAAGACCTAATCACCGCCATCGCTGACAAAACAGCGAAACTCCACCACAGGTCGATTGAACCCACACATCTCACATCGACAATGAAGCAATGTCGGAGGAGTACCGAACGCTGTCACACATATGAACTTTTTGATTCATCATCAATTACTTAGGCTTTTCAATCTAAACGAATACGAGAGTGGGAGGGTATTGCCCTCAGAATCAAGAACGAAGATGGGAGGGGGAGGCGTCTCAGACTGAAGAGCAGTGCCAGTGGGAGAGGGGCACCGGGGGGGAGGCCGTCGGGTCTAAGGGGAGAAGAGGGATGAAAAATAATTGTAATTCTGAGGGGTATTTATGTCATTGTCTTTTAATTTCATAAAAGACAAATAGAATACCAGCATCTCATATGGTTCTGAAAATTTGAAGCCTCTCTATGTCCTTTATTATTTGTATAGGTATTTGTGTGTCTTTCTCTTTATATAAAGTTATTAAATCATTAATTAGCTTTAATTACCGTTACATTCCTTCACCCTCATTTTTGGGTTCTCGCATGGGTTGGTTTTCAATGGTTTTTTGAAGCAAATCCGTCTGAAATACCTGCATGATAGAGTCGGCGGAAATGGCTATGGCATCGCAAGGCTTGGGTTCTTCTTCTTCTTCTTCCACTATTGAATTGAACCAGGTAATCCAAGCTCGATCGCTTCAAGAACGAGTTGCGATTGTCACTGGTTCATCCCGCGGAATCGGACGAGAAATTGCGCTTCATCTAGCATCACTCGGTGCGAGAATCGTGGTCAATTACACCTCCAATTTGGCCCAAGCTGAGTCAGTCGCCGCTCAGATCAATTCCTCCTGCGACGGCGGAAATCCACGAGCCATTGTCGTCAGGGCTGATGTTTCCGATCCGACTCAGGTGAAGTCTCTCTTCGACGAGGCTGAGAAGGCCTTCAACTCGCCGGTTCATATCATGGTTAACTCCGCGGCGATTGCTGATAGCAAATACTCTTATGTGGCCAACACTTCCGTGGAGGACTTCGATCTTACTTTCAGGTATGAGTTTTGTCTCTTCCATTTACTTTCCCTTTCGGCAGTATTTGAAATTGCGATAAAGGCAGAGTTGTCTGCCCATTAATTCTTTCTCAGCTGTTCCCTGTTCACTGAAGGGCGAATTTTTAATTTTACGGAATTGCTTTTAAGAACCAAAAGTCTTGGCTCTTTACTGTACCCTGTTGTGCGAATTTTTAATTTTATCTCAGAATTTTTGGATCACGAATTTAATTAGAATTCTCTTTTATCTTTAATATAAGACACATTAGAAGAGTTTACCTTCATGCTAAATATAAAAGAAAATTTTGATATTTTTAACATTTTTTTAATTTACTCCTATAATTCTCTTTCAACAATAATTTAGAAGAAGGATTGAGGGAATTAAAGAGGGTGATTATGATGTTTTAAAAAATACATATCATATTGATTAATTTAACTGACTTCCTTAATCTAATTAAATGAAGTATATATGTCTTATATTATAGACAACACAAATACTATCATATTATGTGAGCATATGAGGTAAGCCTAAAATGGAATCACATCTATACAAGGGATAAAATGAGCCATTTTGGAGAATCTATTGACTACAACTAGAGTGAATTTGTCTCCAAGTTGTTTGAGGTAAGCGTCCATGCTTAAGTATTTTCAAGGTGTTTTAGGGACAGCTAAATGAATGTTACCCGTCGGTGTTCTGCTTCCTTGCTTGGGATGTTTAACAAGTATGACAATGAGATACAATCCTAGGCACATCTCAAGGAATATGGAAGAGAAGGATCGAAATAGAGAGTGGGGAAGAGTGAAAGTACAGAATTTGAGGGGAGGAAGGGAGTTTAGGTCCTGAATAAGCAAAAAAAGTACCATTCATAACAAGTCTTTTACATATGCTGTCTAACATCAATTTTTGAGCAAGGTTTCCTTCTCAAGGAAGTAAATATAATGAGTCCATTTGTAAGATTTCCTTCCCATGAAGAAATCAAAGAACAAAAGTAAAAATATCAAAATAAAAATGGCTATTTGTCTGGGTTTGCCTAAATTTCCTTTTAAAGAAGGAAAACTTGCAATTTTCTAATATAATTAGAACACAAAAGCAATACTTATAGAAAAAAAGACCACAAAAGCCAAAGGCAAGTTCATTTCTTTCTATAATATATTTTCCCATATCTCTTATGTTCTTGTCTCTGCCTTATATATCTGACTTGAAGATGAAGGTGATTGTGCATAAAATAGAGGCCTTTTGCCTTATATATCTTGTCTCTGTTATTAAACCATATTAATCTTTTGTTTTTTATTTCTCCCCATGAAATTCTAGTAAAATAATGCAATTCATCATGGGAATAAACAAAGTCAGACCATACAAAAGGCATATATAGTTGCCTTCTCTACAAAAGGTTACGCATATTGTTGATTGCATGATTTTGGTCTTCGCCATGGTTGCTATAATAATCATATGCTTAAAACTTCTATGAAAATCGCAGCTGACATTATTATTGAATGCTTCATATCTAATTCTTAAGTTTATGCAAAATGGTTACGCCTGTTGTGTTGTGTGAATGGTTTTTAAGACTTGGCCATTTGGTTGCTACAATAATCATGCTCAGCACTTCTCTGAAAATCACAAAAATCTGTGAATCTCATGCTCAGCTAAACATGTTTAACTGATTTTCTCCTAAAAAAACATATTTATAGGAATATGATTACCTAAACTGATTCATAATATATAGTGTGAATGCACGAGGGGCATTTCTGTGTTGTAAAGAGGCCGCAAACAGGTTGAAACAAGGAGGTGGAGGTCGAATCATAATGTTATCAACATCAGTGGTGGGTTCACTGAGACTTGGTCACGGGTCATACACGGCATCCAAGGCAGCGGTGGAGGCAATGGTGAAGATCTTGGCTAAAGAACTGAAGGGGACGGGAATCACGGCGAACTGTGTGGCGCCGGGGCCAATTGCGACGGACATGTACTTTGCTGGGAAGAGTGAAGAGCAAGTGAAGAAGACCATTGAAGATTGCCCTCTGGGTAGGCTTGGTGAGGCCAAGGATGTTGCCCCTCTTGTGGGGTTCTTGGCCTCGGATGCTGGTGAGTGGGTTAATGGTCAGATTGTTCGTGTTAATGGTGGCTATGTTTGACCGAGAGAGAGAGTGTATCATATCAGTGTATTAATATAACGATTGACGAATACTTGGATTTTATTTGTGATTACAAGAATGTCCTTGCATGATTGCACCACTCTCTCACACAACCATGAGGTGGTTGATGGTTAAACTTAGGGAAATATTTTTTAAAATAAAAAAGTCTAGATGGGTTAGATTTGGAGAAGTTTAGATGGGTTAGATCAATCATCTCTGAATAAGATCTTTCATTGGTAGTGATGAGATTTGAACTAATTTCGTAAGTTATAAGTGCAATCCCTAACAATTGAATCAATCTTAGTAGCTGAAAATGTAAAACCCGGATTTTGGGATTGGAGGTTAGAGAATAAGCCTGAAATAAGTGGATTGCTAACCTCCGATTTAGTAGATATCTCAAATCTATTTTCTAATGTTTCTTATATCCTTGGGGCATCAAAGAAAATAAAATGGTGAATTTTGGAGAATATAATTACGTTTTCAGTGAAATCGCCTATGAGGTAGTGCGCTTGTCATGTGATTTTGTATGACCAAATGATAAGAAAACATTATGAGATTTTACAGGATGAAAGTAGACATCCTAAGCTTTAATATGATAGATCATATGAATCATTTAAAACTATATATAAAAAGATATGTATTTTTGAAGTTAGCCCAGAAAAATTGAAAAGTTTATAGAGCAGCATCCAAAGATGGAATTTCTGGGAATTTTGTGCTTCCAAATGGTCAAAGTCTATATTTTTCCTTGAAACTAGACTCAATAAGGGTTCCATAGCCTTTGGAATCACTTCAATTTGATTTGTCTAGAATTAGTTATGATTTTTCAAAGTTAGGGCAGAAAATCTGCCAGAATTTCTGAAATCCGAAAATAAAGGAAATAAATAAAATAACCTTAGATATATTATAAAATATATCATCTTCTTTCTCCAAGCTCTTTCCAGCGTGAAACAAACCTGAAATAGAGTAAGAAAGTGAAGAGATCTTGTACGATAAGTTGATTTCTTCGGTAAATCCTTACCTAATGCGTATAACTCTACTCCTAAGCTACTCTTTCATATATTTTAAGGTTTTGAAAGCTCAATTCAGCCCTTGGGAAGGTTAGGGTTTCAGCCAAGAAGAAGAAAAGTTAGTGGAAGCTTGAGGCAACTTCCAAACTCTTGTATATTGACTATTCTGACGTTGTGGACAATTTAATCGGTGAAATTTTGCCGGATTATCATTGGTTTAAACTTTTGGAAATGGGTTGGCTTAGGGGTTATTCTGCCCAAATTGTTACTAAATGGTAGGTGTAACATAATGGAATAGTCAATAAAATGGTTAAAAGTAGAAAGGAACACGTTTATGGAGCCAAAATCGCAAAACCCCGATTTTTCTCCAGATATTTCAGTCAGGGCTATAAATGGGCCTTAGAGTTGGATTTCAATGATTTGATGGTTCCATTGAGTTCATGAGAGAAAATTAGGTGGGGTTACAGTTGATCACTTTTTCGGAAAAGACTGAAAAAAATATAATTACGAAAACGTCCCTAAAACCCTTAAAGTGGGGTTGTCAAGGGTAATTTTGTAATTTGACATTGAATTTGATAATTCTGAGTTCTGAGATGGATTCCTTGGGCGATAATATGTCAGAATAGCCCATGTCAAAATTTCGAGAAAAGTATAGTCGGATTGGGTACGGCGGGGCCGGGCCGGGTCCCCAGGGGCATTTTAGTAGTAGAGAAGAGAACTACACGGGAGGAATGCAGTGGTGAAATGAAGACGAGAAAATGTCTCCGTTTCACTGAGACGGGTTTAGATACCCTAGAGCCCTATACGGCTACAAGGTTTGTAACTTTTATATACGAACCCCTATGGAGAATTTTTGTAATCATATACATATTATCAATATAGTTATGTTATTCCTGTGTTACCCACCGAACCTCATATCGTTTTTCGCGAATACTCTGATAAAGGTAAAACTGAGATAAGTGCGTGACTGAAAATATTTCAATGAAAGATGTATTCACGCCACATGCGCTCTATAAAAGAATATTACTACCTCTCATATTTTATATAAGAGCTAAATGAGGGATTTACTTTGATAATAAATACAAAATTTCACTCCAATTTATCTCACAAATTTATAATTTTTCATAAAGTTACAACGCACAAAAAAAATGTTTCTATATTAAGGGTTGGTAACAATGTACATTATTAGAAAGAATACTATTGAAAAACTGACACATTTTTGTTAAAAATAACTAATTTAACTAATTTTTGTTAGTATCTTTAAATTAATTATATACCTCTTATAATACAGACTTTTGTAATCATTGTAATAAAATATGAAATAATATATCTAAACAAAAAGCAACCCTATTACCTTATTTGTCTATATTTGGATAGTTTGCATTTTCTTGCAATGTAACGCATGCTAAAGCTTGAACTGGCATATCTTCGATTTTAACGCAAAGCTTGAATTAGCATAACTAATGCTCCTAGACAGAAGATTATTCATTTGTCCTTAATATAAGACCTAGTTGATTAATTTAAAAATATTAAGTAAAATAATTAAATTATTTTAAAGTATTTATATATAAATATTATTTTTCTCCAAACTATCATATTTATAAACTGATATAAAATTTAATTATACACATAAGTATTTTAAAGAAATCATGTAATATGTGCTATAATTAAGTATTTTATTTTTTTTATTTAATATCCCTAAATTAATCAATTAGGTCTTATATTAAATATTAGAAGAAGTATTTATTTCATTTTTTATTAAAGTCATGATAAATCTTGATCCTTGTAAGTGGATTTTAATCAATTCATAAATACTAGTAGTAATAATATACTATTTTTTCTCTATAAATTGTAATGAGACATCAATAATGGAAGATGATACTCTCATAATCTTTCTTCTCCTTTTCTTCTCAAAATCTCATCTTCACCTTTAGATCAAAAAATGAATGATTTTGATTTAATATTTTTAAAGCTATGATTATAGTGTTTTGTAAATTAGTTTTTTTTACAAATTTTATTTGTATTGCAGTTATTAATTATGTAGATCATGTTTTAACAATTTAAATTTACTTATATATGCTTAAAATAATATTTTTTATAAAATATTAATTCTAAACCATCTATTTTTTTAAATCTAAGGGTAGATATGAGATTCTGAAAAGAAAAGGAGAAAGAAGATACTGAGAGAACCCAAACCCATCAATAACACTCCCTTCGTTTTTCCAATGTAAATTTTATAAAAAAAGTTAAGGGAAAATTAATCTCTTGATCTCTATAATTTTGAGTCGATTATAGCTCAGTTCATTTAATTTTGACTCAACTATAGCTTAGTCCCTATGACCCAGTTTGGTACAAGGCACTAGGGGGTAGGGACTGAGATTGGGTCAGAGATTGAGCCAATTGTATTGTTTAGTATGAGGGGTTGAGGATAACTAGGGATTGGGAGTATCACAAAAATGGGATTGCTGCAAAGCCACTTCCCCCCTGACATTGCGTTTTCAAGCCTAAGATTGCAAATTTCATAGAAAAAAATATCCTTGTTTATAATATTTTTGGGATAAAAATACCCTCAATCAATTTTAACCTAAATAAATCAATTTGCACCTCGCTTTACAATTGCTCTACACCACACCTTCCATCAAGCAAGAAAATCTAGATTAATTCAATTACCAAAATGGGATAATCACATAACTATAGAAGTTCTGTTGTCCTCATAATTCTTCTACTGCTTCTCCTCATCTAGGTTTGATCATTGGGATCCCAAAATTATTGTAGAAATAATATATTAATCAATATGTTATCGGGTTATGTGATTGCGGGAAAATTCCTTCCTCAATAATTTGGTTTGTAGTTCTTTACCCTTTCATTGGGGATAGCCATGGGAGTTAACACTGTGAATTTCTACATTTTCCCCATTTTTTGCTTGATTGTGGTGATATATGGTGCCATAGATCCAAATGATGTCAAAATTCTAAATGATTTGGAGAATTCAAAGCTTCTTAAATGGCCAGACAATGGAGATGATTCTTGTGGTCCTCCTTCATTGAAAGTTGGAGATGGTGGGGCAGGAGGGATAAAGGTGAAACCTGTATCTAGATTGTAGATTAAATTTTGGATTTAGGGCAGAAGTATTTGGATCTTTTCATAACTAATGGCTACTTATGAAATAAAATCAATGAAATTATTCCCTCCAACTATTACTTCGTATCAAACATATTTTTAAAGATCAATCATAGTCTCAATCCCAATCCTAATCCATCGAAATCCAGTGCTTCGTACAAAACAGGGGCTATAATTTTGATTTGGTTGTAACTCAGTCCCTCAACTTTGACTCATTACAACTTAGTCCCTATAGTTTATCCATTTTTGTAATTTAGTCTTTATGTTTTAGAATAAAGTTAGTGACTGAATTATAAAATACTTAAAATTATAGGGGTTGCGTTGCAGTGGGTTAAAGTTGAGGAACTGAGTTATAATTGAGTCAAAACTATAAGGATTGAATTTCATTAAGTCAAAGTATAGAGACAAAGTTGCAACTGAGTCAAAACTGTAGGATTCAAATGATTAATTTTTCCAAAAAATAAAATTGGGAAGAAGTTTCCGGTTAAAAATTTTATTAATGAACAAGACTTGATAAATTTTCTATGCACAGTGGCCCATAATGTACTGATACTTTACAAATTTTATACATGTAAAGTATTCATATTTTGATTTTGGCCTTTCTCACTTGTAAAATTCTTAGTAGGGACTTTTTCTCAATTTTCTTGAATAGTTTTTGAAAAAAAAATTTATATGTATGTTCAAATGTTTAAAACAGTATTTAACTTTTTAATTAAATTTGTTAACATTGATTCTACTTTTTTCATCAACAATTTTTTTTTTGTTTAGATAAAAGAAGGGGAGAACACCTTCATGACATATTGCCATTAACATTTTTTTTTCCAAATGTAGAAAAGTCCTCATTGAAAATTTTATTTGTGATTGAAAATTTTATTTGTGATTGACCATTCTCACCAATAAAATTTTTTTGAAGAGAGTCTACTTTTTGCTAATTTTCCCTTGTTTTTAATATACCCTTATTTATGAGTAATGTATAAATTTTTAAAAACATTAAATTAAGGGCCAATTTGATGAAAACAAAACTTAGGTCCATTTATTCATATCCATGAGATCTAATTCTCTAATTAAATTTTTTCATGAGTGATTTTCATATTCATAACACTTTGACATAATTTTGAGACCTTCTCTATTGTCAATGTGAATTTTTGTTATTAGAAAAAAATTATGTCCTGAAATTTGATTGAAAAATTTTATATATTAACAAATGGACACGAGTTTTGCCCCTTTGATTATACAGCTAATATTTTAATATATTAATTGTATTTCTTAATCTATACACTACCTCTTTAAAAAACTTATATTCTGGAAGGAGGAAGTAAATACAAAAAGTAAATACAACAGGGCAACTTTAGTTCTTTAATTTTATACCAGAGTGCCCCCCCGGGTATATACCAGAGTTTATTTTGATCCTTTAATTTTGTGAGGTATTTTTTTTAGTTCTCCGGCCGTAACACTATTAGATCGTGTCATACCAAAAAAAAAAAAAAAACCGTAAATATTAAAATTTTAAAGTTTGACAAAATATTATCAAGGGTTAAGTGCATCTAGTACTCAAAAATTTTTTTTTAGGTGTATTTAATGCTTTAAAGTATTTTATAGTGCACCCAGCATATTGAAGTATTTTTTCTAATGCACCTAGCACCCTTACATATTTTTTCAAATGTATCTAGTACTATAAACTATTTTTTTGTGTGCATCAAACACCCCAAAGTATTTTTCAGGTATATCGAGCATCTTAAATTATCTAAATTGTTAGGTGTAAAATGGCACAAAAAAATACTTTAGAGTGATGAGTGCGTCTAAAAGAATATTTTAGGGTATTGAGTGCACTATAAAATACATTAGGGCACTAAATGCACCTAAAAAAACACTTCATGGCTTCACCTTAACTCTTTTATCAAATAATCATTTGGAAAATAGTGTAAAGGCGAGGTGATTTAAATGGTATTTTCATAAACTCAACCAACCAGTTGAAAGTGAAAGCTTACAAAAAATTATACTGAATTAACCAACAAACTGTTGGTTGAGATGGTAAACGGTTTTAACTGTATAAAGATGTGAGTATAAGTTCAAATTTCAAGAAGCGCAGTTGATAGAAGAGAAGAAAAACCTTTTATATTCTAAGAACCCTTTATCAAATAACAAAAAAAAAAAAAAACTAAATTAGAGTATTCTTTTTTTATTAGAATATTGAAGGACTTGTCCAAAAAGGCATATGCACTTGTCAAAGTAGGGAAATTAAATTCTGAAATTTTAAAACTTCTATAGGAAGGAAAATGAACCAATCAAAATAACTCATGCAATTATCAAAATCAGTATAACAACTTGTCAAAAAAGGCATGTGGATTTGTTAAAATTGGCATATTTAGTTCTGAAATTTCAAAACTTGTTCAGGGAGGAAAATGATCTTGTCAAAAAAGTTCATCCAATTGTCAAAATAGGCATAAATACTTGTCAAAAAAGACATACACTTATCAAAGTAGGGACATTAAGTTCAGACATTTCAAAATTTCTTCTTAGAGGAAAATGAATTTGTTAAAATAGCTCATATAGTTGTTAAAATAGGCAAAGTATTTGCCAAAAAAATCATATGCTGTTCTTTTTATTTTTTATTTAATAAAGACAACAAAATAATTTCACATTCCGAATTAATCACAATATATTTCCTAGAAACTTTTTTAATAAGAAAATTTGATTTGAAACTTTTTTATAATTTTTTGTGTTACTTGAAACTCACAGTGATTTGCCCAATATTGAACTAGAGTACTAAAGTTACATTTTCTCCCAAAAATAAATACAGTAACCAAGTTTATAACAACTTGCATTAATGTACAGATCAGAACATACCACAATAATGTAAAAAGTGAAGAGAGTGAATCTGCTCGGAGGGGGGCCTTCCGATGCGGCCTCGGTTATCCGATCCAGGGAGGCTTTAATATCTCCGAACCTGGTCAAAAAGTCAATCCCCCCTGATTTCTCCCTCCTCGCCTCCAACTCATCCCAGAAGAGAGAGGGGAGGGAGAGAGAGAGAGAGACAGAGAGAGAGAGAGAGGGAGACGAAGAAATGCTCGAAAACCCTCCTCCCGTACCATTACAATCGGCAGCAACGGATTCGCCGGCACCTGTCAAGCGCTATGCTCCGCCGAATCAGAGGTAAACATGGTCTTTGTAAATGAATAATAAATTGTGTTCCTCTGTTTCTGATTGGCCTTTCTTTGCATTTCGCCCTCCGGATTCTGCAACTGGATCGCAGGAATCGTTCTAACAATAGGCGCAAGTCTGCCGGTCAGTCTATTTGTGATTCCCTTTCTTTTTGAATGATTTTCACTTCCACACGTGTTTTATATTGTTAAACTTTATATATGATGTGCTATTCATGTTGGAATATGCTTCCGAATCTGTCTTCATTAAGTTGTCTTTCAAGGCTAGGAAAAAAAGGCAGAGATATTTGTTCTCTTTATTTCAAGGCAATGGGTGCTCTTTATTATTTTTGCTTTAAGCTCAAGCGGATCGCACGAAATGGGGTCTTCTGACCCCGTCTTATAACTTGTTATTGTTAAACTGTTTTCTTAATGGATTCAGCATCGTCTCACATGTATAGACCCTTCTGTTTAGTGAGCGGTAAGTCATAATTTATATTTTTGGGGTTAAAAACGTTGGAGTTTTCTGTTGTGAGCTATTTATTATTAGTCATTCAATTATGGAATATTGATTGTCTATTTTCGTTTGTTTGGTTGCTCCTCCTATGACCTATAATGTTTGTCTGGTTTGAAGAGAAGGCAGTGAGCAGGAGATATTTATTAGTTAAAGCTTGACTGCCGAAAGTCATGTAGGGGTTGTATTTCTGTCTATGGAAGGGCAAATATGGAAAAAAACCTAAGTGCTGCCGAGATTTTTGTACCAAATAATATGGCTGAAACAAGTGTGATTCCTGATCAAAGTTTACCAATTTTGGGGATTTAATAACTCTGTGATTCGTCTATTCTTTGGTCTTCTGCTACCTGCTGCATGATACAACAACAACAACAATCAGCGTTGTCCCACTAGGTGGGGTCAGACCTGCTGATGATAAATAAACAAATAAATGAATAAACTTTGTCACTGTACTTCCAAATCTGTTCTTATTGAAATTAAAAAAAAAAAAAATCTATGACTAGTTGGAAGCTTGAATATCCTGGAGTTGATGTGATCTAACTATAATGATTTTATATTATTGTGTTGCTGGAGTTTCTTAAGTACAGTTTAAGCAATTACTTTGGCATTTACTGCAACTCTTAAAATCAGGCTCTTGCTTATAATAGGCTAGAAGCTTCTTGTATAGCACCTTCTATGAAACAAAGGTGTGATAGTAAATAATGTACCAGGTTTTATGAAACAAAGGCATAACTTACTGCCTTTAATATCACCATGAAATTCTCAAAAATTAGTTGAGTTGATCAACATATGAATAATAAAGGGGCGATAACTCGAGGTCAGTTAATAGTTAACTGAAATGAATAATCCTAATTTTAATCTTAATGATAATTTGTTTCCTAATTCTGTAAGGATACGAAATATGAGCTAACAAAACACAAGGCCCAGAAGGCATCAATCAAATCCCTCATTAAATCTCTGTTTATTGAAAAATGTGAGGCTGTGTAGTACAGTATATGCTAATCCTTCTTTTTGTTATTGGTTTTCTCCAGGGAGGCATTTGCCATGAAATTTAAGTAATGGCCAACATAATATTTTAAAGCAGGAGAAGTAATAGTCTAATATTTTAAAAGTCACTTTTGCAATTCAAAAGTAATTTGTAGTTATGATGTTCGAAAATGCTTTTTCTCGGCATCTCCTTGTTGAAATTGAGATGAAGAAATTCTCTACCGGCATTGATGAATGGAAGATGGTCTCTTCTCCACTTGGAATCTCCTAATTGGAATCTTCCTTTGCATTATGCTCTCTGATTGAGTAAAATGTAAAAGAACCAAGGACAAATTGTGAGCTATTGCGTTGAAATCATGAAGAGGTTTCGCTTAGGAGGCAAAATGCAATGATTTGAGGCTTAGAAACCTGAAACAGTTATAAAAGAGAAGGAGGAATAAAGAGAGAAAAAAAGGAATGGGAATCAAGTATCAACTTCCATTAACAGCTTCTCCTGCCATAGACTTTCTAGCGTTAGTAGTTAGTAATGGTCTGACTCAGTTGATAAAACAATATTCCGTTCACTTACAAGTCTCATATCAACACCACCTCCCCCACCCCAAAAAGAATGAAGTAGAAAATAAATTTTCAGGGATGTTGACCCATTAATTGTAACTGAGAGAGATAAATCAACCCCCCTTTAAAAGCAACTAAAACTGCAGAGAGATGAATAAGAGGTTTTATCACCCTCATAAACGGTGTTTATATTTTTCCTGCAAGCGTGTGCTAGGGTGCTGTTATGTAAATAATAATAAAAGGGTGAGAGTTAGTCAGTTGGCTTGGGGGGGGGGGGGAGAGGGTAGTTGAGTCAGTTGTGAGTTGGGTTGTTATGTTCAGGTTACTGTGCATAAATAAGTAGGTATAGGCTCTAGAGTATGTGTGATATGTTGATATACAGAAGTGATTCAGCCCTCTTCTCTGTCTCATATCTCCCTCTCCTAAGACAGCAGGATAAGGCTGCATAAAATAGTAGGGGAGGGTAATGATATTTTCAGTCAATATGAGTATCCAGTCGTAGAACTTTAAAGTTTAAATTATCTTCTCATGCTGCATTGTAGTGCTAAGATATCGTCAGTCTCAAGACATCTATAATTTTATATTATATGTGCAGTTTTCTTGGCCGACTTATTGTCTGTCTCTGCCTTTTTTTTTTTTACATTATCAGCATGGAACTTATTGTCCGTCTGATTTGATATTGTAATAATAAATAAATAACAGAATTAATGGAATGGGTGGTTATATATATGAGAGGTATTTAGAAGCATTGTTGCCCATAAATAGATATTGAGCACTTGTTTGTAAGGTAGACTTGATATGATATGAATTTGATAGCAGATTGTAATCTGAATGCCTTTAGGAATTGGGAATTAGGGTAGAGGAGAAGGAACTAGAGGGTTGAAGAAGAGAATTAGAGGAATTAAGAGTAGAAGATAGAGAACAGAGGAATTTCTGAATAATGCTGTGACTTTCATTTCACTTGCAAAACTGACTAACAGTAGTACAATGGCCATATATATAGGCATTAGAACAGAACCGGAAATAACAACACAGCAGGGGTTAGGGGTTCATTAATCAAGGACCTATTAGTAATTAGACATGGGTAAGGCCATGTTTGGCTAGTGTTGCTCTTAAACAACTAATGCCACTAATGGTTAATCCCACTCTTCTAATTAACTAACTAATCTAACTAACTTTTCAAATTATTTATTACAACATCATATCAGGATTAGGCCAGTTCCTTTTCTCTGTCTCTCTTCTCTATCTTTCCCTCTTTCTCATTTGAATCCTCTCTCTCTATCTTTCCCTCTTTCTCCTTTGATTCCTCTCTCTATCTTCCCTCTCTTCTATTCCCTCTTCTCTCTCTTGTCCTAATTACAATCCTTTATCACTGTCAGTGGCTGAAAAACATTAGAGAATTTGTGGGAGATCATAATTTCATCTACGTAGTTATTAGTGATTTATCTCTAAATTATTAGTCTATTTTGTTATCCAGTCTAGTCAAATGTCATGATAATTTATTCCATTAATTTTGTTTGATTGATGACTTATTTTGTGGGATTAGATTGGAGGTTTGCCTCCTTCTGTTCCCTATATATGTACTCCCTTCTCATTCAATAAAATTTGAATTCAGAGTTCAACATCTTTGAAATCTCACAATTCTTTCTTTCTTCAACATTACAACATAAAAGTAGACCACATATTTGCATTTATACAATATTCAGTGGCAAATGGTAGAGCTGTGGGGCATTTGTTGTCTATTTCTGTTTTGAATTATGGCTGTTTTTATTGCTAATTCCTGGTTATTGATTATTGATTAGTTTCAATAAAAGTGTGTAGATGGACTTGATCGAGCAAACAGTCTTGGGAATGATTTAGAAAAGAATCAACATGCTTCAAAAAGTGTTCCAGTTACTGATCATGGAGATGCTGGTGGCAATAATCATAAAGATAATCGCTATTCAGGACTCGTAGGATTAAAAGGGTGTAGTAGTAGTGTAGCTTCGCAGCTTTTGAATGATCGTATGTATCTCCAACTATTACTTGAGACGACGACAACAACAACAACAAAGCCTTTATCCCACTAGGTGGGGTCGGCTACATGGATCGCACGACGCCATTGTGCTCTGTCGAAAACCATATCCTTAGGTATATTATTAATCAAAAGGTCTCTCTCAATGACCTCATTTAGCGTTCGTTTCGGCCTTCCGCGACCTCGTTTTACAGGACTCCATACGGCTTGATCAACCCTCCTCACCGGTGCATTCAACGGCCTTCGTTGAACATGACCAAACCACCTCAAACGATTTTCTACCATTTTTCCTTCAATAGAGGCCACTCCAACTCGTTCACGTATATGATTGTTACGAATCTTATCATTTCTTGTATGACCACACATCCATCTCAACATCCTCATCTCGGCCACCCCCATTTTATGCTCATGTAATCCCTTTAAGGCCCAACACTCACTACCATATAGCATTGCTGGTCTTATAGCAGTGCGGTAGAACTTCCCTTTTATTTTATTAGGTACTTTCCGGTCACAAATAAACCCAGTGACTTTTCTCCATTTATACCATCCAGCTTGGATTCTGTGATCGACATCTCCATCAATTTCACCATCTTGTTGAATAATTGATCCCAAATACCGAAATTTTGTCACTTGCGGAATAACTTGCCCCTCCAATATAACTTCCACTTCATTTCTACCTTGTCTCTTATCATACTTACAATGCATATATTTAGTTTTGCTCCTACTCAAACGAAAACCCTTCACTTCCAAAGTCCGTCTCTATATCTCAAGTTTAGAATTAATTTCCTCCCTGGACTCAGCCAACAGAACTATATCATCCGCAAGATAATTGTAAATGTTAATTACATGCTTTTTATTCTATCATTCAATAGGCTTTCTATCATATTGCTGACCATGACTTTGTTTTAACTAGTTTACTCAGGCTGAAGAATTGAAAATTGTTTAGTTTATATTCAACAACCCTTATAGGCTTCTAAGGTTCTCTGTAGAGTACTTTGTTGGTAAATTGATATACGTTGGACACTAATATGCTAATTTTTGTTGGGCAGTATAAGGATTAGGTGGCTTTCCTTAGATTGTAAGGTGTACTGGGGTAGTTTAGAATCGGGATATAAATTGTTTTATCCATTTGATTTGGTTTTCAAATTCTTTTTGCATTTCTCCTGTAAATTTTTTCGTTTCCAAAATACAGGGTAGCCAATTCAAAGTCTAACAAGCATTTTCCACACCACTAGTTTCTTTTTCTGTTGATTTATGTTAATGGATATTTCTGTTTAGCAAGCATGTCAAGTTCACTTGCTTATGTTAAAGCGACTTGCAAGATTGGATCTGGTTCCCCCTTATCTACCCTTTTAATTTTCTTTTTTGTTTCAAATTTCTGTATCAACTTGAGAGCTCCCACCATAGAATGTGTATGGATATTAAGGAATTTGTAAAGTTTACCATTGAAACCAAAATTGTATGGGAACATCTCATTGTTGGGGGATTCAGTTTATATATATTGATCTTATACTCTGATGGGCTTGAGAATTATTGGGGCCGAGTTTATAAGAGGAGGGGAGCTAGGGAAAAGCCCAACCTGAATCAGAGATCACCAGGACAGCAAGGGCAAAATGGGGAACCAGATAGCAGGTCTGCCTAACGATTACTCTGACATGTCAGGGAAGGGGCGAGTGCGTTATAGTGAGGGAAATTGCCAGGCAAAGGTAGACAATTGGTGTGCTAGCATAGGAGAGGTGCCTGGTCTCTCAAAAACTAGGTTGTGAGGTTGTTTTATTGTTTCATTGCTGTGTATTTGAATTCCACGAAGCTCTCTGCCATAAGGGAGCAATAGGGCTGTATTCTCTCATATTCCATCAGGAAAGAGGATACTTGGCATTTCATTTCCAGAATCTGTCTATCATTCTGGTATCAGAGTAGGATATGTTGAATGGTCAGCACTAGAATGGAAGGAAGATTGGATCAGCTTGAAAGAGTGGTGGAAAAGGGACAAAGGATGCAAGTAGAGGCAGATGAAAGACTTGCACGAATTGAAGCCTTCTTGGCCACTATCTTGAAAAAATTCGACAATGATAGGATGCCGTCAGCATCGAAACAACACAACCAAGAGGAAATGGGTCCCCAACTGAACAATAAGCGGCCTAATTTAGAGAAGGAGAAAATTGAGGAAGTGGGACAGAATGATCCCTCCAAACACAGGAAACTGGACCTTCACCTATTTGATGGAGATGGCCCAGTTGGGTGGCTATTTCGAGTAGAACGATACTTCTCTGTCAATGGAGTAAGTGAGTCAGAGAAGCTCGATGCTGCTGTGGTGAGTTTAAAAGGGACGGCCATAGCTTGGTTCTAGTGGCTCGATGCACAAACTCCGGTGAAGTCGCGGAAGGAATTCCTATTGGAGGTGATAGAACCGTTTCATTGTCAACAAGCAGGGGATGAGTACGAACAA
Organism: Inga laurina; assembly: GCA_963855925.1. NCBI lineage: Eukaryota > Viridiplantae > Streptophyta > Magnoliopsida > Fabales > Fabaceae > Inga > Inga laurina. The sequence continues at coordinate 35,655,063 of OY979711.1, forward strand.
CTTATGGCCCTGAAATAGATAGGAACCGTGTCTGAATTCAAAAAGAAGTTCCGGTTGTTATCGGCACCATTGGAACATGCTACTGATGAAATGCTGATTGGGGCAATTCTGAATGGCCTCAAGGAGGACATACTCTGTGATGTTAAGTTAATGCATCCACAGAACCTTAAGTAGCTGATGGCTTATGCGGGAGTTGTCGGCGAAAAAAACGCTATCAAGAAGAGGCTCAAAGAAAAATGAGGATATGCGAATTGAACAGCTACCCTTCCTCGTTGGAGCAAACTGAAGCTAGTAATGCCCAAATTTAGTGCGACTGATACTTGGAAGGGACGGGTACAATTGGTGGCACCCAAGCCAGCCATGGAAAAGGGTTCGGAGGACATGCGGACCACCCCAACTCGTAGTGTGGCTGCAAGCAAGAATTGGGCTGGGAGTAATGGGAGTGTTGGGCCTAAAAGGAGGCTGCCTGAGGCTGAAATTAATAGATGTAGGGAACCAGGCTTTTGTTTTAAGTGTGATGAGAAGTTCGGGCCCAATCACAAATGCAAGAACTAGCAACTTAGAGTGAGTAGCAGTCGAGAGTGGTGGGGGTTGAACAGCAGAACCAAGAAAGAAATCAAGTTGTGGCAGAATTGAAGACTTGGAGTGAGCCCAGGCTCAGATGAAGAACCGGGCTGATAGGCACCGTGGAGGTGTAGAGTTTCAAGGGGTGAATCAGTTTATCTTAAGCTCAAACCTTGTCGCTTCAGGTCCTTAGCTAAGAAACCCAATGAGAAGTTGTCTCCTCGCTTTTATGGACCCTATGTCATTGCTGAGAGGGTGGGAAACGTAGCCTACGATTGGTGTTACCTTCAACAGCTCGAATTCACAACGTCTTTCATGTATCACAGCTCAAGAAGGCCTTGAAGGCCACAGCCATAGCTCAACCCCTCCCCAAAGGTCTTACAGAGGAAATGGAGCTGCAAACCCGAATCAGTCAAGGAAACAAGAAGCATGAGAGATGGCAAGCGGCAACTTTTGATTAAGCGGAAAGGCCTACCTGAGCATGAGAATACTTGGGAAGATTTGGAAGTTATTCAGTTACAATTTCCAAATCTTCACCTTGAGGACAAGGTGTGGCCTGCAGGGGCGGGAAATGATGGGCCTAAGAATTATTGTGGCTGAGTTATAAGAGGAGGGGAGTTAGGGAAAAGGCCAACCCAAATCAGAGATCACCACGACAGCAAGGGCAAAATGGGGAACCAGATAGTGGGACTGACTAACAATTACTCTGACATGTCAGAGAAGGGGGGAGTCCGTTATAGTGAGGGAAATTGCCAGGCAAAGGTAGACAATGGGTGTGCTAGCATAGGAGAGGTGCCTGGTCTCTCCAAAACTAGGTTGTGAGGTTGTTTTACTGTTTCATTGCTGTGTATTTGAATTCCAGGAAGCTCTCCGCCATAAGGGAGCAATAGGGCTGTATTCTCTCATATTCCATCAGTAAAGAGGATACTTGGCATTTTATTTCCAGAATCTGTCTTGTTTTCATTTTAGGCCCGGTCATACTCACTACTTGTTAGTTACATGATTGTGGAACTTTCATGTGAGTAGAAGAGTCTCAAGTCTTTTGACTTTTTAACTGTCCATGACACAGAAATTGCATTTATTGGTCTACTGAGGGGAGGTGAGGTAAAAAGAAGGAAAATCGAACTATTATTATTATTGTTCATTTACTTTTATGACTTTAAATTTAAATGCTTTTCAATATCTGTTATCTATTTTGTTGGTCATTCATGTATTTATATTTCAGGTTGGACAGCTGCAATGCAGTCCTACAATAATTCCAAGGATTCATCTGGTGAGTGGATATCATTCAACTATGATAAACTTTTCCATTCTTTGAAAATTTTACACTTGGTTAATTTTTTTATTAACTAACCTTTTGATGATGACTTGGACTGTACTGATCTTGTTACGTAAAGTCTGGTCATCAATGAAACAATGAAATTGAGACAGAAGTTATTTAGATGGGCTTAAGTTTTCATGTGTTGGTAGGCATTTCTGTGGGTCAAATTGATTTTATGCTGAATTTGCTAGTAGAATTGGTAGGAAGAAACAAGTACTGTCAACTTAAAAATCTGAGATCTAGCTTAGTCATTTGAGTTGAATTTGATAACTTTATTTTTTTTTTTAATCCAGTAGAAAAATGATCTTGCTCATTTAATAAAACATCAAGTATCGATGTTAAACCATCTAATAAATAACGCTTGTGTCTTTCATAATTGAGGCGGATAACAATTTGAAAGTTAGTAGTGTTGTGGTCTAGGATAGGTTAAATCATTAAAAACTCAATAAAATAGTTTGTAATATATAGAGTATTTTATCAATTATTATGCACGCATTTGTTGCCTTGTCCTTGATGCTGGTATATAGACTGCCACTCTCAGCCCCCTCCCTCTCCCTCCCTCCCTCTCCCGCTCTCTCCCTCTTCCCCCACTCTCTCTCGCCCCCCCCTCTCCCTCACTCACTCTCTCTCATTTTTTTTCAACTCTAATTTTCAGAAAAGCCAGTAATGCATTCAGGAGGGACAGCAGCTTGGACTCATTTAAGACTTCCTCATCAGGTAAAAGCTTGAAGGTGTCCAATTTCTCCTCTCTCAATCTTTTAAAGGAAAATATCACACTCTGATCTCTCATGAAAGATGCCCAAACCACTAGCCTGTGAGAATTTATCTTATGTTTAAATTTTAAAATTGTATGCATTTTTTCAGGTTGCGTCTTCAGCACCAGGTAATGCAGCTTCTGCTTCACATTTGGACTTCCTGGGAGAACTTCGCCGTCAAATGGACAGTGCTACTTCCCATAATCCTCGCGTGACATGATTTCCTTTAAACAATTTCTTGACTGATGTTCAAATTACCTGTCTTGTCTGAGACTTGTGCTGGTTTTGTGGCATGTCAGAAAACAAAATATAATGTAATTGGAGATCGAATCGATAGTCTACCATGCCCATTTATGAAATGGGTATACTATATGGTCCCATGTAACTCATGTTCACTTTTTTGCATGGCTGTTAGCTTTAGTGTGGTTCCAATTATCTAAACAATTTGGCTATTAGAGCTTGCTCCTTGCTGTGTCTGAAACAGGAAAAATGCTACGGGGTTTGGAATTTGAAATCTTTTAGATAGGGAAGAAAGATTATTACTCTTTGTTCCTTTTTATATAATATATGATTAACTGAAATGCGTTGTTCAAAAAGTTATTAAAATTAGTTAGGTGCAATAAATATGTAAAAAATAAATTTTGATTTCCAAAAATACCCTGTTTTATGTGGAAGAGAGGTAATATGTCAGTGGAGAGAATATGGAATAGAGAGAGAAAGTTATCTTGGAAAATCGGGAATTAAATGAGTAAATTTTGTAATTAAGTGAGAGTAAAATAGAGAGTTTATAAAAATTGAGACATTCTCTAGACCTATCTCATACTCCCTCCACTTTTTCTAAGATATTACTATTCTTAAGTATACCTCGTTCTTTTTTATAAGATACTGTCAGGGGATGTCTAAATAGTTTTTTGTAAACTCTCCATTTTACACTCAATTGTAAAATTTACTCATATAACTATTGCATTTAATTTTCATGTTTGACTAAATAACTCAATATAACGTATTCTCTATCTTCTACATAAATAAGGGCATTTTTGTAAAACAAAATTCATTTTATACATAGTTATTGCATCTAACTTCTTTTAACTACCACATTGAACAACTCAATTTGATGAGTATTAGTATTTTATAAAATGAAAGAGAGGGAGTAAAAAAGAACATGGCATATGTAAATCCCCCACCTTAATAGCCGAAATGATAGTTTGAAAATGCATCATTAAGTTGAATTAGAGACCAACGGTTAATTTAAAACTCATTGGAAAGTCCCAACCTCGAGACAGGATATGATCTTTTGTTAAAGTTGGGTTTTCAAAAGTTTTTACAAAACCTGTTTGATAAGTTTCACATTCACATTTCAAATATATTTGGCTTTTGCAGTTCAGTTTCATTCATAAATATCAGAGTGTAAACAAAATTCCCGGCATCATTTGGGTTCTATGAATTAACTAAAGGGTTTATGGGACATACACATCCCTATAAATTTCCCATACCGGGGATTATATAATACTATTCAAAATTTACACATACAATAATCCAAAATATTGATAACCAACTATCATTTAAAGTTCTTAATTAAGGACGACATGTTAATCTCTATTCCAAGTTCTTAATTCCAAATCACTTAAAGTTGGTTATCATTTGAGACCTTCAGGTGGCTACTAGAAGCCTAAACAAATGCCTAAAAGGTTGGGAAAAACTTGACCAAAGACCACCTTTTGAAAGTTCAAAATGCCATTTTTGAGAATTGGTCACAGCTAACTGATGGTGAGAAAGTTTTGGGCTGCGGCCAATATCCTCTGGCCGCGGCCAAAAACATGTCAGCAACTTTTGGGCCACGAATAGCAACAGGTCAGAGAGTTTTGGGCCGCGGCCAAGAACTGGTCAGAAGGTTTTGGGCCACGGCCCATATCCCTGGCCACGGCCAACTTTTGACTTGTCTCCTGGCTGATTTTCAAATGACCATAACTTCTTACTCAAATATTAAAATGACTTAAACTTTATATCACTTGAAAGCTTGCAATGTGAACTACAAATCTCAAAAATTTCACAACATTTTAAAACCATTTGCTATTTCAAATCACCATGCAAAGTTGATCCCCTGCACAACATTTTACACCTAACCATTCTCTAGAATTTTCAGTTTTTCACAAAGTGTCCAATGGTTCCCAAACTTCACAACTAAATCTATTCCCACATAATTTTCCATAAGAAATTCAATGACAACATCAAAACACCCAAAATCACATCCCATACACATGTTCTGTTTTGAAACAACAGTACAACACAACCCAATTTTGCCTAATTTCACATCCAAACCTTCAAATCAATTTTATTGTTCCAATGACACAAAAACACACCATTTCCAACACCATACATCATGTAATTCACAAGACCCTAATTATACGAAAAATAGGGCTAAAATCCATAAATTCCAAAGCTCAACAATGTCACAATATATATATATATATATATATATATATATATCAAAATGCAGTCTTTACTCACCTCTTGCACTTTCCAAAGCTAGTTCCTAGATTCTTTAACCTTCCACTTTGCTCAAACACGCAAACACCTTCTTTTAAAAATCTAAAACCATAGGATTAAAGCTCTCATCAACATGAACAAAATTAAAGAAGAGGGTTTGAGCATTCATGGTCACCTTCAAGGTCAAAATCTCACCTTTGTTAGATCTCATGTTTTGATGATAACAAAGAATGGTATGAAAAAGATTTGATTAACAAATAAGTTTGAACAAAGTAATAACAGGGAAAATCATCACTTGAAGTAAGCATTGGAGTAATAAAGAAAGGCCAAGAGAAAAAGCTGAGAAACTTGATCAGTGGCAAGTTTTCTAAAGGGTTACTTGAGTAGGTACTCGAGTAATGAGACAGAAACTTGAAGTAACCAGGTCAACCTTCAAGTAACTTGCCAACGTTACTCGAGTAAGCACTCGAGTAATAAGGTAAATGTTTTCTAGTTGCTCTGGCCTGCCAACGTTACTCGAGTAACCGGGTAAATCACTTGGAGTTGTTCTCGGCCTGCCAACATTACTCGAGTAGCTACTCGAGTAACCATGTAAAAGACTTTCAGTGGCTCTAGGCCTGCCAATGATACTCGAGTCTGTACTCGAGTTACTCTGTTTCAAGAAATGTGTTGCTCTCGGCATTTCCAACCCTGCCAATGTTACTCGAAGAGCTACTCGAGTAACTCACTGTGGTAAGTAAAACTTGAAGGTATTACTCGAATAACATGAAATGTTTTTCTCACCCTTCACTTCAAGTCATTACTCGAGTATGCAGAATTATTTAGAAGAAAAACTTCAAGTCACTACTCGAGTATGCAGAGTTAGTTGGAAGAGAACTTCAAGTCACTACCTGAGTAAGCTATGCAGAAAATTTATGTTTACTCGAATAAAGACTCGAGTAACAAAGTAATCAAACTTGAAGTGCTCTCGGCCTTGAAATCTTGCCAACATTACTGGAGTGAAGCATCGAGTAACCTAAAGTTTATTTGAAGTTTTACTCGAGTTGGTACTCGAGTAACCTATGAAGAAAAGTGTGACATACCCGAGTAAGTACCCGAGTAAACAAGTATTTCCAAAGGTTTGAAATTTTGTTTACTTCATGCACTACCCAAGTAATGTTATGTTTGCTTATTGACTTGCAGTTTATCAAAGTTTTCCTGATGATACTCGAGTATGTACTCGAGTAAACTTAAAGAATACTCGAGTATGCAAGTCCAGAAATTTAGAAATCATTTCAACGTTCATTGATTTACTTCCTATATGATTAAACTTTTATTGTATTAGTATTCTTAGCATATTTACAGATAAACAATGAAGAGATCTTACCAAATAAGGAAAGTAAAATGCAATGTTCAAACTCTACCTACTGCCACCTACCACAAATGGATATTTTTCAAATACTGGAAAAGTCAACAGTGGCTGCGCACACTCTAACAGACATGAAGAAAATGTTCCAACGGTCATCACCAACATATCTATATATATAGGAACATCCAAACAGAGAAGATACCAACAAGAACACACACGAACGTATCATCAAGTTCATTACTCTGTTTTACATTATACTTGTAATTCTATGCTTCAGTGATTCTTATTCACTCTGTGAGAGAGATATTTCATTCAAACTCAATATTTGTTATTGAGATAACTTAAGGTTGTGGAACCTTGAGTTGGGATTGGATTACAACTTGTAAGGGGGAGCGAGTGTCCAGGCGAAGAAACTTGCTTGTACTGAGGTGCCAAGAACCCACTGAATCTTGGAAGTTATAGTGAAACTCTCAGAGGAGCTCTGAGGACTGGACGTAGGTCAAAGTGGTTGTGGCCGAACTAGTATAACTCCCGGTGTACACTTCGGTGATATTTCTCCTTACTCTTTACTGCTTTAATTTCACTGTCAAGTTTTATATTTGCAACGAAATTTTTAGTATCACCCAATTCACCCCCCTCTTGGGGTGAAATGCTTGCTCTAACATTTGGTATCAGAGAGTAGGTCTTCCTGTTAAGGTATAACAACCTAAGAAGGATCCAATGGCAAGCATGGGTGAAGGAATTCTTCCCGACGGAGCATCCATCACGAGACCTCCAGGTTTCAGTGGCGAACATTTTTCTTTCTGGAAAGCAAAGTTCAGAGTATTCATGATGGCTACTGAATATGGGCTATGGGATGTAATTGAGAATGGAAACTATCAACCTATAAAGACTGTAGATTCTCAGAAAATTCCAAAGACGCCAGCGGAATATGATGAGAATGACAAGAAACTTGTCACTCTCAACAGCAAGGCAATTCTGATGTTACAAAGTGCCTTGAGTCAAAGTGAATATTTTAGAATTTGCACACTTCCAACAGCAAAGGAAATGTGGGAAGCTCTGGAAATAGCTCATGAAGGAACTTCGGGAATAAAGGAGAATCGGATCAACACCTTGGTCACTGAATTTGATCTACTTTGAATGAAGTCAGGTGAATCAATATCTGAATTTGAACTTAGATATACTCATCTTGTTAATCAACTAGCAGCACTTGGAAAAGTTTATGATCAGCATACCCAAGTACGAAAGATTTTGAATATTCTTTCTAAAGAGTGGGAGGCCAAAGTCATTACGATAGAAGAAGCAAAAGGAGAATCAATGAGATTAGTTGCTTCTCTATTTGGAAGTCTTTCTGAATATGAAAGCGAACTAAAGTTCAAACGGGAACTAGATGACATTGGTGACAAGAAAAAGAAAGGTCTAGCACTAAAAACAAAAGAAGAGAATCAAGATGAGGATGAGGAGTTTGACGATGATGAAATGGGCCTAATCATAAAACGATTCAGAAAGTTTTACAAGAAAGGTCAAGGATTCAAAAATTTTCAGAAAGGAGGAACTAGCAGCAAAGATCATATCATTTGCTACGAATGTGGAAAACCAGGACATATCAAATCAGAATGTCCAGAACTAAACCAAAAGAGCAAAGAAAAGAGAAAAGGCAAATTCTTCAACAAAAAGAAGGCCTTCGTATCTGCTCTATGGGGTGATAGCTCCTCTGACGAAGAAAGTGATGAGGAAGAAGTAGCTAATATATGTCTTGTTGCTCAAGAAGAAACAGAAGAAGAGGTAAATGATTCTGATCCTACCTATGATGAATTACTCTATGAATATAATGCTTTACATTCTGAATTCATCAAAGTAGTTAAAGAATTAATTGTTTTCAAAAAGAAAAACAAAGCTTTTGAAATTGAAATTAAAGAAAGTTCAGAAAAGAATTGTGAAAATTGTTCTTCTTTGAAAAAGAAAAACACTGATCTTACAAAAACTCTTGAAAAAATTACACAAGGAAGTGAGATGCTAAATGTTATTTTAAAAGTCAACGATTTGTAAATGACCGATATGGAATTGGATATGATCCAAAATCAGATAAAAGGAAAGGTAGAAAGAAAGCAGGAGGTAAGTCATATTTGAATTATTTCCAGCATTATGTGCATACATCGAATCCTTTTGCATTTTGTAATTACTGTAATAGAAAAGGTCATTATACTTCTTCATACATTCATAAGAAGAAAGGAAACATAGGAACCTACAAATGGGTACCTAAAGGCTCATATGTTCAGAAAACTATTTGTATTAACCCAAAAGGACCCAAAAAGATGTGGGTACTTAAGACTTAGTCATTTGATTGCAAATATGTCTCAAAGCATCCAAAAATAGCAAGTGGTACATAGACAGTGGATGCTCTAGACATATGACCGGAGATTTTGAAAGTTTTACCACATTGCAACCTAAGGAAGGTGGAAAGGTAAAATTTGGAGGAAATCAATCCAGAAAGATAGCAGGAATTGGTGAAATCAAAAATGACAAAGGAATACAAGTCAAAGATGTATATTATGTTGAAGGCTTGTGTCACAATTTGTTGAGCGTAAGTCAAAGTGTAGATAAAGACAACTGGATAATATTTGATTCAGAGGAATGTCTGATTGTCAACAAGAAAGACTTACTACTTGATAAGAAGAATATCAAGGCTAAACTCAGAGCAAAAAGGGAAGGTAATTGTTATACTCTAGATATTAGTAGAAATGAATCTGAAAACTGTTTTCTGAGTAATGCTGATGAAAGTTGGCTATGGCATAAGAGATTGGCTCATGTCAACATGCATCAACTAGACAAACTACTCAAAAATGATTTAGTTCTTGGATTACCCAAAGTAAATTTCAAAAATGACTTGATTTGTGACGCATGTCAAAAGGGTAAACAAACTAAATCATCTTTCAAATTGAAAAATGAGATTTCAACAAATAGACCACTATAATTATTGCATATGATTTAGTTGGCCCAGCAAGAGTAAAGAGTCTTGGTGGCAACTTATATTCATTGGTCATTGTTGATGATTTCTCCAGATTTACATGGGTTATTTTTCTATCATCAAAAGATGAAACCTTTGAAGAATTTATTGTTTTTGCCAAGAAAGTGCAAAATGAGAAAGGTATGTCCATTACAGGGATTAGGACTGATCATGGTGGAGAATTTGAAAATCAAGCCTTTGAAGAATATTGTGATACTAATGGCATTGATCACAATTTCTCTGCTCTAAGGACGCCTCAACAAAATGGAGTTGTGGAATGCAAGAATAGAGTGCTCAGTGAAATGGCTAGAAGAATGTTAAATGAAAAGGACGTGTCTCAAGTTTTCTAGGCTGACGCTATGAGTACAACATGCTATATTTCAAATAGAGCCTATATTATAACAAAACTTGGAAAGACACCATACGAGCTGTACAAAGGAAGGAAGCCAAACATTGCTCATCTACACATCTTCGGTTGTAAGTGTTTTATTCATAATAATGGTAAAGATAACTTAGGAAAATTTGATTCTAAAACTGATGAAGGAATTTTCCTAGGATATTCTAACCGAAGTAAAGCATATAGAGTTTTTAATAAAAGAATATGTGTTGTTGAAGAATCAATTCATATTGTATTTGATGAATTTGAATCCTCTGACAAAACCATTGATGAAGAACAGGAAGTTGTTTTAAATCAAGAAAATGGTCAATCTATTTCTAAATCCCTTATTCCAGAAGTTGATGAAACCAAGGAAGAAGAACATTCACTAGGACAACCTAGAGCCTGGAAATACAATAAAAGTCATCCCTTAGATCAAGTCATAGGAGATGTGAATGAAGGGATCAAAACTAGAAATAGAATTTTCAATTTTTCTATATTCATTTATGAGATTGAACCTTCTAACATTGATGAAGCCCTATCAGACAATGATTGGGTTATAGCAATGCAAGAAGAATTAAATCATTTTGAAAGAAATCAAGTTTGGGATTTGGTACCCCGACCCAAGGATCATCCGATCATTGGTACTAAATGGGTATTCAAGAACAAACTCGATGAATCCACAATTATTGTCAGAAACAAGGCAAGATTGGTGGCCAAAGGCTATAATCAGGAAGAAGGGATTGATTATGAAGAAACGTATGCTCCAGTGGCTAGATTGGAAGCTATACGCGTACTCTTATCCTTTGCGTGCATCAAAGGATTCAAACTCTATCAAATGGATGTAAAGAGTGCATTTCTAAATGGATACATTATGGAAGAAGTATATGTAGAACAACCTCCAGGTTTTAAAGATGTTACCAAACTTGACCATGTTTTCAAACTCAAAAAGGCTTTATATGGTTTAAAACAAGCTCCTAGAGCATGGTACGAAAGGCTAAGTAAATTTCTTATTGTTCAAGGTTTTGTACGGGGAAAATTTGATACAATACTTTTTATAAAATGAAAACGTGATGATATTTTAATTGTTCAAATATATGTTGATGACATTGTTTTCGGTGCTACTAATGAATCTCTGTGTAAGGAATTTTCTGAGATAATGCAGGGAGAATTTTAGATATCAATGATGGGAGAATTGAATTTCTTTCTCAATTTGCAAATCAAACAAAGAAAGAATGAAATCTTCATTTCTCAAACAAAGTACTTGAAAGAGCTATTGAAGAAGTATGGAATGGATGAAGCAAATGGAACGGACACACCTATGAGCTCAACTACGTTGCTTGATGCTTATGTCAAAGGGAAAGACTACAACATCACAAAATACAGAGGAATGATTGGATCATTACTCTATATCATGGCAAGAAGACCAGACATCCAATTTAGTGTTGGCATATGTGCAAGATATCAATCAGCACCAAAGGAATCACATGCCGAAACTGTCAAACGAATCTTTAGATACCTTACTGACACACCAGAATTGGGTCTGTGGTATCCCAAAGGAAGAAGTGAATATCTATTTGCATATTCAGATTCTGATCATGGAGGATACAAGACAGACAGAAAGAGCACCAGCGGACAAGGACAATTTCTTGGAGGATCTCTTGTATCATGGTTGAGCAAGAAACAAAATACAGTGTCTCTTTCATCAACGGAAGCCGAATATGTTGCAGTCTCAAGTTGTTGTGCACAAGTGATATGGTTAAAACAACAACTACAAGATCTTGGTATTTATCTCAAAGAAATACCAATCTATTGTGACAATACTAGTATGATAAGCTTGGCAAAGAATCCAGTTCAACACTCTAGAACCAAGCATATCGATGTCAGACATCACTTTATCAGAGATCATGTCCAAAAGAAATATGTGAAAGTGATATTCATTCCTACTCATCTTTAACTAGTTGATATTCATTCCTACTCATCTTCACCAAACCCCTTGCAAAAGATCAATTTCTATACATTAGAAGAGAATTGGGAATGGTAAATCCTAATGAATTGTAAGTTGTTTTAGTTTCTCATAATGTTAGATAAAGATATTTGATAATGTTTTGATGATTACTAATTTAAGCATCGGAGTATGTAGAAACTTGTTTTGCAGGAAGATTGAAACTCTGTTTTGAGAAATAAAAACAAAGGTTATCAGAGGACACCTTTACTGGAGTACCAACTTCAAGTAATGACTGATAGTGAGGCATTACCCGAGGAACAACTTGAAGTAAAAGAGCACTTTACTCGAGTAACTACTAGATTTTTCTCAAGGTGGCTGAAAACCCTATCCTTAGAACACCCAAATTTGTGCTCCACAAACCTTGAAGAATAGCTTAGGAGCGGAGTTTACTGAAGAAATCGAGTTATCGTACAAGTTCTCTTCTTCTTCTTCTCTCTCTAGAATTTCTCACACCTTCTCTCTCTTTTTTCAACTGAATGGCACGTTTTTGGGTTGATGGAGGAGGTGGATGATGATTTAATATGATATAATATTATTTTCTAATTATTTACTAAATTTCCATCAATTTCAGATTTTTACAAAATTCTGGCAGATTTCTGCCCAAACTTTGAAAAATCATAACTAATTCTAGAAAAATCAAAGTGAGGTGATCCCAAAGCCAATGGAAAGCTATTTAAGTCATCTTTATTGAAAAAATATGTATCACTGCAGTTCATAACCTCAAAAATACAGAATTACACAAAAGTCCATACTGCTCCAAAACAGATTCCAGTTTCCATCTCAAACTTTAGAAAATCATAACTCTTAGCTCACAAATTGAAATGACATAAATTATGTGTCCATTTTGAAGCTTGGCATGTGAACTTTATGACTGAAACATTTCAGAATTTTTAGATACCATTTGCCTATTTAAAACATCCATACAAATTGACTACCCTGTACAGAGTTTCAATGGACAGAATTTCTAACTTTTACACAATTGTTTGCAATAGATCCAATTTCACAATTAACACTATCCCCACATGAATTTTCATAAGGAAGCCATTGGAATCTTTAAAACAACCAAATTCCCATCACACATTCTCCAAAAGTGTTTATTCAGCAATAATTACATTCACTTTTGAAGTCATTAGCCCTTAATCACTTTTTGGGATATTACATGCTCTTCCCTTTATTTTATTCAATTTAGGTTTTAATGCCACAATTGAACTCAAATATAGGGTTTGCGCACTGACTACTGCTCATACAACTCTCAATTCACATTATATTCTCCAAAGTGTTTGTTTTACATTAATTATATTCACTTTTGGAGTTATTCGCCCTTAATCACATTTTGGGGCATTACAACATACTTAATAATCCTATATTATAAAAAGGAATGGAGGAAGTAGTAGCCAAAAATCTATCCATATTTCCCCCCTCACTTTTTTCCTCTATCCAAACATCAGGTAAAAGTTATGGTGATAATTATTTGTTTTGTGTTCACTTTTTTGCTTATAAAAAACCACCTGCAGGTGGGTAGTCTCTAAAACTAGAACCACTCTTGATTAGAAGCAATCTCTATTGCTTATATAATGAAATGATCGTCGTAGATCTTTTAACAGCTCACTTCTCTATTTTGCCCTCAAATTATTCTTTCTATTTTAGTCATTAACAAGTTAAATTGTAAAAAATTGGTTAATAAAAATGTAAGCTTTAAGTTTTTAGAATATGTTTTAGAAATTTTTAAGGTTTATTACGTTGTTATTCAAAATAGATATTTTATTATGTGAATTAAAAATTTTATTAATTCAATATAAAATCGGATCACATTTGTCTATCGTCCATACTTTTTTGGTGATTAAATTTTCAAAAATTACTTATTTGGAAAAATCGCCAAACAAAGATCATATAAAATTGTGCATGAAGACTTTCATCTCTCATGGCTCTTAAGTGATAAAAGAAAGATGAGTTCTTTCTTTTTTTAATTACCTTCCTCGTGTATGTACAAGACCGAATCCATTCGATTTTTCATTTAAAAAGGATTACTAATCCTTAACTTTTCAAGGAATCGTTCATCAGAGGTTGTAAATGGCTGATTTTTTCTCAATCTTTATGGCTTGCTCCTACGGAACCGAGGTCAAAAAGATTGATAAATAGAACCATCTCATTTGATTCGTTCTTAATGGCCACGAGATGATCATCTTAGGGTGATCCTTTTATCGACGGATGCTTCTATCACACTTGTAGTCTTTGAAGGATAAGAACCAATTATGTAGCATCTACATTGAGAATTCAAGTATTGTATACGTCATTATTCTGATCCTTTGTAGGAACTACCCATAATAATGAACTTGCAAAATAAATCTATTTATCATGAAGGTATTTGTTGTTCCTAACTTGCTCTACCTTAATTGTTATTTGAACAAGTAAAGTTATGTCTTGGTTCGAATGGGAATAACATTTCTCATATGCATGTCTATGGAGTTTTGAAAAATGAAAACATATTAGAAATATATAGAGATGTAGGAATTTATCAAATGAACCACACTCCTGCATATATGTCAAGAGTCCATCAATGAGAAGGGGCTAGGGAAAACTTGAACCCAATTCCTGCAATGATGAATATACGTGCAATTGAAATTCCTAGGGAACTATACATTTGTGTATTGGTAAGACCATTCACTATTTCTTAGAGCTCGATCCCTCCCCTGGGTTAACCATATAGCCAAGACAAACCATGAACCTGAATAGAAGAGCTTACCCCACCCATGAGTAAATATTTCGTAGTAGCCTCATTAGACCGTACATCTTTCTTGGTATACCCAAATAATAGATAGGAACATAAACTAAAACATTTTGGAGCTACAAAGATAGTTATTAAATTGTTGGCACCACGTAAAAACATTCCTCCTAGAGTAGCTACGAAGAACAAAAACTCTGTTATAGCCATTTATATACATTCAATGAACTTTATGGATAGAGGAATACATAGAATTGAACTTAGTAAAAGAAGAAATTGAAAGATTTTGTTGAAATTATTCGTTTGGAAATTTCCTAAAAAGCTAATCATAGGTTCTTCTCTTAATCAGAACAATAGGGCCACTATGCTCATTACCAAACTTGTTGAAGAGATAAAATATAACCAAGGTATATCTTTTTGATCAGAGGTTGAATCGATCATCAGAAGAAGAATTAGGCCCAAAATTAGGATACATTATAGGAAAATAAAACTACTATTGAAGATGAGCAAATGAAAGGTTTTCATAAAGATTCTAGTAGAATCGAGAATGAAGTTTTCATTTTGTACATGCCAGATCGTGAATTAGTAATTACATCCAATCTCCAAAAAAATCCCAATTGTTTTGAATTTTCTCTTTTTGGAATGGAATATTTATAGAATAACCATGAATAGGACCAAACCTTGTTCCATGGTATTTATATAGGATTCCTCTTTCTTATTCTTATGCAAGTCCACGAGAGGGCTTAGTTAATCCATGATTTATCTTTCTTCTTTCATTTCCTTTTCGTTTGTTTTGAGAGATATATCGATCAAATTTGATTCTTTTTCTATTGATTATTTTCTGATCAAGATGTATGAATCCATAGGTCTATGTGTCTATATAGATCTTGTTAATGGATTAACGAAAATGTGCAAAAGCTCGATATTGCTTTCACTACTATATCAGGAATTACATCAGGTATTGCTTGACATAAAACAGATAGTGGATTTGTTTATGTCTTTTGTTGAATCTTTTTAATGGCTCGATTGAGAATTTGATAAGCCAATGATTTTTTTTCGTGTTTTAGAATACGGTTAATGATAGAGCTCAATATTTATATTTTTTTTATTAATTAATCTTAGGCTTTTGTGGGACTTAATTGAATATTTTAGGCATAATCAAGTGTTAATATGAGACTTTAATGGAAGAATAATTTGGGAATTAAAGTGGTTAAAGTGTTATATTTTTAATTAATATTTGTTATTCCCATTATTCTTTAATTGTGAACAAAAGATATTACATTTGTGAAGTTAATTTTATAGGTGATGATGTGGCACAACTTGAGTGGTTAAGGTCAAAGATGATATTTTGGAGCTTAATGAAGGACAAAAGTGGAACATCACAAGTGCAGAATTTATTTTCACATTTTTTCTAAGAAGAGGTTAAATGAGTAAGGGCCTTGTTTGGTGGTTGCAATTTTATGCCTAATGATTAAAACTGATTTTTATCTCTCATCCAAACAAGGCACAACTCATTTTTAACCTAAAGAATAATGGAAGAGAAGAGGAGAGGCGGCTGGATTGGGAATAAAAGAGAAAGAGGAGTTGAACTGTAAGGGCTGGACCGAAGATACAAAGAGGAATTAATTGGAGAGAGCTGAACCGAGTGGGGAAGAAATAGAGAAAAAAAACCCAGCCGAAATTGTTGACTCAGTTGTTTTGAAGAAGCAAACTGAAAAGGAGGATTGATTAGCTGGACCGGAGGGCATCACGGGATGAAGAAAAAGAAAGGAAACACGAGGGAATAAGAGAGGGGAGTGTGGCGGCTGTGAGAGAGGGAGGCAACGAATGAATGAAGAAGGAAAAGTCAAGATTGGCGGCTGTAAAGAAGAATGAAAAGAACACTGCACTGAAATGAATAGAGAAGGGGAGAGTGCGGTTGTGGCTGTTGGTGTGTGGAAAAGAGAAGCAACCGAATGTGTGCAGAATTGAAAAGAGGAGACGCAAGCTTCTAGATGTGTGCAAGCATCTATGGCCAATTACTCATTCCTTCATCAAGCCTTATCTTCCTCTTCGTCCATGTGTAGCTAAATCTTTGGTGATTTTCTTGAGTTGGGTAATGGTTTGAGCTTCTAAACTTTAATGGAATTCCTTTAAGCTCTCTTTTTAGTTCATGATTATGTAGCTTGGTTAAGTATGTAATTGTGATCTAGATTGTTATGCCAAGTGAATAAACTTGGTTTTTGAGCTAGGAGTTGATTAATTAAGCTTTGTATGATTCATATTATGAGTAGGTTGAATTGTTTATCTCAACTTGGTTAAGTGGATTTAAATGATTAAACTGAATGTTTTGAATTGTTGTAATGGTAATTACAAGCTAGAATTGGAAATTAGTTATTCATCTCCTTGGGTCATTATTAATTGGTAGTATTCATTTAATTGCTTCGGTTGAATGAATTAAATGATTATTGCAAGTATGGAGCTAGTGGTAGCTAGTTCCATCCTCTTGACTCATTATGGAATTCAAATCATTAGCAAGCAAGGAAGACTAAAACCCCAACTCAAGGGAATCCCATTTCATCATTTTTCTAGTTTATTAAATTTACTTTGTTATTAGTGTTAAATTCAATTCCATTTGCTTCTTTGTTTTAAAAACTGAAAAATACAAAAATATTGTTTAACCTTAGTTTATTTCGTTAGTTTATAAATGCAATTTCTCAAAAATGATTTCTTACCACTTTAAGGCTTTTTATCACTTCACTACTTAGAAAATTGGAAATTAATCTCCTCACAAGAATGACCTAGGTTGAGTTACTACGCTACATATTTTTAAACCTAGTTTTATTTTGTGAACTCACACGACATGGGTTCATCAGTTAACCAACATGTTAACTAATCTATTATGATAATTGGATTGGATTTTGCGGTTTTTTTTCTGCTATAGTATCTCAACGTGGCATGAGTTTGAAAGGAGTTCAAGAAGCTGTTTTCTTTTTATAAGGGCTAAACAATTTATTTTGGCTTTTTGATCCCATATTGTACGGTGCAACTTGAAAATTATGAAAGATCTCCCTCCAACCCATACTTACGACTTTCATTGAATACAACTTTCCGTAGAATTCTATATGTATCTATTAGATCGAGTATGGAATTCTGTTTAATCATTTGAAATTGAGTATCTGTTTCCCTCCTTTTCCTGCTAGGATTGGAAATCATGTATATTACATATCCATATGATTGAGTCCTAGTGCTTTGAAACATTGCTATTTGACTAGGACTTATTTTAAAAAAGTTGAGGCATTTTGAATTGTTTGTTGACACGGACAAAGTCAAGGAAAGCCTCTAAAATTATTTCAATATTAGACCTTGGACATATCATAGTTCTAAATTGAATCTCTTTAGAAAGAAGATCTTTTGTCTCATGGTAGCCTGCTCCAGTTCCCTTACGGAACTTCCATTATTGGGCTAGCCATTCACTTCAAATGTTTCTATCAATTCACATGGCATCATCAAATAATACAAGTCTTGGATAAGAATCTATAATGTACTAAAATGCCCTTGTTGACAATCCTTTAATCCACAGCATCTAGGGTTCCTAGAACAGTGTGATATCTCACACCGGGTAAATATGTTAGAACAAGACTTTCACCCACGGAGGGGTGAATTGGGTGATAATTTAAAAAATGAAAAATTTAATACAAACTTTAAAGAAATAAAATAGAGTTAAAGAGATGTCACCAAAGATAAACACACAAGCTTTATATTGGTTTAGTCCAAACCACTTGACCTATGTCCAGTCTTCAGAAGTCTTCTGAGATTTCCATTATTCTCCAAGATTCATCGGGCTCTTAGTACCTTAGTACAAGCTAGTTCTTTTTCCAAGAACAATCGCTCCCCCTTACACTAAGTAAATATGTTAGAACTAGATGTTCACCCAAGGAGGGGTGAATTGGGTGATAATTGAAAAAATGCAAAATTTAATGCAAACTTTAAAGAAATAAAATAGAGTTGAAGAGATGTCATCAAAGATAAACACACAAGATTTACACTAGTTTGGTCCAAACCACTTGACCTATGTCCAGTCCCCAGAAGCCTTTTGAGATTTCTACTATTCTCTAAGATTCGTTAGGCTCTTATTACCTCAGTACAAGCTAGTTCTTTTTCCAAGAACAATCGCTCCCCCTTAAACTTTGCAATTTAATGTGTGCTCAAGATTTCACAATCTTGAGTCTCTTCGATTATAAATGAATCAATAAATGTCTCTCACAAGAGTAAATATATGATTACTGAAGTACATACTCAAATTTAAGAGCTTAAGACTTTGCAATGAATGTAACAATAAGTTTTTTCACAGAAGTTCATTCCTTTGTCTTCAATGCTTTGGGTATTTATAGGTAGAGTGAATTAATGACTGTTGTCTTATTGAATGTATCTGTTGGAGTATTCTCGATCCTTTTTTATAGCCATTAAAGTCCTTGAACATTCTTGGTGTCTAAGGAATTATCCATTGGAGCATAGAGAATGTTCGTTGTTTGAATGTCCTTCACATTTAATGCTTTTGACTACAAAGTGCTTTTTCTAATTTGTCTATTGATCCTTGTTTGATCACCTAGAAAATACTTAAGTATTAATATAATGAAGAGTTAGAGTGATTGGAAGCAAGAAGAACAAGTTACACAATCATTCTAATGATTTTAAAAGTTTTGAGGTGATGCTCTTTTTTCTGGGAAAGCATCACTTGAGTGATCTTTTCTTAGAAGTTTGAAAATCTTACAGAGCACTACATAGGTCACTGGAGTGATGTGCTAGTGATGCACAAAATGGGATCACTTAGTGGTCACTCGAGTGATCTTGTTTCAGATCAATTGGTACATCACTTGAGTGATCAACTAGTGATGAGGAATTATAGGGTCACTCGAGTGTTCACTCAAGTGTTTTTGTTTGTTTTGATTTTGAGAAAAACTTATCACTTGATCACATCACTAGAGTGTTCTGCTAGTGATGTTTTAACATCACTCGAGTTATCACTGAGTGATCTTATACTTAGAAAATTTTTCAGATTTTAGAACACTTCTAGGATCACTGTAGTGTTGTGCTAGTAATGCTCTTTGTCTTATCACTCAAGTGGTCACTCGAGTGATCTCAAGTCATCACTCAAGAGGTCACTTGAGTGACATTTTCTTGAAAAATATTTCAAGCAACATCCCTAGACAGATCACTTGGGTGGTGTGTTAGTGATGAGATTTATCACATCACTTGAGTGAGATTGGAACATCACTCTAGTGGTCACTCAAGTGATTTTCCCTTTAAAAATTTTTCAACACTGATCACTGGTTAATTCACAACGGTGATTTGGTATGATGAATTTTATACACATCACTCGAGGGGTTACTCGAGTGATCTTCTTTTGAAAAAATATACCATGATGATTTAGCTAGGATCTATCACATCACTCTAGTGGTCACTTAATTGATATGTTTTTCTACTTCCAGTGATCACTTGCAGTGATAAAATCATACCACTTGAGTGGTCACTCGAATGGTCCAATAATTTTTACAGAATAGTGATCTTCTCTTATTAAAAATACTTTGTTTATCTTTTAAATCCCTTGCAAAACCTTTCTAAGCTTTGTTATCATCAATACATGGAATCTAACATTCTCCTCCTTTTTTATGATGACAAAATTGATCTATTTTGAAAGCAAGTTTTCAGAAAATTGTTTTAGACAAAAGAATTGAATTGTCTATAGTAATTACTCAATCATAATCAAAGAGAAACACAAGTCATTAGTAATATATAACATTCTAGCATTTCTTTCATACTAACAAAATGTTCATACATATATAGACGGATAAAGTTAGTTACACACACACACACATGTATATAGCAAACTAATGAATATAAATAATGAAAATGAACACATAACACTAGACTCTATGACACAGCAGCAGTGTTATCACCATCAATATCATCTTGAGTTTTCTCTCCCTTTTTGGTATCATCAGAAAGGGAAAATGAGACAGAAGAAGAAGGTTAAGATCTAAGTGGAGTATTAGTTGGCTGAGAGGATGGGCCTAACATGGTAAGAGGGGTTGTTTGTATAGGAGAGAAATCATCATCAATTGTGTCACCTTCTTAGAGAGCAAATATGGGGGAATAAGAGGAAACAAGCTTAGGTAACTGAAGGACAGGAACCCTGACTGGGTCATGAGGGTCAGGCACATAGAGAGGGATATGTTGAGGTGGTGGTGGAGGCTGAGAAGGTGCAGTAAAGAGCTTAGATACCTTAATCACTTCATCAATCTTCTCAGTATTGTGAGTGTCATCTATTTTTGTAGCATCAGAGTCTGATACCTTCCTCTTCTTAAGAGTAGTGATAAAAGGATGCCTCAATGGTAGATCAATGTCAAGCTTCCCAATTTGATTCCTCCCAACTGGTAGTAGTCTTTCTATAGGCTCATTTGGCTCCAAGTACTAAATTTTTTTTGCTTTGAGGATAAGTGAGATAAGATGAGGATAGGGAATAAGTGTAGTCTTAGTGCCTTAATACCTATGCCTCTTAATCTCAAAGAAGATCAAGGCCCCCAAATTCCTCTCTTCTTTGCTCAGAAACAAGGCTACAAGTCCATAATCTCTGTCAATGAAGTGAGTGAAGTTGTCGGACTTGTTCATGATAGCCCTCGAGTAGATTTACCAAATAAATTTGTGTATATCACACATATCACTTGGATGAGGGTTAATGGTCCTACTCATTCACCAGTCCTCAGAATGTTGAATATTTGATTGGTTTGAGTTTGGCTGGAGCATCCTTTGGTGGCTTCTTAATTTCAAGCCACTTGTTGATCCTTAAACTAGAGATAAGAAACTTTTTGCCTTTAACAGTACTCTTAAGCTTTTCTTCAATCACAGAGCCATTATTTGAGCAATCTTCAACTGACTCCAGATTGCAATAGAAATGTCTAGCTACCTTTGGAAAGTAAGGTAGATGTATAGAAAGCCAAGGCATATAGTTTCCAAGATACTCAGATAAGCCTAACTTAATTGTTAGAACAAGCATTTCACCCAAGAGAGGGGTGAATTGGGTGATACTAAAAATTTCGTTGCAAATATAAGAACTTGATGATGAATATAATGCAGTAAAGAGTAAGGAGAAATATCACCAAAGTGTACACCAGGAGTTATATTGGTTCGGCCACAACCACTTTGACCTACGTCCAGTCCTCAGAATATCTCTGAGAGTTTCACTATAACTTCCAAGATTCAGTGGGTTCTTGGCACCTCAGTACAAGCAAGTTCCTTCACCTGGACACTCGCTCCCCCTTACAAGTTGTAATCTAATCCCAACTCAAGGTTCCACAACCTTAAGTTACCTCAATAACGAATATTGAGTTTGAATGAAATATCTCTCTCACAGAGTGAATAAGAATCACTGAAGCACAGAATTACAAGTATTATGCAAAACAGAGTAGTGAACTTGATAATGCATTTTTATGTGTGTTCATATTCTCATCTCTGTTTGGATGTTCCCATATATATAGATGTGTTGGTAGTGACGGTTGGAACATTTTCTTCTCGCTCGTTAGAGTGTGTGCAGCCACTGTTGACTTTTCCAATATTTAAAAAATATCAATTTGCGGTAGGTGGCGGTAGGTAGCGTTTGAACATTGCATTTGACTTTCCTTATTTGGTAACATCTCTTCATTGTTTATCTGCGGATATGCTAAGAATACTAATAAAATGAAGGGTTAATCTCATAGGAAACAAATCAATGAACGTTGGAATGATTTCTGAATTTCTGGACTTGCATACTCGAGTAGTTACTCGAGTATTCATTAAGTTTACTCGAGTACTTACTCGAGTATTGTCATGAAAATATTAATAATTAGCAAGTCAATAACTGAACATTACATTACTCAGGTAGTACATGAAGTAAACAAATTTTATAAACCTTGGAAATACCTGTTTACTCGAATACTTACTCGGGTATGATATAATTTACTTCATAGGTTACTCAAGTAGTGACTCGAGTAATCTATCAAATAAACTTTAGGTTACTCGATGCTTCACTCCATCAATGTTGGCAGGATTACAAGGCCGAGAGCACTTCAAGTTTGTTTACTTGGTTACTCGAGTAAACAACAATTTTCTGCATAGCTTACTCGGGTAGATACTTCAATTGCTGTGTAAATAACTCTGCAGGGTACTTGATTACTGACTCGAGTAATCTAGTTAAAATATTTGATAAGGAGTAATTGAATACCTGCATACTTGAGTAGTGACTCGAGTGAAGTGAGATAAAAGCATATCAAGTTAATCGAGTATTACCTTCAAGTTTTGCTTACCACAGTAGGTTACTCGAGTAGCGCCTAGAGTAACATTGGCAGGATTAAAAATGCCGAGAGCAATATATTTCTTGAAGCAGGGGACTCGAGTACAGACTCGAGTAACATTGGCAGGCCGAGAGGAACTACAAGTGATCTACATGGTTACTCGAGTAACTACTCGAGTAACGTTGGCAGGCTGAGAGCAACTGGAAGTCTTTTACCTGGTTACTCAAGTACTCACTCGAGTAACATTGGATGGCTGAGAGTAACTACAAGTCTTTCTCTTGGTTGCTCGAGTACTTACTCGAGTAACCTTGGCAGGTTACTTGAAGGTCGACTCAGGTTACTTCAAGTTTCTGTCTCATTACTCGAGTAATCCTTTAGAAATTTTGCCAGTGATGAAGTTTCTCAGCTTTTTCTCTTGGCCTTTCTTCACTACTCCAGTGCTTACTTCAAGTGATGATTTGCTCTGTTATTACTTTGTTCAAACTTATTTGTTTATCAATTCTTTTTCATACCATTCTTTGTTATCATCAAAACACGTGAGATCTAACATTAATTACTTCAAACAGAGTATTCAAGTTCACATAGAACATCTTAAAAATTTTGCATCTGGTAAAGTCTTCAGTGAACTTCTTGGAGTCTATAAGTTTAGTTGCTAGGAAGCCAGGAGGTGCTATTGTGATATCCTCTTCCTCTTCTTTGATTGAGCCCTAGTGGAGGATCGGAAGGCTTGACTGCAGATATGGGCTTGACTGGAAGGACCAAAAAGCCATCTGAACTAGAAGAGTCAGAAGTGGAGCTGGAAGATTCTGGTTCAGGAAGGTTAAGTGGAGGGATATGAATGTCATCTCTTGGAGGAACTGGAGGGGGGCTGATAGACAATAACAGTGGTGGTCTCAACCTCTTCTGTGGCATCTACAGAATGATGACTAGAAGATGAGGGAGAGATTTTTTCCCGTATGAGTAGGGGAAGGAATAGGTGTAGGTGTGGGTTGAGGCTGTGCTTTAGATGGTGAATCCTCAATGGTGATGTGAATAGTTTTATTGGTTTCAGGATCATCCACTGAGCATAGGATATCTTTAGGAAGAATGATAGGAAATTTAAGTGCAGGGGGTCTTGGTTCAAGTAGACTAGAAACTGAAGGTTTGGGAAAAGATATCTCAGGGATAGTTGGCTCAACCTCAGTATGATGAAGCTTAGAGGGAATGTACTCTGGAGGTGAGAATGCCTCAGGTACAGATGATGGACCAGCAGAAGGTCTAGGACACATAGAGTCCAATCTTGCCATAATCAACTTCAGAGTCTTACCCTGGGCACCTAACAACTCCTCATGCCTTTTATCCATCCTCTCAACCAACTCAGCCATTTTATCATTCATGTGAGTTATCAACTCAGCATTTGTGTTGGTGATGTCTATGTGAAATCCCCTTAGTATGTTCTCCGTGAAGTGTTGAAGTGTGGCATTGAGGAAAGAGGGTGAAGAGGTAGTGGCAGCTGGAGTAGAAGACTGAGTGTCATCCATTTTACTCGTCTCAGTCTCAGTCTTCTTCTTCTTCTTCTTAGAACCAGACTCCAGAGGACCCTTGAGAGGAATTTCAATACTGAGCTTTCCAATTTGATTTCTTCCAATTGGAGTAACCCTCTCAATGTGCTCCTTACTCTCCAAGTACCATATCTTATTTTTCTTAAGGATAAGTGAAATAATCTGAGGATATGGCATAGGAGTAGTGGCTTTCCCATATATTCTATACCTCTTTATTTCAGAAAATATGTATTCCCCCAAATCCTTTTGTTCCTTCAGGAGTAAAGAAGCAAACCACCTATAGTCCCAATCAGAAAAATGGGTATAGTTATTGGCCTTGTTCACAAGGGATCTAGAGTATATATACCATAAAACCCTGTGATGATCACACATGTCACTAGGATTGAAGTTAAGAGGACCCACAAGCTCACCAGGTCTTAGGAAAGAAAAAATCTGGTTTGGTTCAAGTTTGGAGTAGATGTCATCTGGAGGGTTTTCTATTCCTAACCAAACATTGATCCTAGAAGGTGAGATAAGGATTTTCTGGCCTCTAACAGTAGTGGTCATCTCTTCCTTTGCAGAAGTTCTATTGGGTTCATCTAGGATTTCAAGATTGCAGTAAAAGTGAGTAACTACTTTTGTGCAAAAGGGAAGCCTAATTGACAGCTAAGGCATAAAAGGTTCAAGGAAGGGACTTAGGTCATACTTCAATACCTCCTGAAGTGTCTTGAGATCCACACAGTGAGTTTTACAGACTTTTCTTCTTGAGAATTGTGTGAGATACTTCTGAGATTCCTCCAATTTGTTGACATTGAACCCCTTTGGAGGTTTAGTGATCTCCTCTTCTGGCAATTCTGAATTCTTGGATGATTGCCCCTTCTCAAGTTGATCAAGAATTCCAGCCATTGCTTTAGCCACATTCACATCATATTTGGGCTTTTTGGAGGGTTTTGGTGTGAAAGAGGGAGTGGAAGAATCAGAAGGTAGAGGAGAAGGAGACTTGGCACTTTTACCTCTCCCAGTAGAGGTGCTCTTCTTTGATTGAGCCCTTGTGACCACTGGCTCTTTAATCACAACACCTTTCTCCTTTGGTTTCGGTTAAGGTTTGGGTTGGATTTTTGCTTTTGATCTAGGTGTGAGTTTTCATCTCTTTCTGGGAGGAGAAGAAAGAGGGTCAGAGAGTTGTGGGGATCCAGAAGAATCTGTAGGAGTAAGATTTTTGGTTCTAACCATTTTGAATCAAAGAAAACTTGAAGTCTCAGAAAAACAGAGGGATAAGTCGCGCGTTAGGGCAAGGTGAATCTGATCAAAATAGGAAGTTTTTGGAGCTAAGATTTAATGGGTTTTGACGGAAATCAAGTAAGGAAGAGATTGTGAAAACTTTTTGTGAGAGGACTGGGTGATTTACTCGAGGAGATTTTGTGGAAATGACCGAGTTTGCGACAGATAAAGACCTAGAACTCGACGTTACTCGAGGCCTTACTAGAGTAAATATCATGTTTACTTGAGTCCCTACTCGAGTGATCATATAGAAAATTTCTAAAATAATTCATTTAAATTGTGTACCTGGCATGAATAATATTGTAATTATCCATGTATGTTCCCTCGATCATTTAATAACCATTTAAGAACAGATTTGACTTAATTCTCATCGAGTTTGTGATCTGGACCTGCAGTTACTCGAGGCCTTACTCGAGTAAACTTCAAGTTTACTCAAGGCTTCCCTCGGGTAACCTGTCTTTTCTACTTTTGACTGTTCATTTCTCACCAAATGTACCTTTTGATTTAAATTTCAGGTGACTTGAGACTTTACTGCCAGTTTTGGAAGACCATTACTCGAGTACTTACTCAGTAATGTGCTCTTTTACTTCAAGTTGTTCCTCGGGTAATGCTGCATTGTTAGACATTACTTGAAGTTGGCACTCCAGTAATGGTGTCCTCTGATAACCTCTGTTTTTATTTCTCAAAACAGAGTTTCAATCATCCTGCAAAACAAGTTTCTACATACTCCGATGCTTAAATTAGTAATCATTAAAACATTATCAAATATCTTTATATAACATTATGAGAAACTGAAATAACTTACAATTCATTGGGATTTACCATTCCCAATTCTCTTCTAATGTATAGAAATTGATCTTTTGCAAGGGGTTTGGTGAAGATATCAGCTAGTTGAAGATGAGTAGGAATGAATATCACTTTCACATCTTTCTTTTGAACATGATCTCTGATGAAGTGATGTCTGACATCGATATACTTGGTTCTAGAATGTTGAACTGGATTCTTTGCCAAGCTTATCGTACTGGTCTTGTCACAATAGATTGGTATTTCTTTGAGATAAATACCAAGATCTTGTAGTTGTTGTTTTAACCATATCACTTGTGCATAATAACTTGACACTGCAACATATTTGGCTTCCGTTGACGAAAGAGACACTGTATTTTGTTTCTTGCTGAACCATGATACAAGAGATCCTCCAAGAAATTGACCTTGTCCGCTGGTGCTCTTTTTGTCTGTCTTGTACCCTCCATGATCAGAATCTGAATATGCAACAAGATATTCACTTCTTCCTTTGGGATACCACAGACCCAATTCTGGTGTGTCAGTAAGGTATCTAAAGATTCGTTTGACAATTTTGGCATCTGATTCCTTTGGTGCTGATTGATATCTTGCACATATGGCAATACTGAATTGGATGTCTGGTCTGCTTGTCATGAGATAGAGTAATGATCCAATCATTCCTCTGTATTTTATGATGTTGTTGTCTTTTCCTTTGACATCAGCATCAAGCAATGTAGTTGAGCTCATAGGTGTGTCCGTTCCATTTGCTTCATCCATTCCATACTTCTTCAATAACTCTTTCAAGTATTTTGTTTGAGATATGAAGATTTCATTCTTTCTTTGTTTGATTTGCAAACTAAGAA
Organism: Inga laurina; assembly: GCA_963855925.1. NCBI lineage: Eukaryota > Viridiplantae > Streptophyta > Magnoliopsida > Fabales > Fabaceae > Inga > Inga laurina. The sequence continues at coordinate 35,682,404 of OY979711.1, forward strand.
AGAAATTCAATTCTTCCATCATTGACATCTCAAACTCTCCCTACATTATCTCAGAAAATTCCTTACACAGAGATTCATTAGTAGCACAGAAAACAATATCATCAACATATATTTGAACAATTAAAATATCATCACGTTTTTGTTTTATAAAAAGTGTTGTATCAAATTTTCCTCATACAAAACCTTGATCAATAAGAAATTTACTGAGCCTTTCGTACCATGCTCTAGGAGCTTGTTTTAAACCATATAAAGCCTTTTTAAGCTTAAAAACATGGTCAGGTTTGGTTATATCTTCAAAACCTGGAGATTGCTCTACATATACTTCTTCCATAATATAGCCATTAAGAAATGCACTCTTTACATCCATTTGATATAGTTTGAATCCTTTGATGCATGCAAAGGCTAAGAGTACGCGTGTAGCTTCCAATCTAGCCACTGGAGCATACGTTTCCTCATAATCAATCCCTTCTTCCTGATTATAGCCTTTGGCCACCAATCTTGCTTTGTTTCTGACAATAATTGCAGATTCATCGAGTTTGTTCTTGAATACCCATTTAGTGCCAATGATAGGATGATCCTTGGGTCAGGGTACCAAATCCCAAACTTGATTTCTTTCAAATTGATTTAGTTCTTCTTGCATTGCTATAACCCAATCATTGTCTAATAGGGCTTCATCAATGTTAGAAGGTTCAATCTCAGAAATGAATGCAGAAAAACTAACTTCATTGAAAATTCTATTTCTAGTTTTGATCCCTTCATTCACATATCCTATGACTTGATCTAAGGGATGACTTTTAATATATTTCCAGGCTCTAGGTTGTCCTAGTGATTGCTCTTCTTCCTTGGTTTCATCAACTTCTGGAATAAGGGATTTAGAAATAGATTGACCATTTTCTTGATTTAAAACAACTTCCTGTTCTTTATCAATGGTTTTGTCAGAGGATTCAAATTCATCAAATACAATATGTATTGATTCTTCAACAACACATGTTCTTTTATTAAAAACTCTATATGCTTTACTTCGGTTATAATATCCTAGGAAAATTCCTTCATCAGTTTTAGAATCAAATTTTCCTAAGTTATCTTTACCATTATTATGAATAAAACACTTACAACCGAAGATGTGTAGATGAGCAATGTTTGGCTTCCTTCCTTTGTACAGCTCGTATGGTGTCTTTCCAAGTTTTGTTCTAATATAGGCTCTATTTGAAATATAGCATGCTGTACTCATAGCGTCAGCCTAGAAAACTTGAGACACGTCCTTTTCATTTAACATTCTTCTAGCCATTTCAGTGAGCACTCTATTCTTGGGTTCCACAACTCCATTTTGTTGAGGCGTCCTTGGAGCAGAGAAATTGTGATCAATGCCATTAGTATCACAATATTCTTCAAAGGCTTGATTTTCAAATTCTCCACAATGATCGGTCTTAATACTTGGAATGGACATACCTTTCTCATTTTGCACTTTCTTGGCAAAAACAATAAATTCTTCAAAGGTTTCATCTTTTGATGATAGAAAAATAACCCATGTAAATCTGGAGAAATCATCAACAATGACCAATGAATATAAGTTGCCACCAAGACTCTTTACACTTGCTGGGCCAACTAAATCCATAAGCAATAATTGTAGTGGTCTATTTGTTGAAATCTCATTTTTCAATTTGAAAGATGATTTAGTTTGTTTACCCTTTTGACATGCGTCACATATCAAGTCATTTTTTAAAGTTACTTTGGGTAATCCAAGAACTAAATCCTTTTTGGGTAGTTTGCCTAATTGATGCATATTGACATGAGCCAATCTCTTATGCCATAGCCAACTTTCATCGGCATTATTCAAAAAACAGTTTTCAGATTCATTTCTACTAATATCTAGAGTATAACAATTACCTTCCCTTTTTGCTCTAAGCTTAGCCTTGATATTCTTCTTATCAAGTAGTAAGTCATTCTTGTTGATAATTAAACATTCCTCTGAGTCAAATATTACCCAGTTGTTTTTGTCTGCGCTTTAACTCACACTCAGCAAGTTATGGCATAATCCTTCGACATAGTATACATCTTTGACTTGTATGCTTTTGTCATTTTTGATTTTATCAATTCCTGCTATCCTTCCAGTTTGATTTCCTCCAAATTTTACCTTTCCTCCTTCTTTAGGTTACAATTTGGTAAAACTTTCAAAATCACCGGTCATATGTCTAGAGCATCCACAGTCTATATACCATTTATTGTTTTTGGATGCCTTGAGACACATCTACAATTAAATACGATTAATTCTTAGGTACCCACTTCTTTTTGGGTCCTTTTGGGTTAGTACAGGAAATTTTTGAAACATATGATCCTTTAGGTACCCATTTGTAGGTTCCTATCGTTCCTTTCTTCTTATGAATGCATGAAGAGGTATAATGGCCTTTTCTATTACAGTAATTATAAAATGCAAAAGGATTTGATGTATGCACAGAATGCTGGAAATAATTCAAATATGGCTTACCTCCTACCTTCTTTCTACCTTTCCTTCTATCTGATTTTGGATTATATCCAATTCCAGATCGGTCATTTACAAATCATTGAGCTTTTAAAAAAAATTTAGCATCTCACTTCCTTGTGTAAATTTTTCAAGAGTTTTTGTGAGATCAGTGTTTTTCTTTTTCAAAGAAGAACAATTTTCACAATCCTTTTCTGAACTTTCTTTAAGTTCAATTTCAAGAGCTTTGTTTTTCTTTTTGAAAACAACTAATTCTTTAACTACTTTGATGAATTCAAAATGTAAAGCATTATATTCAGAAAGTAATTCATCATAGGTAGGATAAGAATCATTTACCTCTTCTTCGGTTTCTTCTTGAGCAACGAGGCATATATTGGCTACTTCTTCTTCATCACTTTTTTCGTCAGAGGAACTATCACCCCATATAGCAGATACAAAGGCCTTCTTTTTATTGAAGAATTTCCCTTTTCTCTTTTCTTTGCTCTTTTGGTTCAGCTCTGGACATTCTGATTTGATATGTCCTGGTTTTCCACATTCATAGCAAATGATATGTTCTTTGTTGCTAGTTCCTCCTTTCTGAAAGTGTTTGAATCCTTGACCTTTCTTGTAGAACTTTCTGAATCATTTTATGATTAGGCCCATTTCATCATCGTCAAACTCCTCATCCTCATCTTGATTTTCTTCTTTAGCTTTTAATGCTAGACCTTTCTTTTTCTTGTCACCGATGTCATCTAGTTCCCGTTTGAACTTTAGTTCACTTTCATATTCAGAAAGGCTTCTAAATAGAGAAGCAACTGATCTCATTGATTCTCCTTTTGCTTCTTGTATCACAGTGACTTTAGCCTCCCACTCTTTAGAAAGAATATTCAAAATCTTTCATACTTGGGTATGTTGATCATAAACTTTCCCAAGTGCTGCAAGTTGATTAATAAGATGAGTATATCTAAGTTCAAATTCAGATATGGATTCACCTAATTTCATTCGAAGTAGATCGAATTCAGTGACCAAGGTATTGATCCGATTCTCCTTTATTCCCGAAGTTCCTTCATGAGCTATTTCCAGAGCTTCCCACATTTCCTTTGCTGTTGGAAGTGTGCAAATTCTGAAGTATTCACTTTGACTCAAAGCACTTTGTATCATCAGAATTGCTTTGCTGTTGAGAGTGATAAGTTTCTCGTCATTCTCATCATATTCTTCTAGCGTCTTGGGAATTTTCAGAGAGTTTACAATCTTTGTAGGATGATAGTTTCCACTCTCAATCATATCCCATAGCCCATATTCGGTAGCCATCATGAATACTCTAAACTTTGCTTTCTAGGAAGAAAAGTGTTCGCCACTGAAACCTGGAAGTCTAGTGATGGATGCTCCGTCAGGAAGAATTCCTTCACCTATGCTTGCCATTGGATCCTTCTTAGGTTGTTATACCTTAACAAGAAGACCTACGCTTTGATACCAAATGTTAGAACAAGCGTTTCACCCAAGAGGGGGGGTGAATTGGGTGATACTAAAAGTTTCGTTACAAATATAAGAACTTGACGGTGAATATAATGCAGTAAAGGGTATGGATAAATATCACCGAAGTGTACACCAGGAGTTATACTGGTTCAGCCACAACCACTTTGACCTACGTCCAGTCCTCAGAATATCTCTGAGAGTTTCACTATAACTTCCAAGATTCAGTGGGTTCTTGGCACCTTAGTACAAGCAAGTACCTTCGCCTGGACACTCGCTCCCCCTTACAAGATGTAATCTAATCCCAACTCAAGGTTCCACAACCTTAAGTTACCTCAATAACGAATATTGAGTTTGAATGAAATATCTCTCTCACAGAGTGAATAAGAATCACTGAAGCACAGAATTACAAGTATTATGTAAAACAGAGTAGTGAACTTGATAATGCGTTTTTGTGTGTGTTCATATTCTCATCTCTGTTTGGATGTTCCAATATATATAGATGTGTTGGTAGTGACCGTTGAAACATTTTTGTCTCGCTCGTTAGAGTGTACGCAGCCACTATTGACTTTTCCAATATTCGAAAAATATCCGTTTGCGGTAGGTGGCAGTAGGTAGCGTTTGAATATTGCATTTGACTTTCCTTATTTGGTAACATCTCTTCATTGTTTATCTGCAGATATGCTAAGAATACTAATATAATGAAGGGTTAATCTCATAGGAAACAAATCAATGAACGTTGGAATGATTTCTGAATTTTTGGACTTGCATACTCGAGTAGTTACTCGAGTATTCATTAAGTTTACTCCAGTACTTACTCAAGTATTATCGTGAAAATATTGACAATCAGCAAGTCAATAATTGAACATTATATTACTCGGGTAGTGCATGAAGTAAATAAATTTTATAAACCTTGGAAATACCTGTTTACTCGGATACTTACTCGGGTATGATATAATTTACTTCATAGGTAACTCGAGTAGTGACTTGAGTAATTTATCAAATAAACTTCAGGTTACTCGATGCTTCACTCCAGTAATATTGGCAGGATTACAAGGCCGAGAGCACTTCAAGTTTGCTTACCTGGTTACTCGAGTACTTACTCGAGTAAACAACAATTTTCTGCATAACTTACTCGGGTAGATACTTCAAGTGCTGTGTAAATAACTCTGTAGGTTACTCGATTACTGACTCGTGTAATCTAGTTAAAATATTTGATAAGGAGTAATTGAATACCTGCATACTTGAGTAGTGACTCAAGTGAAGTGAGATAAAAGCATATCAAGTTAATCGAGTATTACCTTCAAGTTTTGCTTACCACAGTAGGTTACTTGAATAATGCCTAGAGTAACATTGGCAGGATTGAAAATGCCGAGAGCAACATATTTCTTGAAGCAGGGGACTCGAGTACAGACTCGAGTAACGTTGGTAGGCCGAGAAGAACTGCAAGTGATCTACATGGTTACTCGAGTAACTACTCGAGTAACGTTAGCAGGCCGAGAGCAACTGGAAGTCTTTTACCTGGTTACTCGAGTACTCACTCAAGTAACAGTGGCTGGCCGAGAGTAACTACAAGTCTTTCTCTTGGTTACTCGAGTAACCTTGGCAGGTTACTTGAAGGTCGACTCAGGTTACTTCAAGTTTCTGTCTCATTACTCGAGTACTTACTCGAGTAACCCTTTAGAAATTTTGCCAGTGATGAAGTTTCTCAGCTTTTTCTCTTGGCCTTTCTTCATTACTCCAGTGCTTACTTCAAGTAATGATTTGCTCTGTTATTACTTTGTTCAAACTTATTTGTTTATCAATTATTTTTCATACCATTCTTTGTTATCATCAAAACATGTGAGATCTAACATTAATTACTTCAAACAGAGTATTCAAGTTCACATAGAACATCTTAAAAATTTTGCATCTGGTAAAGTCTTCAGCGAACTTCTTGGAGTCTATAAGTTTAGTTGCTAGGAAGCCAGGAGGTGCTATTATGATATCCTCTTCCTCTTCTTCTTCTTCTTTATTTTCTCCTCTTCCCTCTACTTTATGAGAAGCCTTGGGTTGAGTAGGTATTGAAGATGGCCCTTCTTGGGTTCTGTGTCCTTGCCTCGGCTTGGTTGGGATTTTGGTACTTATTGCCTCCTCGAGCATGTAAGCTATAATTTTATAGATCTTGGCATTGTATCTATCCTCTTGTCAATCACTTTTGGCCCATGAGGGTGTGTCTGAGTCAGATTTTGAACCCGGTATACCCTTATGGAATAAGAGGAGCTTTGATTTTCCCTTTCCCTTTGGAGTGGTAGCTTTAGTCTTTGGCCAGGTTGCTCTTGGTTCTTGAATCACAAGACCCTTAGCTTTTAGTTGTGGATCGGGAGGAGCTTGATTTATAACCTTCAGCCGAGGGTATTTCTTTTGTTATGATTATGGTGTTGACAATTTCTTCTTCTTTTTGGTTGGAGAAGGTGGTGGAGACTTAGATGAATTTGCCTCTTCTTGGTTCTTGTCATGATGATTGAAACTCAAAAACTTGAAATTCAGAGAGTTGATCGTCAGAACTTTGGTGTTCTTAGGGTAGAGGATTTGAAAGGTGCTTGGAAGTGAAAATAAAGGGGTTTTGATCGGAAATTTATGGGGAATAAAATATGGAAATTTTCATCAGAACTGTGGGAGTTGCACTTGAAGTGATTTGATGAAAATGGCACTGCTTTCGTAAAAATAGAGACTCTTTCCCGATAGTACTTGAGTTGTCACTTGAGTGATCTTGGGTTATCACTCGAGTGATCATACCTAGAAAATTTTACCTAGGTTAGAAATTTGATACCTGACCCAAATAATCTTGTTATTATTTGAGAATAAATCCTTATTGAGAAGAATGATACATTCCAGCCTCTATTTGTTCATTGGATCACTTAAGAATTTTCTTTGTCTTCCCTAATGATTGCTCGAGAGTACACTCAAGTGATTCTTGTTAGGATTGGCAGGCATAGTGGAAGAATTTTAAAAATTTTACCGATCCTAATTAAGGATCTATCAACAACGTTTAAATTGGGTTAGAAAGAACTCGTACCTTTTTCAACTTAGGGTTTTCACAATCTCTAGGAGCCAACATGTTAGGTCCGCTCCCTCTACCGGTATCTACACGAATGCTCTCCAACCGAGACTGCATGCTAGCGCCTCCAATGTTTTTAGGGTTTCCCTTTCGGCTCTGAATTCTCATGCGCATATGAGTATATTTGCTCTATCAAGTTTATAACCTATGATGGATATATTCAAATTTCAAAATTAATTATCATTAATTTCAAAATTAATCAACAATTAATTATCTTGATGAGCTAATTAAATAAATTTATTTTAAATTAAATCTGTCCAACAATTTTAATTTAACCTATTTATTTAATCCAAATAAAGAGCCATTATATTTAATTTATCGTCATAAATTAAATCTGAGATATCAAATCTCTATCATGTTAGTTATTAAATTTAATATATCTTAATAAATTAAATCTAAAACTAACACAATATAATAATATCATATAATATATATATACATACATATATATATATATATATATATATATATAATATAAGATATGTATTTCAAAAATATATATCTATATAATATTATTAAAAAAATTTATATTATATATATATATAAATATAAAATTTGTCCACCTTAAATTAAACATTATCTCGTGTTGGACCATTCTTGTGTGTGACCCTATAGGCCCATATGAAGTTGGCAGTGGGCCAATAACTATACTAACCCAAAAGTCGCAAGCGGCTTCTAACAAGACATTACGACTACCCAAATCATATGAGGATCGTTATCACGATGCAACTTGTCATACAACCATGTCACATCCCTTTTGTCACACGATATATCAATCAAGGATAAGGCATGGATAATGTCATCCTCTTGCTCCTGACCATTACTTTCTCGATTCCTGAGTAGCCTGACAATAGAAATGGAAACTTCTTTCCATTATAGTATGGCCATACATTTCTTAAACTTACTCATCGAGGGGCCCAGTAATATCTCTCTACTAATGTGAGGGACAAATTCCATCTTGATTATTCATATTCCTCTGCATGAAAAACCACCAAGCCCGATCATAGCCTTTATCATCACTCAGTCAAAAGTGACTTTTAACTAGTTCAAACCTTAGTAACTCTCATGCAGGAATCCATGATGACCTCAGGTCTAAGGGCATTGTGACGTGGTTATACAGGAGAAAAACTTATGACTTGATCCATGTAGCTTTCTCATAGTGGGTCGGTCCAGCACCTTGTATCTTACAAGTGCCTAAGACTTTGATTCGTATCTTCATATCTTATCAAAGTCATATCGGTCTTGTTTCATCTCTGTTCTCGCATAGATGACCGACCAGGGACATTTTAGGACAATCTTCATGAATTATCCAAGGATACAATTATCACAGTTAACATACAAATAATATGATAACAGAATGGAGAAATTTCATTAAAATAATAATGTTCAAAGTACAATGATTGGCCCTTAGGGCACAATTTCCAACAATTCTTGGATGATCACTCGAGTGATTCCTGACTATCTCATTCTCCAACCTTTCAACTTCCACCTCTTATTTCTAATTGTTGGAGTTATTTCTTAGATTCGTGCCTCTTCGAGTGATGTTTTTCATCACAGGAAGACATTACTCGAGTGATATCGTGGTGATGAGTCACTTTGTTTATCTCTATTTCTTCTATTATGTAATAGAGCATCTTTCCAAAATTCTACAAAATAACTTTCTAGATACTCTGGTGCTTAAATTAGTATTCTAATTATCAAAACAATTATAATAAGCATTTAAAAGATAAAGATTAACAAGATTAACTTACAACTTATTGGGATTTATCATTCCCAATTCTCTTCGTATATATAGGAATTGATCATTTGCAAGTGGTTTTGTGAAGATGTCATCTATTTGGAGATGTGTAGGGATAAAAACCACTTTGATATCCTTCTTTTGGACATGATCTCTGATGAAGTGATGTCTCTGATAGAGCTCACTATTTATATATTTTTATTAATTAATCTTAGGCTTTTGTGAGACTTAATTGAATATTTTGGGCATAATCAAGTGTTAATGTAAGATTTTAGTTAAAGAATAATTTGGGAATTATAGTGGTTTAATTGTTATATTTCTAATTCATATTTGTTATTTCCATTATTCTTTAATTGTGAGCAAAAGATATTACCTATGTGAATATAATTTTGTAGGAGGTGATGTGGTAGAACTTGAGTGGTTAATGTCAAAGATGTTATTTTGGAGCTTAATGAAGGACAAAAGTAGAACATCACAAGTGCAGAATTTATTTTCACATTTTTTCTAAGAGGAGGTTAAATGAGTAAGGGCATTATTTGGTGGTTGCAATTTTGTACCTATCATAAAACATATTTTCACCACCTCATCCAAATATGGCACAACTTATTTAACCTAGTGAATTGAAGAAAGAAAAGGAAGTGGGGACCCTTGGTAAATGAGAGCGGCTGTGAAGAATTAGAAAGTAAACCGAATTGATGAACCAAACAAAGGCTGAACCGAGTGTGAAAATAAGACCAGGATTGAGATGGAATTGGAAGAAAAAGGGGGAGCGTGAGAGAGGCGGCTGTGAGTAGAAAAAGGAGACCTTGACCGAGTTAGAGAATTGAAGACAAGAAGGGAGTGAGCCGAATTGATTAATTAAAGGAAGAGTGGACCAAATTGGCTAGCTGGACAAAGAGGAAGGATAAAGAAAAGAGGATTTGAATGAAGAAAGGAATAGGGACTGAATTAAAGGTGGCTGCTGGACCAAATTGAGAGAGATGTAAATGAGCAATTGACCTAGTTGAGATAGAGAATTGGAGGAGAGAGGAGTGAGCCAAAATTGTTGACCCAAATGGTTAAAATGGGAATTGAAGGAATGGATAAAATAAAGCAAGGTGGATTGAATAGAGAGGAAGAGTTGACCGAATGAATTAATTGGAGGGAGATTGAATGGGAATGATTGAAAATAAAAAGAGCTGGGCCAACTTGAATTGAGTGAAGAAAGGGAGGTGTGATTGTGATGGGCTGGACTGAAAATGAAGGGAGAATGAGAGGCTGACTAAAGAGGGACTTAGACCAAGATTTGAGAGGAAATGAGGGACCAAGGGAATAAGAGAGAGCAGCACCGAATGAAAATAAAAAGGGTTTGACGGCTGGAGTGTAGGGAGGCTACCGAAATGAAATGGAGGAGAGGAGGCAGCTGGAAGTCTTGGAGCCTAAAATAAAGAAGGGAAATAGAGGACGCTGTTGTGGAGGATAGTGAAGGGAGCCGAAAGAAAGAACTGAAGAATAAAGTGGCTGCTGCAATCCAATGGCTATTCTCTCCTTCCTTCATCAATCTTCATCTTCTTCCTCCTTGTGTAGCTAAGCTTTGGTGATTTCCTTGAGTTGGGTAATGGTTTGAGCTTTTAAACTTCAATGGAATTCCTTAAGCTCTCTTTCTATTTCATAATTGTATGGCTTGTTAAAGTATGTGCTTATGATCTAGATTGTTATGCCAAGTGAATAAACTTGGTGGTTGAGCTAGGAGTTGATTAATTAAGCTTTGTATGATTCATATTAGGAGTAGGTTGAATTGTTTATTTCAACTTGGTTAAGTGGATTTAAATGATTAAACTGAATGCTTTGAACTTTTGTAATGGTAATTACAAGTTAGAATTGGAAGTTGATTATTCATCTCCTTGAGTCTGAATTATTTAGTAGTATTCATTTAATTGCTTCGGTAGAATGAATTAAATGATTATTGCAAGTATGGAGCTAGTGGTAACTTAGTTCCATCCCCTTGACTCATATTGTGGAATTCATATCATTAGTAAGCAAGGAAGACTAAAACCTCAACTCAAGGGAATCTCATTTCATCATTATATTAGTTAGTTGAATTTATTTTGTTGTTAGTGTTAATTTCAATTCCTTTTGCTTCTTTATCTTGAAAACCGAAAAATACAAAAATATTGCTTTAGCTTAGATTATTTCATTAGTTTTAAAATCAAATTCTCAAAATGATTTCTCATAACTTCAAGGTTTTTTATCACTTTATTACTTAGGAACTTGAAAATTAATCTCCTCACAAGAATGACCTAGGTTGAGCTACTACGCTACATTTTCTAACCTAGTTTTATTTTGTGAACTCACACGACATGGGTTCATCAGTCTCACATCAATGTGCTTGTTTCTTGAGTGTTAAACTGGATTCTTGGCTAGGCTTATTGTGCAAGTGTTGTCACAATAAATTGGAATCTACTTTAAGTGATGCACAGATCTTGTAGTTGTTGTTTTAGCCATAGAACTTGTGCTCAACAACTTAAAGCAATGATGTATTCAACTTCAGTAGAGGATAAGGACACTGTGTTTTCTTTCTTGTTGAACCATAATACTATAAAGCCACCAAGGAATTGACAATGTCCACTTGTGCTCTTTCTATTAGTCTTGTAACCTCCATGGTAAGAATTAGAATACGCAATCAAATACTCGTTGCCTCCTTTAGGATACCATATGCTAAGTTCAGCTTGTCAGCAAGATATCTAAATGTCCTCTTTACTATCTCATCTTGAGATTCTTTAGGCACGGATTGATATCTTGCACACAAACCCACACTGAATTGAATGTCAGGTCTACTTGTAGTGAAGTAGAGTAGGGACCCAATCATTCCTTGATACTTTGTATTGTTGCAGTTTCTCCCTTGGCATTAGCATCTAGTAATTTTGTTGAGCTTATAAGAGTATCTGCCCTATTTGCTTGATCCATGCCAAATTTCTTTAGCAGCTCCTTGAGATACTTTGTTTAGGAAATGAATATTTCATTCTTCCTTTCCTTAATTTGTAATCTGAGGAATAAATTTAGCTCTCTTATAATAGACATTTCATATTCTCCCTACATAGTCTTGGAAAATTCTTGACATAAAGAGTCATTAGTAGCACCGAATATAATATCATCAACATAAATTTGTACATTTAAGGTGTCATGTTTCTTATGTTTGATAAATAATGTTATGTCTACTTTGCCTTTAATAAAGCCTTGATCAAGGAAAAACTTACCTAGTTGTTCATACTGAGCTCTTGGAGCTTGTTTGAGATCATAAAGTTCTTTCTTAAGTCTATAGACTTGATCAGGTTTGGGAACATCCTCAAAGCCAAGGGGTTGCTCAACATAGACTTCTTCCATGATATATCCATTTAGAGAAGCACTTTGACATACATTTGAAAAATTTTAACTCCTTTGATGCATACAAACGCTAAGAGTACTCGTATAGCTTTTAATTTAACTACTGGAGCATATGTTTCCTCATAATCAATTCCTTCTTCCTAATTATAGCCTTTGGCCACCAATTGTGCCTTATTTTTGACAATGATTGCAGATTCATCAAGTTTGTTTTTGTATACCTATTTGGTGTAATAATCGAATGATCTTTAGGACAAGGTACCAAATCCCAAACTTGATTTCTTTCAAATTGGTTTAATTCTTCTTACATTACTATCACCCAATCATTGTCTAATAGGGCTTCCTTAATGCTAAAAGGTTCTATTTCAGAAATAAAGGCAGAAAAACTAACTTCATTTAAAACTTTGTTTCTAAAAGGTTTTAATTCTTCTTGCATCGCTATCACCCAATCACCTATGACTTGATCTATGGGATGATTCCTAATATATTTCCAAGCTTTAGGTTGATCTAGATCAAAATTGTGATGAACAAGATCTTTAGGTTCATCATCTTGAAGTGTAGAGATATTTGGACTGACTTGATCTCTTTCTTTATGAACTATTTTAGGTTCTTTACTAGGTTTGGCTAGAGGCTAGTTTTCAAAAAATAGAACATGTATAGTTTCTTTAACAACACAAGTACATTTATTAAAGACTCTATATCCTTTACTTCTATTAGAATAATGAAGAAATAAACCTTTATCAGTTTTAGGATTGAATTTACCAAGGTTATCTTTATCATTGTTGTGGATGAAGCATTTGTACCCGAATATGTGTATATAAGCAAGGTTTGGTTTCCTTCTTTTGTAGAGCTCGTAGGGTGTCTTTTCAAGTATTGTTCTGATGTAGGCTCTATTTGATATGTAACATGCTGTGCTCATAGATCTACCCAGAAGATTTAAGACATGTCTTTCTCATTGAGCATCACTCTTGCCTTGTCAGTCAGGACTCTATTTTTCCTTTCAACTACAACATTTTGTTGAGGAGTCCTTAGGGTAGAGAAGTTGTGATCAATTCCGTTGGCTTCACAAAGTTCTCCAAATGCTCATTTTTCAAATTCTCTTCATGATCAGTCCTGATAGACATAATTGGCATACCTTTCTCATTTTGGACCTTCTTGGTAAAAATAACAAATTCATCAAAAGTTTCATCTTTTGAAAAAAGAAATATGGTCCAAGTAAATATAGAATATTCATCAACTATAACTAAAGTATAAAAGTTTCCACTAAGGCTTTTCACTCTTGTTGGTCCAACTAGATCCATATGAAGTAATTGAAGTGGTTTTTCAGTTGAGACTTCCCTCTTAGATTTGAAAGAGGGCTTTTTTTGTTTCCCTTATTGACAAGAGTCACAAACTATGTCATTTTTTAAATGAATTTTAGGTGAGCCAGTGACTAAATCTTTCTTTATTAGTTTGCCTAGTTGGTTCATATTGACATAAGCAAGTCTCTTATGTTATAACCAACTTTCATTGGCATTATTAAGAAAACAATTTTCATCAATATTGGTATCAATATCAAGAGTATAGAAGTTACCATCCCTAGGTGCTCTTATTTTGACTTTGTGATCTTCCTTGTTGAGTTGGAGATCCTTTTTGCTTACAATAAGGCATTCCTCCGAGTCAAAGATGATCCAATTGTCTTTGTATATGCTTTAGTTGACACTGAGGAGGTTGGGGCAAAGCCCTTCTACATAGTAGACATCCTTCATTTGCTCTTCCTCTTTCTTGCCAACTTCACCAACTCCAGTACTCTTTTTTTGTCTTGCCAATTTAGATTTGTTTCCTCCAAAGATCACTTTGTGTCCATCTTTTGGTCTTATTGTGGAAAATTTGTTTCTATCTCTAGTCATGTGTCTCAAGCATCCACTATCAATATACCATTTGCTTGCTTTTGATGCTTTGAGACATACCTACAACCAAGGATAATTAGGTTTTAGGTACCTATACTTTCTTGGGTCCTTTATGGTTAGTGTACATGTGATCCTTTAGGTACTCATACTCACAAAATCCATTTACAGGTAATATATGTTTTGTTCTATTGGCCTTTTACTCTATTCTAAGAGGGGTAATATCTACTAAAATGTTTTATTTCTTTCTACATTGAAGGTTGAATTTCAAAGTCCAAGGAAAGGTAGTAGGCTCATAGTTATATTACTTGTATTACTTATGATTTATGCATCTACGGAGAAAAGAGAAAGGGAACTAAAATGGTTCTAAGTTTCAATTAATAATATTAAACATTAACTATTTTCAGACGTTTCCGTCTCAAGAATTTCCTAATATAGAATTGATTTTTTATTACACATACATTTGATCTTTAAGCTTTTCTTAATTCTTTTCAAATTATTACTATTTTATTTCCTTGCAGAGAAAACATGGCATTGAAGATTTATGCCTGTGAATTGTGGAAATGGGCTAGCAAATATATTTATAGAGCTTTTACTCTTCATATATATATATATATATATTAATATGAAAGAAAATGTTTAAATATATCAATCTTTTTTGTACCTGATAAAAAAATATTGTCTTATATTTATATATTACAAATGCAAACGATGAAAACTTATACAACTTATATAGAGCCTGTGTAATGCGCGGGTTCTGTGCTAGCTTTTCTATAAAAATAAACTTGATAAGGGTCACATAGCCTTTAGAACCACACCAATTGGATATCTATAAATAAAGATATGGATTTTCAAACTTGGATGAAAATTCTACAAGCTTTTAGGCAAGGTACAAAATTAAAAAGGTATTGGTAAAAATGTATGGGCATAATGGCGATGTGGCTAAATTTAATCCAAAACCCATATTTTTTCCTTTTCCTTATGATGTTGGACGGTCAAAAGGGGAGCAAGAATGAAAATATATACTTGGTCTAAATTAAAAGTAAGAAGAAAGCATTTTTAGCCAAGTAAATAAATTTGGAAAAGTCAAATATTGTGGCTAGGCTTTAATTAATATACTTCCTTAATCTTCATTCATGATGGACGTCCAAATTGGTAAGAGAGAAGAGAAACATAAATTATGTCATGTAGAAGCACTTTAACCAAGTTCAAAAAGATGAGAAGAAAATATAAGAGTGGTAGGCAAATAACTACAATTAAAGTTAATATTTGAAGAGGCAAATTAGAGATAATTCAAGAAGCCCTTTTGGTTGGTTTTAAGGGTCATATTCGTATAGCACAAATGGAGAAAGAGAAAAGTGATTATATGAATTATTTTAACACATGTTAATAGCAATTAAATAATATAAATTGAGGAGGTGGAACTTAATATTTTTAAAGAGCTCTTATCTATTTCTCAAGGCCATATTTCATCCAGCCATCAAGGTAGGGGGAGAGAGACAGTTTATGCATAGAACACAAAGAAGAGAAGAGAGAGCAAGGTTCAAGAGGCAACCAAGGTAGGTTCTAAGTGATTTTCCACTTGTTCTTGCCTTGAAATTCATGACAACTCTCTCTAATCTTTATTCCTTCTTGAAACATGTCTAGCAAGCAAAATCAAGAGCACCAAGAGGAGAGAGAGGTCAGTTTAGAGAGAGAAAGAAGAGGAAATCAAGGCAAGTTTGGAAACTTGTCTTATCTTGATGATTTAGGCTTGTTGTTGGTTTGCTTGATTGATTAGATTGTTTGGTTGGATTTTGTAATTTTGGGAGACACAAACCTGAGGAGGTGCTGCCCAAATTTTGATTAATCATGTTTAAGAAGTCTTTCAGTGATTAAACAAGTGATTAGAGATGGAAAGAAGGTGTTTTATGGAATGAGATCATAAACCTCCATTTTTCCCAATTTCTCATGATTTACGTCTAGACCTAATTTGGCTATGCTTGGACTAGATTTTGGTGTTTTTTGATGATTCCATTGTGTTTAGAAGGGAAAATTGTGTAGGAATATATGAGTTCATGATTTTTGAATGTTTGATGAAAATATGAAAATTATTGAAGTTAAGAGGATATGTTGTTTGATCTGATTCCTGGAGGCAGTGTTGTTGTGACATGTTTTTCATGAGCCAAACCTAGTCTAAATGTTATGAAAATTTACAAGATTAAAGTAGACATATAGAGCTTTAAAAAAACATGTTTGTTTCATTATCATGCGAATCAAAGGAGGAAAGCTAACCAAATTGATGCCATCAAATTGGATGATGTTAAATGGTGCTTTGATGAAGAGGAAATTAAAGCTCATGCTACTGTGTATTTTTCTAATCTATTTGATAAAGAAATTGTTGCCCTGGAAGATCTTGATTGTGCCATCACTTATCCAGAAATGTCTGAAGTATATTCTCGAGTGCGTCAAAAGGAGGTAGAGGATGATAAGATCAAGGAAGCTATGTTTAGTATGGGGGATTTAAAATCACTAGGGCTTGATGTCTTTAATGCTCTATTCTAACAGAGTCAAAGGCCTATTATTAGAGCTTGTTAACAAATTATTCAACCAAGTGTTTAATAATCGTGAGGTTATTCATGAAATTAATGGGACCTTAATTGTTTTAATCCCAAAAAAGGAGCACTTTGAGACTCTTATGGATATACGACCCATTAGTTTATGTAGTATGATTTATAAATTGGTTACAAAAATCGTATCAAATAGGATAAAGTGCTTCATGCCTCTTGTTATCTCTCATAATTAGTGCAGTTTTGTACCAGGTCGACGTAATTTTAATAATATTATTGTTGCTCAAGAAGTTATCCACTCTATAAGATTTATGGGCAGTGGCTCCTTCGGGTTGTAATCTTGTGATAATTGGTTATCAATGCATGTTTGGGATTAAGTATATATGGATATATGATTGTATAGGTTGGAATGTATATTCGAGTATATATTTGGTATGAGAATTTGTGTAATCCCCTATTTGAAAAATTTGTAAAGGGTGAATGTGCCCTGTAAAGCTTGGATTAATGAAAGGAATCCGGAATTACCAGAAATTTATATTGTGCACTCTGATGTTTATAATAAATGTGATTTATCTTTACAGAGTAGTTATATTCGATATGTGAATATGAAACCAGGTCAATTAGCTTTTGAAAAGTATTTGTGAAAACCCTATCTCAAGGATGAGATTGTGAATGAGATTTAATAATTATCTCTATTTCACTTTAATTGTGTATTTTGGATATAATTATGGAAAGGGGTTATATTTTGGTATCAGAGCTGTAGTTCCTGGCAAGTATGAGAATTTTCTAGGATAACTCCTTTAGATCTCTGCCTTGGTGGTAGAAGATGATTTGTGATGGTTGTTGTGTATACACATGTGTGTTTTGTTGATTTGATATATATGAGATTTGTGGACTGTATATACATTATTTGGTTATTCTAAAGTGGCGAATCATTGTGGAATCAAAAGATATAATGGTTTGCCCAAGAATTTGATGTGTAAACCTAGAGGTGGAGGTAATTTATGATCATCCTCCGGATCCTATGTGGAGATTATGCATCTGATTTAAGAACAGAGGAAATTGGTTTCCGAGGTATGTGATAGTGAGGTTTTAGGTTTATCATGACACCCACCTAGACATTGGGTGGGAAACCCTAGACGGTATGATATTACATGCCAGTGATGTCATACTGGATTTGTGTGTTCAAAGGCCCTAAGACCTAGGGGACTAGTGTGCCTTAGGCTAGCAAAGATGTTTGAACTTGTGTTGGGGCTGATGGTACTTCGTTGAAATGAGAGAAATGATTTCCTGGTTCAACTGAGGTTGAGGTTTACGATATGAATTGTGATCCAAGGATCAGACTCAATAGCTGGGCTGATTCTTAGGAAGTTGATTTGACCCGGATGGTCTAAGGTACAAAAGCAAAGTACTAGATTGAATTGAAATGTGTATCAGGTATTCCGAGGTTGTTAGTTGATAATCTAGCATAGGGAAAAAGTTATCTATGGAAGATTAGGATTGGAGAGAGCTACCTACGGTGACATCTGATTGGAGAAGCTATTTGTGAGTCTGCCTCCCCGGTTGGGCCAGATTAGGTTGATTTGGTGGGCTGAGCCAGATTGGCATAGGCTCAGGGTGTGAGAAATATTTGTGAGTCTACTACCTATGGCTCATCGGTGGTTTCGGTGGGAGGACCATACCTTCGGGTGGTATCATACGGGGGGTGAGACTATGTGACTATGTGAAAGCCGGAAGGCTATTTGTGAGTCTACTACCTGCGGCTCATCGGTGGTTCCGGTGGGAGGACCTTACCTTCGGGCGGTAGCATACGGGGGTGAAACTATGATTATGTGAAAGCTGAAAGGCTATTTGTGAGTCTACTACCTGTGGTTCATCGATGGTTATGGTGGCAAGACCGTACCTTCAGGCAATATCATACGGGGGGTGAGACTATGTGATTTTGTGAAAGCCGTCGTGACGATGAACCCTAGTGTGCAGCCACCATGATAATGAACCGTAGAAAGCAGTCACCGTGACGTTGACTCGTGGAGTAGAGTTATGGGAATGTTGGGAGTATGGGCTCTCAATGATGTGTTAGTTATGGCTTTAAATGATTCGAGTTGAATCGGGCTAAGGTCTAACACAGATTGTGAGTATGGTTAGAAGTAGTGGGAGATTCTTATGGGACTCCTATTAAATCAACCTGAGTTGTTAAAGCACAAATGAGGGGATAGACCTCAGAGAGTGCAACGGAAGTGTGGTGAAGGTGATACATTTGAGAACTGCGCTGAGTAGGAGCTCAAGGCAGTATGAGCTTGCAGTAAATGTGAATTGTAATGTAACAAGGCATCAGTACTGAATATACCCAGTTCTAGCTTGATGTGATCGTGCATTGTGTGTCCGCCCGTTCTCTCTTACGGGTGAGTTCTAATGCAGTCGATAGGGTTGCCAATTGAGGCTGCTGACAGAGCCCGTCTGATAGGGTTGCCAATTGAGGCTGCCGGCGGGAGTGGGTGTGACGATTATGAACAAGCTGGGATTGAGATATGGTTGTGTAGCAGAGCAGAACTAGTTCAACTGATGGCAAATTCGACTACATGATCAGGGGTTCTCTTGTGAGGGCATTTACCCCAGTATGGCCAGTATGGCAAGCCACCAGGCTGGTTGCACCGGTGTTGACCCAAGGCCAGAAGGTGGTGCGTAAAATTAGAGTCTTTGTGTATTGCTATAAAGCTTTGTGAATACAACTGGGAAAGCTGGCATTGTGATTACAATGAAAGTTGTCGCATTGTGTATACATCGGTGATTGCGGTCGTTATTGTACCACGACAGTGAGAGATGTTGTTACTGTGCATTGCCAGAGAGGCAATGTGATATGTGATTGCCATATAGGCAATATGAAAGCCATAGCGGCTATATACATTGCCAGAAAGGCAATGTGATATTTGTGAAAGTGGCAAAAGCTGAGGTATTATTGCAATATATATATATATGTGTGTAAGCACCGCCATGTCAATAGTCATTGATTCGCTAACAATGGTTCAGGTAAAGACTGTGTGTCTTCCCTGTGGTAAAAGGGGATAGGGTGGGGTGTGATTATGGGTCTTGTGACAATAGTCACGTATCATTGTGTATACAGCCGTGAGTGCTATCATTTTGGTGACGCTAGTTACGCATCAATGTGGATGCTACTGCGGATATTGTGTTAATACCCAAAAGTCATGGTTACCACTAGCGGATTCACTGGTGGGTGTACGGGTGAGGGTAAGGCTGTGAAAGTGGATACAGCAGAAAGCTTTGTGGGTACAACAGAGGCTGTCGTTATGTGTGATGAATTTGTGGTGTTTGGATTTACTCTCGAAAAGGGATGACCAGATTGGTCGGAGTGTTAGCTAATGCCGCCCAACTGTTGCGATATTTTGATATGGCTTATGAGCTAGAGCCTCTGGATATTGTGTTTATGTGATAATGTGTTTTGTGGCAATCGTATGTGAAGGCGATTGCATTTGTTTAACAACCGTGTAGTGATTTTGGTTGTGTGGCAAACGTGAAATGGGCCTATTGTGGTTTGTGTGGCATACTATTTGTGTGGGTGGTCTAGAAAGGACTACCCCAATAGGAAATGAATTGTGAAATGGAAGCCATCGTGAAGAGGCATCCATAGTTTGTGGTTAAGTTGTATTACAAATTTTGAGGACAAAATTTTTTTAACGAGGGGAGAAATGTAATACCCTGAATTTTGAGATTGAGGCTAGAGAATAAGCTTGAGATTAGTGGATTGCTAAGCCCCGGTTTAGCAAGATCCTAAATTGTGATTAAGGGTTAATGACTCCAAAAGTGGATGTCATTAGTGATAAATGGACCCTTTTAGAGACTATGATGTGATTTGGAATCGGAATGTGTTGTGAGCAGTGCTGAAATCCTATATTTAAGTTCAATTATGGATCAACATCTAAATTGCCTTAAAATAGAGGGGAGGGTGCATTGTGGAAGAAAAGGAATGATATGGTGTGTTAGTGTGGTGATGTAAGAGGAATTGCCATAATCAAGGGCAAAACGGTAAAGTTACATGCCAATTGATCAGTTACCAAAGAGGAAACTCATTGGTAATTTGAAGATCAATGGTTGAGATTGATTTGTGTAAGAGATCAAAGGGTGGAATCAAGTGTGCGTGCCTATGTGAGCTCAAGGGAGATGAAGCTTTAAGATCATAACAAGTGGCTCAATGGGATTTAAGTCAAAAAGTGCAATTTAGTATTTTATTCAAAATTCTCTTTCTCTCTTCTCTCATTTCAGTTAAGAGTGAGGAAATCTGAATTCTCACTTCATCATCTTCATCTCACATCCTCTCTCTCCAAGGCTGTTATGGACGTCCAAACCTAAGAAGAAAGAGAAAACTAGAGGTGAGATTTTGGTTGGTTTGTGGTCCTCTAATTGTAACACCCCAATTTTCAATTAAGGGCTAATGGGAATTATTGTGAATAATTTGTGACTTAATGCCGAATTATTATGTGTTGTATGACAATATTAATTAATATACCATGATTAGTGGAAAGTGAAAGAATGGAATTATTAGCCATAAGTTAGTGATTAATGGAGAAATTAATTACTAACTAAGGAGAAATGAGATATGTAACTAAATGGCTAATGAAGTGGTTAGAGTAACTAATTAGTTACTTACTTTATGAAAACCAATGGGAGTGGGACATGTGTCAAGATGTGATGATGGGAGAGTGGTTGGAAGAGTTAAATGGCAATTGTTTATTGCTTTTCTCTCTCTTTCCTCCCTCTTTTTCGGTGGCAGCTGGTATGGGTGAGGAAGTGCACTCATTTCTTTTATCTTCTCCACTCTCATCTCTCTTTCTCATTTCCCTTTCTCTATGCGACAGCCATTGGAGGCTAAAGAAGAGGTGAAAAACTTGTGAAAAGGTAAGAAAATGACCTCTAGTGCCAAAACTCCCTTCTTTAAAGTTGTTCCTCTTGTTAAGAGCTTTCATCCTATGGTTTTAAATTTTCCATTGGTGGTGTTTTGATCATACAAGAAAATCTAGAAGTTGGAGAACTGAATAACTTCTTTGGGAAAGTTGTTGAGGTGAGTGAAGCTTCATTTTTATATAAGTTTTGTGGCCATTGGTTGGGCCTTGAATTTCTGGAATTTTTGCCCTAATTTTCGTGATTTAGGTTCATGGGGGAGTATGGTATGTTGTTGTCATAGAAATGGTGCCTTGTTTAGTGTTTTGAATTAATAGAATTGAATTGAAGTCTAAATGTAAAGTTTGGCACCTTTTTGTTGGTTTTGTGTATTGGACAAAAACAGGGCATTTCAATGGGTTGTGATTTTGGTCATTTTGAGATTACCATTGTGTTCCTTGTGAAAGTTTATGTGGAAATAGGCTTGATTGTTAATTTTGGAACCATTGGACACTTTGGTAGAAAATTAGAAATCTGTCAAGTGTAAACTCTGTTCTGAGCAGTCCGTTTGCATGAAAGTTTTGAATGAACAAATGGTGTTTAAAAATTATGAAACTTTCCAGATTTCACATCCCAAGCTTCAAAATGGACATATAAAGTGTGTCATTTCATTTTGTGTACTGGGAGTTATGGTTGCCCAAAGTTTGGAATTGAAACTGAACTCTGTTTTGGGGCAGTGTGGAGTTTTGTGTAATTCTAGGATTTTTTAGTGATTTCCAGTAATGGTCCATATTTTTTCTATAAAGAGGACTTAAATACCTTTCATTTGGCTTTGGAATCACCTCATTTCAAGTTTTCTAGAATTAGTTATGATTTTTGGAAGTTCAGCCAGGAAACAGAATTTTCTTGGGCGCGGCTGGAGGTTATAAACTGCGGCCCAACACCTTCTGTGCATCCATTGGCCGCGGCCCATGGGTAGGCTGGCTACGGTCAACCCTCAAAAATAAGCATTTTGGGCTTTTAAAAGGTGACCTTTGGTGAAGTGTTTTCCAAGCCTTTAGGCATGTTTTTAGGCTTTAATTAGCCACCTAAAGGTCATGAATGGTAACCAACTTTAAGTGTTATGAAAATGAGAATTTGAAAAAGAGAATGACCCTATGTCCTTGATTTGGTTATAGGGTTGGGTATTCACCCTGATTTTGGTTCGATATCTGCTCGGATCGCGAGTAGCCGATGCTGGAGCATACGTGGAAAGAATAAGTGTAGGGAACTTACCTCTCCTGCATGTATTGATATTTGTGTTTGTGTATTGATGCATGTTATTGCTTTGCTTGATCATGTGAAACATATATGAATGATTGAAGCTCTATTTCTATTTATGCTATGGCTATGAGTATGTTGTTGAAACATTGAGCATGCGGATATATCATTATGTGAGCATGAGTTATTGTGATACATGTTAGATATGATTAGTTTTGATGATGTCAAATATAGATATGAAGTGAAAAGAGCAAAAAGTTTATATAATGTATTTCTTTGACTAACTACTATATTTAATGTTACATATTTTGTAGATTAGTCAAGCAAAGAATGAAGAAGATTGAATTAATGAAAATGAACAAGAGGAAGAAGAAGAAAGAAATTGAAGATAATCAAAGAGATGCTTACTTTGGTTATGGAGAATTATTAACAAGAGGAAAACCAAGAAGAAAGATATTGAAGAATGAAGAACTTGGTAGATCTATCATGAATATCAAGATTCAAGTTGTTAGATGTGATATTGGAGGTTTCTATAATGTTACCGGAGGTTTCTATGATCAAATGATGATTGTAATAGGTTAATACGAAGCTAAGATGACTTATATATGAGTTTTGGCACTTCTAGAGATGTTATGCTCGAGCACAAGGTGTTATGCTCGAGCACAGGAAGAACATGCTCGAGCACAACTGATTTCACTCGAGCACGGGTGCATACTCTGTTCTACTCTGTTTTACGTTCAGCTTGAGCGAGGTCTGGTATTTTGATCATATCTCTCAAACCACACGTCGGATTGACCCGAAACCGGTGGCATATGAAAGAAGACTCCCAACACGTAAAATTGGCACCAGAATCACATTGAAAGAAGATCAAATGAAGGAGATATGATTCGTCGAAAATGAAACTGAAATCACCGTCACTTTCTGACACAGGTTCGGTATTTTGAGTATATCTCACAAACCACACATCGGATTGAGACGAGACCAGTGCCAAATGAAAGAAGACTCAAAGAGCTTTCCATGGATAGGTAATTTGCCTAATTTGAACGTATATTCTAGGAGCTATGCCTTCTGGAAGTTGACGGTTGTGCAGTATAGCGAAATATACACTCTATCGATCATAACTTGCAGAATACAAGGAGTTTGGAGCTGATTCTTGTTGCATTGGAATGTATATGGCAAGAGCATTCTTATGATACATCATTTGAATCAAATGGACAAAATTTTTCTAAGGTGACCCCACATCACCCGCGAGTGTAAAAACTTTCCCTCTGAAAATGTCATGCGAGTGATGTACAGAAGCAACTGAAACATTAAGAAAAGTACCTCACTCGAGCACTGGAGGTTGCACTCGAGCAGAGAAGTCATTCTCACTCGAGCACACATGCGAGTGAAAGTCTGCGAGCATTTGGCCGAGAGCAAGTAATGGCATGCTTTCGTTGTTCACTCGAGCAGGTCTGCGAGTGTTTGGCCGAGAGCAAGTAATGATATGCTTCCTTCGTTCACTCGAGCAGGGTATCGCGAGCACTTGGCCGAGAGTCATGAAGTTTAGAGAAATGCAAGTGTGCTCGAAGTAACACACCAATGCTTGCGAGTAAAAATTCCATCCTTCTCCAGTTCTGTTGCATGCGCTTGTTCAAGAGGAATA
This sequence comes from Inga laurina, assembly GCA_963855925.1. Lineage (NCBI taxonomy): Eukaryota > Viridiplantae > Streptophyta > Magnoliopsida > Fabales > Fabaceae > Inga > Inga laurina. The sequence goes on from OY979711.1 coordinate 35,706,766, forward strand.
ATTCTTGGGAATATTCGTCTCACTCGAAGCAAAGTTGTTGTGCTCGAGTGAGGGCCAACATCACTCGCGAGTGAAAATTCTATCCCTCTGGATTTCTGGTGCGAGTGATGATATTGAGAGCATATTCCTTGAGAATATGCGTCTCACTCGAGCAGAGGTATGTGTGCTCGAGTGAGGAACCATATCACTCGCGAGCACAAAATCTCACTCTTGTAAAATGGTATGCGAGTGACGACCCGAGAAGACACTCACAGTGGAAAATGCAACATCACTCGAGCAGGAGGAGTTGTGCTCGAGTGAGGCCGTAGATCACTCGCGAGTGAGAATTCTGTCTCTCTGAAATCCCATGCAAGCACAACCCGAAAACTGAAGCACAAAGAGGAAAATGGGAAGATCACTCGAGTGAGCATATTCATGCTCGAGTGATATTCTGCAGAAGACCAAAAACATCAAGTTTCACAGCGAACATTCCGAATATGATTATACGTTATACAATCATTATGTTTTCACTTGTTATTGTTTCTAAACATTATCTAACATATATTTCAAGTGTAAAACAGGAGTTTACATATTTGGGTTGAATCTTCAAGAATGGAGGTTACGTATGAAAATTCTTCACTCAACGTGATGAGTCCCAGAAGCAAGAAATCCAGTTTCTGACCAATGATCCAACATACCCATGACTAATACTTCATCATATTAATGATTAAGTATTTTGCAGTGTGAAACAGGATATTAAACGTTCGGGTTGCAGATTCAAATTACACATAGCAACTACCTACCACGACAAGCAACTGACACACCATGAAAAACTGTCGGAAACACAAAACGCTCCACAACGTGATGTACAGCTCAAAATGAATCTTCATGCTGTCCAACTAGACACTCCACCTTGCTCCACAACGGATAGTACCTTGATTTTTCAAGTATGCTCAAACGGTCAAATGAAGCAGTGGGACTCCAACGGACTCCAACGGACGAATGTTCACAACGGTCATCATCTTCATCAACTATAAATGAGATAGCATTCAACTTTGATGAGAAGCTGGGGAAGATAGAGGAAACAGAGAAAAACGGAGAAAAACTGAGATAGCAAGCAACTACATAGAAATGTGAATCCTCTGCTTCTACCCATACACTCTCTGTTCTACGGTTTCAATATTACTTTTCATTGAGAGAGTGATTATTTGTATTGTACTTCAGTGAGTATTTTATCCACTCTGTGAGAGAGTCTGTAAACACCTTCAACTATATTTCTGAGTTGATCTCAAGGTAGAGGGACCTTGAGAGGGTTGATTTTCTTACGGGGAAGCAGTAGAGAGAATTGCCGTAAGACATTCTGCTCGTAAGACTTACAAGGTGCAAGCAGTAGAGAACGTTGCTGCTCATAAGACTTACAGGGGTGTAAGCAGGAGAGAACGTTGCTGCTCGTAAGACTTGCATAAGTAAGCAGGAGAGGAAGATCTTCGGAATTGCTCTGCTCGTAAGACTTGCCGTAAGGGGGAGTATTTCAGTGAGAGATTTGTAAAAGGTTTCACAAGTACCCGGCTAAACTTGTGGGATTGTAAAGGCTTTTCTTGTGCCCGGATTAAACAAGAAGATAGTGGATTTGAAAATCTCAGGAGGAGCCTGGGGACTGGACGTAGGCCATCACAGATTGGACCGAACCAGGATAAATCACAGTTTGCATATTCTCTTCCCTAAGCTCTTATATTTCCAGCATATATTATTTAATCTAACTGTTGATTTATAAACCTTCATACTTATTGTTTTCGTTAAGATACGAAAAGATTTCTAAAGTTCTTAAGTTTTTATTATACACCCAATTCACCCCCCCTCTTGGGTAATAGCCGGTTCTAACATTTGGTATCAGAGCCCGGGCTCTTGTTTAAAGGACTTAACCGTCTCAAGAGTTACAATGGCTAATTTTGGGTGTTTTATACTTTCAGAAGGTTTTGATTATACAATTCCACCTCTTTTGAAAGATATTGATTTTTGGTTTTGGAAAGCTAGAATGACTAGTTTTATAAAAGCTTTTGATTTTGATATGTGGAATGTTTTTACAAATGTTTTTGATTTCAAACCAAGAAAGGATTGGACAGAAAGTGAAAAGAAAATGTTTTCGTTGAACATTAGAGCAATGAAAATTCTGTATAGTGCTTTAACCGAAAATGATTTTGAGAAAATTAGATTTTTTTCTAATGCTAAACATATTTGGGACACTCTTGATTCTATGTATGCTTCTAACAATTGTGTTGAAGTTGAAAGTGTTGACAGTTCATGTGAAACTACACACTACGCATCTACTATGCATGAACAATTGGAAGTTGATGAAGAAGATGGAAAATTCATAGAACACTTCCATACAGTCAACATGAATAAACAAGAAGTAGAGGATTCCCGAAAAGAGTTCAATATGGACAAACATGAAAAATCACTCTCCGGAGCTCAAGATGAACTTAAGGTAAAAAGTTCCAATTCCGTGCGTGATTTTCATAAAAATGATTTTCAGAATCTACAAAAGTTTGTTTCTCAACCAATTGTTGATTCTATTGAGAGAAGCAAAAATGTTTTCAAATATGCTGGAAAGTCTGTTGGGAAGAAAGAATATTCAAATCAAATCCATTCGAATTTCTACTCTTATAATCGACATAATACTTGCATGATATCTCATAATGCATATCTTGATACAATTTGCAATTATTGTGGTAAATCCGGTCATATTTCTCACACATGCTATATTAGAAGAAATTCCCATGTGAGAAATAAGTATATTTGGGTACCGAAGAGACATGTAAGGTTTAATACTAACAATCAAGGACCCAAGTATATGTGGGTACCAAAATGTCCATCTAGTACTTTATGTATGCAGGATGATCCGAAAAGAAATGGACATAAGGGTAAGGAGAAGATGAAAAAGAAGCCAAGAGTTTCTCATGAACCTAAATGGAGATTCACACCAATTAGGAGAACTCTCGAATCACCCATTGCTAGAACTGCAAAGTTTAACCATAAAGAAAGGCAATGGAGAAAAGGAGTATGTTCCACCTCAAGAATGAACTACCATAGAATACCATTCAACTATCTTGAGGAGAACAAGAAAAGGAGGATCTCTCAAGCATCAAATAAAAGACTCCTGGAGTCTATATATTTTGAGAGAAGGTTGCCAGCACCCAAAGAGAAATATTCAAAGTATCAACATCATAGAAAGATGCAATGGGTAAGCAAAAGCAATCCTCCAAATATCTAAGGCAAAGGTACACAATGATAAAACCTCCTATGCTGTTGTTTGTAATATTTGTTGAGGTTTTATATTTTGGAACCTTAGGAATGAGCATTGCAAGTGATTTTGAAATTATGTTTTCGCATATCTTAAAAAGCCATTTAATAGACTTATTTATAAAGGTATTATAATGCTCAAAATGTTAATCCTTTATGCATGTATAATGATTTGAAAAGAAAATATTTCTCTTATGCATAAAGACATGTTTAATTCATTATGCTCAATTGTCTCAAATTAATTATATCCTTAGAGCATGTGAATTATGATTCCTACAAGGTAACCATGAGAGGATCCAAGTAAAATTGGATACCAAAGGAAGAAAAATATCTTTAAGGTTTTGTAGGAAGAAGAAAGGAAGAACTTCATAAGATTTCACTCAAATCGTGGTGAAGTTGGATCTTGAGGCTACATCTTAAATATGTAAACAAAAGGAGGCATTACTTGAGGCAACACTGCAAGTGCCTAGCTAGTAATAAAGGAAGAAAAGATGCCCAGTGAAGCGTCACTCAAGTAACCATTCAAGTGATCATCATCACCGCGTGACAATTGGGAGTGAATGTTCAAGTGATAACATCAACTGGAAGATTGGAAGGTAAAAGTCAAGGAATTATGCACAAATGAACTCCAAAGGATAATTTCTCAAGTAATTACGAGATTACTTGAGCACGGTACTATCTTCTTTATTCTTACCTGATATTATGCTTATATAAAATTGTTTATTTGGGTAATGAATAACTTGCTCATTATTGCATACCATTAGCAATCAATCATTTATGGCTTTTAAATTATTTTTAGATTGCTAAATAGACTGAAAGTGAAATTGTGCATAATCTTTCTATGTATTTGAGTTTCGAAATGCACATTTAAAAAATGTACTTAGATTCAAAATTCATCTTGTTATTAAAAATGCATACAAATTATTTGAAAATTTTTCATATTTTATTTGCATTTAAATCGGTTTCAAAATTGGAAGTTAATATTTATGTATACTGAAAGTCAGAAATGCTTCAAATCCATCCACTAGAGTTTTCCTCATCATTCACATACTTGTTTCTTAATCTTAAACCTGTTACTACTTGAACTCCTCAGTCTTTATTTTCTAACAAGTTAGATCTTATGTCTAACAAGTTAACTATCTATATGAGTTTCAAGTGTATTCCATAGAAAAGAATTCTATATGTGAAAGCCTTGTGCCTAATGTATAAATCATTAGTTGGCCACGTTATTCCAAGCATTATAAATGTTCATTAGTGCATTAAATCTTAATGCATTAACCATTATTATGGAATAACTTACTAGGATAATCTTCTAGAACTCTAGTCATTTGGATCAATGAGTATATGCTTCATCATCCATAAATTCTTATACTCATATTGTTGCTCAAATGCATTACCATTTGTCTTCATCCATTTTTGAGTAACTAGAATCTTGCATCTTAAGTCTTGTTGTCTTAAATATTTATCCATTTTAAGACACAACTCTAAGAGGCAAGGTTATCTCTTGATCAATACTAAAGTCATTATGCTTATATATGTCAAGATAAGCCATTTTGGCTAATTCATTCTTCATATGACTTTTGTTCTTGAGAAAATTCTCCAACATGTTAACTCTTATAATTAACATGTTATCTTAGTTGAATTCCTTAGTGAAGCTTTCTGATATATATTTTTCAACTGTTGACTTCCATTGTTTTTGGCATAAGCATTGGTATTTAACAAGCTTCATAAATGAGTTTTCATGCATTCAAAATCTTAATGTCATGATGCATATTTATGATTCGAAAGAACAATTGAGATTTTGAAACAATTTGCATATCTCATTATCATTCTTGAAAATTTGTTTTCATTCATGATTTATCATTTCATAAAAGTTGGTCATTATGGATAGATTCTCTACTCTCTTTGATCCAACTTACATCTATTGCATGAAAATCTTATCAATGACATAATTTCTATTTAAAATGTATTTACAAATTGTCATTGATCTTTGAAATCATCATTCTTGGTATTACTTGTTCGTTATACTTTATAATGACTTGATTGGGAAAAGAATTATATTTTGGTTTATGATACTCTTTGCTGAAATTTCATATGATTAATTGCTTAAGAGCATAAGAGTTTCTATGTCTAATATTGTACGGACCCAAATAAGATGGGTACCAGAAAGCATATGTTTATACTTTTACAGGAGTTGATCAAGATGCTTTCATTTTGGATACAAAGGTCAGAGGCTAACAGAAAAGGCATGACTGATAATGTTGCAGCGTGAGATGAAGCAGAATATATGATATTACTCAAATGACATCCCATCACTAGCCAATAACTAGCTAGTGATACAATTAGAGAAAGAGAAAGAGAAGGAAGATCTCTTAGTAGACCCAACGGAGATTATTTCAAAGCAGCACAGAGCCAAGAATAAGTTTATCCAATATGAATCTTTGTTGCCTACACACCTTGCTTATCATTTCAAGGTGATCAGACATTTTCACTATGATATGGAGCCAACAGAGATGTTCAGAGGAAAATGCTAAAATACACAGAATCATCAAGCTTGATGAGCCTATGAGGATTCTTAACTACTATCCTAGCTCTATGTCTAATCTTCACTGGATTATCTGCTATACCTACACTAGAGCTATAGTGAACAAGGCTAATAAATGAGAGACGACAATTTGCTATAGTTGTTCTTCATGATCTTTCATTCCTTGTTCCATTTGTCTAAGGCTTTCTAAGAGAGGAGGTTCAACTCTTTCACACAAAGCTTACTACAAACAATGATGAGATCATTAGTCAATGATAAGATGAAGTAGCTGTGTGACTTAGTGAACCAGAACTTCAAAGTTCTATTTGAGATGATGGATGACAAAATAAGGATGTTATGTGCTATGGTGAAATTAAAAGTTCTCAATGATGTTTGCTATGCAAGGGGCACATACTAAGCCAATATGCACATAAAGCCTTACTCCGAGCTCAATTTGGTATCTTCTAGTAGCAACAGAGATTACATCGTCAGATCATATATTCAGACAAGTAACTAGCCAACGATGTATCAATGGACTACAGAGGATTATAACTCGAGTGATTACGATATTACTCGAGTGAGGTATTGTAATCTTTGTTTATTACAAATCCTTGAATCGCATCACTTGAGTATACAATCGAGTAATGATTGAGTAGAATCACTCAAGTAACCCTCAGGTGATATTAGGTTATATCCTTTAAAACCTCTAAATAACATTATCATATTTCAAATTTGATTTCTCTCTAAATCCTCATATTTTCAAAATCATTTTCTCTATAAAGTTTTCAATGGTTTCTCAAATCCAGGAGACTTATTAACTGTTTTCCTAAAATTTTTAAAACCATGCATCAATTAAGGGGGAGCTTCACATTCACATGTGTTTTATATGTTGAAAGCTCATCTCCTATTTGAAAGAAAATCCTTTTAATATACTCATCTATATTCACCATGTCTTGATTAGTTTTGATGATGAGTTATTCTTACATTGTTCTTTTCATGATCTTAATTTTAATATATCATATGGAAAGGAATAGTTTGTTACTTGATTGAATTAACAATTCTCTTTGCAAAGAAAGATTTAAATTTATGACAGGAGAATTTGTTTTGTACAATAGCATTCCTCAACATACTACAAGAAGACTCTATCAACCTTGAGGATGTTTTTAACGCTCAGTCAAGGAATATATATTGACTACAACATTCTAAGCAATATAACTGAGCATTGAACATGCTAAACATAAGCTCAACTCAATTGGAGAATCCTGGCAACAACATGAATATTTATCTGAGTTGCATCAGAGAAGTGTGGTGTGCATCATCATGAACTAGCATTGCCAAAGGATAAAGCAACGGACGTCATCGAGCGCTTCATCATTTTTCCAAATCTACAAGAGCATTTCTAAACCTTTACTCTTTACATTTCAAGAATATGTTTCATGTATTTCATTTATCTTGATTATAAAAGTTTTCTTGAAAACCTCTCCAAATCCTTTTTAGTTCCCTCTCATTAAAAATGAAAGTATTTTCACATAGGGGGAGTGAAAATTGTTTTCTTGGTTCATTCTTTTTGATTAAATGAGCATTTCTACTCTAATTACTTCTTCGCAAGCCTTACTTCTTTATATATTTCAAACTTTTTGCTGATGTCAAATAGGGGGAGAAAAATGTAAGAAAAATATGTATGTTGCACTTTATATATGTATGTTGCATTATATATATATGTTGCACTTCATTCAGACATATTTTTCTTAAAGGATTTGTCATCATCAAAAAGGGGGAGAATGTTAGATATGATTAGTTTTGATGATGTCAAATATAGATATGAAGTGAAAAGAGCAAAAAGTTTATATAATGTATTTCTTTGACTAACTACTATATTTAATGTTACATATTTTGTAGATTAGTCAAGCAAAGAATGAAGAAGATTGAATTAATGAAAATGAACAAGAGGAAGAAGAAGAAAGAAATTGAAGATAATCAAAGAGATGCTTACTTTGGTTATGGAGAATTATTAACAAGAGGAAAACCAAGAAGAAAGATATTGAAGAATGAAGAACTTGGTAGATCTATCATGAATATCAAGATTCAAGTTGTTAGATGTGATATTGGAGGTTTCTATAATGTTACCGGAGGTTTCTATGATCAAATGATGATTGTAATAGGTTAATACGAAGCTAAGATGACTTATATATGAGTTTTGGCACTTCTAGAGGTGTTATGCTCGAGCACAAGGTGTTATGCTCGAGCACAGGAAGAACATGCTCGAGCACAACTGATTTCACTCGAGCACGGGTGCATACTCTGTTCTACTCTGTTTTACGTTCAGCTTGAGCGAGGTCTGGTATTTTGATCATATCTCTCAAACCACACGTCGGATTGACCCGAAACCGGTGGCATATGAAAGAAGACTCCCAACACGTAAAATTGGCACCAGAATCACATTGAAAGAAGATCAAATGAAGGAGATATGATTCGTCGAAAATGAAACTGAAATCACCGTCACTTTCTGACACAGGTTCGGTATTTTGAGTATATCTCACAAACCACACATCGGATTGAGACGAGACCAGTGCCAAATGAAAGAAGACTCAAAGAGCTTTCCATGGATAGGTAATTTGCCTAATTTGAACGTATATTCTAGGAGCTATGCCTTCTGGAAGTTGACGGTTGTGCAGTATAGCGAAATATACACTCTATCGATCATAACTTGCAGAATACAAGGAGTTTGGAGCTGATTCTTGTTGCATTGGAATGTATATGGCAAGAGCATTCTTATGATACATCATTTGAATCAAATGGACAAAATTTTTCTAAGGTGACCCCACATCACCCGCGAGTGTAAAAACTTTCCCTCTGAAAATGTCATGCGAGTGATGTACAGAAGCAACTGAAACATTAAGAAAAGTACCTCACTCGAGCACTGGAGGTTGCACTCGAGCAGAGAAGTCATTCTCACTCGAGCACACATGCGAGTGAAAGTCTGCGAGCATTTGGCCGAGAGCAAGTAATGGCATGCTTTCGTTGTTCACTCGAGCAGGTCTGCGAGTGTTTGGCCGAGAGCAAGTAATGATATGCTTCCTTCGTTCACTCGAGCAGGGTATCGCGAGCACTTGGCCGAGAGTCATGAAGTTTAGAGAAATGCAAGTGTGCTCGAAGTAACACACCAATGCTTGCGAGTAAAAATTCCATCCTTCTCCAGTTCTGTTGCATGCGCTTGTTCAAGAGGAATAATTCTTGGGAATATTCGTCTCACTCGAAGCAAAGTTGTTGTGCTCGAGTGAGGGCCAACATCACTCGCGAGTGAAAATTCTATCCCTCTGGATTTCTGGTGCGAGTGATGATATTGAGAGCATATTCCTTGAGAATATGCGTCTCACTCGAGCAGAGGTATGTGTGCTCGAGTGAGGAACCATATCACTCGCGAGCACAAAATCTCACTCTTGTAAAATGGTATGCGAGTGACGACCCGAGAAGACACTCACAGTGGAAAATGCAACATCACTCGAGCAGGAGGAGTTGTGCTCGAGTGAGGCCGTAGATCACTCGCGAGTGAGAATTCTGTCTCTCTGAAATCCCATGCAAGCACAACCCGAAAACTGAAGCACAAAGAGGAAAATGGGAAGATCACTCGAGTGAGCATATTCATGCTCGAGTGATATTCTGCAGAAGACCAAAAACATCAAGTTTCACAGCGAACATTCCGAATATGATTATACGTTATACAATCATTATGTTTTCACTTGTTATTGTTTCTAAACATTATCTAACATATATTTCAAGTGTAAAACAGGAGTTTACATATTTGGGTTGAATCTTCAAGAATGGAGGTTACGTATGAAAATTCTTCACTCAACGTGATGAGTCCCAGAAGCAAGAAATCCAGTTTCTGACCAATGATCCAACATACCCATGACTAATACTTCATCATATTAATGATTAAGTATTTTGCAGTGTGAAACAGGATATTAAACGTTCGGGTTGCAGATTCAAATTACACATAGCAACTACCTACCACGACAAGCAACTGACACACCATGAAAAACTGTCGGAAACACAAAACGCTCCACAACGTGATGTACAGCTCAAAATGAATCTTCATGCTGTCCAACTAGACACTCCACCTTGCTCCACAACGGATAGTACCTTGATTTTTCAAGTATGCTCAAACGGTCAAATGAAGCAGTGGGACTCCAACGGACTCCAACGGACGAATGTTCACAACGGTCATCATCTTCATCAACTATAAATGAGATAGCATTCAACTTTGATGAGAAGCTGGGGAAGATAGAGGAAACAGAGAAAAACGGAGAAAAACTGAGATAGCAAGCAACTACATAGAAATGTGAATCCTCTGCTTCTACCCATACACTCTCTGTTCTACGGTTTCAATATTACTTTTCATTGAGAGAGTGATTATTTGTATTGTACTTCAGTGAGTATTTTATCCACTCTGTGAGAGAGTCTGTAAACACCTTCAACTATATTTCTGAGTTGATCTCAAGGTAGAGGGACCTTGAGAGGGTTGATTTTCTTACGGGGAAGCAGTAGAGAGAATTGCCGTAAGACATTCTGCTCGTAAGACTTACAAGGTGCAAGCAGTAGAGAACGTTGCTGCTCATAAGACTTACAGGGGTGTAAGCAGGAGAGAACGTTGCTGCTCGTAAGACTTGCATAAGTAAGCAGGAGAGGAAGATCTTCGGAATTGCTCTGCTCGTAAGACTTGCCGTAAGGGGGAGTATTTCAGTGAGAGATTTGTAAAAGGTTTCACAAGTACCCGGCTAAACTTGTGGGATTGTAAAGGCTTTTCTTGTGCCCGGATTAAACAAGAAGATAGTGGATTTGAAAATCTCAGGAGGAGCCTGGGGACTGGACGTAGGCCATCACAGATTGGACCGAACCAGGATAAATCACAGTTTGCATATTCTCTTCCCTAAGCTCTTATATTTCCAGCATATATTATTTAATCTAACTGTTGATTTATAAACCTTCATACTTATTGTTTTCGTTAAGATACGAAAAGATTTCTAAAGTTCTTAAGTTTTTATTATACACCCAATTCACCCCCCCTCTTGGGTAATAGCCGGTTCTAACAATACAAGCATGTCATGCATTAAACACTTATCTTGCTTGCATATTGGTATCTGTTTCCTGCTGGGATTCTCTCGAATCTCACCCTTCCCTACCAATATTTTAGACAGGACAGGTGGCTCAAGGAAGGAGCAAGCGGCTAGGGGTGGCGAGAATTCCTTATGGGCATTTGGATTTGGTAATTGGTTATCGTCATATGTTAGGATAACTGTATATGTTTGGATGTATATGTTCAAATGATAGGTTAGAATGTGTATTTGGAATGAGCATTGTGTAATCCACATTTGAGAGATTGTAAAGGGTGTATGTGCTCTATGAATCTTTAGTGAAGGTATGAATCCGGGATTGCCGGGATTATTATTGTGCACTCTGATATTTATATGAATGTGATATATCTTCATGACGTAATTGTATTCGAAATATGATTGTGAGACTAGGTTAAAGTGTTTGTGAAAGAAATTTGTGAAAACCCTATCTTAAGGATGGGAATGTAAATAAGTTTTGATTATTATTGGTCTCTATTTCATTTAAATCCCGTATTTTAGATAATAATTACGGAGGGGGTTACATTTTTTGTATCAGAGCTGTAGTTCCTGGCAATTGTAGGATTTGCTAGGATAGTTGCCATAGCTTGTTGCCCTAGTCATAGATGATGGCTTAGGATTGATTGTTCTATACACATGAGTATCTCTGCTATTTGTGGATATGTATAAGTTTTAAGGACTATGTGTATACAATTGCTATGGTATTGACATAGTGAATCATTTGTGGAGTAAAGGACAAAATGTTTCACCCTAGAGTCAGGCAACTGGACCCAGAGGTAGAGGTCGTTAATGACAATCTCCCACATAGGAAATGGAGATTATGGGTTTGATTAGAGAACAGAGGAAAATGATTTCCAAGGTATGTGATGTAAGGTTCTAGGTGTCATGATAAACCTAGATGTTGGGTGGAAAACCTTAGGTGGTATGATATTACATGTCAGTTATGTCATACTGGATTTGTGTGTTTAAAAGCCTTAAGACCTAGGGGATCGGTGTGCCTTAGGCTAGAAGAGATATTTGCACTTGTGTTGGAGTGGATGATACCCTGTGGAATTAAGGGAAGTGGTTTCCCGGTTCAATTAATGTTGAGGTTTCAAGAGTTGAAGTGTAGGAAGAGCTATGGGAATGTTGGGAGTATAAGCTCTCAATGATGTGATAGTTATGGCTCTGACTGATTCAAGGTGAATCGAGTCATGGTCTGGCACAGATTATGCGTGTGGTCAGGTGTAGTGGGATATTCCTGTGGGACTCCTATTAAATCATCCTGACATTGTGAAAGCACAGATGAGGAGGTAGACCTCAAAGTGCGCAGCGGAAGCGTGGTGGGCCCATAACCCACAGGTCCTAGAATCGAAACCTGGCTCTGATACCATAAATGTAACCCCTTCACGACATAGGCCAAATTTAGTTTGTAAAAACTTAATTAGGTTAAATTAGAGACCACAATATGGTTTGGGACTTAATAAAGTATTCATTTTCCTAAAAACTGGGCTTGCAAAAACTTTTCTAAAATATATTCAATAATGGTCTCACATCAACAATCAACACACAAATGGCCTGTACAATTCGATTCCATTTATACATATCAGAGTGCAATGTAAACTCCCGACACACTCAGGTTCCATTAAATAACTAAGGGTTCTATAAGGCACAATGCCCATAATTCATTTCCCTTATTTAGGGGATTACATAAACTATACTACAATTCCAATATATGCAATGGTTTCCCAATAAAATAATCCAAAATACAATATGATAACCAAATATTCCAAAACGAAACTCCTAATTCGGAGCTCTAACCACTCTTTATCGTCTGCTTTCCCTTTGATCCTTCGGCCCTGTCTAAAATTGTTTTGGGAGAGTGAGATTCTAAAGAATCCCCGTAGTAACAAATCACTCATAGTATGCAACAATAAGGCATTAAAGCAAATCATCACACACATATAGCAACTACAATGACAGTTACAGTGGCAAGGGCAGGTATGACTCATGTCACCCTTACGTTTGCTCACACTGAATTGCTCATGCTGTATTGTATCACAACAATCCACACAATATATTTCACTACAAATGGGATTCATATAAAGCATTTCATAATGCAAGCCACACTGGCAAGATTTATAACACAGCCTACAGCTGGATTTACAACACGCCGCCCCATGGGTCGGATTCACAAAGATCCATGTCGATTACAACAGCACTACAATGGTCGAGCTAGAGATGACCAGCGTCAATCCCTAAACGGCTCACGCCGCATTACTCACGCTGTAATGGATCATGGCACATACAGTTCACAAAGCTCAATGACAAGTCATGCATACCAAAACATCATACACAATTGTAGTAGGAGTTTCCTACAGGGCTCCTATTAAACCACCCTGGCATTGTTAAAGCACATATAAGGAGAAAGACCTCAGAGTGTGCAGCGGAAGCATGGTGAATATGGTGTGTTTGAATACTGCGCTGAGCAGGAGCTCAAGTTTACAGAAAGTGTGATGTGTTAGTGATGGCTTTGAAGAGTACAACTCTAAAGTCCAAATTATCTTGTGAGAAGGGGTCTTGAAGGATCCCGATTTGGTGAAAAGAATTCTCGGTGTGAAGGTGAAGCTATTAAGATGCCAGTTCCAGCTTGTTGTGATTGTATTGTGAGTCCATCTCCCCGGTTGGGCCTGATCGGGTTGGTCTGGTGGGCTGAGTCTGGTAGGCAAAGGCTCAGGATGTGATGGATATATGTGTGTCTTTCACCTGCGGCCGCATAGGGTGATTCCCATGGTGGAGGACCGTTCTGCTAGGGCGGTAGTTTACGGGGGATTGACTATCTGAAAGCCAAGTGGCTTTATGATTGCTAGAAAGGCAATGTGATATGTGTATGCCAGTGAGACAACATATATGTGTGACAATTGTGAACAAGCTGGGATTGAGGTGTGGTTGTGGCCACAGAGCAGAGCTAGTTTAGCTGATACCGAATTTGACTACATGATCGGGGGTTCTTAATTCTGAGGGCAGTTACCCCGACATGGCCAGCATGGCTAGCCACTAGGCTGGTTGCACCGGTGTTGACCCAAGGCCAAAAGGCGGTGCGTAAAATTAAAGTTTACGATGTGTGTTGGTATGAAAGCTATGTGATATGCTCCGATATTTCCCCTGGTACAGAGTAGCCTCTGTCTGAACAACGTCGGAAAGAACAAGGTAGTGACTCTTTCTCTTATGCTATGTGTCAAGCATTGAATGTATGTTTTTCATGCATTGAGATCGCAGCAAAAGCTGACGCATAGTGAATACAGCATCGAGAACGCAGCGAGAGTTGACGTATAGTGTTTATCACAGCAAGAGCTGACACATAGTGTTTACACCCATGAGTGCTGTTATATGTGGCGTGAGCCATGTATCATTATGATGTTGTTGAACATGATCTTACATGCTATGTGTTTATATAGTGTATAAGTGATTTGTTACTATTGAGATTCTTTTGAATCTCATTCTTTCCATTGACTAACCTTCAGACAGAGCAAGTGACACTAAGGAAAAAGAGGGTGTGGATGGTACGTGACCACACCAATAGTCATCGAGTACCTAGCAACAGTTCTGGTGTATGCAGTGTGCATCCCTGGTTGAGAAAGAGGATGAGGGTGGTGTTGGGAGAGTGAGACTCTCGATCAGTTGCCTGGATAGAAGAGATTAAGATTCTAGGTGGGCCATTATAGTACGGTGATTCGGATAAAAGAGATTGAGATTCCAGAGTAACTTGATGTGATTGTGGTTGAGACCCAAAAGTCCCGGTTACCACTAGCGGAGTCATTGGTGGGTGTACGGGTGAGGGTGACACCGTGAAAGTTGATACGGTGAAGTAATATTGTGTTGTGAGACCCAAAAGTCCCAGTTACCACTAGCGGAGTCACTGGTGGATGTAAGGGTAAGGGTAAGGTTGTGGATGTGAATACAGCGGAAGAGTTTGTGTATACAGATAAGGCTGTCGTTTGATGTATTGAGGTTGTGGTGTTTTGGGGTTACTCCCGGAAAGAGTAACTAGTTTGAGTTAAGCAGAGTGGTGGCCTATGCTGCCCAACTGCCAAGATCTTATGATATGGCTCATAAGTTAGAGCCTCCAGATATTGAGATGCACTAGCCACTCATGAATTAGGGGGTTGCGATGATTGTGGTTATGTTATGATGGTTTTGTGGCAATCATATGTGGAAGCGATTGCATCTGTTTGGCAAAAAATGTGGTGATTTGGTTTGTGTGGCAATCGTGAAATGGGCCGATTGCAGTTTGGGGCAATTGAGTTGCATTCATTGTTTGAGTTGTAAGAATTGGATTTTTGGAGTATCATTTGTGTGTGGGTGGTCTAGAGGATACCGTCCCAATATGAAATGAATTGTGAAACGGAAGCTGTCGTGAAGAAGCATCTGTAGTTTTTGGATTAAGTGGTATGACAAATTTTGAGGATGAAATTTATTGAACGGGGGGAGAAATGTAATACCTCGAATTTTGAGACTCGAGGCTAAAGAATAAGCCTGAGATTAGTGGATTGCTAAGCCTTGGTTTAGCAAGATCCCAAATTGTGATTAAGGGTTAATGACTTTAAAAGTGGATGTGATTAGTGATAAATAACCCTTTTGGAGAATATGATGTGATTTGGCACTCGAATATGATTCGTGTGTGTTGTGAGCAGCGCCGAAACCCTGTATTTGAGTTCAATTGTGGATTAACATCCAAATTGACTTAGAGTAGAGGGAAGAATTGAATGGGGTATTGTGTTGGAAATGGTGTCATAGTGTGTTTTGATGTCATTGAAATTGGTTTAGAACTTTGGAATGGAAAAGTTGCAATGTTAGGTTTTGAAATGTGAATTGTGTAGACATGTTGAGATTGTTGTGAAAACATATCAATGTGATGTGAATTTGATTGATTTGGTGTTTCCAATGGATTTCTTGTGAAAAATTATGTGGGAATGATGTTTGGTATGAAAATGGAACCAATGGAAGCAAAGATGAAAAATCTGAAATTCTGTCCAGTGAAACTCTATTCTGGGTAGTCTGTTTGTGTGAAATTTTTGAATGACCAAATGGTGTCTAAAAATTCTGAAGCTTTCCAGTCTTAAAGTTCACATCCCAAGCTTTGAAATGGACATATAATTTGTGCCATTTCGTTTTGTGAGCTAGGAGATATGACTGTCCAAAGTTTGGGATGGAAATTGAACTCTGTTTTGGGGCAGTGATGAGCTTTATGTAATTATGGAATTTTTTGGTAATTTTGGGTAATGACCCATATTTTTCCTATAAAGAGGACTTAAGGACCTTTCATTTGGCTTTGGAATCACCTCATTTTGAGTTTTCTAGAATTAGTTATGATTTTTCAAAGTTTGGACAGAAAATCCGCCAGAAAATCCGAAAATGGGAATAATGACATCATCAAAATAAAAGATGACATCAGCATGGAAATTAAAACATTTTCTCATCATCTTCAACTCTCATTTTCGTGCTGAACCAGAAGCCAAGAGAGAGAGAAAGTTTGAGAGCTTTTAGAGAGAGAAAGAGAAGAGAACTTACAAGGTAGGTTGATTTCTTTGGTGAATTCGTACCTAATACGTATAACCTTGTTCCTAAGCTTCTCTTCTATGTTATGAAAGGTGTTTGAAGCACAAATATTGGTGTTTTGAAGTTAGGGTTTTCAACCAGAAGAAGGAAAAGCTAGTGGGAGCTTGAGGTAACTTCCAAACTCTTGCATATTGACTATTCTGGCTGTTATAGACAATTTAATCGGTGAAATTTTGCCGGATTGTCTTTGTGTGTAAAAATGGAAAATGGGTTGTGGGGGCTGTTATCCTGTCACAATTTGTACTAAATGGTAGTTTTAACCTAATGGAATAGTCAATAAAGTAGTTAGGAGTAGAAAGCAACGCATTTACGGAGCCGAAACCGAAAAACCCCAATTTTTCCCGAGGAATTGAGAATTTCGGCCAAGGCTAGTTTGGAGGGGTTAGATATGAATCTTCAATGATTTGATGATTCCATTGAGTTCAGGAGCGAAAATTAGGTGGGGTTACAGTTGGTCACTTTTTTGGAAAAGGCCGAAAAGCATAATTACGAAAACGCCCATGAAACCCTTAAAGTTGGGCTGCCAAGGGTAAATTTGTAAATTTACATTGAATTTGATAATTCAGAGTCCAGAAATGGATTCCTTGGGCAAAAATATGTTAGAATAGCCCATGTCAAAATTTCAAGAAAAGTATAGCCGGACCGGGTTCGGCGAGGCCGGGCCGAGTCCCCGGGGGTATTTTAGTAAATTTTCAATATAGCCTTATATAACCCCCAAAAATACTATGGAAGTGTCTAAATAGTACATTTGACATTATAGAATCGAATGTGAAGCCCCGATTTACTGGCACACAAATCGAGGAGAAAAGACTGGAGGTAGGGGACTTACCTTACTTGCATGTATTTGATATCTTTGCTTGTGTAGTGATGTATGTGATTGCTTTACTTGATTGTATAGAGCATATTTGTATAAATGAAGCTCTGTTTCTGTTTTGCTGTGGCCATAGTTTTGTTACATGAAACATTGAGCATGCAAAAATGTCATTATGGGGCATGCATCTAGATAAAGCTAACATGTCATACACATAGCATCTATCAAGCATGTATTATGGTATCTGTTTCCTACTGAGATTCTCTCGAATCTCACCCTCCCCTACCAACGATTTAAACAAGGCAAGTGGCTCATGGAGGGAGCGGCTAGGACTCCTTCGAGATGAGATTGTGTAATCCCCATTTGAAGAATTGTAATGGGCAATTGTGCCCTGTGTATCTTTAGCGAAGGTATGTACCCAGGATTGCCGGAATGATTATGTTGTGCACTCTGATATTTATATGAATGTGATTTATCTTCGCGTAGTAATTGTATTCGAAATGTGAATATGAGACCAAGTTTATAAATGATTTCGAAAGGTATTTTTGAAAACCCCATCATGTGATGGGTTAGTAAATGTTATTTGATTATTATTGGTCTCTATTTCATTTTAATCGCGTATTTCAGATATAATTACGGAGGGGGTTACAGGTTACAGACCTATACGGATTGATAAAGTAGATGAAGATGCAGATCTTTATAAGGCTGTGGACTTAGGAAACTATCAACGGATGGTGAGTAAACTAATATACATGTCTCATACCAGACCAGACATTGCATTTGCAATAAGTGTAGTTAGCCAGCATTCTCATGATCCTAAATAGAAACATTTGAATGAAGTCTATAGGATCCTTCGTTACTTGAAGGGATCTCCAGGGTGTGGCTTGCTATTTAAGAAAACTGACAAATGGATTGTAGAGTTATTTACAGATGCTGATTAGGTAGGTTATAAAGATGATAGGAAATCTACATCTGGATATTGTACATATGTGTGGGGTAATTTGGTCACATGGAGAAGTAAAAAAGCAAAGTGTAGTTGCAAGAAGCAGTGCTGAAGCTGAATACAGGGCAATAGCATTGGGAATCTGTGAAGGCATACGGATAAAGCGTGTTCTTGAAAACTTGAAGAAGTCCATAAATCTACCAATCAAAGTCTATTATGATAACATGGCTACAATCAACATTGCTCATAATCCAATTCAACATGATAGAACTAAACATGTCGAGATAGATAGACATGTTATAAGAGAAAAAGTTGATGAGGGTATTGTTGATCTAAGGTATATACCCTCTAAAGAATAGACCACAGACATCCTCACTAAAGGACTACCCAAGGACATATTTGAATATCTGATTGGCAAGTTAAACTTGATCGATATCTAAAATCCAACTTGAGGGGGAGTATAGAAGCACCGAAATGGAAAAACACAGATCCACAATGATAGGTGTCACTAGTTAGAAGTTATTTGGTGATTGCATGATATTGTTGACTATTTGCTATCTTCACCGTTAATCACTCTTTCTTTGTCTCTATTTTTTGTCTTATAAATACCATGTAAATCCTCTCATTCTAATATAATCAATTCAGTCTTCATATTTCTCTTCATAGTTCTTGCTTACACTATGCAAACCTCGCAACTTCCATATAATGTTTGTGATATCCTTGATAAACAAGTGCATGTTTGGGAATACTTATTTTTTAAATATAAGCGCTTATTACGCAAGCCGAGATAAAACTCCTCTCACATACTTACCTCATATACCGTGAATCACGATTTATAAGCACTTATTTCCTAAAAATAAGCTATTCCAAACGAACACATCGGTAGTTTGAGCCAAGGAATAAATCCTTTTTTATGGGGAAGTACAGGTGAGCACCGTCAGATCCCTCTAGCAGCTTGGGATAAGGTATGTAAGGAGAAAACAAGAGGTGGTCTTGGGATACGTCGTGCAAAATACCAGAATTAGTCTCTTCTCATGAAATTAGGATGGAAATTAGTGACTCATCGGCTTTTTGGGTGAAGGCAGTTTGAGCCAAGTACAAGTATGGGAATGATATTCTGTTGACGATTGATGCTAATCGGTTTAGATCTAACATTTGGGCTAGTATTAAGAAGACATGGGAAAAAGTTTGTGAAGGTCTCGTGCTCATTAATGACACTCCTAATGTTAAATGGAGATGGGAGTGGCATGGTGGCTTCACAATTAAATATGCATATACAGCTACCTCAGGGATCTCTAATGATCACAGAAAAGAATAGGATAGGTTGTAGAAAATCCGAGCTCCTCATCGTTGTAGAACTTTTCTTTGGTTGGCTTCATGGAAATGTCTTCTCACCAATGCCACTAGATGCAGATGTGGTCGTATGATAGATGCTAGCTGCCCCTTCTGCGGGGTGAATATTGAGGATATGTCGCATGTTCTTCAGGATTGCTGTCATGTAAAATCACTATCGCAAAAACTAGTGCCGTTATCTAGATGGCGTATGTTCTGCTCCATGAACTTCTTGGACTGGCTTTGGTGGAAAGTTAAGGCACACAAGATTGAAGAGACTGACTAGGGTCCTTTGTTCACAGTTCTCTGCTGGTGGGTATGGCAGAGAAGAAACTGGTTTGTTTTTGAAAAGAAATATGTTTCAAATGATGCTATTATAGCTAGTGCTCGAGCCATGATAACTAGTATGAAACTCGCCAAGGAATGGTTGGCAGGGACCAATGTGCTTGGAGCGAGATACACACCGAGTAGAGAGGGGTGATGCCTACCAGAAGATGGTAGGGTGAAGCTTAATGTTGATGGACCTTACTCAAGAATAACTGATTCCAGTGCCTGTGGTGGTCTTGTTCGCAATACAATGGGTACGTTCCTTCGCGGTTTTATTTTTCGGAATGAGAATGGGAATGAGTTATCTGCAGAACTCTGGGCATGCTTCCTTAGCCTGAGACAGCTTGGTCTTTGGGTTATAGGACAGTAGTGCTTGAGACTGACTCTACTGAATGCCTTGATCTTATCTGACATGAACATGGCAATACCTACCGAGACTCTTCGATCTTAAGAGAGATCAAGCCGCTACTAAATATGCAATAGGATACGAAGGTGTCGTATATACCTCCTAATTGTAACATTGCTACATATTATTTGGTGAAGAAGGGCCCTGATGAGACTCCAAGTTTGCACTCTGTTTACTAGCCTCCTAAGGCTTCGATGTTTTACTCCGTAAGGATAGTAATGAGTGTAGGCTTGTAGGGAACCCATAGGCATTGGTTGAGGTGTCTTTATTATTTATAAAAAAAATTAATGCACGTTTTCCATTTTTACCTAATTAAATTCGTCTAGGCATGTAGGGAACCCATGGGCATTAGTTGAGGTGTCTTTATTATTTATTAAAAAAATTAAGGGAAAATCCATGGAAAAAAAATCCAATAGTGAAAAGACAGAAAAATGATCTGAATTTGCATAATCCTGCAAAGGTGCTAGTGCATAAATTGTCTTTACTACAATTAAAAGGGAAAGACCATATTGCCTTACATTTTTTTTAGTTTAAAAAATAATTACCCCCATTGGCTAGTACCAAGGGCCTTCCCGCCGGATGCTAGCCGGAGTTCCTCAAAATATTCCCTCCCTCATGAGAACATTCTCTCATAATATTCTAGGGAATATTTATTCTTAAAGTGGTGTAGTGGGCAACCCCCACCACTTTGGTGGCACAAAAGGCGTCTTACTATTGAGCCACCAAAGTTCTTTAATATGCGCGCGCACATATATATATATATATATATATATATATATATATATATATATATATATATATATATATATATATATATATATTAACCTTTGATTTTTAATCAAGCCCACTAACAAGTTCAGATAAGGAATTGACAAATTGAAATAATAAATTCACAAGTTTAAATAAGGAATTCACAAATTTCGTTTTTTAAGTAAAAAATTCACTTACTCTCTTAGGTCATTCATAAATTTAGATAAGGAATTCTCAAACTCAGATAAGGAATTGACAAGTTGAGATAAGAAATTCGCATGTTCAGATTTAGAATTCGCAACTTTCATTTTTTAAGTAAAAATTTCACTTATTCTCTCAGTTCACTCACAAGCTTAGATAATGAATTCCCAAGTTTAGATAAGGAATTGACAAGTTGAGATAAGGAACTTGTGAAGATCAGGAATTCGCAACTTTCATTTAAGTAAAAATTGCACTTATGCTCTTAGGTCATTCAGAAGTTTAGATAAAGAATTTTCAAGTTGAGATAAAGAATTGACAAGTTGATATAAGGAATTCATAAGTTCCTTATCTTAAGTTGTCAATTCCTTATCTGAGCTTGTGAATTCGTTATCTAAACATGTGAATTGACTGAAAGAGTAAATGAAATTTTTACTTAAACAAAAGTTGAGAATTCCTGATCTGAACATGTGAATTCCTTATCTCAACTTGTCAATTCCTTGTATGAGTTTGGGATTCCTTATCTAAACTTGTGAATGGTATAAGAGAGTAAGTGGATTTTTTACTTAAAAAATGAAAGTTGCGAATTCCTGATCTGAACATGCAAATTTCTTATCTTAACTTGTCAATTTCTTATCTGAGCTTGAGAATTCCTTACTTGTAAATGGTCTGAGAAATTAAGTAAATTTTTCCTTAAAAAACAAAAGTTGAGAATTTTTTTTTTCTGAACTTGTAAATTTCTTGTCTCAATTTATCAAGTCCTTGTATGAATTTGCTAGTAAACTTAGTTAAAGATAAAAGGTTAATATATATATATATATATATTTGTTTTGTATATATTAAAGAGCTTTGGTGGCTCAATGATGAGGCACTTTTTGTGCCAACAAAGTTGTGGGGGTTTGAATCCCACCACACTACTTTGGGAATAAATATTCCCAAGGGAATGTTCCTAAAAGGGAGGGAATAGGAATATTCCCTTTGAAACTCCGGCTGCTAGCGAGTATGCTGTTGGTGTTGGCTAGCTGCCGGAGCTTCAGCAGCCGGCCGATGAGGGTAATTATTTTTTTAATAAAAAAAATGTAAGGATAATATGGTCTTTTCTTTTTAATTTCAATAAAGACAATTCAAGCACTAGTACCTCTGCGGGATTATGTAAATTTGGATCACTTTTCTATTTTTTTCACTATTTTTGAATGTTTTTTCAGATATTTTCTCAAAAATTAATGCACGTTTTCCATTTTTACCTAATTAAATGCATGCCTCTCTAATATCATTTTCCCCCTTATTCTCACAAATAAATTACCAGTAGTATTTATGGGAGAATGACAGAAAAATACCATTTGAACTTCAAAATCCCGCTGATAAGAATGGTAATGGGATTGAAAAAAATAATAATAGGATTGACAATGCAAATCTTTGTCAACAGACTAATTGGGGTTTTTAAAGTTCAAGTGGTATTTTTTTCTCTTTCTCCCTGCCTAATATTTAATTGAAGTAGTTTATTGAAAAATAAATTGAATATCAATAACGGAGACGGAGATAGACTGTGTATTTGTAGTCCTGGGAATATCTCAGCGGTAGTCCTATCCCATCTAACTGCAGGCACAAGCACAATGCTGCTGGGGCAAGCTTCTCCTGTTAGCTTCAGAACCAAACCCAATTGCTTCGAATTGCAGATTCAAAGCCATGCGCGTCTCTTCTCCTTTGCTCAGATTTGTTTCTGTGACACCTCATGTACGAAAGTGCTACGCACAAGTGTTGGAAATGCATTTCTCGTTAGAGCTGGGCATTCTTCCGCACCCAAAGACGTTGTTTCTTGGAACCCTAACACCGCCAACAATGGTTTGAGCTCGAATGTAGAGAATTTACCAGATATAACCATTGTAACTGAAGGTACATAGTCTTGGTGCTTTTATTCTTTCAAATCGTTGCGACTTTGATAGAGGAGCTTATCTGTGAACTTGGTAGTTTGTTATTATGTCTGTTTTATAAAAAGGATAATTTCTTTGATTTATTGAACTTTAAATGTTGTCTTCCTAAGGTTCTATTTATGATAAAATGTAAAATGTATTTAGATAGACGAAGTGCATTCTTTCATTTATTGCACTGTCTTTTTATTCTTCAGCAAGAAATTTACTGTTCTGTTTACATAGTCACGCTAAATTAGTGGTTTTGCTTATTCCTTTTATTAGGATACAAGTTCCACATTTTTTTGCAAAAGAATGATGATTTGAATACATAATACTTTATTTATCTATTGAATATAATATATCATGTGTAAATTTTTGATGAAACCATACAAGAGCTTATCATATAATAGATGTAAGTTAGAATTAGATAATCAGGCATCATGTATGTCTGGAGATTCAAGAGTGCTCTGGTCTTTGATAATATAGTTATCTCAAATATCTATTTCTAAAGGCGTGGACCTTGTTCTTAGCTTGGATTGTACCTTTTTTTTTTTAATTCTTTTAGGCTGCAGGCATGTCTTGGTGTATGTTACATATTCAAGAGGCACCTTCCTAATTCATGAGTGCTATGACCAATCACTGTTACGGTTTTCTTCACCAGTGATAAGCATTCCATGTTTTCCCCTCAATTTCTTAAGGCAGGCACCTTCCTTAACTATGAATCACATTGTTTGATTCTTTCAGGGCACAAATTATGTCTTAGTTTTATGATAGCATATGTCTCCTAGCTATGATTTTTCATTCACTCTGTGCTCACATTTTTTTCCCCGGTTTGACAGGCTTTGAGAGTGACTCGGTTATTACAAATAGTGACTCTACAATAAAATCTAAGGGGAAGTTATCTGGAAGTTTCGGCAAACTGAAAGCACAGAAAGTCAAGGCCCTCATCCACAGAACTATTCAAAAGAAGCAGGAAAGAAGCATTAATGATGATAACCTAGTTGTAGAACATCCAGAATTAGGAATAGAAGAGGATTGGGAGCAATCTGAGGGATCTAATTCTCACGTAGGATATCAGAACACACCCAATAAATCTCAGAACAATGACAACAGAATAGAGAGTTCAGATATATTAGTTGAAAGGCATTCCGCCCCTCGTTCAAAAGGATGGGGTGGTGGAGAATCTTCACGTACTTTTAAGACTGAATCGCGAAAACTGTTAAAGGAACAGAGAAAACCACTGTCTGACAGTGACTTTTTCAGTCGAAAGTCCTTCAATGATCTAGGGTATAGTGAATATATGATTGAATCTCTGGCAAAGCAATTTTATCGGCGGCCTTCACATATACAGGTAACTTTGAGCTCCGTTGCTGAAGAGTAATTATTTAACTCATGAACGTTTGTTTTGTGTGTTTTCATATGTGAACGTGAGCTGTTATGCTTTACAGAAAATAATGTGGTTGTGGGAAAGTACTTTAAATATGTGATAGTTTGCATTTCTGAGAAAATGGTTTGTCCATTCATCACATTTGATGCTTGACCAGGTGTTTGAAACTGACTGTCAATTCTTAGAAAAGGAAAGAATTTCCTCTTCTATAAAGGCTTTCTTTTACTCTTTGTTGGATTGGGAATAATTATTACTGCTTGAACACATAAAAAGATGCTTTTTTTTTTTTGGCCAATTGCCGCCCATCCTTGGTTAGAATTTCTATAATTAAGTCACTGGGTGTTGCTTATTTCTTCATAACAACTGAGCTCTTCTGTTAATATTTTGGTTAACTGTAGGCCATGGCATTTGAACCAGTATATACTGGAAAGAGTTGTATAATAGCTGATCAAAGTGGTTCTGGAAAGACTCTAGCATATCTTGCGCCAATTATTCAGAAGCTTAGACAAGAAGAATTGGAAGGAATTGTCAATTCCTCATCACAAGTTCCTCGAGTGGTTATATTGGCACCAACAGCTGAGTTAGCTTCTCAGGTTAATTGCTTTACTTATATATCCCTCATGACTGTGAGTTTCTTTTTCATTATTCTTTGATCCCCAGCATGTTCAAAATAATTGTTTTCTTGCTTTCATTGTTTTCTGTTTCCTCCTAAGGAGGCATATTATGTTTGAAGGCTTTCATACAGAAGGACTGTAATTCTTGGACACTCCAATGACAAGACTAACTTAAAATCATATCTTAATTAAAACAGAACACTTAAGACAAGTATTCTAATAACAAAGAGATGATTCTATTTAATTGCAAGTGGATGGAAGTGTTATCCAAAAATAACTTCAAAAAATAAATAAATTAAAATAAAACAAATAAAATGACTAAGAAGAATTTGATTAAAATAGATGTGATTTTCAACACCTCTCCTCAAGCATATTCCTAACTTGGAGCTATTCCTCCATTGTCAATTGTCTTCTCCAAGACCAATTTCTGAGTGTTTTAGTCTTTCTCTCCCATGATGTGTTACCAGACTACCAGTTAAGAGGACAATGATTTCCTTTTTCATGCGGAAGTTTCATGTCAGCACTATTTCTGTTAAAAGTAAATGTCCTTTTTCTTCCTTATATCTTTTTTTGGAAAAAATGATTTTACATTTTCTTTTGTTATGTGGTCATGGGTTCAAATCCTGGAAACAGCCTCTCCGCTTGCAGAGGTAAAAATATGTACATCTATCCCTCCCTAGACCCCACCTGGTAGGAGCTTTGTGCACCGAGCCGCCCTTTTTGTGTTCCAAACACATGGATTAGATGTTTGAAACAATTATTTTGATAGGCGTCCAAACACCTTGGAGAACCACACCCCAAAAACTAGCTGTTAAGGTGTGAGAGGCAAGGCACTTAAGTATTCCATCAAGTAGCCCATACTACTCGATATGGGACTTTGGCAGCCCGTACTACCTTGGTCCCTATCAATACATCCTAAAGCCAACGTATCGACGACTCCACTCTATGGCATTTCACTCGACGCTTCACCCAACCCCTTGCTGGTCAGCCCCTCTGGTCAAAACCCTCTGTAGGTAGCCCTCTCCGATCCGTCAACCACCGGCTCTGATACCAAATGATAGGCACCCAAGCACCTTGGAGAACCACACCTCAAAAGCTAGCTGTTGAGGTTGGAGAGCCAAGACACTAAAATACCCCATCAAACAGTCCATAGTACTCGATGTAGGACTTTGGCATTCCATACTACCTTGGTCCCTATCAATACATACCAAATGATAGGCACCTAAGCACTTTGGAGAACCTCACCCAAAAGCTAGCTATTGAGGTGGGAGAGCCAAGGCACTCAAGTATCACATCAAGCAGCCTATACTACTCGACGTGGACTTTGGCAGCCCATCTACGGCGCTTCACTCAGTCACTTGTTGGTCAACCCCTGTGGTCAGAACCCTCAGTAGGTAGCTCTCTTCGGTCCACCAACCACCGACTCTGATACCAACTGATAGGTACCCAAGTACCTTGTAGAACCACACTCTAAAAGCTAATTGTTGAGGTGGGAGAGCCAAAGCACTTAAGTACCCCATCAAGCAGCCCATACTACTCGATGTGAGACTTTGGTAGCCCATACTACCTTGGTCCCTATCATATTTTAATTCCAATGTTGATGATATTGAGGTTACTCGTTAGAGATAATTGTTTCATTTCATAAATTTTACAACCCTTGGTTCTTTTCACTGACTTTCTTTTGAAGTTTTTTGTATATGAAATTTATTTAGATGTTTGGAAAATTGAAAATTTGATATCATGAATAGCCTGGTGAGGAGTGTAGGCTAATCACCTGGCTGCTTATTTCAGTTGACAAAAAGATATTTTGCATTTTCATCCTTCTAATTGATGTAGGGCCAGAGAATAAAGAGATAAGAGAAGAAGAAAGGGGTAGACATAAAATAGGAATAAGAAAGTTGACATTTTAACTCACTGGTGAAACCTATCTGTCAAGTCTACAGTTAGGTTCCGGTATAGGAAGCCAAGAAAATAACCACATGGATTAAAATAAGTGCAAGAAATGTATCTAAGGGAACATCCATAGTTCAGGCCTTACTATTAAAAGCCTAATACTATATTCTTACATGCATGTATCTGAATTATCGTTCCATTCTTTTATTATGCTCTTCTTTAGTAGAATAAATGCTGGTTTCAATTGTTTTGGTGGCAGGTGTTAGCTAATTGTCGATCAATGTCAATCTGGGGTTCCATTCAAATCTTTGGTCGTAACAGGTGGCTTTCGACAGAGAACTCAACTGGAGAATTTAGAGCAGGGTGTTGATGTTTTAATAGCAACACCTGGCCGTTTTATGTTCCTCATCAAGGAAGGCTTCTTGCAGTTAACAAATTTAAGATGGTAAATGTAGAAATTCAGGGTTTATTCTATTACATAAATAACTTTATATTTGTTAACGATAAAGGGTGAACAAACTTTTACTCTATTAAAGATGACTGTATCCTGTCAAAATAGGAAAATAACTTGATCAAACTTAACAATAAGCTTGTCCCTTTAGGATTATATGACTGTTGGTTCACAAATTTCATTTCCTACTTTCAAATTCTGGCATTTATTTTTATCTTTTCCTTCTTACTCCGAAAGCAGGCAGTGGTACTCCAATTGTCTTGCTATTCTTTTTACAATTAAAATAATGATGAACCCAGGGCAAACCAGTGCACTGTAGGAAGGTTCAAGTGTGTTATGATAGTTGGTGAGGTGTCCAAAAGGGTAAAAATGGGAACCCATACATGTCGTGAAATGTGAGATAGAGAGGTCGAGAGAGAAAAGGGTGTTGTGGTTGAATATTTATTGTAGGCTCTTGGCAGTTAAGGAATAAATTGTTTTGTGTCTCTATATGTTGCAAGTGTTGCTGCATTAGACTTCTGTTCACTGTTCATTGAGTAGAGGGATATTTCAGTTTCGTTTTGGCTTGGATTCCATCAAATAGAAAAGAAAACAAACTTAAGATAATTGCAAGTAACTGTAAGCTTTCTCCTTTACTATTATGACTGTTAATGGCTCATAAGTTTCATGTTCTACATTCAAATTTTGGCATTTATTTTTTCTCTGAAAGCAAAGAAGTGATATGACAATGATCTTGTTAATTTTTATTTTGAATCTTCATTAAGATACTTCAACTGACTTATATTTTTTTGTCAACATGGTTCAGCTGACTAATGACATTATGAACTAACAACATGCAGTAATGGAAATTTAGTCTGACTGCTCAGTTTCATCTAGGTTTTGCTTTAGGGTTAAGGGCCAATTTTGCCTAGGAAGTTTTTTGAGTGTCAATTTTGCCCCGGAAGTGTCTACAGGGGGAGCAATTTTGCCCTAATCTTTTTTCCAGTTAATTTTGACCGTAAGTTAATCAAATATGCTAAGCTGGCTGTTCACATGTCATCCACGTTACTTTTGTTAGGGTGTAAATTTACCCCAAAAGTTAAGTAGATAACACATGGACTTCCGACGCAAATTTCTACCCTAACAAAAATGATGTGGATGGCATGTGGACTGCAAGCTTAGCATATTTGGTCAACTAATGATCAAAATTAACTGGGATAATGGCTAGGGTAATATTGCCCCAAAAAAACTTCTGGGGCAAAATTGCCCCATGGTGACAACTTTTGGGGCAAAATTACCCCTTAGCCCTTTGCTTTATAAGCAGATAAGATAAAGGTGATTTTTTGCTGTCTTAATACTCCATGGGACCTAGCCAATCTACTATCCTATTCTCCAAGTTTACTTCTTTCTCCTTGTGTATTAAGTGCAATAATGTATGCTACCATTTTCATGTTTAGGTTTAAAATCTTGTTTAACAATTAGCAATTTATGTTGCAGTGCGGTGTTGGATGAGGTAGATATACTTTTTGGTGATGAGGATTTTGAAGTGTCGCTTCAGTGCTTGATTAATTCTTCACCCGTTGCCACACAATATTTATTTGTGACTGCAACTTTACCAAAAGATATTTACAACAAACTCGTTGAAGTTTTTCCTGATTGTGAAGTGATTATGGGACCTGGTATGCACCGGATAAGCTCTCGACTTGAGGAGGTTGGTAATGGGTTGCAAACTTCCTTTTGGTGTTCTCTGTTTATCTTTATCAAGCAGAAGATATCATAATTTAATATGAGAAATATAAAGCCTATATTTTCTGGTTGAAATATTTGAACTGAAAGGCCAGAAGGTTCAAATTTTATTTGTAAATTTCCCCCTAATAACTTGTTCTCAATGTTTTTGAATATTCTTCAGCACCATCCTGCTTGGAACTTCTGCTTGAAGAAGTTATAAACTTATTATACCAGATCTCTTGTTATATATTTTAGAATACTGGTTTTGTAGAACCAGCTTAAAACACACACACACACTTTGATTCACACATAAACAAATTAGATATATGAGAAAGAGACAGAAACGGCCAGTTTAGAGAGGAAATGAAGAAACTGAGGAAGGGAGAGGGAGATACTGATAAAGAGGAGGGGGGCCAAAATAGAAACAGAGGGGAAGTGAGAGAGTCAGATGAGGGGGAAAAGGGAAAGATCAGATTCTCAAATATTCACTCATCAAAGCTGAATTTTACATGACTGATATAAGCTATTTATAGAAGGGGATTTCCTTCTCTTTAAGAAAGCTGCAACTTGCAAAAGCTTTTCTTCACATAAGATATTAAAAAGCTACCAAAAAAAAAAAAGAAAATTAAAATAACATTCAGCTACAAAACAAAGTGTTGAACTAAAATATACTACCTCCGGTCCTAATTATATATCAAGTTATAAGTTAAATAAATTATTTTGGAGAAAAAAGATAAATTAAATACTTTAAGTAATTTAATTAGTTTCCTTAATTTCTCCCAAAAAAGTCAACTGCGTCTTATATTTGGGACTAAAGGTAGTATTAATTCTTACTTCTATGCTAAGTTACCCCCCAAAATATTTTAATTCCAGATCTGGACTGCTTTGAACTTTGGCTTATGTTATATACAAACAACTATATTTTCATATGATTTGTATTCCAGGAACATTTATTTTTGCTCCATTGTATGTTATCATCGGCTTCTCTGTACTTCTCCTTTGCTCTGTATTCAGGTTCTAGTTGATTGCAGTGGAGCTGATGGGGAAGAAAAATCCCCAGATACAGCATTTCTTAATAAGAAGACAGCTCTTCTACAAATTGCAGAAGGAAGTCCTGTCCCAAAAACCATTATCTTCTGCAACAAAGTAAGCACCACTTCTTACTTTTGGGTGTTCACTCTTAGGGCCATTTGATACATTGAACGAAATGGAAAAGGTGATTTTGAGAATATGGAAAGATTCTTGCGCTCCTCTTTGTAAAAAGTTTAAAGGGGAAAAAAGATATTCTTAAGTAATGGTTACAAAGATATGAGATCTTAACGAAGATATTGAGCGAGATTTTTCGGTTAACACTCTATCCAAATTACAAAGATGCGAGATCTTAATGAAGATATTGAGCGAGATTTTTCGGTTAACACTCTATCCAAAGATTTGGTTTTTGGATAGAGTCCATTGACGCTGTACAATCTATTTAGCTGACCCCACCTAATGGGATAAGGCTTTGTTGTTGTTGTAATAATTACAATGATGCAAGAAACATTGTACAGAGAATTTCTGAGCGGGCGTTGTAGTTTCTCTACCTCATTCATAGAGTTATTACCATTATGGTATAATTCTTCTAATATAATAAAGAATGGAGTTTCTAAATTTTATTGCACAAATTGCAGATTGAAGCCTGCAGAAAAGTTGAGAATGCATTGAAGCGTTTTGATAGGAAAGAGACTCGTGTGCAAGTTCTACCTTTCCATGCTGCCATGACAAAGGAATTACGGCTTGCTAATATGGAAAAGTTTACACTTTCTCAATCAAAAGAAGTCTCCCAGTTTCTGGTGTGCACAGACAGGTATGTTACTTGTCAATTATGATGATGATATTCTTCTTTTTCCCTGTTTTTTATAAACCCCAAATTTGAGCCATTTCAAGCCCCAGATGAGAGGAAGCTCTCCTAACTTCCCTTTTTTTCCTTAAAATCCTTATGGCTTGAATTTGAGATTAGTTTGATTAATCCATTATCATCGGCGGCTTTTGCGACATGTTAGAATCATAAATGTGGCCAATAATGGCCTTGTGGCTCAGTTGTATACAAGTTCCCTGGTAAGTGGGAGGTTATGAGTTTAATCCCCCTTGTAATGTCAAATTGTTAGTGTCTACCCCTCTAATTAAAAAAAAAAAAGCATTATAAGAGTTGAATTGTGAATTCATATTGTGAAGTTTTGTGACTTATGCAGTATTTGAGATATAAACATTGGATCGCATGATTTTGATTTCTATGCTGTAATCTGATGCAGAGCATCCCGGGGGATTGACTTTACCGGAGTGGATCATGTTATACTTTTCGACTTCCCACGTGATCCAAGTGAATATGTCCGCCGTGTCGGAAGAACTGCAAGAGGTGCTGCTGGAAAGGGCAAGGCATATATATTTGTAGTTGGCAAGCAAGTATCACTTGCACGTAAAATCATGGATAGAAATAGGAAGGGTCATCCTCTACATGATGTGCCTTCAGCCTATGAGTTCATGAAGTAGAAACCCTGATTCTCAAGAAATTTTCACCTTTATGAGCCATATTCAACTTGTGTATATATTATAAATCTCTCTAATCAAAGTGTAATTCTGATAGCTGCCTCTATCATAAAGTTGCATCATATCTTGTAGCCTTGTGTTATGTAGGCTCTCCTCATAACTTTAAGAGGTCATTTAAGTTTAAGAGGTCTTGTCATTTTTGTAGAGAGGTTATAGGGACGTTTGCTAAAAAGAAAGGTCATAGAGAAATTAGTTTTGCGTCTACTCTGGAGTCAAAAAAAAAAAGAGCTATTGAAACGGATAGAAAAACCTATATTTATTGAAAAAGGAATAATCCAAGGAAAAAAAACATTTTGATAAAAATTAAGTGATGAAATAACACATTTGAGCCGAAGGTTTGTTTTTTTTTTTAATTGAATGGTTTTTAACATATTATAACAATTTATAATTTTTCTATCTTTTATAAGAGACAATTTTATTAATAAATAGATAAAACAATACATAAATAAGGTTGGGGTATGTAGTTGTGAAGCCCGACAGCAGAAAACAACAAAGAAAACAAGAAACACACAATAAACGGAGAAAGTAAATAAAACAAGTACAAGTAAAACAATAAAACACTAAACTAGCAAGGCTTAAAAGCTGATCTGGCCGAAAGCAGAGAGTATCCTTCATATACTTCGTGATTGTGAGATTGCTCGTGAGGTGTGGCTATATTTTATTGCTCCTAACCATCGTTTTAGATTCTTTTGTTCTGATTTGCAGGTTTGGCTCAAAGAGAACATGTCCACAAACATGGCCATGGGTCGTTTCCACCAGTGGTTATGGCCCAAGGCGTTCAGTCTCATCTGTTGGTTCCTGTGGAAGTCTAGATGCCAAGGAGTTATGGAGGGTACCCGAGCCCACCCGAACGAAATTATCCATGGTATCATGTACTTGATGATGGAATCCGGCCTGTATGATGCCTTCAAGCACCAGATATTCCAGCTCAATGGAGATGCTGAAGAGGCATGGCTCCCTCCACCAGAAGGAGCAGTTCGGCTAAACACAGATGGATCAGTTAACCACCAGCGTCTGGCAGCTTGTGGAGGTTTGATACGCGATGCACAGGGCCATTGGCTCCTTGGATTCCAGCGGAAATTAGGATTTGTCCCCTCCACCACAGCAGAATTGCTTGCTTTACTCACTGGACTCCAAATCTGTAAGCAACACAACTTTGGCAGGGTCGTTGCTTATACAGATTCCTTAGAAACCTATCAGTTGATAATGCATGATGGGGGCCCTAATCACCCGCTTCGATCAAAGATTAATGCCGTCAGGGACTTACTATATTCTGAGTGGGAAATTGAACTCCGCTACGTCCCGAGAGACATCATCACGTGTGCCGACTTCTTAGCCAAGCATGCTCAGCAAGTAGAGGAGAACTTTGTCATTTTGTCAGCGCCACCCCCTGCGTGTGTAGCCTTTATGGCTCAGGATTTGATTTAATGTCTTTTATTGTATTTTTGTAACCTCCAAGTCTTTCTTGGCCGTCTGTAATATTTAAAAAAAAAAAAAAGCTGATCTGGCCCAACACAGAAAGCATAATCTCTCTAGCCAGTGGATGGGAGACAACCCAAAAAACTTTAGCCAGGTGAATTTATTGCCCCTACATGATATCTCAGACTTGGCATGATAAACTAAATCAGACTTCTTTCCTTCTTTCTTCTGACTACACAGCAAAACTCAACCCTGCGATTCTTTCTCTAACCAACATCACATGTCCTTGCAACCTCGAGAATAATATGGAAGAAGCGAAAGAAATTATGATTGGTATGTTTTATTGTTTGGCTCATCATCACTCCCCTCCTTCATTATCTTTATCGCCGACCCTTTTTTCTTTTTCATCATTGTTTTTGTTGTCATGGACTCATTAAGGAAGGCCAAAAAGGGAAGAGATTAGGGTTCAGTTCTTATATAGCCATTTTGGCTTCCAGCCTAAAAGCGATTTTTTTCAGGTCCAAAACGGCTCTTACCCAGAAACTGAGCCAGTGCCTACTTTGGTTGACGAATGAACTGGTCGCACTGTCTAGTCCGGTTTGATTTTAAAACATTGCTCGTAACAGTGGATACTTTGAAAAGAAGTTTTGCAATTTTAAAATTATTTTGTGGGTTTTTTGCTCACTGAATATGTTAATAAACTACATAAATTTAGAAAGGGAGAACTAATATGGAAGTCCATATAGTTTTTCTTAGTTTTTAATTAGCTCCTTGGAGATTTTTTTTTCCCTTTTTAACGAATCCTTTAACGTTTATGTTGTTAAATGACTTAAATCCATTAGTCGTTCTCCTTTTAAAAAGTTAAACGGAAAGTAACAGTGTCAATCGTTCAGTGAGAGAGGGGTGAACTGGCAACAACTGGAAAAAATTTGACATGCTAGACTCTGACTAAGCATCCATTGAGTTGAGCTCCAACGTCTACTCTGATCAGGCGAGATTCATTGCAGTTGAGTAAAAGGGGTTGAACGTCTTCTCCACTAGTGCCTCTCTCTCTCTGTAATGCTTTCTTGCTCTCTCTTTTCGTATTTATTTAGATTTGCTCTGCTCTCTCTCTCTCTCACTCTCTCCCTCCTGTGATTCTGTTCAATTCGTGCTCTCCGCTTGTTCACGCTCTCGCCATTATTTATCTTTTTGCTGCTTCAGTCCCAAACTATTGTCTCGCCTAAAGGTAGGTCCCAAGTGGATGTGTATTTAGTTTTGGAGAAATGACCGCCGTATGAGATGCTCTCTCGCCATTTATTATTTATCTTTTTGGGTGCTTCAGCTCCAAGTCTTCTCTGATTGGGTTTCTGTTAAGTTCATATTCAGTTCTATACATGTATGTTGGAGAAGATGGTTTTAGACGCATATAGCAGCACGTTTAGAAAGGATTCTGCAATTTTTTCTGTTTTACCACATGATTATAATTCAAGGAAGCTAAATGAATGTTTTCTCTAAAACATCTGCCTAGTAGAGGGAACCGGCTCCCTTCCGCTGCCTTCCCATCTGCTGTCCATCCTTTTCTCAATCTAGGCCGTTGAAATAAGATCTTAATGGTCCAAATTTAAAATATTATAAAAATAATATTTTTATTTTTATTATAATAATATTATTTTTATAATAAAAAAAAAATCTGGACCGTTGAAATCTTATGTCAACGGCCCAGATGGAAAAAAGGATGGGCAGCGAATGGAAACCGGGTCCCTAGTAGAAGTAACAAAGTGAGATACAGATAGATTGATGTACAAATTGATGATGTACTACCAGGAAAAAGATAAAAAAAAATACCATTTGAATTTTAAAATCCTAAATTGATTTTATTAACCGTAAAAGTAATAAGATTGATAAAAAGAATATAATAATTAACAACTCAGTTTTTTAGAAAATCATTAGCCTGAAATTTTAAAGTTCAAATAATATTTTTTTATCTTCTCAAAATAATTGCTTTTACAGAGAGTTACCACTTGACTAATTCCAAGTTGAAAATTTTGTGATATTTTAGTTTGACCAAACCTGTAACTTATAACCCCATGTTTGAAAGACGCCATCTTCAACAATGCACAATATCAAAATATGCACATGATATTGTATCGAAAAAAGAAATATGCATAAGCTACTCGACGAGTCTTTATAACCTCAGAATTTATACAAAAGCCACCTTCAAGCCTGTCTGGATTTCCGCCTTAGCGCCCTCGACAGCTTGTGTCTCTGATATAAAATTATCCCTTCCCCTACGATCTGCGCAAATGCCATCTTTAACCTCAATCCTCCATGCTCTTACCCATCTGAAAAATCAAATGGAAACTTTGCTTGCTCTTCTGCAGAAGAATTCAATGATCTCCGTTCTTATTTTTTTGGACGGAACAGTGATCTCTGTTATGGCCACAAACCCTTACTCGTTTCAGTTAGCAGCTTTTGCCTTTCGTTCTCTGTAACCCAACTTGACTCCCCCTCGTGTTTGCTCAGTCTACGTGGCAATCCATGTCCATGTGTTTACTCAGGGCATGTTTGAATTAGCAGTTGAGAAGGAGCTTTTCTTACGGATGGACTTTTGAAAAAGTTAGATAGGAAAAAAGTTAGATTGTAGATATGCTTTGTGTTTGAATTAGCGATGTCAGAAGTGACTTTTTTTAAACCTAAAACCTATTTAGATTAGCGTTTAAAAAGCCCATTTAAATGAAAAATGGCTAAAATGGGCATGAATCTCATTGAATACTATATATATATATATATATATATTAATTATATATATTGTGATAATTGAAATGAAAAATTTTTTTAAAAAAATTGATAAAATAAAAAAGGTGCAATTATTATTGAAAATAAAAGAAAATACACAAAAGTATTTAATTAAAAAAGGATAAATCTATATTTAAATTAAAATGCATACATGAAATGTCTTATTATTGGATCATCTACCTCTAACAAGTTGGTCTCTGATTGTGTCACGAACATGATTTATTTGTGTTGAAGATAATCTACGGATAGTTAATGTGGATACGACATCAATCGGATCATTAGTATTTTGACCATGTATATTTCCTCGTTCATCTTCTTGAAAATCGATAGTTGTTTGGGAATTTCTCCGGATAAGATTATGTATAGTCATTATTGCACAAACTATATGGACTTGTGTTTTAAAGCTATATGATTTCATTTCCCCTAAGAGATGAAACCTATTCTTTTAGACTCCAAATGTCCTTTCTATAGTTGTCCGCAAACTTGAATGATAATAATTGAACATCTTGTTTGGATTTGCAAATCCCTCGCGTCACCTGAAGTCTGGAATATGATAACGTTCACGTCTATACTGACCAAGATATCCAACTAGTGTTCGATAGCCAACATCGACCAAATAATATTTTCTTGAGTGATACATCGAAAATGTCTTTTACATGGTAAAATTATAGCAAGTGTGAGGAAGAAAAACAACTACACAATGTAGGTGCAGGTGAGGAATAGATACGTTGAGGTGGATGGGGGAAATTCATAGATGGAGTTGAGAGTGCAGTTTGGAACACACGAGCATCATGTGTAGTTCCCTTCTAGCCTGCCAATACAAAAGTGAAGCACATATCCCAATTACATACGGCCATGATATTTTGAGTTGGATATCCCTTTCTCCCAATATATTTTCCTTGCTCTGACTGACTGACCACACACCGAATGTGAGCTCCATCAATTGCTTCTATTGTATCCTTGAAGTATGGGTAATATCGCTGATCGTTGCAGATTTTTGGGTGACAATGACTGAATTCGGAATTAATCGGTTTGATAATTTTTGTCGATAGATTCACACAAGCAGCTAATACCATGTAGAACATCCTACTAACAGTTTCTCCTGAACGTTGAAATCTTTCTTGTAGGATTCTATTTCCTTGTGCATGTCCAACTGTGTATAAGAACATGGCAACCATTTCTTCAACTATAATGTTCCTAGTCTTCCATAATCCATATTCTACCAATTTAGAGCATAAGAGATAAAAGACATGCTTTTCAACTTGGAAATTTCCAAGACAAACTCTATCATGGCCTTTCAATACCTCTTGCACCCACTTTGCACCGGTTTGCTTACTAGTTCTATGTGGCTCTTTGCAAACATATGGCACGAAATATTGAGCCATCAAGACACCCACATGTTCATACTCCGTTATCTCTTCATCTAAAAGGGATATGAGTTGGGACCTGCGATCTACACGAGACGATCCTACTTCCATTGTTTCTTCCAAAATATCGTGACCACTCGAACTTGCCATGGACGATGTAATCTCTGTGATTGCCAAGATTATATGAAATCAAGTACAATTACAAATTGTTCAAGTAAATTGACATCATATAGAAAAAGTTGGTAACATTCACAAATGGCATAATAATAATGCGTCCTCTAATAACAGTAAGTTCTACCATAACAAATCACATAACCGAGTTTGCAAAAGTAAGGTTAGACATATCATCATAATCTACCGTAACATACATTAGGTTAGACATATCGTCATAATTAAACGTAACTGAGTTTGCAAAAGTGTCATAAAATAGAGTTCAGTGATTCGAGGCAAGCTGAAGATGTGGCCTGTAGAGTTCAGTGATTCAGGGCAATATGAAGATGTGGGCTATTATAAGCAAGGTGAAGTAGCCACGTTAGCAAGGTAGGTTTATCCCCTTTCAAGCCAAGAAACATGTCGCGTCCAATCTGATGCATCATCATGTTAGAACATCAGAAACAAAAGGCTTTGTCCTCAATAACCTCAGGAATAGTCAGTAAGTCAGCTACAACATCAGTCACATTTACATCTTTCATGGACAGCTTTTTTAGGGCATATGCTCTATTCTTAGATGCCACAACTATCTTACTAACCGCATCTGCTATAACCCTCGAGGTTGCCGTTTTTTTCTTTTTTCCTTTCTCTTCCCACTTCTGTCCGAAGCACGAGGTGCAGTTGATTGAGTGTTTGTTGTTAAGGTGATTCTTTCCATATCACCTATCACTCCCACACTACTTCCAGTACTAGGATCTACAAGATCTTCCTCATTATCTCCTTATCCTTCTTCTAGGTCCAACGTGGGTCGGTAAACATTGTCGTCGTCATCACCTACTACCAGTCGTTGTCTAAAAGACGGTGTGAACATACAGGAGCCTGATGCCATAACGTCCTTAAATAGTATGTCAAATTCCTTGGCGAACATGACCCCTTTATACCTATACTTTCCGTAGTCTGCATTCTCTTACACGTATCCAAGTTACCAAAATGAAGGCCTTATCTTCACTAATAATAACAACAACAATAATAATACCAATACTAATAATAATAACAACAACAATTTTGTATTTCACAAATAACAACAACAACAATAATTTGGTACCTGTATTTTCTTCTCCCACCACTCATCTTCTGCAATCACCATATGCCTTATAGAGTCATATTGAATACCAGTCTCTT
Organism: Inga laurina; assembly: GCA_963855925.1. Taxonomy (NCBI): domain Eukaryota; kingdom Viridiplantae; phylum Streptophyta; class Magnoliopsida; order Fabales; family Fabaceae; genus Inga; species Inga laurina. Next base: position 35,745,507 of record OY979711.1, read on the forward strand.
TTGAGAACAACTTGTCCCACACCTTCCATTCTTTCTTCAAGCTATCCCGCCGATTTTTCAGTTGTTTCTTGTCATACAACCTTCCTGTTTTTTTATTAAATTCAGACAAAATATTCTTCCACCCATCCTTCGTGAATGATGATCCTAGGCATTCTTTCTTGTATATTTGTTCAATACAAAGTTCGATGAAAATCCTAATGCAACTCACATCCCATGATGCTTTATCTTTACCTTTGTTCATATTTCTATGTCGACAATTGACCAAAAATGAAAAAATAGATGTCCTAGGTGAAATTAATTGAAAATTTCAGCAAGAAATGGCAATGCATAATACACACACATATATAAAGGCATTGAAAATAACTTTGAAAATACTAGATGACAAGGAAATCCTCAAAAGGAAAATCATTTGTCAATGAGTACTAAGCATGCACCATTTGTCACAAGTATACAAGACTACAACAAGAAAATGCACTAATCATGCAGGGGATGCACTATTGAACAATATGATAACTACATAGAGCATTTTCAGCACAAGCGCAAACATTTCCTTCTTCCCCTAATCTCCAATTCCAAATCCATCCTTAAAGAAAGAAGAGAATAGTAGTATCACAGTTTAACTTTTGAAACAAAAGTAACTAGGAAATGTAACCTAAATTTTAAGGATGGTTATAATCTCTAGCCATGGAAAATGAAATCTCAAAATTTCAAACAAGACAAACTAAAAGAGAAACACTTATTTAAATCTATCATAGTAAGATTTCCAAATGGCTACCAAATTGAAATGCCATTATCATAAACAAGAAGATACAGGACGAGAAAGCCAGCACCGCAATAGTCTAAAGAATTCCTCTTAACCACAAATGATTAATCCATACAGATAACAACTAGTAAACTCAAAATCAATTGCATGACCTGAAACCCAAAGAGACGCAACCCAGTTGAACAGAGAATTCAAAATCCTCTTAGGCAATAAAAGATCGAAACTAATATGGCAAGCAGCTAAATTTAACCAAATGAATATTCATGACAACATCCAAAAGATGTAGCTTATATTCTATCATTTTATACCTCATGCAACAACTCAATGGAAAAGCAAGTAGAAAATGACAGTACCTCCGGATTCAGAAGTGTTCAATATGACAACTTTGAAGACCTATATGAGACAAATGCTCTACATCAAATTTAGATGAACTGATTTCAATCTTACAGGAGGTATTATAATATGAATGAAGCAGCAATGGCTATTAAAGGATTTCATCAAGAAATACATACATACATGCATGCATGCATGCATGCATACATACATACATACATACATACATACATACATACATACATACATACATACATACATAAGAAGTGCGTGAGACCTAGAGATATCATCATTGTTCTTGGTTAAATCAACATTGTCACTTCAGAACTGAAAGTAAACAAAAAAAGGAAAATTACTCCAAAGCAATGACTTTGTTTACTGATAATTACATACATACATACATACATACATACATACATACATACATACATACATACATACATACATACATACATACATACATTATCAAAGAAGAAGAGGATAAGAAGTGCGTGAGACCTAGAGATATCATCATTGTTCTTGGTTAAATCAACATTGTCACTTCAGAACTGAAAGTAAACAAAAAAAGGAAAATTACTCCAAAGCAATGACTTTGTTTACTGATAATTACATACATACATACATACATACATACATACATACATACATACATTATCAAAGAAGAAGAGGATAAGAAGTGCGTGAGACCTAGAGATATCATCATTGTTCTTGGTTAAATCAACATTGTCACTTCAGAACTGAAAGTAAACAAAAAAAGGAAAATTACTCCAAAGCAATGACTTTGTTTACTGATAATTTCAACGAAGGAGATCCGGCCTGGAGATTTGAAGCACGGAGGAGGAGAACCAAAACAGACTCCTGATGGAAAGACACCTCAAACAAAATCACTCTGCAACCAAGCCAAAGCATAGATTAGAGTAGAGCAAGGCACAAAAAAATCAGAGCAGAGCAGAGGAAATCACAAAAAAGCAGCTCCAACCGCCACACTAGATCTGCCGCTGCACACACCTACATCCATAGACAAGGAGATCCGGTCAACCGAAGGACAACCTATTGGAGCAACAACCCACGCCCTGCTGAACAAGGGACAGAAACGACAACCTCATAATAGGGAACCACCTACCGCCGGCCACTTCTTCCCACCTCCGATGGCGTTGACACTCACTGCCCCAAAGGGCGTACTTCCATGCAATGATGAAGAATGGAGTGGTTTAAGCAGCACCACTGTTGGACCCACCCATCGACTGGGATCTCCACTTGGCAAGTCCATCAAGCCCTTCCACTCAATGGTGCCATGTATTATGTTCAAGATCGAAGGATGAGGAAGAAGCAAGTTGAACTCCAGTCTGTGAGGCATCAGGAGTTATTAGAGCCAATGGTCGCTGAGGCAGCTGAGAGGAGGAGGATATTTGTGGCTATTTTGTGGTAGCTGAAAGTTTGAATGGGGCATTAATTACCCCCAATGATCGCTGAACTTCAGTTGCCAGAGTGTCTGGATACGGGAGAAGCAGCTTCAATCAGCTTTTGATAAAAGCTATTTTTTCTTGAGAAGCCCAGTAATGATAGATGCTTTCCCAAACACCTTCGCTTTAGCCCCCAAATGGGCTTTTTTTTCATGCCAACGTGTCCAAACAAACCCTTACTACCTGTTTGAATTAACGGTGAAGAAAAAATTTTTTTTGCAATCTGAATTTTGCAAAAATCAGGTAGGAAAAAAGTCAGATTGTAAATATGATTTGTGTTTGGATTGACGGTGGCAAAAGTGGCTTTTTTTTTCTAACCTTGAACATGTTTGGATTAGCATTTGAAAAGCCTGTTTAAGTGAAAAATGACTTAAAAAGGCATGAATCTTATTGAATACTATATATATATAAGGAACATGGGAATCCAAATTCATAACCGTAAAACTTGTATATATTTTAAACCACTATTGTGTTACTCTAGAAACTAGAGTAAAAAAAATCTCCCCTAGCAATAGAAAAAATAAAAGATAAGAGAAACAAATGAAAGCCATCAAACAGAGCAGACTAGAGCAACATATCAACTAAAACTTGAAGTAGAAAAAATGAACTGAAAATTTGAAAAACAAATGCATACTGCCAAGACATCAAAGAAAGCCAATAAATCAACAAAAGGGACAGAGATACAGAGCAAGAATGAGGAAGAGACCTCAAAGCAAGGAAGGCACTCTAAAGCAAAATATCAGGCTAGCTGATCACACAACTCTGAACAGATGCCACAAAATAAAGTAGACCAGAGCAACAGCAATCAACCATAGGACTTCTTCCTACCACAAGAGCTCTAGCCACTACTTTAGATCCGCCGACCATAGATGTGGACCAACAAATCTGGGAACCAACTCCAAGGATAAGTCGTTCAAGTACCACCTGACAACCAGCTGGACAAGGAATAGCTCAACGAACAACAACGGGGACCCATCAATAGCCGGCGACTTCTTTGAAGCTCCTACGATACCGAAACTTAATAGTGCTCAAGTGGTTCTTTGCGTGGAAGGATGGAATAAGGGAGAGCAAATAGAAGCCGACCTCTCAACTTGCCAACACATATTGACGGAGACCCCAAGTTGCCACCTCCGACAGCTTCTTCCACTTAACAGCACTGACGCTGAGAAGATCGAAGGATGAAGAACAAGCACTCGACAAGGCTCTGTGATAAGCAACTGAGGAGAAATGGGACGATCGGTAGATGAGGGATGGATCAAATGGCATTAATGCTCTAATAGTCACACGGCTGTCTTATGATAGAAGCTTTAAATTTTTTTTTATTTTTTCATGGTCTTTCGCTGTAGCCACGGTATGTTGCCCCGAAAAAGCACTTCTAGGCAGCTTCTCAAATAAGCTTCTTTTTTTTATTTAAGCTCATCTTATATGACCGCCTTTCTAAACACATGCTTCCCACCCAACTGGGCTTTTTTTGCCCCTTGTCGTCTTCCCAAACAAACCCTTAATCAAATCTGGTTTAGCCCAACATCATCTCTGTCAATTAAATTAATAGCATGTGGAAGGTTTGTAAACAGAAGGGCTAACACATTTAACCGAATAAACAATAAGGACCCACAGAAATAAGAAAAACTCCAAGGACTTAATTAAAAACTGAGAAGTCGAGTTACAAAGAAGAAAAAACTTTAGTTGCAAAAACTAAAAGTTTTGAAGTCAAATTAGAAGAATATTTAGAAGCCGAATCTTCTTATTCTTTGAAACAAGAGATAAGTAAAGAATTAAATAATCAGTTAACTAATGAAGTAAAAGCAGTAGAGGTGAAGAAAGAACAAGGAGAATCTTCACAAAGAAGACAACCAAGAAATGATAATTCAGATAAAGAATTTCTTTATAAATATTATCATTATGAACCAAGTGATAATCCCATAGAGTTTGTAAGACCCAATGGAATTATCTTAAATCTAGATTGTGAAAGAGATCCAGAATCTAAAATAAATTCATGGATAAAAGAAAACACAGTTGTAGCAATAGCTAAACGTACAATTTAGTGTTTCACAAGCACTAGATTATTTAACTATGACTACCCAAGGACAAACTGATAAGTATTTACAGTCTTTAAATCAAGATGTTAGAAATAATTTAAGAACATCTGAAAGCATCCAAGAATTAGCAACCAAGCTAGAAAACTTAATTCTTTGGGAATGGGTTGGAGATCCAAGAACAGAGTCTATAGAAGAATGGACTAATAGAAAAAGTCAAGAATCAATAAGACGATTAAATCAATTACAATTATGTTCTCCATGTTTTTTGGAACAATATATTTGTAATTTCCAATATATCTTCTATGAAGGAAGATTTGGAGACCCTGGAATACAAGAATATGATATATATTCAAAGTTGTATTTCTAGAAAATATCTGAGCCTTGGGGATCTCAGATGGAAAAAGACTATTATACTTATTATAATAAAAGTATTCAACATATGAGAATGAAACTTTAGGTCAAAAGATAAAATTTAGTCGAGAATTGTTCAAAGATGTTTGTTTAAAACATTTAATGAGCAAAAAGATAGAAACATGGAAACAAACAAAAGGTTTGTGCTGTAACCAGAGACTAGAACTCAGATGGGGATGTAAGCCTAGATTTAATTATTTTAAAAAGAAAAAGAAATGGAAATCCAAGAAAGTGTCTAAAAAACACAAGAAGAAATATCCAAAATATGGATATAGGAGAAAGAAAGAAAAGAAATTTAAGCCAAAAAAACAGTGTACCTATTATATTTGTCAAGAAAAGGGTCATTATGCAAATGAATGCCCAAATAAAGACAAGAAAAAGAAAAAAGTTAAAGTTTTTGAAACTTTAAATCAACAAGGATTTCACCCTTGTGAAGAATCCGAGTATAATACTTCAGATGAAGAATTATCTTTTTATGAAGTAGAAAGTGAAAGTGAATCCGAGTTTGAATCTAACTATGACTAGTGAAACCCATATTTTCAATAGTCAGTTAGCATCCAGAATAGAAAGAGAAGGATTCAATTTAGAACCAAAAAATATTTTCAAGAAAAATAAATCACATTATTTTGTGATAAGAAAAATGCAAGAACCAATAGTAGTAGATCAGGCTACCTTTGGTACCGCTGATATACGTCTATTGACGAATGAAATAGCCGAAGAAGAACTTACAAAGATTGATGATCTGAGAATCCAAAATATTTATATAGCTGCAGTACAAATTTTGGTAAAAGCTTGCTTTAAATTTGGAATAAGTACTCCCATACAAGTATATTTAATGGATGATAGAATTATATCTAGTTTAAAACATGCCACAATAGGTATTGTTTTAGGGGATTTAATTTATCAAAAGTTAAAACTTGTGGTACAACCAAATTTTAGCTTAACTAGACGAGAGCCTAATAAAATCAGAGCTTTAAGACTTTGTTATAAGTTATCAGGTATAGACATGATGGAAGGAAGTGACGTCATGACTATAGAAACCCGAGTTCTGTATGCATTTATAGAAAATCATAAAATTAGTCGAAGAACTGAAGATAGAGTGATTATTCCCTCTATATTTAGCTCTTTCCTGAGAAATGAACCTATTCCTGTAGATGATAGGTTAATTCCACAAGAAATTGTATTAGAAGCCTCAAGAAGAATGCCTCTAATACCAGAGTCTAGAATAACTCAAAGGTTATCTTTCGATCAAGGAAGAATAACTATTAGAAATCCAAGAATAATAACAAGAACTGAGACTAATCCCAGAGTTATTGAAGAACCAAGAGAAGGGACTAGTGATAAATATTTAGTTCCTATGGTAATAAAAAAATGAAAGAATTGCATGAAATTGTGTAATTAATATAGTAGTACAGTATTCACATATCAAAGATTCTTTGATACATCAAGCTATACCAATAAGACTAGAAAATTCTAGGATGTATAATCCTTTAGAAATAGTCGAGAAAGAAGTAGAGTTAGCCTTAACTCTCTTTGGAGAAAAGATGAAGAGGTAGTTATAATTCAAAAATTTGAATTAATGACAAATCCACAATCCGAGTTACTCTTAGGATAAGATTTCATTACTAGTAATGGAGTCATAATTCATCCAAGCCATTTAGAAATAAATGGAACAAAAATCCCAAGATCAAGGTAAAGAAACACTATATATTATAGTGTATTATAGAGCTAAAAGATATAACTGTCTTTTAGATACAAGATGTTCAATTAATATGGTTAAACATCAATTAAGACAAGAAAATTTAACAAAGTTAAATTCTATCCAAGCTTTTGATATTCATCAAAATACAACAAAATATGATAAAGGATATCAACACCTTTATCTGCAGATAGGGCAAGTCGAATTTAGAATAAACACTTTTTATTATTATCCTAATATTGGAAGTGATTTTATTCTAGGAATTCGAGGAATAAGACAAGCGTTCAAATTCATGGGATTTGATAAAAGTAAAGTACACTTTATCACTCATTGTAACACAAGTTTTAAAGTTACTTTATTAACCAAGCCAGTAATACATTATTATACTCAGAGTTTATTAGCTCATCATGGAGAGATGGTAAAACAGAAGGATAATTTTGTATTATCTGAGAATCTTAAAACATTATTAGAAAATTGTTTTGAAGAAAATCTGAGAGCTTTTGCAAATAGAAAAAACTATGTTGCAAAAATAGAATTGAAAACTGATAAACTAGTTTATGAAAAGCCAAGATATTCAAAATTAGACTTGAAAGATTTTCCTAAGGTCATGGAAAAAATTTTAAGCCTAAAATTAATAAGGCCTTCTTAGAGTCCATGGAATTGTCTAGGATTTTTAGTAAGGAATTATTCAGAGCAAAAAAGAGGAGAACCAAGATTTGTAATAGATTATAAGCCTTTAAATAAGGTTATAAAGTCTAATACTTATCCTCTCCCAAGAAAAGATGTTTTATTTGATAAAATCAAGGATTCAGAAATATTTTCAAAATTTGATTGTAAATCCGGATTTTTTCAAATAGAACTGGAAGAAGAGTCTAGAGAGTGCACTACTTTTAGTGTACCAAATGGACATTATGAATGGAATGTTCTACCAATGGGTTTGAAGATAAGTCCAGCAATTTTTCAAGAAAGAATGGACCAAATCTTTAATCCCTATAGATCTTTCCTTCTAGTCTATATAGACGATATATTAATATTTTATAAAAGCCCAGAAGAGCATAGAAAATATTTATTTGTTTTTGCTTGTAAAGCTTTTGAAAATGGACTAGTTTTATCCAAGAAAAAGGCTGAAATTGGAAAGGCCTAAATTGAATATTTAGGTTTGACCATTAAGCCTAGAGGAGTTGTAGAATTATAACCCAATATCATTCGGACTATTTTAACTTTTCCGGATGAACTCCAAGACAAGAAACAACTTATGTCATTTCTAGGACATCTTAATTATGCGATGAACTTTATCCCTTATGGGGCTTTAGTTCGAGGCAAACTACAAAAGATGCTTAGAAAGGATAAACCCTTTATATGTGGAGAAGAAGAAATCTATGAGATTAGAAAAATCAAAGAGTATGTAAAAAATGAAGTTAAGCCTTTACCCTTGCCTAAGGATGAAGACGAACTATTTTTACAGACTGATACTTCTAATCATTATTGGGGCGTAGTACTGTGAAAGCAGGAAGAACCCATAAATCCTATTTTATCTTATGCTTCAAGTACTTTCAAAGGAGCAGAGGTAAACTATGATATAAATGAGAAGGAACTTCTTGCCATAAAATATGGAATAAAGAAGTTTGAAATCTGGATCGTCAGTAAGGAGTTTATTATTGAGACAGATAATACCCAAGTAAAAGCATTTATAAACAATAAGTGCCCGACTCAATTGCGAGCCAAAGAAGAGCCAAGTTATCTGCATGGTTTAGTATGTATTCTTTTAAAATTGTAAGTATTAAAGGAATTCATATTGTTTTTGCAGATTTCCTTAGTCGATATGGAAGTCAATTCCATGACTAGCCTATTAAATCAAATTGAAAATATTCAAGAGGAAGAAGCCAAGATGGAGTGTCTTCAAGACTCTCAACATAAGTTATATGAGGAGCTGATGAAGCTTTAAAGCCAAGGTATACTTCAAAGAAGTATATTACTTCGACTCAGAACTGATTTAAAACATTTCATAAGGAATTCCAGTCCTTTGAGCGAAGATAAAGTCTTAGCCAGTTCTTCTGGTATAAGCGAGAAAAGTCTTCTTAGTAGAATACTGGAAGCGAAAAAGTCAGAGACTATGTCCGCTGCAAAACCATCCAAGACGGATGAAGAATCTGGAAACCTTCTGGTAAAAGATTCTAGTGATACCAAGAAAGAGGATAAGGAGGGAATTTCATTAGTGAAGCCTAGTGATTTATCCAAAGAACAAAGGCAAAAAGCCTTAGAACTCAACAGTTCAGGATCCAAGACTGAGATGATAGTTGAGGCTCAAGTCTGTGAAGTCAAGGAAATTATTAATCTTGAATTGGAAAAGCTTACCCAAGAATTGCTTGGACAAAATTTTGTTCAAGTTCCTCAAAAGAAAAATGTTCAGTTAGGGTTCACGTTTGTTGAAAAAGCCAAACGGTTACCCCCTCATCCTAAACAGTTTCCTGAGTTACCCGAGAATTCCAAATCCATAGAACAATTTTTTTAGAGTATAACCGAGTGTTTACCTTAATAAATTTTGGAAATAACCAAGAGTCAAGTAAGACCTTCGCTATAGACTATGGAAGTTATTATCCCAAAGTCTTAACCTTAAGCGGAGCACCTAAAGAAGTGATTAAACTTGTGTTTAATTACAGTTATCTTTCTTTAGCCTATGTCGAAAATTATCGCCAGGTTGAAAAAGTCTTACCCAAGCCTATTGTTCTAGCCATAGAAGAGTTAGACAAAATAGGACCATCCAAGTTCAAATTTGCTATTGTACCAACAGAGTTCTCCTTTACAGGACCCTATATCTGTCAAGTAGGAACTGTTGGAATAAATCAGCAGATAAATTTGAAAATCAAGAAGAGTTCCCCAGATGTTAAGGTGGAATTCAATGAAGACTATGTTCATTTACGAGAAGCAGCATGATATGTTCCTTATCTTGTTAAGTTAGATGAAATGATAGAAGACAGAGAAGATTGGACCTACCACATCACAGAGTCTGTAGTGGTGTATTGTCAAAAGAAGAATCCGATGAAAAAAGGAGTGATAAGCCATCTCACTGCTTTCAGCCGAAAGATAAAGCTAAATCAAATCTACGCTAGCAACAAAGTAAAAAGGAGTCTTTGTGTGATTATGTGTAGAAAAGAAGAAAAGTAGCATAGTTGTCCATGTTGCCAACCACCGTCGGCAGAAACGACGAGAGAAAAGCAAAAGGCCAGTGTGTCGACCACCTAAAAAGAAAGAAGCTTTTCTAGAAGGCTAAGTCGAGAAAGAAACGAGATAAGGCCACGTGATTAAAGCTGTCGGCCACAAGACACCGCCCGTGATGTACTTTTGTAACTAGGGTTGTGTAAAGTTAACTAAGGTTGAGTTATAAAACCTGAGTTAACTCTTAGCCAAGCATTATATATAGCTTAGCAGGGTTTTTTTCATAGAGCACGATAAGCAACTCTAAGCTATGTACTATGTTTTTCTCGGAGTATGTACAAGTTTTCTTCTGAGTAATAAAATTTAAGGGAGCCTTATCCCTTTCTTATTTATGCTTCTAATCTAATGTTCTGAGAGGAGAGAGGATGAGTTGACGCAATCACCCGGATAACCGGAGGAATCTAATTTAGTGAAGAATATCCAAATCTTCGAAGGTCTGCCGGCTGAAAAAGGCCAGCCCGTTGAAGGCAAGAAGCCGTAAAGGGCGTGTTGCCGACCGAAAGGTTGCTGAGGCGGAGAAGTGAAGAAGAGGAAAAGGATAGCGGAAGACGAGTTGGACCCAGTAAATCCTAATCACTCATTCATGTTATAATCCTGGTTATTAGATAATTCGAAACATGATAGGAAATATAAGGTGACCTTAGTTTTATTATGAAGAATTTTGTATTAGAACTCATGTTCTTAGCTAAGGAGTCTAGCTATAATTTATATATATTCAATAACGAGTGGGCTATTTTAGATGCCAAGTATCCGAAAATATATACCTCCATATTTTTCCATTAAAAAACTAATAATTCAATATAGCAATGAAACTTCTGTTAATATATATATATATATATATATATATATATATATATATATATATATATATATATATATATATATATATATATATATATATATATATATAGCAATGAAACGCCCCGCGCATCGGCGTTTTTTTTCTTCGCCGGTGCGGAGAGTTCAATGATCGGAACCCCGATTCAATCGGAGCATTATTCACTTGACTTTCTGCTTTGTTTTTACTGAGAGTATCTTCTTCTTCAATACAATTTCATTGATCTATGATTCGCTTCTCTTTCCTCTTTCTTATCTGAATCCAATGATCGCGGTTCTGTCGGATGCTACCTAGGTATACGGTTCGAGACCATATGTAGCCGTTGTTGGCTGGATATTGCCTATGTGATGCTGACACCTGCAATCAATTACGAGAAGTTGAGTGACTTCCCTAACTCAGGACAAATCTAAAGGCGGAATTTTGTCGTGGGTGCACATTCTGACGTGAGAAGAGGTCTAATTTCTAACTTGTGCCTCTTAATTACATATTTAGGCATATAGATTAGAGCATTATCTAGTTGTTGCTGAACGGGTGATTATTTTGCTTGATTCTTGCAAGCTGTGAATGTACTTATGACTGAAGCTTAATACAAGTTATTATTGTCATTTCTAGCCTTATGGGATTTCAAGTTTCCACTTTCTGCATAATCCATTGGCTGTGCGGTTAGCTATTATTTGTGTTGTGGTTTACTTAATTTTAAAAAACGTGCTTGCTTTGCTCAGTTCAAACTATCAAATATATGTATTTGTGTATTGACAACGCAGGTGCTGGTGTTAGTTCATTTTTTTCCATCATACAAGCATGCATATGCAATGTAATAATTAAATTGTAAAAATTAAAGAAATTTTTTAGTAATCAGAATGTGAATCGATTAGTTACAAGCAATCTTGTCATAGTTATTTTATTTTATTTTTAAATGTCTATGCAATCCTGCCTGGAAGAGTACAAGCCTTGAAAAGTTATATGTTACTGTACTAACTAGTGAAGTTTTTATGATTATTACAAATTTCTCGATGGTATCAGGACAAACTGAATTCTTTGGTATTTTTGCTTTAATAAGGTTTTATGTTCTTATTTTTATACTTTTATTTCAGGTATTTCCTAGTACTTGCATTTTCTATTAAATACTGGAAGTTTATCCATGGAGATTGATCTTGAGCTGTCCACATGTCATCAGGGGGAGCCAGAATTTGGATCCTTTAGAAATGGTGTGGCCGTTTCAGCATGTGATATACATGTGGAAGAGCAATGTGCTAGTTGTCCAGCAGTTACTGAACACTGTAAGGAAGTCTCCTGTGAAAATGCTTTGTTTTGTCAGGAGCAGGTGCATGCTATTAATCAAAATCCTGTAAAGGAGCCTCGGAATGGCTTGGAATTTGAATCAAAGGAGGCAGCTTATTTTTTCTACAGAGAATATGCTCGCTCTGTGGGATTCAGTATTACAATAAAAGCCAGTCGGCGCTCAAAAAAGTCTGGTAAGTTTATTGACATTAAAATTGCTTGTTCCAGATTTGGAAGCAAGCGTGAATCTGGTGCAACTGTTAATCCACGACCATGTATGAAAACAAACTGCAAGGCTGGCATGCATTTGAAGAAGAAGCCAGATGGCAAATGGATCATATATAGTATTGTGAAGGAGCATAACCATGATATCTGTCCAGATGATTTTCTCAGGGTACAGAATAAACAGCCTAGTGATGTAGCTTTTCAGAAGAAGGGTTTGCAGTTGGCGCTTGATGAGGAAGATGCTCAATTGATGATTGAATACTTTGTGTCCATGCAAAGCAATAATCCCAACTTCTTCTATGCCATAGACCTGGACCATAATAAATGTTTGAGAAATGTGTTTTGGGTTGATTCAAAGGGTCGACTTGATTACCAGAATTTCAGTGATGTTGTTTTTATTGACATTTTTTACTTGCAAAACAAGTATAAAATTCCGTTTGTTCCTATTGTGGGAGTGAATCATCACTTTCAGTACATTTTACTCGGGTGTGCTCTGATTGGGGAGGTGACTACTTCTGCTTTTGTATGGCTAATGGAGGCATGGCTTAAAGCAATGGGTGGTCTAGCACCAAAAGCAATTATCACATATCAAGAAAACTTCTTGAAAGAAGCCATTGTAGAAATCTTGCCACATACACATCATTTTTTCTGTGTATGGCACATCACAAGAAAAATTACTGAAAATTTGGGTTATATAATGAGTCAAAATAGTAATTTTACGACAAAATTCAGAAAGTGTATTCATGACTCTTTGTTTGATGAGCAGTTTGAAAAGCGTTGGCAGAAACTGATCAATAGATTGGAACTAAAGGACAATGGTTTGGTTCTATCATTGTTCGAGGATCGCAAAAAGTGGGTTCCAACATACATGCAGGATGTGTTTTTGGCTGGAATGTCAACAGCTGAGAGGTCTGAAAGTATAATCTCATACTTTGACAAGTACATTTGTGTTGATTCTACATTTAATGACTTCATTGAACAATATAAAGTTTTCTCTGTAGAGAGATTGGACATGGAAGCCATAGCAGACTTTGAAACTAGGGAAAAGCGTCCTGCATTAAGATCCCTATTATCTTTTGAGAAGCAACTCTCGACGATTTATACAGATTCCATTTTTAAAAAATTTCAATTGGAGATATTGGGAGTGGTGTCTTGTCAGCTTCAAAAGGAAAGAGAAGACGGCACCATTGTAACTTTCCAAGTTGAGGATTTTGAAGTAAAAAAGAAATTCATTGTGTCTTGGAAAGAACCAGAGTTGAAAGTTTGTTGTTCTTGTCATTTATTTGAATACACGGGTTTTCTATGCAGACATGCAATGCTTATCATGCAGGTGTCTGGTTTAACAAACATTCCATCCCACTATATTTTGAAACGATGGACAAGAAATGCAAAGGTGAATCACTTTGTGGGTATTGATACACACAGAAGGCTTACTGACAGAGTCCAACGTTTTAATGATGTATGTAGGAGGGCTATCAGATTAAGTGAAATTGGGTCTTTGTCTCCAGATACCTACCATGTTGCATTTCAGGCATTGGAGGAAGTTTATAAACACTGTGTGAGTGCAAATAATTCTGTAAAAAGCGTATCAGAGCCCAACAACTCAGTATTTAATGGTCCTGCTGATATTGAAGAGGACAATCATCTCAATCACACGACCAAGACAACTAAGAAAAGGAAGTCATATAAGAAAAGGGTTAGTTGGTGATCGACTTGTGTGGGGATGCTAGAACTTCTTTTCACTTGTAGCAAGTGGTGGGCATTCTTAAATGGTTTTGCATATTACAGGGACGCTCTGAATTTGAAAGAACAAATATCAGGACGCTGGATACGTTTCAAAATAGGGTATGTGACGTGTTGCATTTATGAAATTACCACTTATATTGCTGGAATACGTCTATATTTGCTATATTGTTTGCATCACAACGCATCTGCAATTATTTATATTTGCAGGAACAAATGCATACAAGAGAACACAACTTTGATAACTGTTACATTCCTAGACAGGACACAGAAACAGTGGTATGAGACATCTTTCATGATGTTGATATTGATACTTCAAGTTTGTCTTACTATAGAAGTAATGTTGTTGCATTATTAAATGCGGGTCCCTATACTTTCAATCTATATCTTTAATGCAAAAATATTGTTCGGCCTGTTGGTCATAGGACTTGGATTCTAGAGCTCCAACTCTTGATAGCTGTTATGAGGTACAACAGAATGTGCCTGGAGATGTATCCTCTAGTCATCTCTGTACTTTTTTCAGTTGGGATGCTATGAGAAATATATGATTTATTGTTTTTTTATACTTTTAAAGGACCAGATGAACTCAGTTTCTCATGTGCATGATGGCTATGATGGCAATCAGCCAGCAGCATTCAGGCTGGTAGGGACTTGTGTACTCTACTTCCCAAGCTCAATTTTGGGAGATGTGTATGTATCTCATGCTCTGTTGTGATCTTCAGGGTCAATTGCATTCTTTGCCTTGCCGCAGTCACCATTACAGAATGCAGCAGATGCAGAGCATGCAAGGACTGGTACTGCTTTACATTATTTGACTCAATTTGTCTTTAGGGTTGGTTGTGGGGCCTGATGGTGTAGGCTTTTAATCATCTGTTCCTGTCCTTTTCTTCCTATTGGAGCAATAAGCTCAGGTTTTATTCATATGATAAAATGAGAAGAGTACATGATATATATAGATAAAACAGAGAGGGAGAGGTGTAGAGATTGACGGAGAGATAGATAAGAATGAGATAGTCAGCATAACAAAGTCAAATAACAAGAAATTTGAAGAGATTTTGTCTCTGACTTTTAACACTCCCCCTCAAGCTGGAGAGTATATGTAAATCATCCCCAGCTTGCACCGAAATCCTTTAAATTTAGTTTTGCTTAGTGGTTTTGTCATAACATCTGCAATTTGATCTTCAGATCTGACATAAGATAGATTCATGATACCTGCTTCAATCCTTTCTTTAATGAAGTGTCTGTCTATCTCCACATGTTTTGTCCTATCATGATAAACTGGGTTCTTGACCATCTCAATGCTGGCTTTGTTGTCACACCACACTTGCATTGGTCCCTCATGTGGAATTCCTAATTCCTTCTGTAATCTGATAATCCAAAGTCCTTCACGTACTCCATTGTTAATAGCTCTCAGTTCTGCTTCTGCACTGCTTGTTGACACCACAGTCTGTTTCTTGCTTCTCCATGTAACTAGATTTCCCCACACATATGTGCAATATCCTGAGACTGACCTTCTAGTTTCCCTGTCTCTGGCATGATCTGCATCAGTGTAGATTTCAATATCTCTGATAGTGCCTTTCTTGAAGAAGATCCCTCTTCCAGGATTAAGCTTTAAATAGCTTAGGATTCTGTACAAGGCTGTCATGTGTTCTTCTTGTGGTTGATGCCTGAATTGACTTGCTATTCCAACTGCATGACTAATATCTGGACGTGTGTGGGTCAAGTATATGAGTTTTCCAACAAGTCTTCTATATCGTTCTGGATTGACTGGGACACCATTTGGTTTGATTCTGAGGTGACACCCTTCTTCCATTGGTGTTCCTACAGGTTCTGCTCCTAACATTCCTGTTTCATGCAACAAATCTAGGGTATACTTCCGCTGAGATACGTTGATGCCCTTTTTAGTTCTTGCCACTTCCATGCCTAAAAAATACCTCATTTGTCCAAGATCTTTCACCTGGAACTCAGTTGAAAAATCTTGTTTTAGTTGAGCAATGGATCCTTCGTCGTTTCCTGTAATGACTATGTCATCCACATAGACAATCAAGATAGTGACTTTGTCATTATTACGTTTAATGAACAAAATGTCATCTGCTTGTCCTTGAGTGTACCCAAGTCTTTTCATAGTTTTAGTAAACCTGCCAAACCACGCCCTAGGTGATTGTTTGAGCCCGTTCAGTGATTTGTTGAGTTTACACACAGAGTTGTTAGGAGCTGAAATTCCATCTGGAATCTCCATATGTACTTCTTCCTTTAAGTTGCCATTCAGAAATGCATTTTTCACGTCCAGTTGATGCAATGACCAATCCAAGTTAGCTGCGATTGATAGTAGTACTTGGATGGTATTAAGTTTTGCTACTGGAGCAAATGTCTCCTGATAATCAATTCCATATGTCTGGGTATATCCTTTTGCAACAAGTCTAGCCTTGTATTTGTTGATTGTGCCGTTAGGATTGAATTTAGGAGTAAATATCCACCTGCATCCTACTGGTTTCTTTCCTTTAGGAAGAGTTGTAATCTCCCACGTTTTATTTTCCTTAAGTGCTCTTAATTCTTCTTCTGCAACTTGTTTCCAATTCTGATCAGTCATAGCTTGTTGAAACGTGTCTGGAATTTTCATCTGTGCACTGTTTGCAACAAAGCTTTGCATTTTTACAGAAAGATTACCGTATGAAACAAAACGTTGAATTAGATGTTGAGTACAAGATCTTACCCCTTTTCTCAATGCAATAGGCCAACTCAATTCTTCAGGATTTAATCCCGAATTGGAGTCACGGTCGTTCCTTTGAATGGGAGAGATAGTACTACCGGTGTTTGATTCGTCTCTAACTTGTAATCTCGACTCATCCCCTTGTCGTGATTCAGTATCCATCCTTGAATTGATTTCAACATTTGTTTGCAGTTCATTAGGTGTGGGATCAGGTTGTGGTGATTCAAAATCAAGTTGGATAGGACTAGGTTGGTTTGCGGGAGTGAGTGAGTCAATGGTGGCTATAAGATGAGGTTGTGGTGATTTGGAGTTTGATTGTTCCATGATTAGCCATTCCATGTCAGTATACTCCCCCTGAATGGGTAATCTAGGATAATATGCTTCGTCTTCTGAGAAAACAGTGTCCCGGGAGATAATAAGTTTCCTAGAAGAAGGACAATAGCATTTATACCCTTTTTGAGTAGAGCAGTAGCCAAGAAAGATACATTTGATTACTCGAGCAGCAAATTTGTTGCCATCATTATTATGGACAAAGACAACACAACCAAATACCTTGGGTGATAAGGAATTGATCAGTGGGCAATATGGAAAATGGTCAAGGAGTTTTTGGATAGGGGTGTTATAATTAAGAATTTTGGATGGCATGCGGTTAATAAGATAAGCCGCAGTGAGTACAGCATCTCCCCAGAAGATGGTTGGAACATTTCGTTCCATCAATAAGCTTTGGGTTACTTCCAAGAGGTGACGATTTTTTCGCTCGGCCACTCCATTTTGTTAAGGGGTGTAAGGACAAGAAGTTTGGTGATGAATTCCTTGTTGGTCAAGGAATTCTTTAAAGACATTGCTCAAGTATTCTTTGGCATTATCACTTCGTAGTACCTTAATACAAGTGTTGAATTGGGTTCTCACAAAGGTATAGAAATTCTGAAACACTTTGGCTATTTCGGATTTGTCTTTCATTAAATAAACCCATGTGGTTCTAGTGTGATCATCTATGAAAGTAACAAACCACCTAGCATTGGTGAGTGTCTTTAGTCGTGCAGGACCCCAAATGTCACTATGAATTAGTGTGAATGGTGAGGAGGGTGTATAAGATTGTTTGGGATATGAAGATCTAGTTTGCTTTGCAAGTTGGCAAGTTTCACAATGAAAAGGAACTGATTTTTTATTGAATAAAGCTGGAAATACATGCTTCATGTAAGCAAAACTAGGGTGACCTGAACGACAGTGCCACAAGTGCACATCATGACTAGAGTTGGAGCTAACCAGTGCTCTTCTTGCCTTTGTAGTTTGAAAGTTAGATTCTTCAAGGTAGTACAGTCCATCCCATTCTCTAGAAGTCCCAATCGTCCTCCTCGATTTTAAATCCTGGAAAATACAAAGATCATTATCGAAAATGACTTGGCATGTTCGTCCTCTAGTTAACTTGCTCACAGATATTAGATTACAAGTGAGTGCAGGCACAAATAGAACATGTTTTATTTCTAGGTGTTCAGATAATGTGACCGTGCCAATTCCTTCAACCCTTGTGAATACTCCATTAGCGACTTTTACTTTAAGATTTTCATGACAGAATTTCAGGTTGTGAATCAAATTTTTGTTACCAGTCATGTGATCTTTAGCTCCGGAGTCAACAATCCAAGTATCTTTACTAGTTAGCACAGAGTTGAGAGCTATGATGGAATTACCTGATTGTACTAGATTGGCACTATGAGAAAAGTTGGACTTATTTTGTTTGTCAAGCAGCTGACGAAGCATCTGTACTTCTACCTGGCTTAGAGAATTGGTGTCTTCTGCTCTTTGCTCAGCTGTAGTAAGGTTGAGCTTAGGAGGTGGGTGTTGTTTGCTGGTTGATGGTTTGCCATGTAGCTTCCAGCATTCCTCTTTGATATGCCCCTTTTTCTTACAATAGTTGCACCATTTATTGTTTCTTCTGTCGTCTTTTAGTCTCTTTATTGCAAGAGCCGAACTTTTAATTGGTTCGGGACTACTTTGATTCGAGAGTTTTCTACTTTCCTCGAACTGCACATGGTTGACAACATCAAAGAGATGTGGTAAAGGCTTTAGGCCCATTATTCTGCCCCGTATCTCCTCAAATGAGTCATTTAGTCCAAGGAGAAAATCATAGACTCGTCGTTCTTCGACTATTTTCTTGTATAACTGAGCATCTTCCAAATTTTTCCATGGATGTACTTCAAACAGGTCCTGTTGTTGTCAGAGTTTGATCAACGCATTATAGTAATCAGTGACGGTCAAAGTACCTTGTCTCAAATCGCGAAGTTGGCGCTTCAAATGGATCAAGGCTGCGGTATTATCAAGAGAGGAATAGGTTCTTCTGGCTGCATCCCGAATTTCTTTTGCAGTGTTTGCCAGGAGATAGCCTTCGCTGATATCAGCATTCATGGAGTTACATAGCCAAGTCATAACTTGGTTATTTTCAGCAAACCAAGTATCAAAGTCTGGGTCATTCGTGGTAGGTTGTGGTGCTGCCCCATTGATATATTTCTCCTTTCGCTTTCCACGAATATACCTTAGCACGCTTTGAGACCATTGAAGGTAATTTTTTCCATTAAACCTATGGTTAATGACCATACTCTGAGGTTCTAGAAATTCTGAGGTCATGAAGGTACTGTTGGTAGTGGAAGAGGAGGGATTGGAAGAAGAGGAGGTGGTGGAATTGGTACCGGACATAAGTGCCGTGGGATGAGGTCCGGTCTTAGATGAATGTCCAGGGATAGAGCCGAAAAGAGGAGGAAATTCGGAGGGGTTCATGGTTCTGGAAGAAAAACTTTGATCGTTGGAAAATCCACTGTAGCGTCGCCAGAAAAATCCACTGTAGCGACGGCGCGTGGGCTCCACGCGCCGGCACTGTGGTGGTGCGTGAGAGCCACGCGCGGCTCAGAACGTCACCGGACTTCTGGGTTAAGCCGATCGGCGGTCTCCGGTTCTCCCTGTGCCGGCAGTGTAGTGCCACTCGCCGCCCTACACCGATTTCCAGAGAATCGGTGTCCCTTTCTCTCTCTCTGTTTCTGTCACTTCCGGCGCTCAGTTATGGTTTCTGGCCGTGAATGACCGGCCAGGACTCACTCTCATACGTAGGCTCTGATACCATATTGGAGCAATAAGCTCAGGTTTTATTCATATGATAAAATGAGAAGAGTACATGATATATATAGATAAAACAGAGAGGGAGAGGTGCAGAGATTGACGGAGAGATAGATAAGAATGAGATAGTCAGCATAACAAAGTCAAATAACAAGAAATTTGAAGAGATTTTGTCTCTGACTTTTAACACTTCCTTATTTGATTTCATAATCATTTTTTACTATAAATCTGTCTTATAGGAGCAATCTGTTGTACCTATCAACTGGCCCATCCTGAAACAGCAAAGTATAACAATTGTTGTCTTCTAATAAAATATATTTCTAATAGATCCATTTTTCTATATAAATGTTGTTAGAAAATATTTATATACAACTAATTGTTTAGCTTGAAAATCAACGTCTTAAATTTTTTTACATGAATTTTGCTATTGATATTTTTGTTGATTTTAATTGCATAGATAATGGGGCGGGCTCAAGGCAAGACACAAATCGAAGTTATCTTGTCTCGATCTTGTTCTGAATCCGAGTTATATGTTGAGGAATGAACTTGATTGGGGTTGGGCAGGCTGAGTGCCAACAACGTCTATAATGCTTATTATATTAACAATACTCAACGTTGGCTGGATTTGTTTTTGCTGCTACAGGGACAACTCAGTCTTGTAACTTCTACAATTCATGCTTCTTTTGATCTTCACGAAAATTTGGATGAAATGGTAAGCAGTTTCAAAGTTCCTATACTAATTTTGTGATGAAGCCTTAGTTTAGGGGATAAAATATAATTTCTCACATTGCAAACTATTTACATGGACAAATAATTTTACTTAAGGAACAACTGCCTGCTGGGGAGTCGCAGTTTCACAGGGATTCCTAAGCAAGTACCCAAGTACATGATAAATCCCTCTCAGGATAGCTGAAAGAGTGCCTTTTCTTTGTGTCAGATTAGGTTGTTAGATGAAGATAAATAGTGTATTATCTATTTTTCTTTTATTTTAATTTTTCAGTTAGTAGTTAATTTTGTATGATGGACATCTTTGCCTACTTACCTTCTGCTACTGAAAACTATTCAATCCCATGTTCAATATTTTTTTTCCCATGTTCAATTTTCAAGACGCAAGTTTTGTATTGGTTTGAATGAATCAAATTTTTTGGGGGGTTTTTTTCCGTAATATTCTCTGCACCATATTTTTGTGTCTATTGTTTGATGATGCTAAGCTGCAATGGGCAAGTTTGAAATACTCCATATTTTTTTTTTTTTGTTAATGTTGGACCTAATTGGAGAGTTGATCTTGGTTCTAAATGTAAGATCTATTTCTCATTATTCCATAATTGTCAATCTTTTTTTAATTTATTGCTATTGATGTTCCCTCATTAATAATCAAGGCTTTGAAACCCGGACCGGACGGTTCGGACCGGAAACTGGCGAACCGGTCGGTAAACTGGTCCGGTTCGGGAGTCAACCCGGGTCACTATTGTTTTTACTTTTGAAAAATCGATTTTTTTAAAATTTTTCTTTAGTATTTCATATAAATAAACCTGAAATCTTTAATTTTGTTATTGGTTTGGTCCCAAGTTAGCTTCGGTTTGACTTCGATTTGACCCACTGACCTTTGACCCAGCATTCTGGCCAGTCCGGGTTTTAGAACCTTACTAATAATCAAGTAAGAGAGAGATTAAAGAAATTAAGAAAGATGATTAGGGTATTTTAAAAATACATGTCATATTACCTAATTGAACTAGCTTCCATAATTTACTCAAATTAGAAAAATAGGTATTTACATTAATAACGGGAGGGAGTATAAAAAAATTTGGGATTAAGATAGTGATGCCGAAATAAGCTTGTGGCCTTTCTTTCCTCTAAATCCTCCCACTTTTGATGGTGAGGGAGGGAAAAATTTTCCTCTATAACAAAGGGAGGGGAATCAGAAACCTCTACCCTTCCATTCAAAGCTCTCCAACTTAACCGGGACTAAAGCAACATACATATATTTGGTAGTTCGATTGAGTCTATATTAAATTTCATTTGGCTGACTATGTCAACTCTTTTTTTTTTGTTTTTTATTACATTTCAATTATGTTGTTTTCTATTTAAATAATTATCTGTCCGTGGTAAGGCAAGTCTTTAAAATGGAAAGCAAAAACGTAGAAGCATTAAAGCAAATTTATAGTTTCAATTAAAATGTAACCCAAATTCATAGTACATATAATTATATAAAAATAAAACAATCAAAAACATGATAGGCCTAGTCTATTAACGTAAATAGGGCCACATCTTAACCCGGCCAGGTTATAAGAGACATGGTAGGCCCATACCTTGTTTTCATTCCTATTTCTAACTTGCACATGCCACATTTTGTTGTAGTTTGCGTATTTATGAGTGTTTGGATTCACTTAAAAAAAATTAATTTTGAACCCAAACCTAGGTTTTCATAAAAAATATCCAAACACTCATAGGTTTTTAAATAATCTATTGAGCCCAAACCATGGTTTTGGACCCCAAAACCATGGTTTGGGCATAATCTATTTTTTTTTGCTTTTTGCACTTTGTGGGCTCCACCCTCTCACTCTCATTGGTTCTTTTTCTGTTTGTGTGTCCCACATCACACTCCCTCTCACTCTCATCTATTCTTTTTCTATTTGTGGGTCTCATGTCACACACTCTCTCCATAATTTCTCATAATCTATTCTCTAAAATCTATTCTCCTCATAATATATTCTTAAAAAACTGATCCAAACACACTCTATCTCGTCGTTGTGGTAGTTTGCGGATGGCGAACAAAAAAAAAAAAGTTATTGTAGTTTGTGAATTTAAAGGCTTTGATACTACAAACAATTTTCCATCTTAAAATTCCTTGGCCAGTAGTCAATAAACATAATGTAAATTAAATCATTGTTCTTATTTATGACAATTTTGTATTATCCAAGCATGTTAAAAGCCGAAGTGATGGGCAGTTAAGAGATTCTACAAAACAAAGCTCTGTAAGTTGTAAGCCTGAAGATATGTTAAATGGATCGGCAATTCTGCCTTGTGGTGTTATAGCTGGGAGTTTGTTCAACGATATGCATAGCTTATCCCCGAACAAGAAGAATTTGACGGTGAATAAGAGAGCCCATCTATAGGAAGAGTGACAAAGAGCACAAACTTTAGAAAGATGGTTTTTTTTTTCCAAAAAGAAAAAACGGTAACATCTTATTGTAGAGTCACTTATGAGAATTTTTTTTATCCATTTAAGAGTCACATGTGACCCAAATAGTACCATTGGTTAAGAAAAAAAAAACTTGAAACTCTTTCTAAGATTGGGTACTAGGAGATAATGAATTTTTCTTCAAATTTAGAATTTTATAACTAATTCAATATATCTTCAAAATTAGTGGTTCAAAACTCTATTTATAGATTGTGAAAATCTTTTTTAGGGAAAATTAAGACATCGGTTCATTTTTGTCCCATTAAGTTTGAAAATAGTATTAATAGATCGTCAAAATACTCATTTATTAAAACTGGACAGGGTATTTCTACAGTATTTTTCTAGTTTTGTAGGTCAGGTTAGAAAAACCATATCTTTTAATATACATATTCAAAAATTATGAAATAAGACTCATTTTAAACTTATGAATGTGTACTATAACATTGTCAAATTTCATAACCTTGTTAAAATGTTTGCCCTGTCAAATGTCTCGCCTAAAGTCACGGCTCACCAATAAAACATCAACTAACATCACCTACTTCGTGTATTTCAGCTATGCTTCAATGTAGCAATTACCTTGACTTGTGCTTGGCTCTCATGCTTCTCCTTATGAAGCATAGATACTTGTCATCACGTAATTTAATTTACATACCTTAAGGTGCAATAAACATTAGCAATCTATACTAAGCACACAGATATATACAATCAGCCACAAATATAAATAATTTAGAAATTAGCAATAACTAATTAGTAGCTTCCTCATATTCTCCACCTTCAGGACTTCTCTCCATTCCCTTTTCTTTTGAGGAACTAGCTCTTGCTATTGGTACAGGGGAGAAAAAAAGGGAGGGGGATTCATCAGGAGAATCTCAGTAGCAAAATATGAATTTAATATATAAAGTACAATGGTATTAAATAAGCATGTAAATAGCCAATGTAAGAATAACACCTTACAAGCACATACGTATGGCTACGACACAATTCAAGCAAAGATATTACATGTTCAAAGGAATATATCATATATGGAAAATAAATATGTAAGCAGTACAATGGTATTAAATAAGCATGTAAATAGCCAATGTAAGAATAACACCTTACAAGCACATACGTATGGCTACGACACAATTCAAGCAAAGATATTACATGTTCAAAGGAATATATCATATATGGAAAATAAATATGTAAGCAGCTAAATAGAAATCATACAAGAGTAAGTTTTACTTCCTTTTACTTCTTCTTCCAAATTACCTCCCCTTGCTTGTTTTTCCTTTGCTTTGCCTCCTCTTTGGTCTTGAAAGCAAATATCAAATCCTATTAATTGTTCGTGTAGGAGAGATTAATGCTTAAACTTTTGGTACATAACTATTGTAGAATAAATCTCTCCCCATGATCCCAAATTCTAAGTTCTTACTTAACTTCTACTTTGTTGTTTGTTACTTTCTTATTATTTAACTCATAAATTCTTCCTTTATTCTTACCCCTCACAATACAAATTATGTATGAGGAATTCATTTGATCTCAATATTATAAAATTCAAACGTTTGCCTAGGACTTCCCTTGGCCGAGATATATGCACTTTTGTGCACAAAATCCACTTTTATGAGCAATGCTTCCAAACTTATCTTGGGAGTCTATTCCCACACAATATCCTCTTCTAAGCTTATCAGGAAACTTATTTTCAATTAATTCCAACTCTTACTCATCAAAATAGTGGTGGTCCGAAACAAAGGATAAAGAAAAGGTCCATAAAATTCAATTCTATTACTTCCAAACATCACATTGTCCTCTAAATGCTTTATATGTGAGATTTATCAATTTAGGACACTTATTTCATGTTATAGAACCTTTAAAACTATGAGCATTCTTATCCTTT
Organism: Inga laurina; assembly: GCA_963855925.1. Taxonomy (NCBI): domain Eukaryota; kingdom Viridiplantae; phylum Streptophyta; class Magnoliopsida; order Fabales; family Fabaceae; genus Inga; species Inga laurina. The sequence goes on from OY979711.1 coordinate 35,770,387, forward strand.
TAACCACAAAATCTTAATTTAATAAACATCCGTCATCATCCATATAAACAACTCACACAACACAACTTCTACTCCATCTGATCACTCTGTTCACTTTTTAAGTTTCACATATAGTAGGGACTTGATTAAGTACTTTTGAAATGTAAGGGGGATAAATGATCCTAAGTGCCATTTAATACTTGAATTTAAAGAATCATTTGCTTTTATAAATTTTCAGTTTAAAGATAGTTTTAAATTTCTCTTTCACCTCAACAACATGTTTCTGCTCAACTTGATGAATTTCAAATGATTCTATTCAACCTAATTAAACACCTGGTTACATTAGTTAGCTTGCTTTCGTCATAGTCCTTATGGAACGATACTCTTTTTTCACTAAATTATTACTTGCGACCTATGCGCTTGTGGTAAACTAGACGGCGAACAAGTTTTTGGCACTCTTCCCTATGTTAAATAGTGTTTCACAGCTTTTGACATCAAAATGTGTAGCTGGACTTTTTTAGGACTTGCTATGGAAAGTCTATCAACTTGCCGTAGCTAGTTACACAGAGAGCATATAAAGATCACTTGCCACGGCAAGTTTACCAACTTGCTGAGGCCAGTTATATAGAGAGCAAATAGGGATGATTGCTACGGCAAGTTTGTCAACTTGCTTAGGCCAATTACATAGAGAGTAAACTTCTTGAGAATGTTTACTTGCCACGGCTAGTTGGACAACTTGTTGAGGTAAGTTGAAGTAGTTTCTTCTATCTTTACATTGCTTCACTTCCTTTGCTCTTTCCTTGTTTCTTGGTTCTTATAAGGCTTCAACACTTGGTTTCATCCTCCTACAAAAGAGGAAGGACTTATAAATTCTCAATTGAATAAAAAATATAACAAGAATTTCTTTGATTTTTGCTTGATAGATTGATATGCACATTTTCTTATATACACTTCTTTCAATGTTCGTTTTGAACTCAAAAAATAGGTAAAAAGAGAAGAAAATGTTTTGGAATGTTATGAATTTCTAAAAGTCAATACCTGCAAAGGAAAAAAACCAGGATTTGATACACAAATATGAACGAATCAGGGCACACAAGTTGCAAAATAAAAGGATAAAATTCTTAGTTAAAAAATAGTGATAAGTAATGGAAGCCAATAAGGTTCTGGGAAAATCAAATTGCTATAAGACAGATCAAAACATTGGGAAAAAAACTTACTCAATTTGAACACACCCTCATAAATAAGCCTTTGAATAGAGATAAGGAAGCACAAGTGGGGGGAAAAACCTTAGATGATCCATCAGAATTTTCCTCCCATTGAAACCCATCAAACAACCTCAAATTTGTAGAAAACATTTGATGGAGAAGCAGAAGAAAACAGAGGCGGAGAAGCAGAAGAAGACATGGGTTCAATTTTTAGCTTCGATCTATGCGACAGCGGCTTGGGGGCAAGTTTAAACGTAGACGATGATGACAATTCTCCTTCTTGTGATTCTAGTGAATCTTCAAGATCTAGACCTCACAAGTGATCTCTCTCCAGATCTGTCAGGGAGAGGTTGGTGGCTAAAGTGGCAATGGGGATGAACCTAGTGGAGGAGGTTCGCCGGAGAGGGGAGGTATGAGGAGCGTTTGATGGTGGAGTCAGAGGAAGAGATCAGTTATCTGAGTTTTTTTTTTATTTTTTTAATCAAAAAATCTGACATGAAAAAAGAAGAGTGAGGTGGATACCACATAGGCGTAACATCTCTACATATTTGATCAACAAAACATTGATTGTTAGTGCTTGTTAACGGAGGGGTGACATTGCCCCATTCTTTACACTTTCGGGGCATTTTTGCCCTCTTAAAAACTTCCAGTTGTCTAATGCCCTTATGCAGAAACTTCCGGGGCATTAAACCCCTTAACCCTAGTTTTTTTAATTGCTTTGGGTTTAGCGCACAAACGACTTATCACATAAGCCTCTTATTTTATCATTTCATGAAGTCCAAACCAACAAATTTGATGCTCTTCTTTTTAGGCTTAGAGCACCACATCCTAGGCTTTTAAATTTGAGTCGAACATTGCCCAATTTCATTTTTTGGGCTTAGAAAGTAGGGATTAGACCATTTTACCCCTCTCCATTAGTACTAAAATTATCAAATAAATTCAAGAAATTAATTCTTAATACTTTATAAGGGTTTTCTAACTTAATTAGCTTCAATACCTTATGAAATAATTTTTTTAAAAATTTTCAAACCAAACAATAACCTTTAACTATTTTTCTTGATTTTTTTTGGGAAAATAGGCCCTTAATTTCAAAATAGCTCTAAAATTGTTTAGGTCACTTTTAGGGATGATGAAACCTATTCAAGGATTATGTTTGAGTTTTTGTGCCTAAAATTCGGGATGTTATAAGGATTTTAGAAGATTTTTTAATCAGTAGCTAATTAAGGACTAACTGTGCTAATAAAAAGCTTATAGGGAGTGCGTCATAACTATCCAAATTAGATTTTGACGGTGTGTTATAGTGATGAGCTGTTGATGCTCATCAGTTCACTTACCATCAAAAATTGTTCTGCGTATTTGGTGGGCAGAAATTCCTTTTTAATTACTTAAAGTAAAACTTATCACTAATCAAGTATAGGAGACTGAGAGGACTAGTGCACATTTATATAGTGAAAACAGAAGCTTATACAAATCACATGGATTTAACCAAACTTTCAAAAACATGACGCTCACAAACTAGCTATCTAGCTACACTCGATTATAATGAAAACAAAATTCAAAGCAGTAATGAAATCTCAAAGGGATCAAACACAGAAGAAGAGACTACATCCACAAGATCAAAAGATTCATCAAAGGGAAGAACTTTAACATCACTAGGCTATTGTTATGATAGAATCATATTGTTAGGATCATATCCCATGAAATCAAGGATTGTACATTATCATCATCATCATCATCATCATCATAGCATTAATTAAGTAGATACTCGCTTGTATATATAAATAGGCTTATTGTACATATTGAACTCAAGGAATTCAATTTTTTTCCTTCTCAGATTGCATGTATAAGAGCTTAGGGCTCTTTGGAATTATTTTCCTGCAGCGGTACAGTTCATTGGCACTGTAGTGGAGACTGTTTCAGCACTATAGTGATGCACTGTTCATCGGTACTATAGGGCGACACTATTCATCTGCATTGTAGTGCAGCACTGTTCATCGACACTGTAGCAACACACTATTTGGTACCATTCACTAGTACAGTGTTTGGTGTTGTTCACTGTTATGGTTAGTGGTTTCTATTCCATTTTCTTGGGTCTTGCTTCTATTTGAGGGTGTTTACCTTTAGTGGTTGCTGTTGCATTTGGTTAAAGGATCTAGAGGTCCTCGTTTGCTCTGTTTATGGTAATTTGTGGTACTTCGGGATTTTGTTGGAATTGTTTGTTATTTACTTATTAGTTAATTTTCCATGGCTGAATCGAAGAACTTTGATATGTTGCCTATGTCTGCTAAGATTACTACTTCACTATTAAATTGGACAAACTGTAGTGATTGGAACAAAATTGTTAGGGTTTATATTTTGGGCATTGAGAAAGAAGCTCATTTAATTGGGGACCCCCCTTCTGGTGATGAAACAAAATGTTTGGCTTGGAATAGAGCAGATGCTCAAATTTTGTTCCAACTTCGGAACTCTATTGAACCATGTGTTAGAACTGACTGACACCCAAGAGGGGGTGAATTGGGTGTAAGATAAAAACTTAAGTACTTTAAGAGTCTTTTTGTTTAATATGGGAACAAGAACAACATTTACAACTCACAAGTTTAACCAGGCACTTTGAAGCCTTTTACAAATCTCTTACAAAGTTACTGCCCCTTACACATCGTAAGGTTACAATTGAGTTACTCCCCCTTACACACCCGTAAGGATACAACTTTGATAATGAAAGATTACAATCAATCTTCTCTCTCATAAGTGAATAGATGAATACTAAAGTACAATACAATCAATCACTCTCTCAAATACACATAATATAGAAAACAGATAAGAACAAAGTGTTTGGGTCGAGATGGATAGCTTATGATATGAGCATGTTTGTGTCATTGTGTTCTCATTGGTGTTGCTCTTCATTGAATGTTCTCATATTTATAGATGAGTTGTGATAGCCGTTGAAAGCATTTCAACCTGTTCGTTAGAGTGGTGTAGCTTCATTTGACTGTTCTATGATTTTGAAAACTAGCCATTGTGGCTGGTGAATGCTCTAGTTCTGTAAAGTCAAATTTTTTCTCTTTGCATCATCTCTTCATTGTATTCATGGAGAAATACATTAAACACTAATACAATGAAGTGTTAGAGTGATTGAAAGCAAGATGGATAGAATTACACAATCATTCCATTGATTTTCAGAAGTTTCGGATACGTTGCCCATCACATTACTCTAGTGGTCACTCAAGTAATCCTGGGTTATTACTTGAGTGATCCCTCAAGTAATCACCTTCAAAATTTGGCCAAGAGCATTTCCAACTTCATTATTCGAGTGATCCCTTAAGTAATGTTTCAAATAACTTTACAGATTACTTGGGGTGATCCCTTCGAGTAATGTTTTCATTTTAATTTTAAACATGACAAATAATATATCATCAGAAATCTATCATCATCTACATTCCAATGCAAGGAGAATCAACTCCAAACTCATTCTATACAGAAAGTTATGATCCAAAGAATATCTACTGTTCTTAGACAATCTCTAAAATTACGAGCAGCAAATTCGAGAAGGCATAATTCTTAGTATATAGCTTCAAATATGACAAACTACCTATCCATGGAAATCTCTTTAATTTTGCTTTCATATGGCATTGGTTTCATCGTAATCCGATGTGTAGTTTGAGAGTTATGTCCAAAATACCAAAGTCGTCTTGTATAGTGATGGTGATTTCAGTGTTAACTTTTAAAGCTGATATCTCTCTCATCTGAACTCTTTTGAATGTGATATTTGGTCAAAATGATGTATTGGGAGTCTAGTTTCATATTTCACTAGTTTCAGCTCAATCCGACTTGTGGCTAGAGAGATATCACTAAAATACCGAACCTCTGTCCTACCACGCGAAAATAGAGCACATCAGAATTCTCATTACTCTAGTGGTCACTAGAGTAATTATGGGTCATTACTCGAGTGAGCCCTCAAGTAATCACCTCCAAAATATGGCAGTGGCATATTATTCAAGAGATTACTCGAGTAATTACCTCTAGTGGTAGCATAACTTCTGTTTAAGTCATTTTAGCTTCGCATTAACCCATTCCAACTTCCATTAACCATAGAAACCTCTAGTATCACTTCTAATAGCTTGGATATTGATATTCTCATGTGATCTTGTAAGTTCTTCTTTCTTTAATCTCTTTCTTCTTGTTTTTCCTCATGATGGTCATTCTTCATAACCCAACTAGATATTTTCTTGAATATCTTCAATCTTCTCCTTTCTTTACTTGACTTAATCTTTCTTCTTGAAATTCTCGTTAGTTCTTGCAAGTTTGTCTTTTTTCAATATCATTCTTCTTGACTCCATAACTCAATTAGATATCTCTTTGGATATCGTCAATCTTCTTTCTTTGCTTGACTAATCTACAAAATATCCAACATTAAAAATAGTAGTTAGTCAATAAAGAAAATAAGTATATTATGCAAAATTTTTGCTCTTAATATTTGATATTTATATTTGACATCATCAAAAATATTCATATCTAACACCATGGATTCTGTCTTCTGTTAGTCACTGCAATACTATACAAGAACTTATGAGTTATCTTGAATTTATGTTCTCTTGCAAAGGAAATGTTACTAGGGTTTATGAAGTCTGTAAAGGCTTTTATCATTCTCAATAGTAGGGTCGACCCTTAAAGGACTTCTTCTTGGACTTCAAAAGGTTGTATAAGGAGATGAAAGTACTCATGCCTCCACAAGCGGATCTTCTGCCTCGTATCAAGAATCTGGGATTTCAGGCTATCATCAGTTTTCTTGAAGCTCTTGACCCTTCCTATGAGACTATTCACTCTCAGATTCTGTTCATTCAGGAGCTTCCCTTTCTTGAAGATTTTTTCTCATGGGTTCTTCATGCTGATAGTTTGGTTTGTCCATTTGTTGATCTAAATACAAGTACTCTATCCGGGCATGACCCCTTTGACAATAAGAATTACGAGACCAAACATGAAACTAGTACTCCAACCATGAATTCTAGCAGTTTTATTTGCAATTATTGCAAGGAATCTGGTCACATTAAGAAAAATTATCGAAAATTACAGAATAAACATTAGCGCGATTAGCAACATGGTCTTGCTTATATTGCCCAGACACTTGATTAGTCTAATCTGGGGCCCTCGCTACAGGTACTTTGTCCTCTTATCTTGCTAATATTTCCACAAAATGGGTCATTGATTTTGGTGCCACTGATCACATGACAGGTAACCATCATTTATTTTTATCGTATGCCCCCTATGCCAACCCATCCTCTATATTCATCGCCAATGGTTCCTCGAACCATATCCTTGGATCTGGTATTGTTAAACCAACCCATCCCTTTCACTATCTTTTGTTCTTAATGTTCCTGATCTCAAGTTTAATCTTTTGTCTCCAAGTAAACTGACTCGTCATTGGAATTGTTTTATCTCAGTATTCCCTGACCATTGTTTAATTCAAGATCTTTTGATGAAGTAGGTTATTAGTAGAGGCTATGAATCTGGTAGGCATTACATCCTTGATGATCAGGTTCCACGTTCTGTTGCTTGTTTTGGTGGGTTGTCTCCCTTTGAAGTCCATTATCATCTAGGTCATGTGTCCTTTTCATGCCTTAAAAGATTGTATCCTCATTTTTCATTTGTGTCTGCTTTAGATTGTGAGTCATGTTAGTTTGCTAAACACCATCGTGTTTATTTGGCACCTCGAGTCAATAAACAGGTTGCATCCCCTTTTGAGTTAGTTCATTTGATGTTTGGGGTCCTTGTTCAATTTTGTCTCAGATTGGTTATCGATATTTTGTCACTTTTGTTGATGATTTTTCCCGAACCACTTGGCTTTACTTTATAAAACAATGTTCTAAATTGTTTACTCATTTTGGTAATTTATGTGCTGAAATTCAAACCCAATTTAATACCCCTGTGAAAATCCTTTGAAGTGATAATGCAAAAGAATATTTTTCCGCCCCATTCACCAATTATATGCATAGTCATGACATTCTTCACCAATCCTCCTTTATTGATACACTTACTCAAAATGGTATTGCTGAAAGAAAGAACCGTAATCTCTTGAAACTGCCTGAGCTCTCATGTTTCACTCCTGTATCCCTAAATTTTTTTGGGATGATGCCATGTGTACTTCTTGCTTCCTCTTAAATTGTATGCCTTTGACTATCCTTAATGGTGATGTTCCATATTCCATTTTGTTTCCCACTACTAAGTTGTTTCCTATTGATTCTAAAATTTTTGCCTATGACTGCTTTATTCGGGATGTTCATCCAAGTGCCAGTAAACTCGATCCCAAGTCCTTAAGGTGTGTGTCTTTCTTGGTTATTCTCAAGTTTAGAAAGGTTATTAGTGTTACTCTCTTGATCTCCGTAATTACCTTGTGTCCACTGATGTGACCTTTCATGAGTTTTCTCTTTTGTTTAAGTCTTTTGTCTTATCTGAGTCTCCCTCCGTTGTTGACGATCCTGATGATGTCTTGATTTATCATATCCCTATCTCACCAGTCCAAGCTGCTGCTTCAGAACCTAATATCATCATTAATGCTGATATTGCCCATGTTCTGCCTTCGCTAGTGACTACTTCGTTGATGGATTCTGTTCATGACTCCCTGGTTCTGATCCTAATTCCTTAGTTCCTCCTATTGCTGTCCCTGACCTAGTTGTCCCTAATTCTACTGCTGATCACCGTGATGACCTGCCTATTGCCCTATAAAAAGGCACCCGTCCTCATTGTCCTCCAAAACTATATACTGACTATACCTACTCTATCTCTTCCTTTGTATCCTACCAATAATTGTCCCCTATTTCCTCTTCTCTTGTGGCCACCCTTGAGTTCATCTCCACCCTGACTACTTTTCACCAAGCCTTGACTTACCTTGGTTGGCGTGCGGCAATGGAAGAAGAAATGATAGCCCTTGAAAATGTTGGTACTTGGACTCTTGTTGATCTACCTTTTAGGAAGAAAGCCATTGGATGCAAATGGATGTTTGTTGTTAAGACTAAGGTTGATGGTTCCTTGGAATAGTTAAAGCTTGGCTTGTTTCCAAAGGGTATGCTCAAACTTATGACATTGATTATTCTGAGACTTTCTCCCCTGTGACTAAGCTCACCTCAGTTCATCTTCTTGTCTCTTTGGATACCACATATCATTGGGATTTGCATCAATTGGATGTTAACATTCTTTTTTGAAAGGTGGTCTCCTTGAGGAGGTTTATATGGAGCAACTACCGGGGTTCGTTGCTTAGGGGGAGCATAGGAAAGTGTGCTACCTCCACAAGTCATTGTATAGTCTAAAGCAAAGTCCTCATGCCTAGTTCGATAGATTTTGTGGTGTGGTTAAGAAGTTTGGATTAAGCTAAAGCACGTGTGATCACTCTGTGTTCTACCAGCAGTCCGATGTAGGCATGATTCTTCTAGTAGTATACGTGGATGATATTGTGATTACTGGGAGTAACATCTCTGGAATCTCAGAATTTAAAGTCTTCCTTAACTCTCACTTCTAGACAAAAGACTTGGGACCATTAAAGTACTTTCTTGGTAGTGAGGTTTTAAGAAGCAAGAAGGGCATCAGTTTGACTCAGAGGAAGTATGTTCTTGATCTCTTAAAGGAGACTGGGAAGCTTCTAGCTGTACCAAGCAGCATTCACATGATTTTGAATCCATTCCTAGATCTTAATGATAGCATGTTTGATGAGCTTCCTGATGACCTGAAGAAAAGATTGATCCAGAGAAACTGAAGCCGTTTGCATATCCTGAGATATAGATGCCTCATTAGGAAGCTGAATTATCTAACAGTGACTCATCCTGATATAACATTCTTAGTCAGTGTACTCAGCCAATTCATGGCATCTCCAACAGTGGCACAGTGGAAAGCATTAGAGCATATCCTATATTAGTTGAAAGGTTTTCCAAGTCATGGAATTCTCTATATAGATTATCGGCACACTAAAGTTGAGTGCTTTTGTGATGTGGATCATGCAGGATCTAAGGCCACAAGATGGTCCACTATGGCTTACTGTGTATTTGTTTGTGGAAACTTGATATCTTAGAGAAGAAAAAAAGTGTTGTGTTAAAGTCAAGTGCAGAAGTAGAATATAGAGCCATGTCACAATCAGTATAAGAAATTGTGTGGGTATTTCAACTCATGAAGGAAATTGACATCACCACAACATTATCTGCAAAACTATGGTGTGACAATAAAGCAGCACTTCATATAGCATCAAACTTTGTGTTCCATGAGCGTACGAAGCATATTGAAATTGACTGTCACTTTATTTGTGACAAGATCAAAGAGAATGCTATATCTACAAGGCATATGTGATCAAACGACCAACTGACATATCTTCTGACGAACGCCTTAAATGAGACACGGGTTGAGTATCTTTGTAACAAGTTGGGTATGATCAATATATATGCTCCAACTTGAGGGGGAGTATTATTGTTATGATATAATCATATTGTTAGAATCATATCCCATGAAATCAGGGATTGTACATTATTATTATTATCGTACCATTAATTAGGTAGATACTCACGTGCCTGTATATATAAATAGGCTCATTGTACATGTTGAACTCAAGGAATTCAGATTATTTTTCCTTCTCAGATTACAAAGATAAAGGAGCATTGTTGTTGATAGAACTGGTGGGAAGTGTCATGGATGGTAAGAAAGTGATAACGTTATTTTTTTGGGGGTGGAAGATTGTATTGTTGTTGTGGTGATTATTATTAGGGAAAATCCCTTAAAAAGAATTTTTAAATTAATAAAAGACGCAAGGGTGTTCCGAAATTCCATATTTCCATAAAAGTGCGAGTACCTGATCTGGGATATTGAAATTGTAGACAAAATGACTTGCGTAACCCTGGAAGTTTTAAAATTGAAAAACGTTGAGGAAATAAGAAGGGCGAAATTGCGCGAAAACTCTGTCGGGACTCTTCATCTTCTTTCGGCATCGTCATTGTCGTTGGTGGAGTGTGGTTCCATGGCGTTGAGAGAGGATAGTAGCAGTGACATTGTGCAGCGAATTTGGGGTAGATTTGAGGAGGAGCGAAGGCGAGAAGAGGTTGTGGTGAAAGGCATTGGACAGTTGCAGAGGCACCAGTTTGCAGCTGCGAATTTGAGCTTCGGTGTTTAAGTTGGGTAAGTGGTTGTGTTTAAAATTGTATTTCATTTTAACTTATGCATTTGATTAGAATAGGGGTTCAATGTGGTTGGGTTAAAATTAGTTTGGGAAATATGGATAAAACCTATGAAGTGGTGCGGGCAGTGCTTAATTTGGAACCTCATAAGTGAAGTTGGGAATCGTTGATGTCGGTTGTGTCTAAGGCTTTAATGTATCACTTCAACCTGGAGGGAGGACAGCCGAAGCGCCATATTTTTGATGCATGGTTTATGATAATTACTTATTTGTTGTGTAGTGGAACAACATTTTATTTGGCTATATTATGTGCACATTACTCAGGACTATGTGTTTTTATGCAGACAAAGTTGGTAGGTAACCCAATAGGGTGGAAAGTGTCTTCCACGAGTAAAGAATTCTCTCCCAAAACCGTCGATTACAATATAGGCGACTGTGAGTTGATAATGGGTCTGGCACTTGTCCGTGGCCACTAGTTCTATATTGCGTTAGAGACAAAGACTATGACCTTCTACGTGCTGGACTCAATGAAGCCTGATCTAGGCAGAAAGAAGACTATGAGGAAGGGTGGCGTGAAAGATGATTACATATTTGTGTTAAACTTAATTGTAAGTTCACCTGACTCCACTGCTGTAGTTGAGGTGGTGTACTTCAGGTGACCCACATCGTAAGACGCATAAATGTTGTTTTTTCAGAGAGATAGGTTCGTTGACATCATACACATTGTTAAACCTCATCTGGCTGGGAGGAGGAAGATGTCAGATATTGTGTGGCCTCCTGTTGTGCAACAGAATAATCTGCAAGCTTCTTCACATTTGCCTCTTACAATTTAGCTTGCATTGTTTCGTGAAGTAACACAATGTTTTCATGTGGGTGAGAGTACAGGAGGGACTGTAGTGTTCATGTTATTATTTGGTTGAGCCAGTGGACCCTAGAAGGTGATTTCCATTATGAAAATGTAAGTGGTCGAAATTTCCCTCTGTACGCATTCTTATTTACTTGTGATTTCCATTATTGTTTCCATTGAACCTGACACTGAGGGAATTACTTATTTGCAGGAACAAATTCAGCAATTGCGGAGCGACATTATATGGTGGTTAGTTAATCATCCGCTGAATTTAAAGCGGGACACAGCTCTGGCCCTCATTCCCTCTGGATAAAAGTCCAGCAAAAGACATGCTTAGGTTATGTTCCCGCGATATAGTAATGTCAACACTTGTCCATGTAAAGTATTGTTAACGTCATAGAGTCATGTACGGTACAGTGCACTGACAAATTGATGCACTTTAAGGTACATTAATGACATATATGTTGCAATTACGGGATGCAATGTTTCCTAGTTCACTCGTCTATCATGTCCTTCTAAAATGTATTTGTATGCCACCAACAATATTTTTGTTCCTCTGTCACAATGTAACTATGTCCTTGCCATGAGAGGCAGGTTAAAATGTTTTTTAAGAGAACTAATATCCCTAACACAAAGGGCTAATGTAATGAGGCACAATGAATAATATGCTATTTAGGGTTGAATGATGCACACATTACATAAGGATACTACGCATGTGCGCCACTTCCATTTCCAACTGCCAATAATCTGATCAGCATTGCTAACAATCCATAGTCAACAATGATGATGCACACATTACATAATGATTGTGTCCAATCATAAATTGATGTTACCTAGACAATGCTTTGGTGTCTCAGTCAAGATGGCCATTGAGCAGTCGAGTTGATATCAGCACTGGACAGTAACAAGCGAGTTATTGTTTAGAGCCTTGCGTTGCTTTCCACATCTCCACTCGACTTAAAGATTACAACTCGAGTTACTTGCATAATTGGACGGTTTCCAGACAGTGCTTTTGTCAAGACTTATGAGTACGAACTCGAGTTGTCTGATTATCAACTCGAGTTCTAGCATAACTGGAAGATAACCTAATGGTGATTGTGAGAAGCGGCACCAAACTCGAGTTGCGTAGAAGGTCACTCGACGGCGTTCTTGGATGACTTACGAAGCTGACTCAAGTTGTCCAATTATCAACTCGAGTTGTCGTCATCACTGGAGGGTAACCCAATGGTGATTGTGAGAAGCGGCACCAAACTTGAGTTGCGTAGAAGGTCACTCGACGGCGTTCTTGGATGACTTATGAAGCTGACTCGAGTTGTCCAATTATTAACTCGAGTTGTCGTCATCACTGGAGGGTAACCCGATGGTGATTGTGAGAAGCGGCACCAAACTCGAGTTGTGTAGAAGGTCACTCGACGGCATTCTTGAATAACTTATGAAGCTGACTCGAGTTGTCCAATTATCAACTCGAGTTGTCGTCATCACTGGAGGGTAACCCGATGGTGATTGTGAGAAGCGGCACCAAACTCGAGTTGGGTAGAAGGTCACTCGATGGCGTTCTTGGATGACTTACGAAGCTCACTCGAGTTGTCCGATTATCAACTCGAGTTCTAGCATCACTGGAGGGTAACCCGATAGTGATTGTGTTTGTTGTTGTTAAATGTGCATAAGTCATGTGCAAAAAGCAACATGTAATTCGTGATACTTGGAGTCCGTAGCAAAAAAAGAAAACCCATATGCACTTTAAACCTAACGCATGGACGAAGTCTTTGAAACATTTACTCTAAAATTAATTCTTTGCTGAACTGCATGTTACGAGAATTAATAAATAAACGTTAGAACTGTACTCGTCTAAGCATCTGGATTAACGTCTTCATCGTTTTTGACTACCTCATACATTTCGTCCTCCTCCCATGCGTCATTTCCTTCAATCGCCTGTGATAGAACATTCAGTCCTTCTGGTTCGTTCATTATGTGGTACAGCCAGCTGACTTCTGTGTCGTATATGCAATTTTTGCATCCGGGCTGGCATGGTTGGTTCTCACAGAATCTATGTTTGGGATAGTCGAATATGTTCCTGTTCATACAATCGCTCATATAAGTGCGTGTAGAATTCATGTAACTGAGTTTCTAATTATGGTGTGGTTGTCTGCGAAGGGTGCCGGCTAAGAGCTTTAAATGTTTTCCTGATGGGATAAACGAATAGGTTATAATTTATGGGACTGAACCGATTACTTGACCAAAATATATATGATTAGTTTCAGTTCTCTTACGATATATAGTGGCAGAAAATTACTTGCAATGGTGGAATTAATTCACTAGAATCAGACAGTACTTAGTAATTAACCTTATTATATATTTTAGGCAATGAAAGTTGTTTCGTTTTTACTATATCTAACTTTGAAGTTCAACGCGTTCCTCGTCCGTCAGAGTTGAACTTCAAGTTTCTGTTACAGACCTAAAGTTATTTTTGAATTAGAGAGATCACCTCAACTTGATTACTTTCTTTAATCTTAATTGAAATTCAGTCAAAATCCTTGCACCGTTAATTTAGAAGGGTCATCATATTTTTTGACATCTCCTATTTCGGTGGACATCCAAGAGAACTTTTGGTGCCTTTAAGAAATTAAGGTTTTAAACTGAAAAAACCAATTTAAGATTGAACGCAATGTTTGAGGCTTTACAGTATTCACATATCCAAAGGAATAATTTTGTTGGTTTAATATAGGTCTTCAAAATGAATTTAGAGATCTTCTTTGAATCGCGAGACTTTAATTTCAAAACCCACTCAAATTCCTTTGGAAAAGCCACTCAAATTCTTTAGACTAGACTCTTTTTTCTTCTACAAATTTGGATCCTATAACATCTGATGTTGTTGCTCCTTCACCCTGGATAATATTTGGTTGTCAAAATGGTAAACGTTATAATTCAGATTTTGCTGATTGTAGTAGTTAAAATTATGCATACATATTCATATGGGAAGGTTGGTAAATTTTCTGTTCAGTAATTGTTTTACGGAGAAAATTGAATTATTGAATATGGTCTAATCTCCAGAAGTGGGATGATCACCCTGCAATGTTGTGAAAATGGAAAACTCGAGTTGTGAAAGTTTAATAAGATGTTGTGAAAATGTAAGAATGTGTGAGTGAACTCGAGTTATCAATTCATAACTCGAGTTCTGCATCCTATAAGCTAATCACTCGCCGGTTATCCTCCAGTGATGATATGAACTCGAGTTGTGAAAATGCAAACTTGAGTTGTGAAAGTCTAACGAGATGTCATGAAAATGTAAGAATGTGTTGGTCAACTGAGTTATCAATTCATAACTCGAGTTCTGCATCCTATAAGCTAATCACTCACCGGTTACCCTTCAGTGACGATATGAACTCGAGTTGTGAAAATGCAAACTTGAGTTGTGAAAGTCTATCGGGATGTCGTGAAAATGTAAGAATGTGTTGGTGAACTGGAGTTATCAATTCAAAACTCGAGTTCTGCATCCTATAAGCTAATCACTCACCGGTTACCCTCCAGTGACGATATGAACTCGAGTTGTGAAAAAGCAAACTCGAGTTGTGAAAGTATAACGGGATGTCGTGAAAATGTAAGAATGTGTTGGTCAACTCGAGTTATCAATTCATAACTCGAGTTCTGCATCCTATAAGCTAATCACTCGCCGGTTACCCTCCAGTGACGATATGAACTCGAGTTGTGAAAATGCAAACTCGAGTTGCGAAAGTCTAATGAGATGTCGTGAAAATGTAAGAATGTGTTGGTAAACTCGAGTTATCAATTCATAACTCGAGTTCTGCATCCTATAAGCTAATCACTCGCCGGTTACCCTCCAGTGATGATATGAAATCGAGTTGTGAATGGCAAACTCGAGTTGTTAAAGTCTAATAGGATGTTGTGAAAATGTAACGATGTGTTGGTAAAGCCTAATGTCGAGTTGGGAATCATGTCAATGATGCAGCAGATGTTGACGATAACTGTGAAGAAGATGACGAGTCGTTGGAGGTGATGGTCGGTAGCTGCGATCATTACTAAATTTTCCCAGGAAGTGATTGGGTCAAGACTCAGACAATTCGAGTGATTTTCCAAACTTATTCATTACTTCTTATGATCGCTTGAGTGTTTTTAACAATCTCTTCTTTGTTTATCCCTGTTTTTTAGCTCATATACACAGGATCCTATAAAAGAAGAAGATGATGAGTTGTTGGGGGTGATGACATCGGAGTTGTTGGCAACCGAGAAGAAGATGACGAGTGCTCAAGATTTCACTATGTTTTCTTTCTAATTTATCTCAACTCATGGCATCGGAGTTATTGATATTGTTTAACTTTTGGTACTTCTCATTTTTTGACAACATCATTTAGTTCAGAGAAACACAAAATATTAAATGTTGTGGACTATAGCAATCCAAGGCCATGGATCCAGGGTCGACCAACGGCACCGATGACGACAGAGAAGATGAATGGTCTTGAATGCGTTTTAGCGCCATTATCACGCCTCCCTCAACGCTTTTCAATTTCAAAACTTCCAGGGTCACGCATGTCATTTTGTCTCGAATTCTAATATTCCAGTTCAGACACTCGCACTGATCTGGGATATGGAATTTCATAACACCTTTGCGTCTTTTGTTAATTTAAAAGTTCTTTTTGAGAGATTTTCCCTTATTATTATTATTATTATTATTATTAAGGAAGAAGATTATGAAACTAGAGGTTGAAAGATCGTTAGAATTATCAAATGTATGGGCATCAGAGCAAGTGTGGTAGCCAAAATAGGTAGTTCTGAAGAGAGGACGGTCGTCTTGGATTCTCTGGACTTGTTTGGTTGCTTCACATCCCTGCTCATGCCTGTAACTGCATCTGAAGTAGCTCCTGCATGCATCATCATTTTATTCTAATTAAATGAATATGTGGAGACTAGAAGAAAACCAAATATCGAAGTGAATCTTATAAAAAAGAGCAACCGAAGAAAATTAAATAAAAAGAAAAAAAGATTTGAAGATTTAAAATATTTTATTTTATTTCGTGTATACCTTTGTGCGCACATGACACCATAAAGTTTTTTTTTTGGGTGAAAGTTTTAAAAATGCTTCAAAAATGCAATGACCGTTAAGTCAACTAATGTTGACCATTTCACAAACATATCAATAAGGAAAATTCTGCAAAAGTACACATAAAGGTTCCAAAATAGTGTAAAAATACTACATTAATCATTAAGCCAACCAATGTTGACTGTTTAACAAACAGTTCCCACATGCGTTGCTCAGTGGTTTCGATCCCATCACCCCTATTCGCCACTAGGTGTCTTATGCACGATGCAATGCATGAGTTCACAACTCTCTCCTTTTCTTTGGTTTCTTTGCTGTCAATGAATATTATTAGAGGATTTGGATGCGTTGATTTCCTTGACGACGGACAAGTGGTCCTCAACCTCCTATTTGTCTCCTTCTAGTGCATGGCTAATTTATAATAATGGTGCCCCTAATCTTCTTCTCATTAACTTTGAGGAAAAACCACTGACGACAAAGAAACCAAAGAAAACAATGGCGGATGAGGTGGCTAGGAGAGGAGTAGCTGTACACCAAGGGAGTGCAGGCATTGTGTCATGTAGAAGATCACACATGGTTTACCCCTTTAACCCCCTTCCCTGTCCTACTCCCCTATTCAATTCCCTGAACGGGAGATTGTAGGGAGTGGGGACTTGAACTCTCCCTTACTGAATCTTCAGAGAAGGTAAAGCAGAGTTCAAGAACTGACTAGACTTATTCTACTATCTTTCTCTTTGGAAGTAATAATTAGGTACTTATTAGGATTATGATATCATATACTTATCGGGCCTTCCTTGTCGGAGAGTGTTCTCATGCCTTCACACACTTGTAGGCGCGTGAGCTAGTCATTACTACGTTCGTGCTCCAACACCTGCTCCTCCGCACGCGTTGCTCACTCATATCTCCCTTACCTCTCCTGCGTTTGGCTGATCGTACTCTCGTATTCGTCTATGTATTCGGACCTCCTCTTAGAGACGCTTGCTTGGAGCGAAAATGTCATGCGACCCATGTGGAGACTATTTGTTAAATGGTCAACATTGGTTGAGTTAACACTTGTGACATTTTTTCATCATTTTAAAACTTTGATGTATACTTTTATACTCCCTCCTCCCTCCGGTCCTAAATATAGGATATTTGCACTATAAATTATGTCCTATATTTAGGATCGGAGGTAGTATCATTTTCTTGACTAACAAATTTGCAAAATGGTCAATGTTGGTTAATTTAACGGCTGTGGAATTTTTGCAATATTTTGGAATCTTCATGTGTACATTGACACCATAAGGAAATTTAGAGTCAAGTGTATATGGAAGAATACTTGGGTGGATTTGTGCCTTAACTACCTTTGAAAAACCACATTTTAAACTTTCAAACTTCAAATTGAATTTGATGTGATCGACATTTTATAAATCGTCCAACACAATCCCTTATAGAGAGATATAGGTAGTTTGCTGATTAATTTAAGACGATTCAAAGCGAAACAAGTTAGGCAGACGATTTTTATAACATAGGTAACTTTTGTTTTTCTTTTTGGACCAAATAATTTGAAGTTTTTCACCCAAAAGAAAACCTTGAAGTTTAAGTTAGAGGAGTAGGATGCAAAAAGTACCATTTTCTTAATTTAAAATTAAAGAAACGGAGAAAAGGAGGAGATCAAACCTGGGATACGTACTTGGCATGTTGTATGAGTTTTTCGCCATACTTTCTCCACACATGCCCATCTTGCTTTGGACTAATTTTGGAGTCCTCCTCCCAGGTAATAAGAGTATTGAGTTTCCTGCCACCAAACTTACATATATTAAATTTATAGTATCAGGAAATTTATTAATTAAAATGAGTGATATTTTTATATTTTATGGTGATGAAATGGTGCAGTGCAATTTTGAAATTTTTACAAATTCTCAAAGCAAATAAATCAAACCTGTGTACAACTTTAAAGTTTTGTTTTTGAAAAAACATAAAAAATTTAAAATCGTGTCATTTCATAAAATCTAATTATAAAAAAAAACATTTGGGAGGTTGGAACATTACAAAGAACGATATTAGAGAATGTTAGAAAGAGGTATATTAGAGACATGTTTCCTAAAACATTTGATAATGAAAAACTAAGAACTTTGAAGTTGAAAGAGAGATGAAGAAATTTAATATGAATATATATATATATATATATATATTGGATTTAACTGAAGCATCTTTTTTTGGGAGAGCAAGTTGTTCCATATAAATTAACAATGGTGGGGCTTTTGCTCTTAGAAGGACTCTGGTGATGAGATTTATGAGAGTTGCTGTCAGGTGGCAAAGAATCTGCAGAAACATGATGAGAGTGGCGATGATTGTTGAATAGCAGAATGGCATTTGTGAAAGAATCCAACATCTTCGCCACAAGATCCTGAGCATACGACGTCGTCTAAGAATCTTCATCTTCTCCATCACTACTTAACTTTAAGATCATTCGTCCAAGCTGCTTCGCAATCTCATGCCCTTTCTCCAGCTCATCCTTCATTGCCACTTTCTCCATAACCACTCTCTCTCTCTCTATATAGAGCCTGTATAGTGTTTGTCTCTCTCTCTTTCTCTCACTCTATATATATATATATATCTGTTTGGGTAGAGAAGAAGTCGAGAGTACTAGAAGTTGTACGTTGCGTGTGAGCTTATATAGGAAGGAGAAGGGTATGATAGCATTTTAGACAGCAAATTGAGTTTGAATCTTAAATTCAGTCAAAGAAATTGCAGAGAGATTCTTCCACGCCCTACATAAGCCTTGTGGGACCGACCCTACTGATTGCCGGTCACGATTTCTCAAGTTCGTTGGTGGTGGGCTTATCTTATTTGCCTGGGAATGGGATGAGGTCTGTATACGGGCGTTGACTTCACAATGACGCGTTGACCACGAGGAGATGGCACGTGGCAAACATTCATTGCCTGGAGTCCTAATCAATATTGTTTTTGGTAGTTTTTGTTAAATTGAAGAAGATCAAACAAATCAATATTTGATTTTGAATCAGTCAAACAAGAATTGACTGAATTGATAAAATGAGTATTAGTGATGTAAATAACCTTGTGAAGCCATTCATGCTTTGCTATGCAATCAAGGTATTTTCTAGATAAGTCTAAGAGTGTTTATCCAACAAATAAATAAATTTAAGAGTAATTTTCTTACTTAATGAACTATTTGAGAAATATGGGCATCAATGAGGCATATTTATGATTCAAGCAAAATTCAATGGATCATTTGGTTTACAAAACTCAAAATTATGATTCTAAAATTGGGAATATTCTATATATTGCATATTGCCAATTTAAAGTGTGTTTTTTAGAAATATCCTTCATAATTAAAAGTTGGTCAAGCTAATTAGATAAATAAAACAATAGTTCTACGTTTGGTCCTAAATATAGAATCTCATTCGTAGTATAAATTGCACTATAAATAAGATTTTATATTAAAAACTAGAGGTAGTATTATTTTGTTCTATCAATATCATTTCAACTAGATTTAGTAAAATGAGTTGAGCCCACTAGTTCAGTCCACTTAAGCATGAGCAGGCCAAGGGCTGGGCTTCGGAAAACATTATTTTAAGCTAAGTGAGTTTTTAGGCCCAACCCTTTTAAGTCCAAGCTCATCAGAGGTTGCCTTTTGCTTAGGTCTTAGGGCTTAGGTTCCCTTGCTCCAATAGATCGAGGGCGCCTTGTTTTAAGCCTGCATATTATTATTTTATCATTTGAGGTATAATTTAACCCTTTTGATACTTATATTTGTTTATTTTTTATTCAGTTAATATTTTCTTAGAGGAGTATGATGCAAAAATATCAAGAATATTAATGCTACTATGGATCATTTTTCTATCATGATTTAGAGCAACGGTTTGATTTGGTTTAGTTTTGGTAATATTTATTATTTGAATTGAAAACTTTAGTTTGCTAATATTTACCAATACTAGCATGATAATTGGAAAAATTATGTCTTGAACTGGTGGAAAAACAATCAACATTAATTTTTAGTTCTTTTAAGGATGACAAATTATAGTCTTAACTTTTTTGTGTTGATGTTATTGATGATTTTTAGTGTTTGTGACTTAAATTTGATGATATATATGTTTGTTTTATTTTTATATGCTTGAAAAGAGGTAAGAAAAAAGGCATTGTTATCAAAAGGGCCTAAAACCCATGGGCTGGCATGAGCCCGTGAGTTCAAGGGATGGTTTTGCGAATAGGGCTGATTAAGGGAAAGTGGGCTTTAAGGCTTGAGCCCATTTAGGCCTGAGTCCATCAAACTGGACAACCCATTTTCTTTCCTGTAGTTTGAATGCTCTACCATCCATATATATACTTCACCATCTTAATTTGTAACTTGATTAAGTTTTCCTTAAATGGTTTAAACAAACAAGAATATCATTTTTTTTAAAAAAAGTTGAATTTATATTTCTAACAAATAATAATAAAAACAAGAAATATTAAATGATGGTTATGCATGCTAATCATATCAAGACGAAGATAAATTCTTAGTGCCTAAAAATGGTGAGTTGCCTTTGTTGATTTTCCAAATGTCAAAGGATGCGTATGACGGGAAGAATGCAACAAAATTACTATTATCATATAAGGGAATCGATTATGTGCGCAAACTACAACTTGTATAAGACTTTGTAATTATATGGTTTGTGGAAAAAATTAGTATTAAATGAAGGATATATCATCCTTATTAATTACACGTAGACTCGTTCATTCATTGTTCTTTCCTTTACGAATCTTTGTACATTAGTCAATTAGTTTCTTGGACCCAAAGAAACAACCCTACTAGATTCGGGAAAATAATTTTGCTGGTATATATCTATACTTTTCCTCAAATTTTAATTTGATACCTATATATTTTTTTTCTTAATTAAAACATTTAATTTTCTTGTTTTAGAATCGTTAACCTTGTAACTTCGCTTTGTTAGCATTATTAGCCCTTTACAGAAACTAATTATGCTAATAGAGCAAAGTTAAAGATTTAACTGAGAAATAAAAATACACAAGAACCAAATTAAAAATTGAGAAAAAGTATAGATACTTTCAAAATGGTGTTTCCACTAGAATTTTTTTTTAAAAAAAAAACTTTTTCGCCTCAACTGCGTGCACACACACTCGTACATAAATACGTGTTCGCCAAGACACACACACACACTTATAGATGGAGATTTGTATTTGGGTGTTACGAAGGCCAGTGACGTCACTGGGCTGAAATCATTTGTTAGAGCCACGAATTAAATCAAATCAATACTACCTCCAATCCTTAAAATAAGATTATTTATACAACAATTTACACTATAAACAAGATTAGTCTTATATTAAAAACTAAAAATAGTATTTCGTATTGAACTAGTCAAACATGAATTGACTAAATTGATATTTGATATAAACTTTGAAGGCACCGTCATTTTGCCATGAAATTCATGATTCTAAAACCAATGTAAATATTAAATCCCTTATCATCTATTAATATTAAATGAAATTTGGGAGACCTATTTGTATTTAATTTTTTTTCTTGGACTTATGAATAATATCTCCTTATATGTATTGCATATTGCCAATCTAAAGTTAAAAAAGAAAAAGAAAAATCTCCTTTATAGAGGCTGGTCAAACTATTTTATTTGGAAAACTAGAACCCTAGCTATCAAGTGGCTAAGACAAAAGTATAATTTTTAATAAATTTAATTTCTATTTCAAACAAATAATAAAATTCAGAATTCTTAAATGATGATTTTATATTATATTAAGTCAAGAAAAGTAAAATCCAAAGGGTGTGGAATGGTGAGTCATGAATTGAGTTGCCATTGTTGATTTTTCAAAATCAAATGATACATGGTAACATGAAGAAAGCAACAAAATTAGTACCACATCCCATCCGATCATAAATGCAAAAGCTATTTGATGATTTATTTTTGCCTTAAATGTGAAAGGGAAAATTCTAAATAAATACTATTTGAAAATATATAACTCTAAAAAGTCTATTAACACTTTAAAAAGATTTAGAGGTACCAAGTACCAAATTGGATTTTTCAAGTTTTGACACATTTATCATTTTACCCCTCAATTTTTTTTTAAAATAATAGTGGTGCCCCCGCCGGAGCACCACTGCCGGCCGGCCGCAGCCACCCAGGTGGCCGGCCGACCAGGACCCCCAATGGTCAGAGCTCCGGTCGTCGGTGATAGGAGGTCCGGCCAGTGGAAGTTTTTTTTGGTGGGGAGGGGGTTTTTTTTTCTTGAAAAAAAGTTGCATAGAAATGGTAAGGGGTGGGATCGAACCCATCCCATCCCTTTAGAAAAAAAGCATGGTGACCACTAGACCACCAAAGCTTTTGCATTATATATATGCATTATTAAATATGTATAATATAATTAAATGTGTAGTAGCTTTGACAAAGTCAGTAATGGCGTTGACAAATTCAATAATGGAAATAACAAGATTCATAATAGTATTGACAAAATCGTTTGCTGATGAACCTTGACTTGCATGTTTTCATTAGCATTTTTGCACAAAACGTTTTTGTCAAAACCATTACAATTCTTGTCAAAATCATTACTAAACTCGTCAATCTCATTACTAAATTTGTTAAAATCATTTTATTTATATTATGAATGTTTTCATAATGGAATCTCATAATGAGATTGTCAAAACTATTACAATTCTTGTCAATCTCATTATTAAACTTGTCAATCTCATTACTGAATTTGTCAATCTCATTACTGAATTTGTTAAAATCATTTTATTTATATTATGAATGTTTTCATAATGGAACCTCGTAATGAGATTGTCAAAGCTATTACAATTCTTGTCAATCTCATTACTGAATTTGTTAAAATTCTTTTATTTATATTATGAATGTTTTCATAATGGAATCTCATAATGAGATTGTCAAAGCTATTACAATTCTTGTCAATTTCATTATTAAACTTGTTAATCTCATTACTGAATTTATTAAAATAATTTTATTTATATTATGAATGTTTTCATAATGGAATCTCATAAACTTGTCAATCTCATTACTAGTTTTGCCAATCTCATTATGAGATTCCATTATGAAAACATTTATAATATAAATAAAAGGATTTTAACAAATTCAGTAATGAGATTGACAAGTTCAGTAATGAGATTGACAAGTTTAATAATGAGATTGACAAGAATTGTAATAGTTTTGACAATCTCATTATGAGATTCCATTATGAAAACATTCATAATATAAATAAAATGATTTTAACAAATTTAGTAATGAGATTGACGAGTTTAGTAATGATTTTGACAAGAATTGTAATGGTTTTGACAAAAATGTTTTGTGCAAAAATGTTAATGAAAACATGCAAGTCAAGGTTCATCAGCAAACGGTTTTGTTAATACCATTACGAATCTTGTTATTTCCATTATTGAATTTGTCAACGCCATTACTGACTTTGTCAAAGCTACTACACGTTTAATTATATTATACATATTTAATAATGCATATATATAATAAAGAAGCTTTGGTGGCCCGGTGGTCACCATGCTTCTTTTTTAAAGGGGTGGGATGGGTTCAATCCCACCCCTTGCCATTTCTATACAATTTTTTCTCAAAAAAAAAAAACCCCCACCCACCAAAAAAACTTCCACCGGCCGGACCTCCTATCACCAACGACCGGAGCTCTGATCGTCGGGGGTCTTGGTCTGCCGGCCATCGGGGCTGCGGCGGCCGGCCGGCGGTGGTGCTCCGGCGGGGGCACCACTATTATTTTTAAAAAAAAATTGAGGGGTAAAATGGTAAATGTGTCAAAACTTGAAAAACTCAATTTGGTACTTGGTACCTCTAAATCTTTTTAAAGTGTTAATTGACTTTTTAGGGTTATACATTTTCAAATGGTATTTATTTGGAATTTTCCCAATGTGAAATCTCGATTTACTTTATTTACAAAATTTATAATTTTTTTTTCTCAAACAATAATCCATATTAGTTGCACGTATTAAAAGAGAATTTCATGAATAGGATATTTTCAATATAAATGATTAAAAAAGGTGTCTTAGCAAAAGTAACACATTTTTTATAAATAAATTACTTAACTAATTTTTTAATATATGTAAATTAATTATATAGTTCTTACATTTAGAATTACAGTAGCACTTATTGTTTATATGAAATGAGCACATGCCCTTACTACAACTTTTATACGAAATTGTAATTTGTAATTATGGTTTATGGTAAAAAAACAAAATCATAATGCTCAAAACGAGTGTTAAATGAATTAAGGATATCATCCATATATGAAGCTATATGTACCGCATGCTCACATATGCTCCTTCATCCACTTTTATTTTATTTTATTTTCTTAATTTGTTGAAACTATTTTTCCTCTCACTCATTTCAATTTAAATATTAAAATTTTGGTCTGGCAAAAAACTCTAGTCTTCGCACATTTAGGTTAATTAGTTGCTTAGACCCTTATTTATTTTTAATATGATCTTGTCATATGTAATGACACGGCCCCCCACCGCGTGGGCCATAGAGTTCTGCCGAACCACACCCCACCAGGTAGTCAGGATTTGTCCATCCCCTTTCGCCGCTCTGAGACTTAGGGATTTTGCTCAATGAGTACATACACTCTTTCCCAAAGAGTCGTCTCCCCAGGATCGAAGAAGTGACTTGAGGGTCAAGTACACACCCCATGTGACTCTTGGTAACCAAGTGCTACCAAGAGTCACATGGGGCGTGTACTTGACCCTCATGTCACATCTTCGATCCTGGGGAGGTGACTCTTTGGCGAAGAGTGTATGTACCCATTGAGCAAAATCCCTAAGCCTCAGAGGGGCCGGGGGGAATTCTGGCCATCTGGTGGGGTGTGGCCCGCCATTGCTCTGTAGCCCACATGGTGGGGGGCCGTGCCATTATATAAAAAGACGCCTTTTTATTTTCACACCCCCCACAGTCACACCACCGCTTTAGGGCCTAGAGATGTGTGGCGAGGTGGACTCAATCAACATATCCTTGCCACCCCTGATAGTGGGTTTCTTTCGCCTTCCCAGGTTTCGAACACACATCCTGGGGCTATAAGACATATGCCATGTGAAACTTGGTACCATTGAGCTAAGTCCTGGCATGGGGATATGCTGATTGAGTCCACCTCACTACACATCTTCGGGCCCTAGAGGGGTGGCGTGACTGTAGGACATGTGACATGGTAGTATAAAGTGTGAACCCCCAATCATGCTGAGAACATTGTGGAATGTAGAAAGGGTAAGAAAAAGAAATTTTAATATATGCTCTTGCAGTTGATGTTGGCTACACACACACACACAATGAAAAAGTTGTTGTATACTCCCTAAGGTCTTTAATATAAAAGCAAGATAACTAATTTTTAGATATTAAAAAATTTATTAAGTTAGTTATTTTGTAACAAATATGTGTTACTTTGCTTAGTATACCCTTTTTAAAAATGGGCGTTGTTGCTACCATTAATGAAAATCCCCTTCCTATGTGCAAAGTAGATTGAGAGATTGAGTCATATGTGAGCTAATAAGGATACTTTGGAGAGAATATTATAAATTTGAGGGATAAAGTGTACTAAGGTCTTATATTTATGATTAAAGTAAGCTCCTTATCTAACTTTTATAATTAGTATTTATTTTTAATATGCTCTTGTATTTGTTTGAACTGTGAACCTTGAAAGTTGTGGGACATTGGAACAAGGGCAAGAAAATAATTTTTAATATTTGGACGGTTACCTAAATTAGTTTTAAATAATGGCTATACAACACTATTTAATTACTGGTTAATTGTTCTTTAGTCATCGATTTATCTTTAATATACATATCTACTTTTTGTTTTTGAAAATAAGTGACAACGATTGGGCAATTGCAATATGACACAATCCATTCATCGTATTTGTGGATACACATTCATAATCCCTACTATATTGATCTTTATTACTTCAAATCTTAACGGTAAAATAACATCTTTTGCGGGTTTTAGGGTAGGACCAAAAATAGTGGTAAGATAAAACCCCCAAAAGATGCTATTTTACAGTTAAGATATGAAGTAATAAAGATCAATACATAGTAGGGATGATGAAGTGTCTGTGTATATAAACGAAGTAGGATAAAAAAAAAAGGAAAATGATAAGAAAATACCACTTAAGCTTCAATATTTCAAATCAGTAATTTTCTACTAAAATGAGTTATCAATTACTATATTCTTTTATTGAATACCAATACTCTTATAGGCAGTAAGATCGATTTGGAACTTTGAAGTTTAAGTGATATTTTCTTATATTTTTCCCTAAAATAAAAGTGAGTCTGGAGTGTTGTAGGAAAGTAATTTTTTCTACATGTTATTTGGTTCAAAAATATTTTTGCATAAAAAATTACAAAAATTTCATTTTCATGTTGTTATAACATTTAAATCATGCCCATATCTTATTTTAGTATTTATGATATGATTTTTCGATATCCAATACTCATTTGTACTTTCTACTACTAAGTTTTTGGCCTGATACGTTTCTAATAAAGAGAGGATTATATTACATAGATATCCCAAATAAAGAAATTAATTATCCATAGACATGAGTCACCTATAAATAGTGAAGTTTAACATGTAAATTTTGAAGCTTGACCTATAAATAAGATACTGAAGAAATAATTAATTTTCTTATTAAGGACCTGATGATTGTAATTTTTTCTTTTAATAAATTATTTTATTGAATACATATTCAAATAGCCATACCAATAATTATATATGTATGTATGTTGAATATTTCGGTAAAAGGGTTTGAAGGAATTGGATGTGAGCGGAGGCCTTGCTTCAAGATTTTACCTCCCCCTCCCCTCATAACCCCTCCCCTCCAAAATTGGGGGATTTTGGAGGGAGGAGATAATATTTTCGCTTGATCTGACTTGTTTTCCCATACTTATTTTTTATTGTACTCTCTCCGGTCCTTAATATAAGATAGATATATTTACCTAAGTTAATTAAATTAAGGAAGTTTGTTGAGTTAGTTAATATGACATATATTGAGTTAGTTAATATGACATATTTTCTACAACACTCTAGCCATCTTCTTTAATTCCTTCATTCTCTCTCCTTGATTATTGTTGAGGGAGCATCAATAGGGGTAAATTATAAAAAAATTGATAAATATGAAACCATGTCTTTCTCTTAGGACCAATGTCAACTCCCCAAATATGTTTTATATGACCGGAGTAGTAGTAGATTACCCTTCTTTCCACAAATCCCATGCTCACTTGTTGTTCCTATTCCTCCTCTTCCTCATCCTCGACTATCATAACCTCTTAGCCTCGTGATTAGCAGTTCACCTTTGTTAACCGCCTTCAGCCATTGAATTTGTTGTGACACCTTACCTTTCTACTAGTTATATGAGTTACTACATAATGATTTTGAACCACTAAGCCATGTTTGATTCTGGGAAGTAAACATTTTCAAAAATAGTTTGAAAACTTAACCCAAACACATGGTTTGAACTTGTAAATGAATAGGCTTTTATGAAAAGTTTAAATTATTTTAAAACAATTAATCAGTTGTTCAAACTCTTCATTAAAACTAATCATTCCTTAGACTAGATTTGATAATATTAGAGTTCTTCTCTGTTATCTTATTTAATCTATCATTATCTAAGTTATGGGCCCGAATCATGTAAATTCCCATCCTTGTTTGGATATTTAATCATATTATTAATACTACTACCCCTACTATGCATGTTGATACTACTATTATGTATACTGATTCCACTATGTACATTTATGTTCATATGTAAATATATATATAAAAAATTGTAGTCATATGAGGCTAACCAAAAGTCCTATATGTATAAATAAAAATATTATAAAGATAACTAACAAAAAAAACTATTAAGCTTCTCTAGCTTCTTAATTATCAGCGATATATCACTCCTTTGCCCTATGACCTGCTTTCCTTTGCTGTATGTCATTTTAGGAAAGGGCTGAGATTCCTAAGAATCTCAATAGTAACAACAGATAATCATAAAATATGCTAGTCACTATTACAGAATAAAGATATTACTATCCCAAGGGATGTCTCTTTTTCAAAAAGGGAAGTAAAAACACAGAGGCAGTGGCAATTTTATAAATAATGAAATGAAGTGGCAACTTTAGGTGTCCCAAATTATAATTAGGACGTCTAAAGTAGAGTTTAGACGTCCCAAATTTTAATTGGGATGCCTCAAGATTCCCGCAAGAATCAAAAATTAAAGGATGAACAAATCTGAGCTTACTTTAGGCATCCTAAATAGATTCTGGGATGCCTAAAGTAAAGTATTTGAGACGCCTAAAACCCCCCTTTAATTTCACCGGGGGATCAATAATATGGTAAAAAGAAATCCTATTACTATTTCTTTTGACCATATTATTGAGCCCCCTAATTTGGGACGCCTAAAGTCTTACTTTAGGAATAAAATTTTTTTTACCATATTATTGAGCCCCCCAATTTGGGAAGCCTAAAGTCTTACTTTAGGCATCCTAAATCCTGATTTAGGACACCTAAAGGCATCCCATGTGCATGTCAGACACTTGTCTGACATGCCCCCACTCCTTTCTCTTTTTCCACCAACTTTACTAGCATCCGTCACTTCATCATCGTCTTCTTCTCTCTTCCTTCCATCGTCATTTGTCTTCTTCTTCTCTCTTACTCCATCGTCCATCCCTCTACATTGGGCATACACCTCCTCCACCTGCGAGATACATCACCTGCAGCCTCCATTGTCTTCTTTCCATCGTCCATCCATCGACCTTGGGCACTCCAACATCGTCGGCCCTCTCCCTCTTTTTAGGTTTTTTTAAAAAAATATAAATTTACAACTTGTATTAATTTACAACTTGCATTGTGAAATTATAATGCTTTTAATTTATTTTGCATGATTCTAATTTCTGGAGTTTTTTCCCTTTTTCATTATTTTTTTTATTTTTTGCAATCATATGCTCGTTGTTAATTAGGTAATTGGTATGTGTTTGTTGGCATAATGTGTAAGTTTCCACAAAATACAAAATAAGAAAAGTATTATGGTGAAATTTATTTATAATTCTCTCATTGCATCCATAATCGATATATAATATGCAATATGGTTGGTTTTATTTATTTTTAGATTATATTAGTATGATTATTAGTGTAGTTTCCTCAATATATAGAAAAAGTAGTATGATTAATTAGTGTAGTTTCTCAGCTCTTAGAACAAAACAAATTATGAGTATAAAAACCAATATATAGTATCTATAATTTAGGAAACTATAAGGACCCAATAAAAACAAAAAAAGTGCTTTTTAGGTAATTTTAAATATTAGCTTGCTTTGTCATAACATCATATTAATTCCCTAAAGAAACATTGTTTGATTAAATTGTTG
Source organism: Inga laurina (assembly GCA_963855925.1). Classification (NCBI taxonomy): domain Eukaryota; kingdom Viridiplantae; phylum Streptophyta; class Magnoliopsida; order Fabales; family Fabaceae; genus Inga; species Inga laurina. The sequence continues at coordinate 35,799,988 of OY979711.1, forward strand.
ATATTATTCTGAATTGCATCAGTTAGTTTGTTTTGTTTGAATTAAGCTGAAATGGTTTGTTATTGAAATTTTGGGATGTCTTACTTTTAAGGGGAAATGTTGCTGAATTTTTTTTGAAAAAGTGAAAAAAGGCAATCCCATCATATCGTTGACAACTAAACTTGAGTGTTATTGGGAATGTCTTAGGTGGTAACAAAATGGATCATAGTTGAATGAATGCTTTGAGAACTAGTAAAAAATATGAGAATGAGGTGGAAGAGCTTATTGAATTTGCTAGAAAGAATGCTCCAACAAAAAATGGGAAGTATTTTTGTCCTTGTATCAATTGTTTAAATGAGAGTCGATAGGATGTTGATGTCATAAAGGATCACCTACTTTGTGATGGAATAAATATGCGATACACAAGGTGGATATGACATGGTGAGGTAGTCACGGATTTTCTGTGGCATAAGAAGGAAGATGTGGATTTCATAAATGAAGATAGAATGAAAAAAATGATTCACAATGTTTAGGTAGAATCCTTTACGCAATCGCATGAGTATGACAGCCTGAGAAATGATACAGAGACACCATTATACCTTGGGAGTAAGTACACACAGCTGACAACAACATTGCATTTGGTTAACTTAAAGGCAACTTGTGGGTGGACCGATAGTTGTTTCACTTTACTACTTGAATTATTGTATGATATATTTCCAAACGATAATGTACTTCTAAATTATTTGTATGAAGCCAATAAAATCCTGTCTACGATGGGTATGGAGTATAAAAAGATACATGCTTGTCCTAATGACTATGTCTATACAGAAAGGAGTATGAAGGTCTTAGTGAGTGTCTTAAGTGTAAAACTGCATGATACAAAGTGAAGAAAGTGGTTGTGGTGATGGGACAACTAAAAGACAACCTTAAAAGGTTTTGTGGTATCTTCTAATAATACCACATTTTAAGCATTTATTTGCAACTGAAACAAAAGCAAAGAAGTTGAGATGGCATTCTGATAAGAGAATATTTGATGAAAAATATCTTCAGCACCCTGTTGACTCTCCACAATGGAAGAAAATAGATGAAATGTTTCCTCAATTTGGCAGCGAGCCAGGTAGAATGCGGATATTATGTTATAGATATATCTTTAATAGTGGCACTGGCTGTTTTTTCTGAAAGTAAGTAGTTTCAATTCAAGTTCTTTCATTAACGATCATTTTAGATATATTTTTATTGATTTTAACAACCATTTCGCTTTGATTTATAGTGCCCTTGATAACTTGGCAACACTTAATCCGGATATTATGTTCTACTTTATATGTATAACATCATTCAGAGTGGAATTACTAATGATTTTGAATTGGTAATCGCTTCTTCATTCTTAAATGATAATATTTTTGGTGTTATAATTGAATTGCTAATTAATTCAATCACTTGATTCACTTCATCTAAGCTTATTCTCTAATTTGTAGATTTTTGACGATGAAGATGCCTACCTATATGAAGACATTAATTTGATTAGAGACCTTATAGCTGAACATCTTCTTTAACATATGGATTATTAAAGTTTTTTTATGTTAGTTAGTAGTTGTGTGATAGACAACATTTTGACACTGTGTGGTTGTTATTGTGCATATATAGCATATTAGGTTGTATGAGTTGTTATTTTACATATATAGTATATTTTGCAGTGCTGGATGTTTTCTTACCATTTTGTAAGGGACATTGTGGTTTATGAATTAGGGGGCTGGATAATTAAGAATATAAATAATCATTTTTTTAAAAAATAACACCTTTTAACGTCTGTAAAGAAAAAACGGACGTCTAAAGTGCTATACACCACACTTTAGATGTCCCTATTTCAAGAAAAAGGTCTTTTAAAGTGTTGTACACTAGACTTTAGATGTCTCTAATAGGAAAGGGGATGTCTAAAGTCCCTGTGTAGAAGACTTTAGATGTCCCTTTTACAATTAGGGAAGTCTAAAGTCAGAACTTTAGACGTCCCAATTTAAAAAAGGGACGTCTAAAGTCCCTACATAGAAGTCTTTAGACGTCGCTTTTCCAATCAAGGATGTCTAAAGTCCCTAATAGGAAAAGGGATGTCTAAAGTCCCTATGCAAAGGACTTTATACGTCCCTTTTCTAATTAGGGATGTCTAAACTTTAGACATCCTTAATTGGAAAAGGGACATCTAATGTCCCTGTGCACAACACTTTAGATGTCCCTTTTTTAAAAAATGGATGTCTTAAGTCTAGTCCTTAAACGTCCCTTTATTTAGGGACGTTATTGCCAAAATAAACTACGTCACTCACATAGATGTCCTCCTATTTTCAGATATTAAAAGTGCTAAAAAAGGGGTGTTAAAAGCCTTGTTTGTAGTAGTGAATTCACGATGCATGCAAAACAAACCATCCAATAAAGTATTCAACACATTCAATAATGACTATATAGCTCAGTCATCAATTATTATGGGAACACACAGCCTAATACTTACACAGATTGCATACCAAGTCTTACAGTCTAAGGTCACATAGTAAAATAACCATGCAAAATGCACATCGAGACTTACAACCTTAGGACACACAATCCAATAACCATACTGAATGTACATCAGGACTGATAGCCTTAGGACACACAGTCCAATAATCACGCAAAATGTGCCAGGTCTTACAGCCTTAGTGTTAGATATGAATAGTTTTGATGATGTCAAATATAGATATCAAGTATTAAGAGCAAAAATTTTGTATGATATACTTATTCTCTATATTGACTAACTACTATATTTAATGTTGTATATCTTGTAGATTAGTCATAAACCCGATGGTAGGTTGATGTTATAAGGCCTCATATGTGGAGAATGATCATCAAGAAGAAAATCAAGAGGCAAGGAATTGAAGAAAGAAGGCATTGCAAGAACTAATGGGAATATCAAGCAAAGATTGAAGATATTCAAGAAGATATCTAGTTGGGTGATGAAGAATGTTCATCAAGAGGAAAAACAAGAAGAAAGAGATTAAAGAAAGAAGAAGAAAGATTGAAGAAAGAAGAACTTGTAAGATCAAATGAAAATATCAAGATTCAAGCTCTTAGAAGTGATACCGGAGGTTGGAATAGGTTAATACAAAGTTAAAATGACATATACGGAAGTTATGGCATCTCCATAGATGATTACTAGAGTAATCACTCGATTAATATGGCACTGCCTCATTTTGGAGGTGATTACTCGAGTAATCTGCAAAGTTACTTGAAGATTACTCGAGTGACCACTCAAGTAATGGTACTTTGTTTTCGAGCGTCATAACAGAGGTTTGGTATTTTGGGTATATCTGTCTAACCACACGTTGGATTGATATGAAACTAGTGGCATATGAAACTAGACTTCCAACATGAACTATTGACACCCATATCACATTCATAAGAGTTTAGATAAGAGAGATATGATCTTTTGAAGTTGACATATGAATCAGCGTCTTTTACCAGAACAAGGTTCGGTAGTTTGGACATAACTACCAAAATACATATCAGATTGAGACAAAACTGGTGCCATATGAAAGTAGACTTAAAGAGCTTTCCATGAAAATATAATTTGATATGTTTCAAGTTATATACTAAGAGCTATGCCTTCTGAAAGTTGATACTCGTGATATCAAACTTTGTCTAAATGCAGAAAATATTCTTTTGATAATAACTTTCTGCACAAAATGAGTTTGGAGGTGATTCTTGTTGAATTGGAATGTAGATAATGAGGGCTTTCCGATGATATATAAATTTCCATGTTTTGAATCAAAATCAAGAATTCACTTGAAGGGCTTACTCAAATAATATGCAGAATTATTTGAAACCTCACTCGAGGGACCACTCGAGTAATTCAGTTGGAAATGCTGTCGGCCAAGATTTGAATGACATTACTCTAGGGACTACTCGAGTAATCTATAAAGTTATTTAAGAGCTTACTCGAGGGATCACTCGAGTAACCAGAGAAGAAATCATCCAGTAGCTCTCAGCCAAGAAATGACAAACTTTACTCGAGGGACTACTCGAGTAATCAGATGTGAAAAGGCTTTACTCAAGGGAGCACTCGAGTAATATGAAAACTTATTTGAGAGCTTACTCGAGGGATCACTCGAGTAATGAAGATAGAAATACTCTCGACCAGATTTTGAAAGGAATTACTCAAGGGATCACTCGAGTAATGAAGTTGGAATTACTCTCGGTCAAGATTTGGACAACATTACTCGAGGGAGCACTCGAGTAATCTGCAAAGTGTTTTGAACTATTACTCAAGGGATCACTCGAGTAACCAGAAGAAAAGAGAGGCTTACTCGAGTAACAACTTGAGTAATTCGACCAACAACGTATCCGAAGATTCTAAAAATCATGGAAATTGTGTTTAACTTACTCATCTTATTTCCAATCATTCTAACACTTCATTGTATTAGTGTTTAATGTGTTTCTCCATGAATAGAATGAAGAGATAATACTAAGAGACAAAAGTTGACTTTATGGAAGTGGAGTATCAACGTTCACAACGGCTAGTTTTCAAAATCGAAGAATAGTCAAATGAAGCTATGCCACTCTAACGGACAGGTTGAAATACTTCTAATGGCTATCTCAACTCATCTATAAATATGGGAACATTCAACGAAGAGTAACACCAATGAGAAACATGCAAAGATCATGAATAATCTACTTCAACCCAACTACTCTCTGTTCTTATCCATTTTCTATATCATGCATATTTGAGAGAGAGATTATTTGTATTGTACTTCAGTGTTCATCTTATTCACTTTTGAGAGAGAAGATTGATTGTAATATTTCATCATCAAAGTTGCACCCTTATGGGGTGTGTAAGGGAGAGTAACTTGATTCTAACCTTACGGTGTGTATGGGGGAGTAACTCAGCGAGAGATTTGTAAAAGGCTTCGCAAGTGCCTGGCTAAACTTGTGGGTTGTAAAGGCTTTTCTTATGCCTGGATTAAATAAGGAGATAGTGGATTTGAAAATCTCAGGAGGAGCCTGGGGACTGGACGTAGGCCATTGCAGATTGGACCGAACCAGGATAAATCACAGTTTGCATACTCTATTCCTTAAACTCTTATATTTCCAGCATATATTAACTGTTGATTTATTATTCATTACTTTCATATTTATTGCTTCCTCTAAGATGCAAAAAGATTTTTAAAGTTATTAAGATTTTTATCTTACACCCAATTCACTCTCCCTCTTAGATGTCAACCGGTTCTAACACTTAGGACACATAGTCCAATAACCACATTAAATGCACATAAGGACTTATAGCCTCATGACACACAGTCCAATAACCACATTGAATGCATATCAAAACTTACAGCCTCATGACACATAGTACAAAAATCATGCAAAATGCGCTAGGCCTTACAACCTTAGGGCACATAGTCCAATAATCAAAACCTATATATTCATGAAACAAATATAATCGATGGTGTAAACAAACATGCAGAACAATTACATAATATATGAGAGAAAGAGTTACTACCTATTGACCTTTCCTTTAATTTGCCTTCTCCAAAATCCTTTTCGGTTTGTTTTCATTATAATCTTATTAACATAATTAAAATTATGTTCTTCTTGACCCACTCATAAATCTTATCCTTTTATTTGAAATAATTGGTTATCATTAATAATCTTTTATACTCATCATATTATGTATCCTCTAAGACATATTGAATGTCTTCTTTCCTCTATAATTTAGACATTCAATTCAATAAGTTAGCCCTTCAAGCACATTCCAAAAACTCTCAATCCTATTAATAATTTCATAAAGTTATATGTGGTAATTTTTGGCCTTAAGTAAAAATCTGCCTCTAATTTTTCAAGGAACTTTGAAAACTTATAACTATATCTAGGGAACTCCGAATGAGGTGATTCAAGTTCTTATTTAAAGATCTTTCAATCCTCTACAAAGGAAAAATAATATTCAGCATTAAATCATAGACATAATTTCCTAATGCAAGCATGTATACTCTCTGTTCCTTTGGTAAGATGGGATATTCCAACTTTCCTGCCAAAACTTTGAAAACATATAACTTACAATATACTCTTCCGATTTCTATGATCTAGTACTTAATTTAAAGCTTTATAATTCTATTTTAAATGAAAAATAATCACAATAACAAGTTATGAAAGTAACCTTGCATAACTTGCATAATTGCTTACTACCTAAAATCTGGAAAATAGAATTTTCCCAGTTTTTCTATCTAAATTGCAAAATTCATATATTGCATTCTAGACATCTTATTAATGTGTTATATGTCTCATTTAAAAGTTGAGGATGTGTACTAAATCTTTACCAAATTTCACAGATAGAGAACACCGTTTGCCCTGTCAAAACATTACTCGAAACTGGTTGTACCATTGATTCTCCAGAATTAACACTTTGCCATATAACATCATTTCAACCACTAATTCCTTCTTATTATGAGTTCTCTTTGGATTTATATTTCAAAACACATGTTTTATTCTCTAAAACTCAAAGAAACCAATCGATAATCACTCAAAAACTCAAGCTTTAGCTTTTGAAGACTCATGCATGTGGCACTCTTTTTTCAGTTTGAAAGATAAGAAGGAAAATAGGACATACAACCTCAAATTCATAGCTAAACCTCCAAGAATTTCAACACCTTAAACTCTAAATCCATGCTTTGTTTTTAATGCTCAAATTACAGAAAAAAACCCCAAAATCAAATCATAAAACTGACATGCAATGGCTTATCCTTACCTTCCATGGTGACAACACTTCTTTCCTAAAGACACCTAACTTCATCAACCATTTTAACCTGAAGAAAATCACCAATCAACTGAAATGAAGTTGGAAAAGGGTGTAGTAGACTAACCTAGGCAAGATTCTATGGTTGCATGCAAGCTCTAGCCACTCCTTCCCTCTTCTCTGGCAATCTCTCTCTCTCTCTCGGCTCTCTGTTGGTCTTCTCTCTTTCTCAAGCTCTCGGCTCTCTGTTGGTCTTCTCTCTTTCTCAAGCTCTCTCTCTCTCTCTCTCTCTCTCTCTCTCTCTCTCTCTCTTTTCTTTTTTGTTCTCTGGACATAAATGAGGGGTGAGAGAAGCTGAGGATGTGTTTTATGTGCGTGTGTTGTGTGAGTGGTGTGTGTGTAAGAGAATAAAGAGTGAGTTTATTTTTAAATTCGTTGGACTCACTCACAAGGATTTAATTACTCTAATTTGTCTAAACTAAAATCACTTAAATCTAACTCCAATCTTCTTGATCATTGGTAGCATGTTTGGGTTCCATAATTTGGCTTAAACTTTAGCCCAATTCCAATTTTTGAGTATATGTAATGAAATTACTAATTTTCCCTTTCTTTATTGGTGCTGACTTACCATATGAATTCCATAACTAAATCCTAAATACTTTATAAGGGTTTTCTTCCTCAATTAGTTTCTTTAAGCCATAACATAATTTTTCTAAAATCGTCAATCCAAACCATAACCTGTAACATTTTCCCTTGAATTTTTGGGAATATAGGCTTTTAATTCCCAAAAATTAACTTTTAAAATTATTTGTCACTTTTGGGGAATTAAACCTCTTTATAATTTTTGGGATGTTACATTTGTCATCATAGTCAATCCCTGAACTTTCTTCCTCATTCTAGGCATGGTAGTTCTTCTTTATCTATCTCCATTATGCTTCTTTGATTTTCCATTTTATCTAGTATTCCTCTCCATTCGGGTTCAACTCTTCTCTTGTCATTAAATCAAGAGGTAATGTGAGGTGGCTCGGGTATTGGATCAAAAGCTAGATATAATTTTTAAGTTCATTAATTGTTAGAGTGCTTAATTAACCTAATTTAGAGAAATTAATATTCAAGGTGGCTTGGTATTAATTAATCTAAGTTAGGCCTAGTCTAAGGGGTGGCCCTTAGAGCCTTTTGAGGTTAGCGTATTTAATAATCCATAATTATTTGAAGTGAGAATTTCTTGTGCCATTGCTATGAAGGATTGCTCATCTCATTATTGATCTTGTTGTTTCTCTTATTTCATTAATTTCACATCATTCTATTTCATATTTTAAAGAAAAATCCCAAAAAAAAGGTGTAGCTTAGAAAAATTTAATTTTCATTTGCAAAAAGTAGTTGGTAGTTAAAGAATCAAGTTTTCCTCTTTTTATTGTTTCATGTCAATCATTGCACTTAGTTCCTAGGTAATTAATATAAGGCTCCTCATGAGACAAGTCAGAATTACACCCTTTATTGGAATCCGTAGTTTAATTTTGAAGAGGTTACTAAGGCATAAAGCACACACTTCTTCAACTGCACCATTGCCGGAGAGCTAAGTAATTGGTTCCCTAGTAACTAAGTGTCAATTTTTGATTCATTAATACCTTGAGCCTTTATGTTTGCAATTAGGATTACATTTAGGTAGCTTTTCATTGCATTTATTATAGATTGAATTTTTACTTGTTCATGACATTTTTTCATCCTTCCATAGAAAATTTTGACAAAATACCAATAAATATCCTGATTAGTGGCTGGAACTAAGTGTTACACACTTGCAACTTGATTGGAGTTCTGTTAAAATTCAGTTACAACTCAATTTGAGCTTGCTGCCAAATTTTTGAAATTTTTACCCATAAAATTATGAGCTTTGATTTACTGGTCGGGCCATTCTATGCAATTTCAATAGCTTTGCTATTGGGTGTGTTAAATTTTAGCCAAATGCCATCATTTTGGTCACTTTTTGATTTTTTATTTATTTTCTTGAATTTTTCTATATTTTTTATTGGGTTAGTTTTTGAGTTTTCTTCTTTGATTTCTTCCTATTTTAAGGATTCATTTACATATATAGAACTTTTAGGACTTAGCATTCATTAGGATTTGATTGGTTGCAATTTGAATGGCTTGGTTTAATGATGATTTTGAGTTTAGGTTCACTACTAACTCTCCTATGCATTCCTTTTTTAGGGAATGATGGACCTCAAACACTCAATTCTTGATTGGATCCTATAGCACTTGGAGACATGAAGCATCTTATAATCTCACATATTCTCAAAAGTTGATGTGGTTCAACAAGAATTGTAGTCTATATGAGCACAAATGAAACAAAGAGATAAAGCTTTTGAATCTCAACCTCTTAACTATCTCCACCCACATTTGGAATCATCTTGTCCACAAACCCCCTATTTCAACCACGAACCCACCTTCCAACTGTAACACCCCAAATTTTATTTCCCAACATGCCTTGTAAATAATTGTAGCATTTAGTGAAATGAAAGGGTGAATTTTGAATAATGGGATTATGCTGCCATTAAGATTTCCTTTAAGGCAGCGAGATTGTTATGTCAAATTAAATGAACAAATAATGTTCCAAAATTATGAAATTTTACAGGATGAAAGTAGACATCCTAAGCTTTAATTTGATAGGTCATGAGTAATTTTTGAAGTTGTATACGGAACGTTATGTATTTTTGAATTTTTCTCGGTGAAACTAGAAAGTTTCTGGAGCAGCACCCAAAGATGAAATTTCTGGGAAAATTGTGTGCTTCCATTTGGATAAAGGCTATATTTTTTCTTGAAATTAGAATTAATAAGGGTTTTATAGCCTTTGAAATTACTCCAATACGATGTCTACAAATTTAGTTATGATTTTTTAAAGTTTGGGATGAAAATCTGCCAAAATTTTATACAAATCTGAAATTGGGAAAATTAATTAATTAAATTATGGGATATTATTAAAAAATCATCCTTTTCTTTCTTTAGCCATAACTGACACAAAAAAGCCCTAGAAGAGAGAGAGAGGGTGCAGAATTTTAGAGAGAGAAGGAGGAGGAAATCTCACAAGGTAGGTCAATTTCTTTGGTGAATTTGTTCCTAACTTGTATAATCCTTCCTCTATGCTTCTCTCCTATGTGATTTAAGGTTTTTTGAAGCAATAATTCAGTGTTCTTGAAGGCTAAGGTTCGAACATCAAAGGAAAAAGCTAGACGGAAGCCAAGGTGATTTCCTAACCTTCAATCTTTGGTTATTCTGGCTGCTATGGACGATTTATTCGGTGAATTTCTAGTTAAATTGTTGTGATTTTAGAATTTGGGAAACATTGTGTCCCAGAAGCGATGCTTCCAAAATTGAGTCTAAATAGTGGTTTTAACATAATTAAATAGTTAATAAAGTGATTAGAAGTAGAAAGGAGCAGGTCTGCGGAGTCAAAACTCAAAAACCTCAGTTTTCCCCTGAAAATTTTAGGTTTTAGCCAGTGATGTTTGAGGGCTTAGGGATGGATTTCTGATAATTTGATGATTCCATTGAGTTCAGGAAGGAAAATTAGGTGGGGTTACGTTGAACACTTTCTCAGAAAAGCCTGAAAAAGCATGATTACGAAAATGCCCCTGAAACCCTGAAATAGGGGCTGCCAAGGGCATTATGGCCTTTTGGAAGTGAATTTGGTAATTCTGAGTTTGGAAATGGATTCCTTGGGTGAAAATGAGTCAGAATAGACCAGGGAAAAATTCTAGGAAAAGTACAGTCAAACTAAGTATGGCGGGGCCGGGCAGGGCCCCCGGGGGCATTTTGGTAAATTTTCAATATAGACTTATATAACTATCAGAAACATTGTGGAAGTTTTTAAATTATACATTTGACATTTTATGACTGAGTTGAGAGCCTAAGGTTGAACACTATGAGTTGTTCATGTTGAAAGAGGAAAATATGCTTTCCAATTAGAAGAAAGAGCAATTTGAGGAGATATAAGACTTCATCATGGTGTTTGACCACGTTCTATGAATAAAGACCGGAGGAAAAGAAAGAGCTCCATGGCCCTATATCTCCAATGATGATAAGGGAACCAAAAAAGTAAGAGCCAAATGCCACTTCACAAGTAGAAAGTTCCCAACCTCTAGGGCCTACTCCCACACAAGATGTAAAGAAGAAGCAATTATATTTTCAACTATTAGAGGAGTCACTCTCAAACAATGGTAATATTCCTCCTCCTCTTGAAGAGGTTAACCTTCCTCCTACTACTATTTTTGATAATATGAGCGATGATGAGGTGGATGAAGAAATTGTTATTGAATCTCCTCATATTCTTGATGTTGAAAATGCTCACTGTGAAGTATCCAATAGTAGTTGTGTAGGTGATGTTGTTACTTGTACTATATCTGTTGATGATGTATATTCTTCTTCTCTTTTCAGGTGTTGGCAAGCATGATTTAGAATTTTATAATGTTATTGAATATGATAGGGAATTAATTTTCCCTCTTCTAAGCATTATTCTTTTATTTGTTCTTATGAAGGGGATGTGACATGTGTTAACTATTTGGAGATTGACGATTGGCTTTCCACTTCACATGATCTTGATTCTTTATCTAGTTCAATTGATAACAACAAAATGCATGCTATGCTTGATAAAAGCCTTGAAAATTGTCCATATCCCAATCCCTCTTAATTGCATATTTTAGATTGTTCTATAAGAAAAGATTCAATGATTTTGACTAACAAAATTGAAAATGAAAATGAATCTTTCCATTTAGTTTTTTCTTGTGATTTGCCACCCGATATAGAAAATAAAAATGCTTGTTTTGAAATTTTGGGTGGTGATAGCTTGATCAATTCTTTCTCTTTTCTACTCTTTTACCTCCTAACTCTTATGATTTCAAAATGATGTAATGTGCCTTAACACTAAGATGAATTCTGCATTTTCTTATTGCAAACACATAAGGAATTTGAAAATATGACTACCTGTTTATTTCCTACTGAAAGGGACTAAATCGACTTTCTTGGTTGTGATGTTTACTTGAAGAATCTAGTTCCTATAATTCCTATGTTTTATTTTAGATATCTTCATGTATTAATCTCTAGACTAGATACTGCTGTTGTTCTGGCGTTTCTTTTGTAGGAACTTACTCTACCAAGAGAGTATAATCTAAGAGAAGTGGTAACAAAGAAAAAAATACATGTTTTCTTATCCGGGATGAGAACTTCTCCTACAAGAGTATATAGAGATTCAAACCTCAGGTTGTTTCTTTCATCACTTGTTTTGTTCTTGTTTTGAATTGATATGCATGCTTAGTTAATGAATTACGAGAATAAGTGTGGGGGAGGGACAAAAGCCAGTAGTAAAAATAAGATTTCTTTTTTATTTTTCCACCCTTGCAGCTTTGATCTCTTGTCATTCCTTGTATTTAGGTTTTGCATTGGGGATAATGCAAAACTTAAGTGTGAGCAAGGGATTGCTCATTGAATATGCCTTGAATTGATGGTTTTTGGCCCAGCACTTGTTGCAATGATTTTGTTCTTTGAAATTTGAGCATTCTTGAATTTCGTTGAAATTTTGAATTGGTTTTGGTGAAGTGTCAAATGGATTTGGAGATCGTATTATAGAATCAAGAATTTTGTGGGTGGTTTTTTGAGCCTCTTGCCTCAGTGAGTACATAGCTAGTAGAAGTAGGCACTCTTTATTCGATAATGTGAGCTTTTTGTGTCATTCACTCCAATGAGATGCACATTTACCAAAGCGAGTAAGACAGAACAAAGAGTTTGTTTTGAACTTCAGCCCCGTTTTCACTTTCCTAATGTAACTCCTGTAATACCTCATTTTCGTAATCAATCTGATGAGTTCTACGTAGAAAATTTGAACCACTAAGTGGTATTCCTTTGTAAAGTCCTGTCAATTCCCAATTTTAAGATAAGACTCAAACCTGTGGTTGAGTGGGTTTTTCAAAATAATTTTAAACTTTTAATAAACTATCATAAAGTGGTTCATAAACTTCTTTGTAACTCATTGTTTCTTAATTTCTTGACTAATGGGCTCATACCGTACGATTACCCATTTCTAGTTCATTTGTCACGCTTAAGAAAACATTTATCCATTATGCGAGCTATGCAATTAACTAGATCAAACATTAATATTTACATAACGGATTAGCGTGTATATTTCCTCAGCTCAACACTACAACTCCTTCTGGCTAATCATTTTGTATCCCTTTTCTGTGCTCACGTGCGTATATGGTTGGGTGAGGGAGAGTGAGATTCATAGCAAACTTTGCTAACTATGCATACAAGATACAAGCTTAAATGCATGACATACTTACATAAATTCATGCCAATATAATGACATATTTGCATGCTCAATGTTTATCACATTACACTAATAGCCACAGCATAAGAAAAACAGAGCTTCAATCATTCACATATGCTTCATACAATTCATCAAAGCAATTCAAACATCAATGCATAAGCATACTTAACAAGTAAATGCAAGTCAGGAAAGTTTTACTATTTTTTGTCTTTAAGTTGTCCTCTTATACCTTTTCTTCTAACCAATGTAGTTACTTGAAGATTCTTTCATTCCACTTCTTTGTCATCTCATGGTTTTAGATATATAACCATATCATTATAGACATGAAAAAGAAACGTCCAATATGGCTACATTAACCTCTAGGACAGGTCTCTTATCTTTAAACCAAATAAGGCTTTATTTGGTTGGAGTTTTTGTTAAGTTAGGTTAGGTTGGGGTGGGATTGGAGATTAAAAATAGGTGTTTGGTTGGAAGGAGGTTAAGTTAGGTGTGAGATATTTTTTTTGTCTTCTAGGGTTGAAGAGTGATGTGACTAAGTATGTGGTGCGGTGTCTTACCTGTCAAAAGGTGAAGATTGAACACCAGAGACCGCCAGGATTGCTTCAGAGTCCAGAAATTTCAGAATGGAAGTGGGAGAGTGTGACCATGGATCTAGTGGTAGGTTTGCCCAGGATCAGGAACTATAATATGATCTGGGTAATTATTGATCGACTCACGAAGTTAACGTACTTCATACCCATCAATACTAGCTATTCTCCTAATAAGCTGGCTGTAATCTACATCAAAGAAATAGTGAGACTCCATAGTACACCAAAGAATATTATCTCCAATAGAGATCCTTGGTTTACTTCCAGATTCTAGAGGGCTCTACATGAAGCTATGGGTACTTAATTGAGATTTAGTATAGCCTACCATCCTCAGACAGGCAGACAGTCATAAAGGACCATCTAGACACTGGAAGATATGTTAAGAGCGTGTGTCCTTGACTTCAAGGGGAAATGGGATTAGTATCTTCTACTGGCTGAGTTCGCTTACAGCAACGGCTATCATGTGAGCATTCAGATAGCTCCGTATGAAGCATTGTATGGAAGAAAGTGCAAGTCACCATTATGTGGGACAGAGCTATCTGAGAGGAAGTTATATAGGCCAGATCTTGTTGAGCAAACTTCTGAGAAAATCAGAATTATCAAGAAGAGGCTCCTTGCATCACAGAGTCGACAGAAGAGCTATGCTGACAAAAGGAGAAAACCTCTAGAGTTTGAAGTGGGGGATCATATTTTATTGAGAGTATCTCTGGTCATAGGCATCGGGAGAGCAATCAAGCAGCAGAAGCTGCGTCTGAGGTATATTGGTCCAATCGAGATTTTGGCAAGAATCAGAGTAGTAGCATATCAGATAGCACTACCCCCGAATTTGAGTTGATTACATGATGTATTCCATGTCTCATAGCTCAAGAAGTACCAATCAGAACCTGAGGATATTATTGAATATGAAGAGCTTAAATTGCAAGATAACTTTACTTATATGGTAGAGCCATAGCGAATAATTGATCGAGAAGAGTGATGGCTCAGGCATCAAAGCTTACTATTTGTGAAGGTGGTCTGGAAGGGAATGTCTCCAAGAGAAGAAACTTGGGAAGTGGAAGCGGACATGAAGAAACGATTTTCGGAGTTTATGCTCCAAGATGTATAACAAATTTTGGGGACAAAATTTATTAAATGGGGGGAGAATTATAATGCCCCAAAATTTTGATTAAGGGCTAATGATGATTATTAAGAATAATTTGTGTATTTAAAGTTGAATTATTATGTGTTTTGTGGCAATTTCGGTGAATGTGCAAAATCAGTGGGAAATTTGAAAGAATGGAACATTATTAGGTAATTAGTCAGTGATTAATGAAGAAATTAATTACTAACTAAGAGAAATGAGATTTGTGACTAAATGGCTAATGGAGTGGTTATAGTAACTAATTAGTTACTTACTTTATGAGAGCCAATGAAATTTTGACAAGTGGCAAGTTGATTGGATAAGTGAGGGTGTAAGAAAGTCAAATTGCAATAAAATAATTAGTCTCTCTCTCCCTCCCATTCGGCTGACAAGCATGGGCTAGGAAGGAGTATGATCATTTCATCTTCAACATCCCTTCTCTCTCTCATTTTCTCTCTCATTTTTGTGCCACCAATGCTGAAAGAAAGAAGAAGTTCTTGGTAAAAGGTAAGCTATTTGACCTTCTTAATGACCTCTAATGGAAAAACTCTCTTCCTTAATATTGTTCCTTGGATTGAGGGCTTCATTTTGATGGTTCTAGATTGTCCATTGGTTTTGATTTGTGCACTCAAGGAAATATAGAGTTGGAGAATCAAGGAACTTCTTTGGGAAAGTTGTAGAGGTAAGTAAGACAAACCTTTCTATCTATTTTTTATGCCAAATGGTGAAGCTTTGAGATTCTGGAATATTTGGCCTTATTTTTGAAAATTTGGGTCCTTGGTAGTTTGGCATGATATGGTTATGAATGTGGTGTCTTGAGATGAGTTTTGAATAGATAGAATTGGTTTGAGGTTAAAATGTGAAGTTGGTGATGTTTTGGAATTTGGGGTTCTATGTGGCCTAAACAAAAGCATGATAATGGAATAGGGATTTGGTAGTTTTGATGGTTCCATTGGATTCCTTATGTAATTTTATATGGGAGCAGCTTTTGTTTGGTGTTTGGGATAATTGGAATCACTTGGGTAAAATTTGGGAAGTGCTGTCAGCTTTGCTGCGTTTTTTGTTTCTCAAAAACCTCACTCGAGTGCTCCTAGGTGTCAATTGAGTGTAGCTTTGTATCTTCATTTTTCCTTCAGTTTGTCACCTGCACTTCCATATTGAAAAGGCAAGAGTGTTGTCCACTTGCGAGTGTCATAGGTTCTCACTCGAGTGAGCCTCGTCCCACTCAAGTGAAGGTGTATTTGAGACCATGAGCTCGCGTCTTGGATTGTCACTCGCGGCCAAGTTTCAAGAGTGTGACTTAGCACTCGTGGGTGTTAAGCCATCACTCGAGTGCAAAGAGCCCTGCTCGAGTGATGTTCGCTTCTAATAGTTGCTTGTGCTCTTGGGAGAGCACTTCCTGACCCTCACTTTGTGAAACTCGGGTGGGCATTAGGCTATCACTTAAGTGATTTATTTTATGCTTGAGTGCAGCGAGCAATTTTGGTTTCTGTCATTCCTTTATGCTCTTGGGTGTGCACTTTTTACACCTTACTTCCTAGAACTCGAGTGAGATTTGGCTATCACTCGAGTGTTATTTCTAGGACTCGAGTGCAAGTCCATCATCACTCGAGTGAGGTCTTCTTCACTCGAGTGCAACAGTTGAAAACTAGAGCTTGTGCTTCTAAAAGGGGATCTTAGGGATAGTTCTTCCAACCCTTTAAAGCTTTTATTAGAGTCATTTGTAGCTTCCTAAAGAACATAAATGATAACAATTTAAGTGATTTGAAGTCATTTAAGAATTGGAATAGAGAATAACAATTTATCCCTAATTATGAATTATAGGATTTGATATTTACCCAGCTTGGGAGAGACTAGTGCCAGAGCATGCATGGAAGGACCAAGGTAGTGACTTTTCTCTCATGTGTATAATGTTTGGTATACATGACTTATCATTGTTTTATTGAGAAAATCTTTGGCATGAGGCCATTGTGAACATGCGTATGTGTTATCAGCCGTAAGGCATTACAGCGTGAGCAGTTCAGCTCGAGCAGTTGTAGGGGGTGATGGTTATCACACCTACCCCTGTCATTGTATCTGCCGTTGTAATTGTCGAGGCTGTGTTGTGGAATTGGGAATTCCTGTTTGATTATCCGGCTAGTGTGGCTGTGTGTATGTGAAATATTTTATATGAATCCCAGTTGTGGTGATATATGTGATATGAACATGTGAATGTGTAATACAGTATGAGCAAACGTAAGGGTAACGCACGTCATTCCTGCCTTTTTTCGTTGTAACTACCATTGTAGTTGCTAGGTGTTATGTGATGATTTGCTTTCATGCTTTATGGTTATGCATACTATGAGTGATTTGACACTACAGGGATTCCTTAGACTCTCACTCTCCCAAACAAATTTCAGACAGGCCTTGTGGATCTAAAGTGAAGCAGGTGACGAAGGGTGGTTAAAGCTCCAGGATAGGAGTTTATTTTGGATTTTGGTTATCATTTTGGATAATTGTATATGATATTTTAGATTATAGAATAGTAATTGTGTAATCCCCTAGATTGGGAAACTGATTATGAGCGTTTGTGCCCTGTAAATCCTTTATTGTTTAATAGAACCTGAGTGTGTTGGGAATTTGCATTGCACTCTGATATTTGTGAATGAAATCGTACTGTACAGACCATTTGTGATGTTTGAATTGTTGATATGAGATCATTGTGAAAAGGTTTAGAAAAGTTTTTGAAAACCTTGATTTCAGGGAATTTACTTTTAAATAAGTCCCAAATTATATTATGGTCTCTAATTCCACATAATCACATATTTATGAACTTAATCTTGGCCTTGATCGTGAAGGGGGTTACATCCTTCACCAAATATGTCCACCTTCATCATTATCACCTTCCCTCTCTACCACACCTCACTTTTAGCGCCTCATCTTCACCATCAACTGTCATCTTCATTTCCTAAGCTTGAATTTCAACAGGTCTAGAGAGCAGTAGCAGCCCCCATCATTCAACACCACCATCACCTTCATCTTCTTCATCTTCCACAGTCTACATGGTCACTTCCTTTGTTGCTCTTTCACCATCACCCACAATTCTTCCATTCTTCATCTTCATTCTCATTTTTGGGTAGTGTTCTATGGCTGGGAGTTCCAATCAGACTATGACTTTGCTTATCGATACTATTTTTATGAGTGGCAGTAGCTAAATTCCTTCAATTATGTGTAGCATTGGCAATTGTGTCAAACCCCTTAATATTTCAACATTTATCAGGTTAACGACGTGTAGTTCAATAGGCAAATAGAATAGCATAAAAATACTGATTTAGAGTATTTGATTATATTACAGGAATCCCCACAGGGTTGAAACAAAATATTGACAATATCCAAAATATCAAAAGATGCTAAGATAACCAATACCATAGTTTGCATAGGACCGAAACTTTCAGTTGCCGGTATCTACATCCTTGCCCTTTGAGCCGCTTCTTCCAGCTGAGTAAATTTAAATTTTATGGAAATGAGTGAGATTTATATAAATATCAGTAGTAACACAAAATCAATCATATAAAATGTGATAAATAAATATGCAATGTACCACATAGTTTAATAGAATAATCATACTGCAAACATATCTGCACACACTGTTCAGGGCCAACTGACTGTTAGACCCCTACTTGTCTCACTACCTCAATTGGGTCCTACATGGCTGAATGGTACTTGTTCTTTTCCCATCAGATGGTACTTGTGCTTTTCCCATACAACTAGGTTTTTGTACATACAACTCATGTCATAGCTGGGTCCCACTTGGCCGGCTAATACTTGTGCTTTTCCTATTGGGCGGTACTTGTGCTTTTTCCACACCATAACTAGATATTGTATCAACCATTCATATCACAGCACATCGCAACACACATCATATAAACAATCACATAGTGTATAAAAGATAGAGTTACTACCTGAAATCCTTTCTAGTGTCTAAGTACTTGGTCCACTAACTTTTGTCTGGCTCGGGTGAATGTCAAATCCTAAAATTCCATATTTATAACAAATGAGTTATTACTCATTCATGTCTTATTCCTAAATTCATACAGTTGGTTATCTATACCAAAAACAAATAATTACCAAAATGCCCTTGGGAATCCGGTCTAATTCCCTTTTATACCGATATAATTATATTTTACCAAAAATTATGACCTGAGCTATTCCTACACAATTTTGCATGTAGAATCCATTTTTTACCTCAGTTTTTATCAAAATCATATTCCATTCCCAGAACACCCTTGGCAGCCATAAAGTTAGGGTTTTAGGGGTAAAATTGTCATTTCACACCCTAGAGCCTTCATATTTCATCTTTCACATGTTTTCTACACAAATTTTCATTCTAAACACAATGAAATCATCAAATTCCAACTCAAACATAGTGAAATAGGCCCCAGAAAAAAATCATGAAAAATTGGGGAAAATGGAGTTTCTTGTTTCCATTCAATAAAACTTCTTTTCACTTCTAATAACTTGTTTAACCACTTAAACACCTCTTGAATATGATTAATGAAAAATAGGACAACACTTCCACTTAGGGTTCATGCATCCCAAATCACAAATTCATGACAACTAAACCAAGAATTCAATCACAACATCAACAACAACCATGAATTTACCAAGAAATCAAGGGTTTTTAAATTACCTTTGATTCTCTCTCTTCTTCTTCTAAAACCGTGAACTCCTTCTCCTTCTTCCCCTTGGTTTTCTTCTTACTTCATGTGATTTCAAGAAGGATATAGGGATTAGAATAGATTTCCATGAGTTTGAGCAACGTTTTAAAAGCCATACCAGATGTTTAGCCGGAGAGACCAGCGAGTCATGGTTCATCCTGTCAAGCCGATGCCGTAATAATTAAAAAAATATAATATATACCCATATAATAAATATAAGAGATATACATTCAATTTTTTCATAATTTTAAAAATAAATATAAATAAACTCACATTTATAGCATCTATTTCATATACCAAGTCTTAGAACAAAAATTATTCAAAGTAACACTTTATGGAAACAAAAATTATACAAAGTAACACTAAAAAAATAAAATGCTAAAAATATGTTTTAAACTAGTTTACAATGATAAAATTAAATAAAAAATAAAATTATTAAAACTTATAATCATATCATAACATATGTAAAATAAAAAATGGTATGGAATTAAAAAAATGTAGCATTTTAAATACTCTATAGTAGTACATGTTAGAATTTAAAATTACAAATGATATAGTAAAACTATAAGAGGCAAAAAGGGTTTAAATCTTCTTCCAAAAAAGAAAAAGTAATGTGCTATAAAATCACATATCCCCAAGAGCCCCAGACATGGTTTTCAAGTTCTGAAAAGGTGGATAATGCAAACACGCAAGGTTAGTAGAAAGCATGTTTCTCTTTTATCAATATATATATATATCAATAATATATATTGATATTATATTATTTCTCTTTCATCCTCTAAAGTATGTTCTTCTTCGTCCCTGACTTCGGTGACCTTTATTTCTTCTTTTCTTCTTTTTCATACAAAAGAATGGTTTATATCTAACATTATTGTGGCAGAAGGTAGTCATGGGCATTTATTAATGTCTGGAAAGGGAGATATGCTCGTCGTAGGTGTTGAGATAAAGGATTGTCCCCATTGAAGTTATTAGAAATTTTAGGAAACCCAGACCAAACAGTTACTTAAGGACCATTCTGACTCCCGAATTAACTCTGATTTCTGGGTCAAAGATGGATTTACATCGGGTCAAAATGGCTTATCATGAAAAATGGTTTTGAAGGGTGACTCGAGCTGTGTTCTTCCACATGGCATTATTTATGTCCAAAATTTCATTTGATCTAATGTGTTTCCACTTGGTTCCATAAGCTTCCACTTTGTTCCATAAGCTTCCTTCTTTCTTTTTTTTTTGGCCCAAATTTTACACAATAAATTGGGCCAAAAATTGTGTTCTTCCCTCATTCATTTTGGGCTAAAATTTTAGACTTTTAAGGAAACAAAATTGCACTCTTGTGTCTACACTTAGCCAAATTTTATGTAACCACTACTTTTAATGTTTTGTCATTATTTCAAGTGTGCCAAAATTCACCATTTTATTCCATTTAATGTAACAAATGTACAAGGAATTTTGGTGAGGAAAATTTGGGATGCTACAAATTGCATGAAGTAAGAGCTTCAATAATGGAGTTTTGGCTCTTCCAATTTTCTTTTCTCATCCTATTTAGTTATTCCTAGGTCTTATGATTAACTTTATGGCCTTAGAATGTGTTTCTTTAATCTAATTTTTTGTAGAAGATTGGTTGTAGCTTGATCCTTTGTTAGATGCTTGACAATGTGTTTGGTTTAGCTTAATCCTCATTTGTTTGTCCTGGTCTGACACTGAATTGGTGATTTTGTGAACATTTTGTGCTAATTTCAAGGAGGCTTGATTAGTGGATCAATGATGTCATGTGTTTGCATTAGTTTCTTGAATTTGAGCTTATTAATTGTGTTTAGCATTGGGTTTAGCCATCAATAATCTTGATTTTTCATATGGGTGGCCATTGTTGAATTAGGATTAATGAGAAAATCAAGTGATAATGCGAGGTACATTGCTCTGTCATTAGATTAAAAGCTAAATACAATTTTTAGTTCATTATTTGTTAGAGTGCTTATCAACCTAGTTTAGAGAAATTAATATTTGAGGTGGCTTGATATTAATTAATCTAAGTTAGGCCTAGGCTAAGGGGTGACCCTTAGAGTCTTTTGAGGCAAGCATATTTAATCTATTATGATTATTTGAAGTGAGGATTGCTTGTGCTATTGCTATGAAGGATTGCTCATCCCATTCTTCAAATTGTTGTTTCTCTTATTTCATTAATTTCATCATCATTCCATTTCATATTGTAAAGAAAAATTAAAAAAAAAAGTAGCTTAGAACAATTTAATTTTCATTTGCAAAAAAATAGTTGGTAGTTTAAAGAACAAATTTTCCCTTTTATTGTTTCATGTCAATCATTGTCCTTGGCTCCTAGGTAATTAATAAAAGGCTCCTCTGAGACTATCCGAGATTGCACCCTTTATTGCAATCTTTTATTTAATTTTGAAGAGGTTACCTATGACCCCTTTACTCTTAATGTGTTATGATAAGTCTTTAGACAATATATATATATATATGGACCATTAAGTGAGGCTCCAATTCTAGGACAACTACAACTTTGATTGGGCTTTTCTAAAAATTTTTAAACTTTCCAAGACAATTACTTAATGGTTTCCAACTTAATCATGACTCATCAAATCTTGACTTCATTTATAATTAGTATCAAGGTTGCTTCTTTACTTGTAAAACCCACATATTGTTTATTAGCTAATGGGCCATTGTCATACAATTGCCCAATTTTACTTCAGTTATCTTGATAAGGGAAAATACTAATATACTACTTACCACTATTGGTAACTTAGTTGTATGCTTGCATCTATATACAATACATAAAGTATTAGGGTTACCAAAACATTTCTAAGTCTTAGGGAAGTTAATACATAGATAATGAATAAAACAGAATTCTCTGTGTTCATGCATTATTTGTCAGTACTTACCCCTTTACCCTTTGAACTGCTTGCCTTGGCTATATAATAATCTTTTTAGGAAGGATGAGATTGATTGAACCATATTTTTATATGAATTTTCCATGATTAATTTGGGATTTTAATGTATTTTCTAGGACATTATTGCACTGTTAAGCATTAATTTTGGTTAGGAACAATTGTTTTGAATTAATGGCAATTAGGGGAAAATGTTTACAATTTATTAATTATTTTTATACAATTGTCCCTTGAACTTTTGATCCTACGTTGTTCTTAATTTTTGCATTGTAGGTGCTCAAGGAGAAATTGAGACTTTGGAGGTCAAAAATTATTAATTTGTGGATTAGAGAAAATCACAAGATAAATCCCAGAATTTCATAGAAATGACAAGTGTATGGAGAAAAGGGATAGAAGAAATTATAGTAAAGGACCCAAAATATTCAGAAATTTTAGTCCTGCCTCAGAATATTTCAAATTAGTTTGCTTAAGTGCCTCCTTAAGAACATTTTGGAATTGTCATGGAGGTCCCTGGTCATCTCATAGTGTGTGGGCTTCATGGATTAAAGACCCAACTGCAGTGAGATACTGGTGTGGGCTGCGGCTGGGACTGAAATAAGGATCCAATAATTTGGACCCGGAGCTGTTGGACATGGGAAATGGACACATACCAGACCCGACACGGATGGATACAGCAGCTGAAAGGAATATATATAAAGAGGTGAACAGCGCCGCAAGGGGGGGGGGAGAATTATCGCATCACCTAGAGTCATCATCATCAGATCATCATTCATCTTCTTGTGTCACCAGCGGCACAAGCTTCTCCTCTTTACCATTGCCGCCGGTGACCACCTTGAATAAGAGCCAAGGGGAGCTTTAGACTGAGGCCAGAATAGAGCTTAGCGGAGGGAGTAGTAAGACGAGAGCTAAGAGAGAGCTAGAGACCTCCTTCTTCGAACTCTCAAATCCACCATCATCGTCATTCATCCACCACCATCGTCATCCCTCACTGTCGCTGCTCCACCTCTGGCAACCTCTCCTCTGTTCTTGAACTGTCTAAGCCGTGCCTATTCTTCTGTTCTGCTTCTGAATTCAAACCCAGCCCTTGCATTAAATTGAATTAGTGATAATTGGTTATTTTAATCTTTGATCTTATGGTTGGGTGTTTGAATCAGAGTTTGATTATTTTTCTTAAAACTATTCACATTATTGGCTAGGCAATTTTGTGCTCTTGGGGATGAATTGGAGATGACTTGAGCTCATATGTGCTTCAAAGGGGAGTTTATTTTATTTATAACTCATTGTATTTTTGATTTCTTAGGTTTAAGAATTCATTTATATATTGAGACTATAATTTTAGTTATGTTTTATTCTATGGATTGAGTTGTTGTGATTTGGAATTTGTAATGAGGATTTGTACTCATCAATATATATGGTTATATATATGTTTCCTATGATTATATTGCTTTCTATCTGTTTAACATGGTATTGTTGGATAGTTTGATTGACTTGGAATTGTAGTTGAACCTAAATGCATTGCTTATTTCATAGTCACTCTCTAAGGGGTTTTAATAATGCTTAAATAAATGGGTTCATGAGTTTAAGCATTAGACTCAATGGTAATTGGGGTTTGGTATATTAGAAAACTTAGAGAAACTCATTACACTAAGAGGGCTTAATAGCATTTCAAGGGTAGGGGTTCCTCTCTTGTGATGCTAGACTCAATGGTAATTGAGGTTTGATATATTAGAAGCTTAGTGAATTAACTCCCCAAATATCTTAATTGAGCAATGATAGCCATTGAAAATCATTTCCAAGAGCATCTTCATCACTTGCATTTCTAACCAATTTTCATTCCTTCTTCAATTTTATTCCAAAAATCCAAAGATATTAGTTTTAAAAGCATTTTAGTTTAATTGTAATTTAGTTGTTAGATAAAGAGCTCAAAGATCATTTTTAACTCATTTCATGTCAATCATTGCACTTAGTTTCTGAGTAATTAATAAAAGGCTCTTCGAGAGACGATCCAGGATTGTACCCTATATTGCAATCCTTGGTTTAAATTTTGAAGAGGTTACTAAGGCATAAAAGCTGACAAAGATTATTTCTTCAAGTGGCGCCGTTGCCGGGGAGCCAAGTAATTGGTTCCTTAGTAGCTAAGTGTCAATCTTTGATTAATTGGAACCTTGAGCCTTTAGGTTGCATTTTAGTTAGTTTAGGTAGTTTTGCATATTTTTCAAAGCATATTTCATCTTTTGTCATTTTGAAATCATTTTTCCCTTTTTCTTTTGCATTTGTGTTCTCTTAGATTTTTTTTTCTCCCTTAGTTTTTATAGTTTTTTTTGTTTGATAATCCTCTTTGTGATTCATTGGAATTTATTGTGATTGGATTTCATGGTTTGGTTTAATGGTAATCAAGGTTTATCCTTTCAATCTCACTCTTGTGTTATTCAACAAAAATTGCAGCTTCTTCAAGCCAAGTTGGGATATCAAGATAGTCCAATTGGTCAAGAATGCCAAGGTCCATTCCACCCTCCATACCATGAACCCTACCAACAACCTTCATTCCAATCTCATTACCCACCACACCCACCCTATAGATCATACCATGAACCTTCTCCGCCACCATACAACCCATATCATGAGCCTCACTCTAATCCTCCATCATATAACCACATGCCATATCATGACACTTCTCCTTCATTCCATTCCACTTTCCAACCATGCCATCCACCTCATGAGCCTCTATTCCCACCATTTCAACCATCTTATGGACATCATTCTCAACCATGTGTGCCTCTTCAAGAACCTTCTATTGGTGGAGTTATTGGAGAATTCCAGAAACCAATGACTTGTACTATAAATGAGGAGCAGTCACATAAGGACACCTTTTCCAATTGCATGGCTTCTATAATGAGATCAATGGAGCAAAGAGATAAAGAGCGTGCAAGTTTGGCCAAGGAATTTGAGCGTCTCACTCAGCCATCAAAAGAAGCAGAGGGATGGAAGAAAGATGTTGAACAATTTAAGAAAAATATGGAGTTGTTGTCACAAAATATTTCTAAGTGCATCACTCCACAAGAGACTCTTCCTCCATTGCCTACATGTAATCCACCTATTCAAGTCACGAAAGTCAAAAAGGTGCGATTTCAACTTCCAAAGGAGTCTTCCCTTCTTGTGGAGGAGGAACAAGGAGTCCAAACTCAAGAGTCACATGCCATTTCACAAGTGGAAGATTTCGGATCTCAGTTGCCTATTCCCACACAAGTAAAAGAAGTGCAACGAGTATAAAAGAATATTGAAGAGGCTTCTCTACCATTCGGTAATGATCCTATCCTTATAGAAGTAGACTCTCCTACTACCTTAACTAATGAAGCAATTAATGATTTAAGTGATGATGAGGTGGTTGAGGAAATCATTGTTGAATCCCCTCAATTGTTTGAAAATGTAATTGTTCAACCCATTAGTTCAAGTAGTAGTGATTCGATTGTACTTGTCAATGACTGTGCTTCTACTTCTTTATATGATGTTTCTATTGTTGAAAATGCTTCTCTTCATAGTACTAGGGATAATTGCACTCAATTGGATGATATATCTTCATGTTCTTGTGCTGAAGATCATATTTGTGTAGATTGTTATCATGAAAAATGCCACTTACTTGTTGAGTTTCGAAAGAAAGCATTAAGCAAAGTGGTTGATTCTATCGTTCATCTTGATGCATCTCCTTGTACTATTGATGTTTCTAAGTATAATACTTGTGAAAATATTGAATCTTGCGTGGATGCTAATGTGGTTGTTGTGAATGAGAAAGACCATTGCCTAGAAAAAGATCTTTCTCTTGATTCCAATGAATTACATGATAGCTTCATACGGAAAGATTCAAATGATTTAATTGATGATTTTACAAATAAAAATGAATCTTTCCATATGATTCTTTCTTGTGATTTGCCACCCGATATAGAAAAGGAAAATGATTCTTTTGAAAGTTCAAAAGTTTTGGGTGGTAATGATTTGAAAAATTCTCCTTCTTCTTCCACTCTTTTCCCTTCCATCTCTTGTGATTGCAATGATGATGTGGTGTACCCCAACACTAAGTTGGATTCCGCACCTTCCACTTTGCAAACACAAGAGAATTTAACTGTTTGTTTGACTCCTACTGATGGGAGTACCATTGATTTTCTTGGATGTGATAGTTACTTGGAGAGTTTGGAACTTAATATGCCTTTAATTCACTTGAAATCTCTCCATGTTTCTATTTTTGGATGGGATACTGCTATTTTCTCAGATCCTTTGCAGGCGCATTCTTGGAAAGGACATCGAAGGAACCAATATCCACCTTACATCCTTGGACCTCTTCCGATTGATCCTGAGCCACCTCCACGAAGGAAATCCAATATGGGAGAGGTTGTTTTCAAAGATAACATCATGATTCTCATCAGGAATGAGAACTTTTCCTTCAAGAGACTCAAGATTCTCTAACACAGGTCGTCTCTTTCCTCACTTGTTTTCTTCCTATTTTCTATGATTCTTTGAACTTACATGTGTGTGAGGAAGATAAGTGTAGGGGAGGGACACAATCCAGTAGAAAAAAGTAGAAGTTGCTTAGTTTAATAAGTATAATAAGAACCCCCTTTGTATGCTTTGCATCTGTGGCCACTACCCTACTTAATTACCATTGTGCCTTGAATTTCCACTTGCTAAACATTCTCTTTCGAGTGTTTTTTCACATTGAGGACAATGTGTTAATTAAGTGTGGGGGAGGGCAATACATTTTAAATCCCATGAATTGGTTATTTTCAAATGAGAAATGCCTTAAACTAGAAATTTTTTCAAAAATTTTTTTTCAAAAATGACTTGCTTTGATACATGTCCTAAGTGGTAAAGGGTCTCATTTGCCACTTTGGAATGTGATTTGTGAGAAATTCTTTGAGCTTTCATGATTTCTAGTGTTTTGGCAAACTTTTGAAACCATGATTTGCTTTTCAAGTAAATGGGGAGAGAAATAAACCCACAATTGGATTTTTGCTTACTCCTTGTTTTCAGAAAAGAAAGTTTCTATATCATTAGTGCTTTTAGGAGTTGAGCATCCTTATAATTGATTGCAATGTTTTGATTGATTATGTTTGTAAGTTTAGCATTAGGAACAGTTAAAAAGATGTGTTGTGGTTAGCTTGCTATGCAATTGATTGTATTGGAATGAGCATTGCAGAAAAGCCTTGTTGGAAGATTATTTGGGTTTTGAATTCTTTCTAGGTGTGCATGTTCACTTAGTCTTTCACCTTCTAGAACTTGTTTCAACTCTTCTTCAAAACGACATTTGCATTAGTGTGATGGAAATGAAAGAGGTATTCATTCTAAACCCTTTTACCCAAACACAAGCCCTCATTCATCACCATTTGTTTACCCCTTTGAGCAATTCCTATGTTGTATACATGTCATGTTATTTATAGTGTTCATGGTATTCTAACATCAAAGTGGTTTGCCAATAGGTAGTTGAACAATTTATATATGGAAATGCCATGTATATAGAAAAGAGAATTGAATATATATATATATATATATGTTGAAAAAAAAATATATATATATATATAGTTTGAAAAAAAAAGAAAGAAAGAAAAATGACGAAAAAAGAGAGTATAAGTTTGAAAAAAAAATTGAAAAAGAAAAAAAAAGAATGGTATTGAAAAAAAAAAGAAAAAGAGAGAGAGAGAGAGAGAGAGAAAAGCAAAAGAAATACCAAGAAGACATTTGTTCATGAATCTAGAAAAGAATTGGCAAAAAGTTTTCAAGTTATTTAGATGCTATGAATTTATTCATTAACTTAGACTTGCATATCAACATTTCCTTCTTCTATTTAATTCATTTCATCTAACCTTCATCCATCATTACAAGCCCTTTTAAGTCCTCTTGATTCATTGCATTTATTGTTATTAGTTGTAGAGATATTAGAGTTGTTACAAGCCTATGGTAAGGTGTTGATTAAGTGAACTAGAGAGAAATTATCCCAATGAGGTGAGATGAGTTAAACACTAATACCTTGAGAGTCTCTTGTGCTTCATTCTAATATTTTGGATTGTGTAGTTAGCTAATTTCTTTGCATCACTTTATTATGACTAGTGTTGGCTTGAGCAATTTGATTAATTGATCCATTGATTTCGAATTATGAAGTTGTTTACCTTTCAAATGCATTGATGATTTAAATTTAGAAATTGTACTTCATTACCTTTGTTCAGGAGTATAAAGTTCTAAGTGTGGGGGAATTGATTGAACCATATTTTTATATGAATTTTCCATGATTAATTTGGGATTTTAATGTATTTTCTGGGACATTATTGCACTGTTAAGCATTAATTTTGGTTAGGGACAATTGTTTTGAATTAATGGAAATTATGGGCAAAAATGGTCAAAATTCATTAATTATTATTTTCTTTTATATTGTCCCTTGAACATTTGATGCTACCTTGTGCTTAATTTTGCATTGTAGGTGTTAAAGAAGATATTGAGGATTTTGAAGATTCAAATTTTGGGGCTAAGAGAAGAGACAAGGTCTAAGTTAATTTTTGCAACTGGGCTGGAAAATGAGACATAAAGCAGGCCCAATGTATATAAAACAAACATATATAAAATAGAAGCAATTGGGCCGCAGCTGAAGTGAAGAGAGGATTTGAAATTTAGACCCAATTTGGGTTAGTTTTGAGAGACATGGGCTGCAGTTTTTGGGCTTAGGCTTAAAACAAAAAAAAATAAAAAGGAAAAGAAACAGATCCGAAAATGGAGTGTAAGGCCCAGCTGAAGAATGTGATTTGGATTTGGGCCAAAGCTGAGAGCTGAGATCAGGCTGCTGGACATGTTTCAAACATGGGGAGGACCCAATTTGGAAAAAACGCAGACCCGATTGAGAGGTAATCCAGCAGCTGAGAGTGATATAATAAAGGAAGGAACAACGCCACAGGGGAGGCATCGCAGATCATCATAGTCGAACTAGAGAACCAGTGCTGAAGACCATCATTATCTTCCTTTCTTCCTTGTCGCTTGTGGCATTCTTCACCCTCACTGCCATCGCCACCGGCGACCAGAGAGACAGAACCGAGAGAGCTGAGAGTTAAGAGGGTGATCGGCCGACATAGCTGGGAGTGAGAAGAGGGTGCTGCAGCGAAGAAGACAACACAACCGCACCACCATCATCCACCATCATCGTCATTCATCCACCACCACGTCTGAGCTGATACCATCTTCTCCTGTTCCTGAACTCTGGCTAAACCATGGCTTAATTTGCTCTGATTTTATGTTCAAATCCAGCCCCTGTTTTTAATTGGTTATGTGCTAATTGGTTACTTTAATTGCTGTTTTCATGGCTGGTTGTTTGAATATGAGAATGACTATGTTTCTTGAATCCGTGGTTGTGAGTAGCTGATTTGCTTTGATCTTGGAGATGAATTTAAGATGGCTTGAGCTCACATGTGCTTCAAAGGGGAGTTTATTTCATCTATAGCTCATTATATTTGTAATTTCTTAGGTTTAAGAATTTATTTATGTAATGAGACTATGATTTTAGTTTTGATTTTTATGGATTGAGTTGTTGTGATTTGGAATTTGTAATGAGGATTTGTACTCATCAATATATATGGTTATATATATATATATGTTTCTCTATGATTTTATTGATTTCTATCTATTTAACATGGTATTTTTGGATGGTTTGATTAAAATAGAATTATAGTTGAACCTACATACATTGCTTATTCCATAGTCACTCTCTAAGGAGTTTTAATAATGCTTAAATGAATGGGTTCATGAGTTTAAGCATTAGACTCAATGGTAATTGAGGTTTTGTATATTAGAAGCTTAGAGAAACTTATTACACTAAGAGGGCTTAATAGCATTTCAAGGGTATGGGTTCCTCTCTTGTGATGCTATACTCAATGGTAATTGAGGTTTGGTATAACAGAGGCTTAGTGTATTAATTCTCCAAATATTTTAATTTAGCAAGGATAGTCATTGAAAATCATTTCCAAGAGCATCTTCATCATTTGCATTCTTAACCAATTTCCATTCCACATCAATTTTATTCCAAAAATATTAGTTTTAAAAGCATTTTAGTTTAATTGCAATTTAGTTGTTAGATAAAAAGCTCAAAGATCATTTTTAACTCATTTCATTTCAATCATTGCACTTAGTTTCTAGGTAATTAATAAAAGGCTCTTCGAGAGACGATCCGGGATTGTACCCTATATTGCAATCCTTGGTTTAAATTTTGAAGAGGTTACCAAGGCATAAAAGCCGACAAAACCTATTTCTTCAAGTGGCGCCGTTGCCGGGGAGTCAAGTAATTGGTTCCTTAGTAGCTAAGTGTCAATCTTTGATTAATTGGTACCTTGAGCCTTTAGGTTGCATTTTAGTTAGTTTAGGTAGTTTTGCATGTTTTTCAAAGCATATTGCATCTTTTGTCATTTTGAAATCCTTTTCCCCTTTTTCATTTGCATTTGTGTTTTCTTAGATTTTTTTTCCTTTGTTTTTATAGTTTTTTTGTTAGATAATCGTCTTTGTGATTCATTGGAATTTATTGTGATTGGATTTCATAGCTTGGTTTAATGGTAATCAAGGTTCATCCGTTCACTCTCACTCTTCTGTAGCAGATTCGACTGAAAGGAAAGAGTCTATCTCTGAAAGCATCCATGCTATTCAACAAACATTGCAGCTTCTTCAAGCCAAGATGGAATGTCAAGATAGTCCAATTGGTGAAGAATGTAATGGTCTATTCCACTTTCTGTATCATTAACCATACCAACAACCTTCATTCCAATCTCATTACCCACCACACCCACTCTATAGATCATACCATGAACCCACCTTTCAACCACCTCAAACCCACTTCAACCATACTTCTTCGCCTTACCCATTCCATCAAGAATCACCCACTCCACTCTATCAAGAACCATCATATCCATTTCATCTTCCCCTATTTCCCCCTACTTCCATCCAATGTAGGACTCCCTATGAATCACCTTCTCCATCATTCTATGAACCTCCACCACAATCTCCTACCCCTCAACCTAGTGGATTGGATGCCCTCTTCTCATCCCATAACATGGATTCCTTAACAAGTGCATTGACAAGGAAGTATGAAGGTCTCCAAGAGCCATACCTTCAGTTACTCTTCCATCAAGGCACAATTGGAAGCTCTAGGGAGATAGAAGAGCAATTAATAAACATTGATGAGTTTTTCAAAGCATACTTTGCTCATATGCTATGGGTAAAAACAAGAGGTGAAGATGGAACCCCTTGGCCCCATGACCTACAAGAAGAGGCACATGGAGTCCAAGCTCAAGGGTTAAATGCCACTTCACAAGTGGAAGACTTCAAACCTCCGGTGCATATTCCCACACAAACATATGAAGTGAAGCAAGTTCAAAATAGTATTGAAGAGTCTTCCTTACCATTCGGTAATGATCCTCTCCTTATAGAATTAGACTCTCCTACTACTTTAACTAGTGAAGCAATTCACGATTTGAGTGATGATGAGGTGGATGAGGAAATCATTGTTGAATCCCCTCAACTGTTTGAAAATGTAATTGCTCCACCCATTAGTTTAAGTAGTAGTGATTTGATTGTACCTATTCATGACTATGCTCATTCTTCTTTATGTGATGCTTTAACTGTTGAAAATGCTTCTCTTCAAAGTACTGGGGATGATTGCGCTCAATTAGATGATATATCTTCATGTTCTTGTGCTGAAGATCATATTTGTGTAGATTGTTATCATGAAAAATGTCA
Source organism: Inga laurina (assembly GCA_963855925.1). NCBI lineage: Eukaryota > Viridiplantae > Streptophyta > Magnoliopsida > Fabales > Fabaceae > Inga > Inga laurina. The sequence continues at coordinate 35,832,088 of OY979711.1, forward strand.
CTTGCTTGTTGAGTTTCGAAAGAAAGCATTAAGCAAAGTGGTTGATTCTACTGTTCATCTTGATGCATCTCCTTGTACTATTGATGTTTCTAAGCATGACACTTGTGAAAATGTTGAATCTTGTATGGATGCTAATGTGATTGTGTGAATGAGAAAAACCATGGCTTAGAAAAAGATCTTTCTTTTGATTTCAATGAATTGCTTGATACTATCATAAGGGAAGATTCAACTGTTTTGATTGACAATATCACAAATGAAAATGATTCTTTCCATATGAATCTTTCTTGTGATTTACCACCCAACATAGAAAAGGAAAATGATTCTTTTGAAAGTTCAAAAGTTTTGGGTGGTAATGATTTGAAAAATTCTCCTTCTTCTTCCACTCTTTTCCCTTCCATCTCTTGTGATTGCAATGATGATGTGGTGTACCCCAACACTAAGTTGGATTCCGCACCTTCCACTTTGCAAACACAAGAGAATTTAACTGTTTGTTTGACTCCTACTGATGGGAGTACCATTGATTTTCTTGGATGTGATAGTTACTTGGAGAGTTTGGAACTTAATATGCCTTTAATTCACTTGAAATCTCTCCATGTTTCTATTTTTGGATGGGATACTGCTATTTTCTCAGATCCTTTGCAGGCGCATTCTTGGAAAGGACATCGAAGGAACCAATATCCACCTTACATCCTTGGACCTCTTCCGATTGATCCTGAGCCACCTCCACGAAGGAAATCCAATATGGGAGAGGTTGTTTTCAAAGATAACATCATGATTCTCATCAGGAATGAGAACTTTTCCTTCAAACGAGTCAAGATTCTCTAACACAGGTTGTCTCTTTCCTCACTTGTTTTCTTCCTGATTCTTATGTTTCTTTGGGTTTAATTGTTGTATGAGGAAGATAAGTGTGGGGGAGGGACACAAACCAGTAGAAAAAGGTAGAAGTTGCTTAGTTTTAATTAGAATAAGAATCCCCTTTGTATGCTTTGCATTTATGGCCAGTACCCTACTTAATTACCATTGTGCCTTGGATTTCAACTTGCTCAACATTCTCTTTAGAGTGTTTTTCCACATTGAAGACAATGTGTTGATTAAGTGTGGGGGAGGGAAATACATTTTAAATCCCATGAATTGGTTGATTTCAAATGAGAAATGCCTTAAACTAGAAAATTTTTCAAAAAATTTTTTCAAAAATGACTTGCTTTGATACATGTCCTAAGTGGTAAAGGGTTGCATTTGCCACTTTGGAATGTGATTTGTGAGAAATTCTTTGAGCTTTCATGATTTCTAGTGTTTTGTCAAACTTTTGAAACCATGATTTGGTTTTCAAGTAAATGGGGAGAGATTCATCGTATCACTTAGAGTCATCATCATCAGATCATCATTCATCTTCTTGTGTCGCCGGCGGCACAAGCTTCTCCTCTTTACCATTGCCGCCGGCGACCACCTTGAACCAAAGCTGAGGCGAGCTTCAGACTGAGGCCAGAATAGCGCTTAGCGGAGGGAGCAGTAAGACGAGAGCTGAGAGAGATCTAGAGACCTCTTTCTTCGAACTCTCAAATCCACCATCATCGTCATTCATCCACCACCATCATCATCCCTCACTGTTGCTGCTCCACCTCCGGCAACCTCTCCTCTGTTCTTGAACTATCTAAGCCTTGCCTATTCTTCTGTTCTGCTTCTGAATTCAAACCCAGCCCTTGAATTAAATTAATTTAGTGATAATTGGTTATTTTAATCTTTGATCTTATGGCTGGGTGTTTGAATCAGAGTTTGAGTATTTTTCTTGAAACTATTCACATTATTGGCTAGGCAATTTTGTGCTCTTGGGGATGAATTGGAGATGACTTGAGCTCATATGTGCTTCAAAGGGGAGTTTATTTTATCTATAGCTCATTGTTTTTTTTGATTTCTTAGGTTTAATAATTCATTTATATATTGAGACTATAATTTTAGTTATTATTTATTCTATGGATTGAGTTGTTGTGATTTGGAATTTGTAATGAGGATTTGTACGAATCAATATATATGATTATATATATGTTTCCTATGATTCTATTGCTTTCTATCTATTTAACATGGTATTGTTGGATAGTTTGATTGACTTGGAATTGTAGTTGAACCTAAATGCATTACTTATTTCATAGTCACTCTCTAAGGGGTTTTAATAATGCTTAAATAAATGGGTTCATGAGTTTAAGCATTAGACTCAATGGTAATTGGGGTTTGGTATATTAGAAAACTTAGAGAAACTCATTACACTAAGAGGGCTTAATAGCATTTCAAGGGTAGAGGTTCCTCTCTTGTGATGCTAGACTCAATGGTAATTGAGGTTTGATATATTAGAAGCTTAGTGAATTAACTCCCCAAATATCTTAATTGAGCAATGATAGCCATTGAAAATCATTTCCAAGAGCATCTTCATCACTTGCATTTCTAACCAATTTTCATTCCTTCTTCAATTTTATTCCAAAAATCCAAAAATATTAGTTTTAAAAGCATTTTAGTTTAATTGCAATTTAGTTGTTAGATAAAAAGCTCAAAATCATTTTTAACTCATTTCATGTCAATCATTGCACTTAGTTTCTAAGTAATTAATAAAAGGCTCTTTGAGAGACGATCCGGGATTGTACCCTATATTGCAATCCTTGGTTTAAATTTTGAAGAGGTTACCAAGGCATAAAAGCCGACAAAGCCTATTTCTTCAAAGGATGAGATTCACGAGAATCTTAGTAGCAGCAAACATTGAATTATATAAAATGTAAGTTCACGAAGCATGACAAATAACCATAATAACATTAGCACATATCACAACTAGCATTCAGTAATTACTATATAGCATAAAACCAAACATAGGACCCAAGGACTAATACCATAGCGCTTGGTAACTCAAGTTTTACATCCCAGGGCCTTTACCCCATACAAGTTGCACACCAGGTCTTACAGCCTTGGATTACACCCAGCTCAGGTCTTATAACCCAGGGTTACCCCCATACAAACTTGCACACCGAGTCTTACTGCCTCAAATGCTCAGCAAACCTTACTGCCTAGAGCCTCTACCCTATGTAAGTGTGCACATTGGGCCTTACTGCCATTACGGTCTCATAGCCCAAGGAAACTGCCCCATATAGACTTGTACATTGGGTCTTATTGCTTTGGGACACTACCCGGCATGATCAAAATGCTCATGAAAAAACATACTTTATGGTAAAAACATACATACAGAGCATTACATAGTATATGAGAGAAAGAGTTACTGCTTGGTCATTTTTTTGGTCCTTTATCTTTTTCAATCAACTTTTTGTCCAGGCTCGGGCAAATTTTGAATCCTATAATTTAGAATTCACAAAGAGATAGATCATTTTCTATCGTAATTCGATTGACATAATAAAAATTATGTTATGCTTTGACCATCTCTAGTTGTGTCCTTTGCTTAACTTTATTGGTCATCTTTAGTACCCTCTATGTTATATCCAATATATACTTCTTCCAAGATATATTATATGTCTTCCTTCCTTGAGGATTGGGTATTTAAGGTGGTCACATTAACCCCTAAGTTATGTTTTTAGTCCTCATGATCTTACCAATCACAATTTCTGTCATATGTTGTAAATTCGTAGGCAAACCCTAATTTACCAAATTCATCAATCAAATTTAAAAATTCATAACTTAATCTAGAAAAATCCAAATGAAGTGGTTTAGGTTCCTATGTAAAGCTCTTTAAGTCCTCTATAAAGGAAAAATATCAACCATTACCAATTATAAGTAAAAAAATACAGAATTCATCGATCAACCACATTGCCTCAAGATTCATTCCAAATTCAGTACCCAAAAGTTGCTCATTCCATACCTCATTTTAAAGCTTGGGATGTATACTATTGATCTGTAAAATATCATAATCATTAGATAAGGTTTGGTTAGCAAAAATTAACCCACAAGGAATTTGACTTCCTTGAAAACGAATCTGGCAGCATTTATCCTCAGTAACCTTAAGTTTCAAAATTAGGGTTTTTTATCCAATCATCCAAAAATCATAACCACAAGATATTCTTACATAATTTTATCTAGAGAATTACAATTATTGCATATCTAGAGAAATCATCAACAATGACCAATGAATATAAGTTGACACCAAGACTCTTTACTCTTGCTGGACCAACTAAATCCATATGCAATAATTGTAATGGTCTATTGGTTGAAATCTCATTTTTCAGTTTGAAAGATGATTTAGTTTGTTTACCCTTTTGACATGCGTCACAAATCAAGTCATTTTTGAAAGATACTTTGGGTAATCCAAGAACTAAATCCTTTTTGAGTAGTTTGCCTAATTATTGCATATTGACATGAGCCAATCTCTTATGCCATAGCCAACTTTCATTAGCATTACTCAGAAAACAGTTTTCAGATTCATTTCTACCAATATCTAGAGTATAGCAATTACCTTCCCTTTTTGCTATGAGCTTAGCCTTGATATTTTTCTTATCAAGTTGTTAGTCATTCTTGTTGATAATTAAGCATTCTTCTGAGTCAAATATTACCCAGTTGTCTTTATCTGCACTTTAACTTACGCTCAGCAAATTGTGACACAAGCCTTCAACATAATAGACATCTTTAACTTGTATTCCTTTATCATTTTTTATTTCACCAATTCCTGCTTTCCTTCCGGATTGATTTCCTCTAAATTTTACCTTTCCACCTTCCTTAGGTTGCAATGTGGTAAAAATTTTGAAATCTCTGGTCATATGTCTAGAGCATCCACTATCTATGTACCATTTGCTGTTTTTGGATGCTTTGAGACATACCTGCAATCAAATGACTCAGTCTTAGGTACCCACATCTTTTTGGGTCCTTTTGGGTTAGTACAAATAATTTTCTGAACATATGAGCCTTTAGGTACCCATTTGTAGGTTCCTATCATTCCTTTCTTCTTATGAATGCATGAAGAAGTATAATGACCTTTTCTATTACAGTAATTACAAAATGCAAAAGGATTTGATGTATGCACAGAATATTGGAAATAGTTCAAATATGACTTACCACCTGCTTTCTTCCTACCTTTCCTTTTACCTGATTTTGGATCATATCCAATTCCAGATCGGTCATTTACAAATAGTTGAGCTTTCAAAATAACATTTAGCATCTCACTTCCTTGTGTAAATTTTTCAAGAGTTTTTTGTGAGATCAATGTTTTTCTTTTTCAAAGAGGAACAATTTTCACAATCCTTTTCTGAACTTTCTTTAAGTTCAATTTCAAGAGCTTTGTTTTTCTTTTTGAAAACAACCAATTCTTTGACTACTTTGATGAATTCAAAATGTAAAGCATTATATTCGGAAAGTAATTCATCATAGGTAGGTTCAGAATCATTTACCTCTTCTTCTGTTTCTTCTTGAGCAATAAGACATATATTAGCTACTTCTTCCTCATCACTTTCTTCGTCAGAAGAGCTATCACCCCATATAGCGGATACGAAGGCCTTCTTTTTGTTGAAGAATTTGCCTTTTCTCTTTTCTTTGCTCTTTTAGTTCAACTCTGGACATTCTGACTTGATATGTCCTGGTTTCCCACATTCATAGCAAATGATATGATCTTTGATGCTATTTCCTCCTTTCTGAAAATGTTTGAATCCGTGACCTTTCTTGTAGAACTTTCTGAATCGTTTTATGATTAGTACCATTTCATCATCGTCAAACTCCTCATCCTCATCTTGATTATCTTCTTTTGCTTTTAGTGCTAGACCTTTCTTTTTCTTGTCACCAATGTCATCTAGTTCCCGTTTGAACTTTAGTTTGCTTTCATATTCAAAAAGACTTCCAAATAGAGAAGCAACTGATCTCATTGATTCTCCTTTTGCCTCTTCTATCGCAGTGACTTTGGCTTCCCACTCTTTAGAAAGAATATTTAAAATCTTTCGTACTTGGGTATGTTGATCATAGACTTTCCCAAGTGCTGCAAGTTGATTAACAAGATGAGTATATCTAAGTTCAAATTCAGATATTGATTCACCTGATTTCATTCGAAGTAAATCGAATTCAGTGACCATGGTGTTGATTCGATTCTCCTTTATTCCCGAAGTTCCTTCATGAGCTATTTCCAAAGCTTCCCACATTTGCTTTGTTGTTGGAAGTGTGCAAATTCTGAAATATTCACTTTGACTCAAAGCACTTTGAATCATCAGAATTGCTTTGCTATTGAGAGTGATAAGTTTCTTGTCATTCTCATCATATTCCGCTGGCGTCTTGGGAATTTTCTGAGAGTCTACAACCTTTGTAGGTTGATAGTTTCCACTTTCAATCACATCCCATAACCCATATTCTGTAGCCATCATGAATACTCTAAATTTTGCTTTCCAGAAGGAAAAGTGTTCTCCACTGAAACCGGGAGGTCTAGTGATGGATGCTCCATTGGGAAGAATTCCTTCACCCACGCTTGCCATTGGATCCTTCTTAGGTTGTTATACCTTAACAAGAAGACCTACGCTCTGATACCAAATGTTAGAACAAGCATTTCACCCAAGAGGGGGGTGAATTGGGTGAAACTAAAAATTTGTCGCAAATATAAAACTTTGATAGTGAATTGAAAGCAGTAAAGGGTAAGGAGAAATATCACCGAAGTATACACCGGGAGTTATACTCGTTCGGCCACAACCACTTTGACCTACGTCCAGTCCTCAGAACTTCTCTGAGAGTTTCACTATAACTTCTAAGATTCAGTGGGTTCTTGGCACCTCAGTAAAAGCAAGTTCCTTCACCTGGACACTCGCTCCCCCTTATAAGTTATAATCCAATCCCAACTCAAGGTTCCACAACCTTAAGTTATCTCAATAACAAATATTGAGTTTGAATGAAATATCTCTCTTACAGAGTGAATAAGAATCACTGAAGCATAGAATTTTAACTACAACGTAAAACAGAGTAATGAACTTGATGATACGTTCGTGTGTGTTCTTGTTGTTCTCTATCTTTCTCTGTTTGGATGTTCCCATATATATAGATATGTTGGTGATGATCGTTGGAACATTTTCTTCCTGTCCGTTGGAGAGTGCGTAGCCACTATTGACTTTTCCAATTTTTGAAAAATATCAGTTGGCGGTAGGTGGTATTTGAACGTTACATTTGACTTCCCTTATTTGAAAAGATCTCTTCATTGTGTATCTGTAAATAAGCTAAGAATACTAATACAATGAAAGGTTAAACATATAGGAAGCAAAACAATGAACATTGGAATGATTTCTGGGTTTGCTTACTCGAGTAGCTACTCGAATATTCTTTAAAGTTTACTCGAGTACTTACTAGAGTATCATCGGGAAAACTTTGATCATTTGCAAGTCAACATAAAAATATAAGATTACTCGGGTAGTGCATGGAATAACTAAATTTCAAACCTTTGGAAATGCATGTTTACTCGGGTACCTACTCGAGTAATGCACTCATAACTTCATAGGTTACTCAGGTACCAACTCGAGCAAACCTTCCAATAAACTTTTGATTACTTAATGCTTTACTCCAGTAATGTTGCAGGATATCAAGGCCAAGAGCACTTCATATTTGATTACCTTGTTACTCGAGTACATACTCGAGTAAACTTACTTTTTGTGCATAACTTACTCGGGTAATGACTTGAGGTTTTCCTTCAAACATAAAACTGCATACTCGAGTACATACTCAAGTAATCCACTTAAAAATGAATCATTAAATACTTGCATACTAGAGTAATGACTCACGGAAAAAGAGATAAAATTTGATCAAGTTATTCGGGTACTACCTTCAAGTGTTTACTTACCACAGTGGGTTACTAGAGTAGCTACTCGAGTAACATTGCAGGGTACAAATTGCCGAGAGCAACACATTTTCTGAAACAGAGTAACTTAAGTACATACTCGAGTATCATTGGCAGGCCGAGAGCAACTGGAAGACTTTCACATGGTTACTCGAGTAGCTACTCGAGTAATGTTGGCAGGCCGAGAGCAACTCCAAGTTATTTACCTGGTTACTCGAGTAGCTACTCGAGTAACATTAGCAGGCTGAGAGCAACTTGAAAACATTTACACTATTACTGGAGTACTTACTCGAGTAACGTTGGCAAGTTACTAGAAGGTGTCTCTAGTTACTTCAAGTTTTGTCTCATTACTCGAGTACGTACTCGAGTAATGCCTTAGAAAACTTGCTTCTGATCAAGTTTCTCAGCTTTTTCTCTTGGCCTTTCTTCATTACTCCAATGATTACCTCAAGTGATGCTTATCCCTATTATTACTCTGTTCAAACTTATTTATTAATCAAATCTTTTTCATACCATTCTTTGTTCTCATCAAAACATGAGATCTAACAATTAGCATTTCAATTAGAACACCAAAAATATTATCATTTGAGAATGAAGAAGCGATTACCTTTTCAAAATCGCTAGTAATTCCACTTTGAGTGATGCTATACATATAAAGTATAACATAATATCGGCATTAAGTGTTGTCAGGTTGTCGAGGGCACTTTAAATCAAAGGCATGCAATTGGTTGTTAAAATCAATAAAGGTATGTCTAAAATGACCGTCAATGAAACAATTAGAATTGAAACTACTTATTATCAGATAAAACTACTTTGGCTTTTTAACAACTGTACCCTCATGTGACCCGCCTAGGACTCTATATGTTTGACAAGTACTATCATGAAAATCAAAATCTACAGAAATTATAACTATTCATTTTTTTTAAGAGTCAATAAAATACAAACAAAATAACTTACGTATCAAAGATGGATTTTGTATCTTTGTCCGGCATTTTGTGCAAGGGATCAAACCAATAGACTAGATTGCGGTGAGGACATATAACACACAAACTCCAGTGGTAACTATAACAACATATATAGATTAAAATAAAGTTAAATGACAAGGCAATTATTTATTAAACATCTTAAATTGAAAAAATGAAAATATGAACCGTTGAACAATGGGTACTAGATAACAATGAAGTTTGGTCTCTCCCATTGCATAGCCCATATAGTGAGTCCTATGCGCCATAGTATTGGTATCCCCTGTCGTATTCACAGGGCATAAGAATCCATACCAATCAAATATTTCCATACTTGTGCAGAGGCCGTGGAAGATGCTATAATAGAATTAAAATAAGGAATGAATTATTAAATGTATGAAATCAAAAAACCACTAAACGAATTCTATGGGAAAATTGAAAAAAACTTACCGGATTGCAAATTTCACCTAGCTTGCATCTATCTCCTTCAACCTGATAAACTGCTTGAGATCTTTATTGTCAGTCGTGTAGGGATACTCCAATGTAAGGCCCACAATCCCTTCAGGCATCTTCAAGTCAACCTGTTTAATGCCCTTGTAGATCTGTTGTAGCCGTGCAAAGTAGGGTCATTTCCTCGCATCTTCGTCATCCTTTTAGAACATCAAAAAACAAATTGTTATTAGGATGCCAAGGGATTTTCAGTAATAGTAAGGTAATGCTTACCATTGGAGGTGTTACCTCTAAACCAATAAGATTTTGAGGCCAAATGATGAAAGATCCTATCGCTTGACCTAATGTGCTAACCTCTGGATCAGGAACAGGGATGGCTGTACCTTCTTCCCCTTTCTAACACTCGTCACATTCACCCTACAAAAATCCTCCAGAATTTGCTGATGATGGTGGGTGGTAGCACGTGTGTGAACGAGAGCATCAGCAACAACACGCAACAGTGGATCCTCTAAATAGAGGGTGGAAGGCTCTCCCGACGCTGGAGTGGGAGAAGGGTTGCCAAGTGGTTCCTCCAGAGGGTTGTAACTTCCTTTGGTGCTATTGAAGGCCGGGAATTCTTGAGTTCTATGTTCATCCCTTGGCCTTTGCTCGTCCCTTGACCTTTGCGCTTTAAACATCTTTGTCATTTCAAGTTGAAGCTTTGGCAACAACTCTTGTTAGAGCTTGTTGCGAAGGTTGGCCTTGAGCTCTTATTCGAGTTCCTCTTGAATCTTGGCCACAAGGTCCCTACTAGGTCCAGCTTGTGACGAATAATGTGAGTTTCGTCCAAAATACCTCACGGCACTAACTCCTCATGTCTCTCCTCAAACACAACCAGGGTCATCTACCTTCCCAATAACTGTTGACAAGATGTCCATCCGTCTACTTGGATTGAACGAACCTTGGCTACTATGATTTTCTAGTTCATCCTGTAGCATATAGTTTATCGTAAATGTATCGAAACCAATCTCGATTTGCAAAAAATTAGGTACTTATGGTATAACTACTTACAATCCTCACAGCAACCTCAACAACAATCGGATTTATGTACTTCCTACCCTTAATCCTCCCTGCTTTCTATTTTTTGTGACGTGGAGGAGGTGTCGGGGCTTGGATAACAACGTTAGGATCATATTCCACTGGTTCCTTTATTTTCTTTAACTCTTCTTGCATCATTTGTCGCTTAAGCTTCCGATATCCACCACGAGACATGTAATGTTGATATTTATTTTCTGCTTGTCTCTGTGTATTTGCTGCACTTAATGCCTATTAATGAAAAACAACAAAAAATAAATCAACAATATGATGACAAAAATCTTACCAGAAACTCAGAATCTGTCTGTGATGCCACAAATAACCTCCAGTCCTCTGGAGAAAAATACGAATAATGTTGACATGGATCCTCATCCCTCTGGGCCCCTCAAATGTATCTTGCTATTAACTTGTTCTTGAAAACTTTCCATCGTATCTGAACCTCATCAATCCAGTGCCTGTACATCTCCCTAGTGTCTAGGACATTGTATGTTTGCTGCAAGGTAAAACATAATATAATTATATTTGAAACAATAGGAATAAAGCTACAATTATCATAGATGTATCAAAACTTATATACCAAAAGTTACTGCCAAATCATGTCTTTCATTTTTGGGGCAACCAATCTCCAATTATCGTAGGTAATGTGTACTTTGCTTCGACCTAAAAACTCTACGTAGCTAATGAAATGGTCTTCCCCAGGACCAACTGGATTCAGATTGTCATCAAAGTCTATATGCAGCCTCTCTTATTGATGTTCATGACGTGCAACCAATGCTCCTATCTTTGTATAGCCTCTAACCCTCCTTCTTGCAACGGGTTCATCTCTAGGCCTTTTGTCATTGCTAGGGATTTCGTCATTTCTACGCCTTTCGTCAGCACTAGAGTTGTCCATATTCATGTTAACACAAAAAGCATCATCAGAAACGTAAATAAATTGTAATAAAAATAAAATAAACTAAGCAGGAGTAAAACAAAAAAACACACAGTTCTCATTTATAAATTAATTTCTTACTCTATATTGTTTCCTATATTCCTTCACCATGGTCATTTCTTACAGCATATTCGTCATCATCTACCAATTCTACTTCATTTGTTCGAGGTGGAGTTGTTGTGAAAGGTGGTGTATCGTCAAGGTTGCAGGTCAGATCACCATACTTCTGTTTTTTACTTTTAAGGACAATGTACATGTTTTTGCTCGCAGGATCAATGACATAAAACACTTGTTTCGCCTTGCTTGCTAGAATTAAGGGCTCATCTTTATAGCCAACTCTTCAAAGATCAACTGAGACAAATCCAAATTGTTTATCTATTACCATAGCATTATTGCTAACCCACTTACATTTGAATAAAGCAACTTTGAACTTATTGTATGTCATCTCCCATATTTCTTCTATAACTCCATAATAGGCCATAGATGCGAATATGGGGTTTTTGTCTCTTGAACTGGAAAAGTGCATAGCTTTAGCTTCTACCATGACCCCACTATTTTGCATGGTACTTCTATCATCTTGCTCTTTCGTATAGGAAGAATAGCCATTTATATCATAATCGGTCCAAGTAATAACCTAAAACGAAGGCCCCAAGCTAGCCACTCGATTGTCTCAAACACACCGGTCTCATGCAAAACCTTTTCCTCGAACCACTGCGTGAATGTCTTGTTTTGCTCAATAGCAATCTGCATGTCATTCTTCCTTGGATTCTTGTTCTTCAAAGTCTTTCTGTGTTCATCTATGTAAGGTTGAACTTCTTCCATATTATTCAGGATATACAAGTGGGCTTGCAACACCTCTTCACGAGGAACATTCTTCACTTTCAGTCCTCGTGTTCCCTTGCTTCTCCCCTCTTCATGCCGAGATTGTTCCTTCTTCCCTGACATATAATCTTTACAAAACTCCATAGCCTCCTCAACTACATATCTTTCTACTATTGAGGCTTATGGTCGATAAGGATTTTTAGAATACCCTTTTAAAATCTTCATGTATCGCTCGAAAGGGTACATCCACCTCAGGTAAACTGGACCACAGAGCCTTACCTTCCTTACCAAATGAACTACCAAATGCACCATTATATTGAAAATTAAAGGAGGAAAATGCATCTCTAGTTGTGACAAAATATTGTAACCCTCATTTTCCAGTTCATCCAACTTTTCAATGTCAATGACTTTGTTACAGATAGCATTGAAGAAAACGCACAATCTTGTTACAGTGGTTCGTACTTCATCTTTCATTATGCCTCTAATAGCTACCGGTAATAGTTGTTGCATCAACACATGATAATCATGGGACTTCATTCCCACTAACATCAAATCGTCCATTGAGACACATCTTCTCACATTTGAGGAATACCCTTGCGGCACCTTAATTTCATGCAAAAACCTATACAAACTTCTTTTCTCTGCTTTTGATAGTGTATGCGATGCTGGCTCCATGTATGCCCTCCTACCATCATCTCTTAGTTATGATGTAACCGTTTTCTTATTCCAATATCAACAAGGTCTAATCTCACACTAATCCCATCCTTAGTCTTTCCTGGTATGTGCAAAAGCGTACTGATAAGACTATCACAAACATTCTTCTCCACATGCATCACATCAATATTGTGTCTCACATCAAGCAACGCCAATATGGAAGATCAAAGAAAATTGATCTCTTCTTCCATATGTTCATCTCACCCGCAGTCCTCTGATTCTTACCAAAAGTGACATTGATATGTTCCATTCAACTGTAAACTTCCTCTTCAGTTAATGACTTTGGAGCCATTCCATGCTTCGATAAGCCGTTAAAACGCTTTCTTAGCCTATGATACATGTGGAACCAATGAAGAAACCCAGTTTTTCTTCCATGCTTTAGTTGAAGGAAGTATGTGTCTGCTTCACATATTGGGCATGCTTTATGACCCTTCATGCTATACCCTGACAAGTTTCCGTACGCAGGGAAGTCGTTTATCATTGTGAAAGTTATTGCACGTAGATTGAATGACTCCTTCTTATAAGCATCAAACACATATATGCCTTCCTCCCACAACTTCTTCAAGTCCTTAATCAAAGGCGCCAAGTAGACATCAATATCGTTCCCTGGCTATTTTGGTCTAGAAATCATAATAGATAGTATCATATACTTGCGTTTCATACATAGCTAGGGAGGCAAGATGTATATTATAAGGAGAACCGGCCACACACTATGTGTGCTAGTAAGAGTTCTATACGGATTGATGTCGTCTGTACAAAGCCCAAGCCGAAGGTTTCTCGGCTCACTACCAAATTAAGGGAATATTTCATCTATTTTTTGCCATTATGGAGAGTCAGCTGGGTGCCGAAGATATTTCCCATCAGATATTCTCTCATCAGAGTGCCATCTCAACTTCTTCGCTTTTGTTGTAGTCGCAAACAAAAGTTTAAAACGTGGTATTATTGGAAGATACCACATAACTTTTAAAGGTTACCTTTTAGTTGTCACATCGCCACAACTACCATCTTTTTTCACTTTGTATCGTGTAGTTTTACACTTAGGACACTTACTAAGACCTCCATATTCATTTCTGTACAGTACGCAGTCATTAGGGCAAGCATGTATCTTTTTATACTCCATACCCATCATAAACAATATTTTCTTGGCCTCATACATACGATTTGAAAGTACATTATCTTCTGGAAACATATCACACAATAATTCAAGCAGCAATGTGAAACTACTATTGGTCTACCCACAAGTTGCCTTTAAGTTAACCAAATGCAATGTTCCCGTCAGCCGCGTGTACTTACTCCTAGGGTACAATGGTGTCTCTGCATCACTCCGCAAGCTATCATGCTCTTGCTACTGCGTAAAGGATTCTACCTCAACATCGTGAATCATTTATCTCCATTATATCTTCATCTATAACATCCACATCTTCCTTCTTGTGCGACGGACAATCCGTTACTTCCTCACCATGCCATATCCACCTTGTGTATTGTAGATTTATTCCATCACAAAGGAGGTGATCCTTTATGACATTAACATCCCGTCGAATCTCATTCAAACAATTGACACAAGGACAAAAATACTTCCCATTTTTTACTGGAGCATTCTTTCTAGCGAATTCAATAAATTCTTCGACCCCTTTCTCATATTCTTCACTAGTTCTCAAAGCATTCATCCAACTGTAATATATTTCGTTACCACCTAAGCCATTCCCAATAACACTCACACGTTTAGTACAATTGTCAACGATATATGATGGGATTTCCTTTTTTCACTTTTTTCAACAAAAACTTCGATCGTATTTCCCATTAAAAGTAAGACATCCTAAAATTTCAAGCAACCCTATCTCTCCACTACACGAATATTAATCGGACTACTTAGTATATTATATTAAGGAAACTATATGAATAATCTTACTAATCTAATCTAAGAAAAATAAAATCAATCATATTAAAGAAACAAAAATTACTCTTTTTAATTGTTGTTAATTTCATCAAAATCATTCAAAAGCTCCATTTATTTATAATATATATACATATTTTTCCACTCAATTCCCAACCTCCAAACATATAAAACAAACATTTCCAAGCTCCAAACATATCAAACAAAGAATATATTAACATGATATTTCCTATTGGCTAGGTTTTCAATTATTTTCACTAAAAAAATTAAATGTCCTGTTTAGCCAATATATAAGCACACTTAACAAACTCATTTCTATATGAGCTATAATTTATATTTCAACAAGAAATTCAAATTTGGGACGTCTAAATGTTTCCCTACATACATATAATTATGAAATTGCCATCGCCTGCCTTTTTAACCACCCAATTTAAATTTGGGACGTCCTTTGGGGTGGTTATATCCTAATTATGTAGTAGTGACTCATCCTTTATTTTTTTTAATCTCTATTTAATCTAGGGTTAATGTACAAAAATACACATGCACTTTTCCTATGTACATTTGCCACTATATACATTATTTAGGTTTAAAAATGCCCATAAACATATCTAAATAGGGCAAAAATACCAGCTCTGTTAACCAAGACAAACATCTATTAACCTTTAGTTTTGTGAGCCCCACACAAATTATTTTTAAATAGGGTGAAGGGGTAAAAATACGCATGTTAATTTGTTAAAAGTGCATCTTGCACCATATTAAAACTTTGGGTGCAAAATTATCAATGAAGATTTGAAAATGGGAGCAAAAGAATAACAATATATAACTTCCTCAAACGGATGTTAATTTATTTTGGTGGGGCCTAAGCTCATATCCAAATTTCTATAAATTTGCCACATTCTCAATACACCCCAATGAAAACAAAACACATCATCACACTCATAAATTTGCCACCATGCTTTGCATTCATCGCCGCCCTTGCTCCTCATTCTCCTCTTGCTATAAGAGGTGCAATCCACAAGTTTTGAAGGACGGTCACGCTATTGAGGAGGGATCAACTTCTGTCCCAAGATGATGCAGGTTTGATATTTTTCATGGCTTGGCTTGCCACTACAAAAAAAATGACTTTCAACGACGACAAAAGTTGCCGCTAAAAATCTAAAAGTCACTGTTGAAAGTTTGTAGCGGCGACAAAAAGTCGCTGCTGTTGCGAGCATCACTGAAAGTCTTAGCGAAGACAATTTTTGTCGCCACTAAAAGTATAGTTTCAGCGTCGACAACTTTTGTGTCGTCGCTTAAGATGACTTTCAGTAACGAATTTTGTGTAGCCGCTGAAGGTGACTTTTAGCAATGACTTTTTGTTGCTGCTGAATATGGCTTTCAATGGCGACTCAATACTTTTAGCGGCGACTTTTGTCGCCTCTGAAAGTGTCATTTTTTAAAAAAACATTTGAAATTTTTTTTTAAAAAAATTGAATTTAAAAAAAAATTAATTTACAAATGCCACATGTTTGCTCCCCCTCCCCTGGCTGCCAATTGTCGCCTTCTTGTGCTACCACGTGTCTGCAACTCATAATTCATCCAAGTGACTCTCCTCCCGTTTGAACCCGTGACCTCCAGGAGCCGAAGCCTTCACACGCGAGTCATTTCCAGTTGCACCGAAACAAACCTGTGTCATATTATTACATATTATTATCTATATAATATTATCATATATATAAACGTACATACATATAATTAATTAATTATATACATATAATTAATTATTGATTAAATATAATATTAATAAAAATAATGAAAAATTTAATAAAAAGGAAAAAATATTTATATATTTAAATTAAATAATTTTTTAATTAAAATTACTTAATAAATAATAATTTAATATTATAAATATTAATTTTAATATAAAAATTATAAATATAATATTAATAGCATATATATTATTTTTAAATAAAATAAAATAATAATATCATAAATATTATTTTAGTAGAAAATATTAAATAAAATATTAATAAATAATAATATAATTTTAATAATTAAGGTTAAATAGAATTATTTAATAATGAATATTTTAATTTTATAAATATTATTTTTTAAAAAAATTAATGAAAGAAAAGTTGAAAGTGTGAGTTTCAGCGACGACTTTTGATAGTCGCCGCTGAAAGTGTTTTAAAAAATATATAATTTTGAAAAATTTTAAACAAGACTTTTAGTGGCGACACTAAAGTCGCCACTGAAACACCCTTTCGGCGGTGACAACACAATGTCACCGCTGAAGGTTTAAAAAAAATTGAAAAATTTCAAACAAGACTTTCAGTGGCGACACTAAAGTCACCATTGAAACACCCTTTTAGCGGCGGCGACAACATAATGTCGCCGCTGAAGGTGTTTTAAAAAAAATTGAAAAATTTCAAATAAGACTTTCAGTGACGATACTAAAGTCACCGCTGAAACACCCTTTCGACGGCGACAACACATTATCGCCGCTGAAAGTTAGACTTTCAGTGGTGACACTTTTGTCGTCACCAAAAGTCCACCTTTGAGCGGTGACTTTAAAAGTCGCCACTGAAAGTCTAACTTTCCGCTGCGACATTAAAAATCGCCACTAAAAGTCCTTTTTTTTTGTAGTGTGCCTTATGTAATCCTAAAAAAAAGAGTGAAGGGAGAGAAGGTTAAACAGTAAAATATGAGGGTGAGGGGGACAACTGGACACTAGTGGGATCCACACCACAAAAAGATGACAGACATTATGGGTAGTCCACGGCTGTGGCATTTTTGGACTCTTTTGCAATCTACACAAGCATTTTTGAACTCAAGGTTTTAATATGGTGGCGTATGCACTTTTGACAATTTAAGATGGGTATTTTTGCCCCTTTACTCTTTGATCTATATACTTTAATATTCTAATGCTAGGCAGAACCAAAAAAAAAAACATTGGAACATTTGTTAGTTGCGAACACCCAAAGAAGTTGTAATGAACATGTAACAGACACCAGAAAATGATAGAGTAATAGGTTATATTGATAATCTGATAAGCATATAACGCTTCAAAAGAAACAATGTTCTGTAACAAAGAGAGAATTCCACAGAGAGAGAGAGAAGATTCCAAAATCTTTTCACAACCCTCCTTAATGGCATTGGTTTTTATTATACTCATGCTTTTTCAAAATCTCCCCCAACTATAGGTTAGTTAAGCAATAAGCTACATACCTATTTTCACCCCTATTTTCAACTTACACATGTAACATTGTTGTTTGAGTATTTTCTCATCTTTATGGAGTTTGCAAATTTAATGGCTTTGATAGACTTTTAACAATTTCATATCTTAAAAATTCCTGGTCAGTGCTTATTTTACCAAATTCTTGTTGTTAAGGGAGAAGCTATACTTGTTCAACAAACTCCAAGCTATAAATGTTCAGGCTTACAATCATTACATAGCTCTGTTTTGTAGGATGTTTTAATAACTCATTACTTCAGCTTTTAACATACTTGGATAATAGTACAAGATTTTCATAAACAAGGACAACGATTTAATTTACGTTATTTACTTTCTTAAGTCTATTAATGCCACTAAACTTAGAAACTACCATAAAGAGTAAAGAAATACACATACAAGATAATGACACATGTGACTTGAAAAGGACTGTCTGATGCAAGTAGACTCTTCATCACTTTCGACAGTGTCAGCTTTAGGTTGACAACAACTAATGCAGCTTTTGCAATAACCCACTTTAATTTTTTTCCTCCCTAAAATAGATAACAGTTGGGAAGAAACAGTGCCATTGTTTCACTCACATGTAAATCAACAAGGGAAAAATATTGAACATAAAAAACACAAACACATATATGGTTCAAACGAACAAATAACATGGGCAAAAACTTGATCAAATTTGTTCTTATGGGTGATATATATCTTTTGGCCCATAGTCTGCCTACACTTGTGCAGAATGAGTCAAAATGAAAGATAACATTAGAGTGGACAAAACCTAAAACTGGAATTGTCATGTACTACAGTCGTATAAAGTTGGACCAGCAGGGATTACTCACTATAAGCCACACTTTCCTATCTCATGATGAATAAAAGTAATGTGTCACACCAACCGGAATTGGGTTTAGTAGAAGTGGTTAGTCCCTAATAAGGTTGCCAACTAAGGCTTGAATTCCTCTTAGAAGCGGTGCCTATATGTAGTACTTGAGAATACCTTGAATGGGATTTTATCCAATAGAAGGATGCTTGTGTCTACAAAAAAAAGTAATGTATCATGCGTAACTTTTATATATATATATATATATAATATGTGTCACACATAACATGATTGCCTTCAATAGGATTCATGAGCTTAGTAAAAAAAATCTTTCTTAAAGGGATGGTCTAATTTTTTTGAGCAAATAATAATTTTCTTTCGAAAGTTATAGTTCTAAAAGTAATGCTATTAGTTGTCTACGTCAATTCATAAAATCAATATCAATATAACATATAAATCTCTTCCACAAAGCCACCTCCTCCATCGGCTATAGACACAAAACACTATTCATAAGCTGATATCCACATGTCTGGGGCTGCATGCAAGCCGTTTGTTGCTGAAAGTGACGACTCCCTGTCCTCCCTGCTACGTAAATATCTTCATGACGATCTTTGAATTTGAAAGTTGCATTTGAATTTGAAGGCACCAAAAACATCTTTATGGACCGTTATATAACCACTGAGCTATTTCTTTCCTTGACAGACCACCCACAGCCAGACCGACGTCTCTCTCCTCTTTAAGTGCATTGCAACACAGAGGTTCCCAGTTAAACTTAAGCCATTTTAACATTTCATCACAATGCTGCTGACAAACATGTGGAGATCCACCAAGCTGCTGCCCGACAAATATAGTCAAATCCGTCCATTCTCAGTGAACTCCCTCTCCTGTTCAGGTACATTTCAGCAATAGGTTGTTTCATTCCTTCCTTTGTTTTTCATCCTACTGTATGAAATGGCTACTTCATCTCTTTCACTCAAGTTTTCTCTCACTTTCCGTTGTCATTTTGCAAGGCATGGACCATTTTCCACAAGCTTAGTTGGTCAACATCCATCCAGGGAATAAAGTGAAGAAGGTCAATTATGTTTTTGAATTCATTGGTACTTCGACGAATGTCTCCCACGCTGATGCAGCAAGTCTGGACAGTGGCCCTCCCATTCTTGAAGTTCTGCATGGAAAAGGTGTGGGACTCGTCAGAAATCTTGACGAAAAGATGTCGGACTTGCTAGAAATGAGGGTAGGAAAAAATTTTACAACCTCACCGGAAAAGGAAGTAGTGGTGTTGAGCCTCCCTCCTTTTTAAGCTCTCGGCCCTGTGGTGGTTGGTGTAGATAGAGGAGGTGCTTGAAGGTGAGAGTGGGAATGATGATTAATGTCATTGGAAATTAGTGATTCCAAGCTCTTCAAGGTGGTCAGAGATGAGAGATTTTTGCATCAAAGGTAAAGATCCGAAGGAAGGAAGAAGGTGTCGGTGATGATGGGGATGACGCTGGGCAAGAAGGGATGATGATGCTCCAGTTACATGAGCCAGAGATGAAAGCATCGAACTTCCTTCCTTCCATAATCACTGCAGAAATGGGGGAGAGATCTTTTGTCTCTTTTTGTTTCTCTTACCTACTTTCTACTCAGATTTCCTTTTTTTTTTTGTAGATAGTTTGTGATGGTTTTTTTTTGGCTTTGGATTTAAGATATGGTCTTCATGTGATTTACCTTACATAGAACAAGAATGGGGGTATGGAGCTTGGAAAGTAGTAAATTAAAGTAAATCATGTTTGATTCTTGTCGGATTAACAGTAAGACAAGGACTGGAAAATAAATCAAAAGCCTCACAACAAGAGGGCTAGACCGTGACCCCAGAGCAACTATCTGGCCACCACTAATCATCACAAATTATGAAGATTAAATTTTGAAACATAAAATTGATAAAAAAAAACTTTTTTTTTGAAATATACAATACACCCACCCACCCCCCCCCCCACAAAAAAAGAAGATAAAGTATAAGGGCAGAAAAATTATCATGTCTAATTAAGTTATATTTTCATGTTTAATATCATCATTATTTTAAATAGTTTCAAGAAATTTGGTTTTAGTTCCTATAATTTTTTGTTGTTAGTTTTAGTTCATATAGTTTTCTTGACATTTTGATCTGAGTTAAATGATCAGTTCCTATATATTTAACGAGTTTTTATTTTAGTCCCTATATTTAGACTAAATCTTGATGAAACTACATGGATTAAAACCAATTATTTAAAATTATATGGACCAAAATCAATATTCTATCAATTTGTAATGATAATACTAACCCTTCCATTAAATAGAATCACCTCTTAAGCCTCTATTATGGAAAAGCAGGCATAAATAAAGTATCTGCGCATTATATCTTCAAATGATGGAGATGAAATTTATTTAAGATAAAATATTAAAAAAAATTCATATTTTGTGATAAAATTTTCCTCTGTTTAATGAAGAAGAAAATTACATGTAGCTGTGATTTATATCTTATTTAGTACTATATGTGTCACTTTATGCAATGGTTGTTTTGGCAAAAGATTTCCAAGGGATTCACAAGTAGATAATGGAGTGTAGGATGTTGAAAGAATGGTGATATATCTTGATTTTATTATAAAATTTAATATTTAATATCTTATTTAAGAATTTTATCATTAATCTTGGGTTAAATAATATTTATTATGATTAAATTGAATTCAAAAAGTATTCTGCAAAGATAATGCTTAAAAGTATATATTTATTATGACCTTGTGATTACTTTTTAAAATTTAAATTCTGAAAAAAAATATTACAAGATATTGATTTGAATTGTAAGTTAATTTTGGGAAAATTATAGCTGAGGGACCAAAAAGCAAATATGCACAAGGATTAAAGAAGAAAATAACATTCTGCATGTGTCTGATGGGAATGTTTACAAAAATAAGGGTATTTTAATGTAATATTAGCCGCTACTTTCAGTAAAGAATATACCAATGAAAATTACAAAAAAGTACCCAGAATTTCCATATTCAAAGTGTAGTCCAAAAATCTGAAAATCACCATCTTTGACCTCTGGAAATGATTTTTTTCTAAAAATCACCGTCTTAGCAGTTGGATTATGTGAGGAAATTTTCAAACTCGCATAATCCAACTGCTAAGGCATAATCTTCACTCTTGATTGTTACTATTGGCATGAAGCATTTTAAAGGGACTCACGGGTGGGTGGAGTTCTATTTGTTTTGTCCATTAAAGTAGTCTCCTTTAGCATACTAAATTCACATTAGATCATTAGTTAATTTGAAGTTACTTTAAACATTTTGTTTTGATATGATATACTATCTTCTACTCCCAATGTTATTGCCCACATCAACAATCCATTCTGTTTTTCCTGGGAAACTTTATTAATTACCTCTGTTGTCGTGTGTCTTCTCTAAATTTTATATCTTCATCTCACATCATCAGTCCTGCCTCCCATTTGAAGGCAGTGATTTCTTAAGTTCATATTTATGTTGTGTATTGCTTTTGTTAACATCACATGCTAATGCGATATCATCAATCCTCAACATCTCGACTCCAACCTTAGCTTCAATGACTTCTTGCGAAAGTATGCTATTTCATGAGGCTACTTTCTTATTAGTGATAGTAAGATACTAATAGTGTAATATGTAGGAGGTTTTTTTTTTTTTTTGCCAATAATAATATGTAAGAGTTACATGTATAATATTAGTATGTCAAAAACATTTCAGGTAGCAGACAATGAAAAATGTTGGACAAATTGATAATATTTCTAATTTATAATTAGGAGAAGCACAAGCTCCCCGTGTAACGCACAAGTAGTACATCCTCGTTCATTCAAATATGACTAAATAAACTTTCATTTGCAAGGGAAGTGCACCCTGTCAGTCCAAGTCGGATCCGTACACCAGATACACTTTTGTTAGTTACTCCATCCGTTTCATAAATATTATCACAAAAAAATATACTTTTACTAATAGAAAAAGTACTTTCCTAAAATGTACCTAGTATTTTTTAAATGAATAGTTATGGTTACATAAGTTGAGCTAGAGGGGTTGTGGATTACTTAGAGGGGTTGTGGATTACATAAGTTCAGGCTGATTACTTAGCTAAGCTATCCCATAGCTGCCTCGACAATTTTGTCGTCCTAGACCAACCACCGACCGCTCTTTTCATAGACGGTGGTTGAGGTAGTAGTTTTTTGGACCTGGACCTTTGGTCGTCGGGTGTTTCTGGAATAGTCTCTGTGAGATTATTGTAATCCAGTTTGTTAATCAAAAAGAGGGGTTGTGGATGATTTTTTAATGGTAGCTAAGGACACTAATTCTACTAATAGAAACACTCATAGGGAGTGTATCATAACCATTCAAATTAGATATGGACAGTGCACAATAGTGATGAACTCTTATTAGCTTGCTTAGCACTAAAACTTGTTCCGTGTATTTGATGGGTGGAGGCACAGCCTATGATTTCGTAAGGTAAAACTCAGCACTAATAAAGTATGGGAAATTGAGACAAAGAAAATAAAATGTAATGAGTGCACATTTTGTTGAAATTTGATGGATTATATAGATGTAGAGGGGATATTAACCTCTAAAATATTATTATGAATCCTTAAGTAAAAGAGAGTGCATATGAGCCTTTATATAGGCAAACATTAGAATCTAATTTTATCTAATCATATCAAACTTAAATCAAAATAACTAAGATATAATCTTAAGATATAATATCCTAATATATAATATCCATATCTAATCCTAAGATATAATAAATATTAAATTATAAAGTCAAACCTAATAATAAAATAATAAATAATCTAAAATATCTTGAAACATTATCAAACACTCCCCATTGTTTCAAAGGGAACCAAACTTGTGTTTTTTCTAAGACTTGTAAAATCTTCAAAATTTGTCATGCTTCTTTAGAAATCACTATAGATGCAATTCTAGAAAAAGTTGTCACACATGGCTTGTTGAAGGAAAAATAGAGCTTTTGCATATCACTTCCTATTTTCCCCTCAATCATTGCTAATTCATATCTGGTCTATGAAACCATCCTCAATTAGCGCGCTTTTTGCACCTCTTTGCGTTGTCCAACAATCTACTTCCTTATGCCTAAACTTCTTGCACCAAATTGAATAGAGCTTCTATATGACTCTTGATTGTTGTTGTTCATTAAATTGACCTCTGCCTTTGCTATTACCACGACCTCTTTTTGCAAACTCCCCCTTCATCATTTGCAATAATGGTGAACAGAGTTACAAAGTGGAAAAACTACCATACTTTAAAACAAAACTCTACCCAGAAAGTTTGAGAGGATAGAAAAATAGTGACACTGTGGTATTTGCTGTTTGAGAAAGAAGACGTTGGAGTGGTTTCATTCGCTTGCATGAATATCGTGTACAGGGACATGCGATGCGGTCACTCACTATCGCACAAATCAATATCCCTCACTCCTCACCACGCACAGGTACGCTGTGTGCAAATTGATATCGCTTACTTCAATATCTCTCATCACTCCAATATCCTTGGGCGACCCGTTTAGTTTTTGCCCGGACTTGTACTCTTTTTTTGAATCTCAGGTGCTCCTTATTTTTGCTTGGGCTTGTACTCCTTTTTGAGTCTTAGAGGCCCTTCTTGCGTGCGTAGCAGGAGATGCCCTAAAAGATTCTTGCGGTGCAGCGAACTTGGCTTTGATGCCATGTTGAAATTTGAAGGATGATGCAAATTGAATACTAACCTCTAAAATATTATTATGAATCCTTATGTAAAAGAGAGTACTTATGGGACTTTATACAGGCAAACCTTATAATTCAATTTAATCTAATCAAATCAAAATTATATCAAAATAACTAAGATATAATATCCATTTGTAATCCTAAGATATAATAAATATTAAATAATAAAAGCAACCTAATAATAAAATAGTAATTAATCTAAAATATCTTGAAATATTATGCAACACATTTAGGTAGGTGAAACGTGAAGCTGATACGAATTGCAAAACATGAAGCTCACAAACTAGCTGACAAGCTACACTCATATAGAGAATACAGAATAATTCAGAGCAGTGATGAAATCTCAAAGGGATCAAACACAGAAGCAGAGATTACATCCACAAGATCATCAGATTCATCAAAGGGTAGAACTTTTTCAGGAGACAAAAGCTGGCCACCATTCCATGAAGATGAAGGAACATTAATGTTGTTGATCATAGAACTGGGAAATGTCATGGATGGTAAGAAAGTGGTATTGTTGTGTTTTTGGAGGTCGAGGGTTGTATTGTTGTTGTTGGGAGTATTAGTATTATTATTATTACTGCTGTTGTTGTTGCGGTTGTGGTGTTGAAAGCTGATTATAAAACTAGAGATTGAAAGATCATTAGAGTGATCAAACATAAAGTGAGGGTTAGAGCAAGTGTGGTAGCCAAAATAGGTAGTTTTGAAGAGAGGAGGGTCGTCTTGGTTTCTCTGGACTTGTTTGGTTGCTTTACATCCCTGCTCATGTTTGTAACTCATCTGAAGTAGCTCCTGCATCATCATTTCTCTCTAATTAAATGAATGTGGAGTAGTAGAAGAAAATGAAAGGGATAGAGCAACCGAAGAAAACACGAAATAGGAAAAAAAATATTTGAAGATATAATAAAATATTATATTCTATTTCTTGTATTTCCTCATATGCACATGATACCATAAAGTTTCTGTGGGTGAAAAAGTATACGTGAAGGTTTAAAAATTGGTTCAAAAATGCAACAACTGCTAAGTCAACCAATGTTAACCGTTTAACAAATATGTCAATCAAGAAAAGTGTGCAATAGTACGCATGGAGGTTCCAAAATGGAGCAAGAAAATATCACAATCATTAAATCAACCAATCATGACAGTTTAACAAACAATTTCCACATGCGTTGCACAATGTTTTCAATCCGAGCAGCCCCATCCACCTTTAGGGTTTTTTGGACCAAATAATTTGAAGTTTTTCACCCATAAAAAAATGTGATCTTTAATTAGAGAGGTAGGGTGCAAAACGTAACATTTTATAAATTTAAAATTAAAAAATTGAGAAAAGGAGGAAATCAAACCTGGGATACTTGACATGCTGTATGATTTTTTCGCCATACTTTCTCCATATATGCCCATCTTGCTTTGGACTGATTCTGGAGTCCTCCTCCCATGTAATAAGAGTATTAAGTTTCCTGCCAACAAAATTCATCATTATTAGTAGAAAGTGTATTGATTATTTCCTTATTATTATAAACGAATGAACAGTTGTGTGTTCTGATTCGTTTTTGGAGAATAGCTTTTACAGTTTACAAGGTAAGTATGTGAGATGAGTTTTGTCTCGATTTGCGAAAAAATGCTTCTGAAACCATGGTTTTGAAGATATAAGAACACACACTAAAAGCTTAACCAAATACGAAGTTTGATTATTATAAACGAATAATTGGGTTTGAGGCCTTTAATGTGCCTCATTCTAATACCTTCTGTTATTCCCCAACTTCTCAAAAGTTTTCTCTTTTCTTTTAATCATTAAAATTCACATAAAATGAGTAATATTTTCGATTTGAGATGAAATGGAACAATTTCAATTTTTTTTTTTACTATTTTTCAAAAAAAAAATTAATTGCAAACATTTAGAGTTTTGTTTTATGGAAAAAAATTAAAAATTCAAAACTCCATTTCACCACCATAAGTTATAAAAATGTCAATTATTTTATGTAGAATTTAATGATCAAAATAAAAAAAAACATTTGGGAGGTTAGGACTTTACAAAGGATATTGGAGAGGTATGTAAGAGGCACGTATGTTGAACATTTGATAATGAAAATCTAAGAACTTTGAAGTTGAAACAGAGAGGAAGAGATTAATATTGATAAAGTAGATTTAAGGGTTAAAGTGCATCCAACGTCTTGAAAGTAGATCTAGGTGCATCCATTATCCTAAAGTACTTTGTAATGCATCCAATATCCTAAAGTATTTGTTTATGTGTGTCCAACACCTTAAAGTATTTTTTGATGCAACCAGTACGATGAAGTATTTTTTTCAGGTGCGGGTAACACCCTAAAATATTTTTTGATTCCTTCAACATTAAGACACAAAAATACTTGAGGGTGTTAAATACACCTAAAAAACACTTCAGGGGTGTTGAATACACTACAACTACTTTAAGCAGTTAATGAAATTTTAAATATTAATACCCCACTTGGTGACTTACAATAAAGACCAACTATTTTTTCTAGAAGATGCCTTATAATAAAGGATAGGAGGAAGTATTATTCATCTATTTCAATGTAATTACACCTTTCTTTTGTATGCCTATGGTTAATAGAATTGTAGGTTTTAGAAAATAGTTAAAATTAGTTAAAAAATAATAAATATATGAGAAATATGATTCTTTTTCCCCCAAAAATGCTCTTATTTTTTATTAAGAGGGAGAGAGAGGACAAAAATGAGAAAATGATGAAAAAGAATGTATGGAAGAAAAATGATGCGAGAGAATAAAGGAAATGTGTCAATATATAAGGGTTCATTTCAACTAGGAATCATGAAATTATCTACTTTCTAAAACATTTTTGAAAGAATTTAAAAATCTTTCTGCGGTTAACCCTGTATGGATTTTTATGCTCGTCTTCACCACCACCAATTAATGGACCATAAAATAAATAAACTGCTGCTTTCTTCAGATTAAGTCCATACCCACAAACCACCATAACTTCCACTTTGTCACCAGCTTCAAGATTTGAAATATAGCTGTCACAATCTACCTCGTCAAATGAAGTTAGTGAGTCTCGCTTGTAGAGCTGAATGGTAGCTTTGGTGTAGTTTATGATCAACACATTATTGATATGCCCACACGTGATGTTTCTTGAGAAGACAAATAAAGAAGGCACAAAGTCATTGTTCTCAAGTTATAACCAGCGACTTGAGGTACTTGGAAAATTACTGAAGCTCCTTCACCAATGAAGGTTAACCAATCAGGATGTTTGCCACCAGGAAGACAGTAATCATCATCAGACCCATAGCTTCTGAAGTTCTGCACCATCAAAACTCTCAAACTAACATTTATATAAAAGTTTGAACATGGTTTGGGTTGTTTAGGTACTACGTAATCAATGAGTGTTATTTTACTTCTCACCAGTGCATGCAGCAGAAAATAATGAACAATTTAATGGTTAAAACTATGTTCGATCAATTCACCAAACAGTTTCATAGACTTTTACTAAATAAAATTGCCCAATAAACAAAGCAAAACGTACTTATAACAATATATAGAAATAATCCCCATATTTACCACTTTATTTTTTTCAAATTTCAGATAGAATGTGCGTACCAAACTCCTTATGCGAAAACCAATATGTGTTGGATCTACAGGTAGATGTTGTTTTTTTAAATAAACTAATTGCATGCAGAATAAAGTAAGACACCACAAACATTACGAATGAAGAATGTCTTGATGATTTGAATGTAACTATTTTTTTGGTGCAAAGAGTTAATTTTATATTATTAGCAATTGTTAAAGAACAAAACTACATATTTTAACTAACAAATATCTTATGTAATTTAGCTCAATCTTGAAGAAAGTTGACGTATATTAATTCTATAATTTATAATTTTCAAATGTAAGACTAAATTTATAATTTTCTTTGTAAACTATCCTTGTTACTCTCTCCAGTTTTTAATATAAGATATATTTGAGAAGTTAATCTTGGTCTTAAATCTAAGACACAGTTTTCATATTTGTTAATCTTTTCCTAATTAACCATATTGATGTTTCTTTAATAGTAATCAACAAAGAAAGAGAATAAGGGAATTTATAAAGATGACTAGGATATTTTAGAAAATACATACTATATTAACTAACTTAACCAACTTCCTCAATCTAAACAAATTAGATAAATATGTCTTATATTAAAGACTGAAGAGAGTATTGTATTATATTAAAGGGAAATGTTTATCAATGAGATAGTCTAATCCAATACAAATGATTGAAGAGGCCAGGTATTTTAATTATGGAAACCAACAAACATTTTTTTTTAAATTAGTTATTAGCTCATACATTTAGGACTAGAGGTAGTATATCTAATTTTAGGTCAAACCAGATAAAAAAAAACTATATAACTTATTCTAGTAGTTAGAGTGATAGTGAACAAAGTCAAACCTCTGAAATGCTTTCTTCAACACTTGTGATTTGGTTGTGCCTGCCCATTTGAATAAGACGACAACTCAAGATGCTTTGTGAGACTGGAGAATTGCCAAAACCTATTATTGCCCCAGTTTCCACATTTGAAGCTGACATCTCTGATGTACTGGGTAAAGCTGTTAATTGCGTACAATTTGCGACATATAATGTATCCAAAATTCTTGTCACATCTTCTTAGTTGGGAATCTGAGCAACATTCCAAGCATAGACTTCGAAGCTTTGGAACTTTATTTATGATAGATGATATGCCATTGAAATTTGAATTTGGGGTGTTAAAGGAAACTACCGATGATAAGCTTTCAAAAGGTTGCATAGGAGAGAGGGGACTGGTTTTCGGAGACATCCAAGACCAAATAAGTGAAGGAAACACATCCAGTGATGATCCCTCATAGCCGCACAAAGAGATATATCCAATATTTGATCTTACTATTGAGAAAGGAACTTTTCTTATGCCAGTATTATCTGCAACAAGTGTTGTTAAGGATTTCATTTGTTCCAAGTCATCCTCCAACTTATCAATATTTGAACATCCAGAGAGAATGAGAGTTGTCAGAGATGTCAACTTGTATATACTTCTTGGTAGATTGCGAAGATTCTTGCAATCTTTCAAATTTAACGACGTAAGTTTATCGAGTTGTCCAATAGTATAGTGAACCATAGACAACCTTGAACAATCTTTGAGCACTAACCTTTCCAGATTTGGTAAATTTGAGAAGTCAGGTGTCTGTATTAAATAATGTGAATGACTAAGATTGAGGATTTTCAACTTCTCCAGCAACTGTTTGAAACAAAACGAAAAAGAACTAACAAATTAAAATAGAGAATAAATTTTGAAGTGAAAGCATTTAATGCAAAGTTTTCCATTCCCACCATGATTAACTGCTTTCTCTATTTACCAAACATTGTTTGAAATTACACGATTAAATTATTAAGTAAAATTAAAAATGACAGGAATTGGTGAAACTTCAGTGCTTGCCTGAGGATTCTTCCACACCATCTTGAGATTGCTGTATTTGAGATCAATGGCAACTAAACTTCCTTGGTAAAATTTGCTAGGTGTGTTTTTCAAAGGGAATCCATGCCAACAAAGCCATTTAAGATTTTTTGATAGATACTTGTAATCTCCTTCAAGTTGTACATGACCCAGCTGAAGCAGCCTAAGTCTCTCCATCTTTCCAAAAGCTTTGGTACTTAAAGAAATGGTGCTGGTTCTTGGTAGCATCAGAGACAGTCCTTCCACAAAGTTTGTTCCCTACAAAATAAGGAGCAAAAAAAAAAAAAAAAACAAAAACAAAAACATCAAAGAGAAAACTTGTTTGTTGGACATGATAGAGCTAGAACAATTTAAGTATGTCAAACCCATAACTAAGAATTAAAGCCAATAAATAATTCCGATTCAATTGCACTAACCTTAAACTTGATATTATTATTATAAGAACCAAATGGATGGCGG
Organism: Inga laurina; assembly: GCA_963855925.1. Taxonomy (NCBI): domain Eukaryota; kingdom Viridiplantae; phylum Streptophyta; class Magnoliopsida; order Fabales; family Fabaceae; genus Inga; species Inga laurina. Next base: position 35,862,386 of record OY979711.1, read on the forward strand.
AATCCAATCATTCGTTTCTTTTTCATTCTGAATATTATTTAATGAATTTATGAAAACATAAATTTATAGCATTATGCTACTTACGGTGCTTTTTGACAATACATCAAGAACGTTATCATGAAACCATAGCCTTGTATGCTCCTCAACTATCTTTGGTGACTTTTTACGGATGATTTCTCTTCCCATATCTCACAACAAGTCATGCATTCCAATCTTATTCTTCTTGTCAATGGTAACAAGGCTACGATCTATGAGGGTAGCTATTCCAATATCAGCATAAAATTCACATTCATTCATTATTTGTGTTGTAACATATCTATCCATCCCAATAAAAAAACAAGATATATCAAGGAATATGTCTTGATCTAAATATTCTAAAGTATCAAAGCTTATTTTCAACTTCTTCTGTATTTCATCATTGGGAATTCTTTTGAGTTTCTCCAATACACTCTGCCACTCTGTTATTTCCCTAGCAAACAAAAGGGATCCAAGGACTTGAAGAGCAAGTGGCAACCCCCCTGAATAAGCAACTACATCCCTAGAGAGCTCAATGAAATCTTCTTTAGGACTTGCTTGCTTAAATGCATGCCAATTAAAAAGCTCAAAAAATTCAATTCGATCCATTTCTTTCATTCTATACACATAGTCCACTTTAAGGACTTTAAGTATATGTTGATCCCTCGTTGTGATGAGTATTCTACTACCAGGATGAAACCAGTCATGACCTCCCGATAAGGTCTTTAATTGTTCCAAGCTATTCACGTCATCTAGAATAACAAGTATCCTTTTATGGCGAAGTCTTTCCTTCAATAAACTTATTCCTAATTTAATGCTATGTATCTTCATTGTTGTTCTTTTAAAAATATCAGAGAGAAGTTTCTGTTGTAAAAAAATTGGACCATTGTTTTGCTTCCAAACTTCCCTGATATTCGCAAGAAAACTTCGACCTTCAAACTCACGGCCAATTTCATTGTAAATGGCTTTTGCAATGGTCGTTTTACCAATTCCTCCCATTCCCCACATTCCTAATAGGAGAACGTCATTTGAGGAATACATCTTCAAAAGTTGAATCACATCTTGCAAACGAAATTCTACCCCAACTGGATGATCAGCAACAAATAAGTTTGTCATGTCTAGAATACTGCAAACGTGTTCAACAATATTTTCAATATCCTTGCTCTCATTCCTGTCGATAATAAATAAGAATGGAAGAAAAGTTGCAGCATTTTAGTATAATTATATGTTGAGTAAAACAAAAGATGACATAGTTTTAAACAAAAACTGAAATATCAAATGGTCAACAAAACTACAACTTGGACGAACCTTTTGCTTACTGTTACCACATACAAAGGAAACGCTAAATTATATTGAAGTCTCTAACACAATTAATGAATCAATCGCTTATGCATGACTTTGATATATCAGTGACATACACCTTAAAAGATACTCCCTCTGGTCCTATTTATAAGCAACTTTCTCTTTGATTGTGTAAAACGAACTAGTAGTTAAAAACAATAAGTGTATAAAAAATGCTATATTTTTTCCATATATGCCCCTATTTATGAAAATAGTATAGGAGATAAAATAGATAAAAAGTATAAGAGATAATGAGTATAAGATATGAGAAAGAATGAGTATTTAATAAGGGTAAAATAGGAGAAAGAAGCTTACATTTTCAGATATAAAATGAAAGTTGTTTATAAAAAGGACTAACCCCGTGAGAAAGAAAGTTGCTTATAAATAGGACCGGAGGGAGTATCTAATATATTAATGTAGTTTTTTACTTATTCTCATTTGCGATGTGGTCTATGCTCATGCTACATATGTTTCATGACAGCCTCTAATAGCTAAATGTTTGTTGGCATATGGGTATATAACACTACCTCCGGTCCTCAACATAAGATTTAGATAACTGATTTGCCGATATTAATACAATTAGTTAAGTTAGTTATTTATAACATATATGTATTATATTCCGAAAAATACCCTATTTAATCAAGTGCTCTTTCATCATCGGGAATTCTTTTGTATTTTATCATTGGGAATTTTAGGCCATATCTGGATAAGTTTGTTGTGATGTTCATCAGCGATATCCTCATCTACTCCGAGAACAAGGAAGAGCACAAGGAACTTCTCTAAATTACCTCAAAGAGTTGAAGGACTCAAGCTATATGTCAAGCCAAGCAAGTGTGACTTATGACTAAAAGAAGTGAACTTCCTAAGCCATGTTATGTGAGTAGAAGGAGTGCCAGAAGACCCCAGCAAAGTCGATACAATGTTGAAGTGGGAATCACCAACTGGTTACTACCACCGATTCATTCAAGGGTTTTTGCAAATTGCGATGCCTTTGACTAGCTAAGCAAGAAGGATCAACTATGCATTTCGATAGACAAGTGTGAATTGGAATTTCAGGAATTGAAGATGAGGTTGGCCATCCCCCAGCTCTCACAATTCCAAATCTTAGTTTATTGTATATCCTGTACATAGACGCATCATTGGAAGGGTTGGGTTGATACATGAAAATAAAGTGATACCATATACACCATGGAAGTTGAAGCCACATGTGGAAAACTACCTCTACCAGCCGACCTTCAAAGGTTTTAGCGATCATAAGAGCTTGAAGTGCCTTTTGGATGAGAAGTAGTTGAACAATAGACAGTGTAGGAGAATGGAGTCCATGAAGGATTATGACTTTGAGATGAGATAACATCCCAGGAAGACGAATGTAGTCGCCAATGCGTTGATTAGGACAACAATGCATGCATTTCAGATGAGCCTAGTAGAGCATCATTGGTTAGACTAACTTTTAAGACATTGAATTGTTGCAAGACCAAGTAACTATGTTATGGACACTCCAGGTCAAGATTCAGGAATGAGTTTTGAAAGGAACTCCACGCAAACTAGGTGGAACATGAGGCATTCTTATGAGCCAGAGAAAGACTAGAGGAAGGGAAGGTTTGCAACAATTGAAAATGATGGCCTTTTAAGGTATAAAGGCTGGATTTGTATACCTAACGATGAAAAGTTAAAAGGTTACCTTTTAGAGGAAGCCCTTAAAAGCAAGTATATCATTCATCCTGAAGTGATGAAAATGTATCATGACTTGAAATAGGACTATTGGTGGCTGGGAATGAAAAGAGATATGACCTACTTTGTGCTAGAGTTCCTAATATGCCACCATGTGATGATTAAGCATCAGAGAGAAATCTCGTTCAGAATCCTTACATCCCTACTTGGAAGTAGGATGCCATATTGATGGATTTTATCATAGGCTTATTGTTGATGTCATCCAATTATGATGCAATTTGAGTCATTGTGGACTGATTGACTAAATCGTTTCAGTTCTTACTTATTCAAACCAACTATAACCTTGAGAAACTGACATAGCTTTATATCGGTAAGATTGTCAAATTGCATGAAGTTCCCTAGGACATTGTGTCGAACTAGGACCCAAGGTTGACCTTAGACTTTTGGAAATCATTGCAACAGCCATTGGGCACAAGGTCGAGATTCAATACAACTTACCACCCTTTTTAGACACACTGAGTGTACTATCTAGACAATGAAAGACATGTTGAAGGCATGTGTTTTAGAGTTACCAAGGAGTTAGGTCAGTCATCTCGCGTTAGTGGAATTTTCATAATACAATAGTTTTCATTCGAATATTCAAATGGCCCTGTTTGAAGCTTTGTAAGTCCAAAAGTGGAGATCACCCTTACTCTAGACAAAACTAAGTGAAAGGACCAACATTGGTCTAGATCTAGTGGATTAAACCACCAAGAAGATTGAATTCATTAAGTAGAAGCCGTTTACATCCCAGGGTCAATAAAAGAGTTACACTAACAAACGCAAGAGACCTATGGAATTCGTGGCATGAGACATGTCCCTAAAGGTGTCCCCTACTATGGGTATTAGAAGGTCCATTAAGGCTAAAAAGGTGTCACACCGCTTCATTGGACCATATGAAATACTAGAGAGAATTGGCTAGTGGCATGCCAGATTGCCTTGCCACCTCAACTCTCTAATACACATAACGTATTTCATGTATCACAACTAAAGAAGCACCAGTCGGACTAGTCCTATGTCATCAAACCTGAGGAGAATGAACTAAAGAAAACTTGACGTTCCAAGCAGAACTGAAAGAATCCTTGATGTGAAGGACAAGCAATTTCATAACTAGACTATTTGTTTGTTGAAAATCTTCTGGAATGACTGTCTCCAAGAGATATGACCTGGTAGATGGAGGATCGTATGTGGCGTGACTATAGCTGGGAATACGCGGGCTGGCCCATACCAACCCGCAGCCAGCGCGGTGCGGGCCTGTGCAGCCCGCACTTCTGCGGGCTGGCAAAATGTCAACCCTAACCCGCAGTGTGCGGGTTGCAGGCCAGCTCGCGGGCCCACATTTTTTTTTTGAAAAAAAAATTCATATTTTTTAAAGAGGATTAAAAATATGAGACACATATATATGTGTAATTAAATTTACCTTCCTAATATCAATCATTTCTTTTATAAAAATTTGAAAACATAATCTAAAATTTAAGAGATAAAGTTATCAAATTTGTTAAAGTTTATAAACAAAACATAAACCCATCCTCAAGCAACCAAGATATAATAATTTTGTTTAAAGAAGAAGGGAAGAAGCTAAGATTTTTTTACTTTGGATTGGGAGGTACCAAGATAAGAGTGGAAAACTTATAAGTTTTGTAAAATTATTATATGTAAACAAAAAATAAAAAATTTTGCGGGCCAACCCGCCAACCTGCGGGCTGGCTCGCATTAACCCGGGGGTTATGCAGTGCGGGCCTGTGCGATCCGCATTTTTGCGGGTTGGGAAAACCCGTCAAAACCCGCGAGCTCACGGGTTGAGCCCATATTACCGGCTCTAGGCATGACTACCCTCACCTATTTCAATGGGCATTTTCCAAGCCTTAGAGTGTGTTCGGATAGATATTGAAAAGCGATTATTTACCCAAAACCAAGATTTTGGCAAAAAGTCACCGAACACCTAGCAAAAAGACACAATCCTGTTTTTTTTACCAAAACTATGGTTTTGTCCATAAGTTGATTTTTTTTGCTTTTCATACTATGTGGGCCCCACTGCCTATTTCTTATTGGTCATTTTTCACTGTGGGTCCCACACCACAGACACTCTCTCTCTTCGGTTTTTTTTTTAAAAATTCACAATTTTTCTCAATCTCGTCCATCACTTTTAAAAAAAAAGATTTTAAAATTTTAATACTCCTTCTTATCTTTAATATAAAATATATTTATCTAATTTAATTATATTAGAAAAAATAATCAAGTTAATTAACATTACATATAGACAAATTTATTTCATTTTTGGTATTAATTATGAAATTTAATGTTAAATAATGGGTTAAGATGCATCATTTTTAATGCCGTTAGGGGTTTTCTTCTATTATAATTTAACATCGTTAGATAAAATTTAACGGTTTTGTTAAATTTACATCCTTTTTAATTTTTCATTATTATTTTTTATCTTCCAAAACTTACTTTTGTACCAAACACCCCTTAGGCAAAACTTGGCTGTTAAATTTGGATTTTAACCCTTAAATAATATATAAAATATAATCTTATTCTTTACATGTAATTATCATAAAAGTCAATGTTCTTTTTAGTCATTTGATAATGAAAAAAGCTATTCTGATAAAACTATTTAAACACTCTCATTTTATCAAAATCACTTTTTTCCCATAATCTATTCTCCTCATAATCTATTCTCCATTTTTTTTCCAGAAACTATTCTCCAAAAGCTAATAAGAACACACCCTTACAACTAAAATTTTGGGGACAAAATTTCTATAGGTGTGGAGAATTGTAACATTTAAGTTTTTCTACATCCTTTGTTGTGGTGAAGTGCATCAAAACGTACATTTCATTCAACGAGCTTGTTGCGGCCAAGATGCAAATTTATAAATTTGCAAGTTACATCGTCAAGCCATATTTTTAGGTTAATACTTGAGACAGAGATCCTCCTGCTAGGGAACAACTCCTTTGGGACTTGTGGCCAAATTCTAAAGCTTTAAAGTCATCAGTGACTAGATCTAACCCTTTCTAATCGTTCTATTCATCTATTCACCTTAGATAGAGATTCTGTGAGTAGTTTTGGGATTCCAACAAACTCTACCCTTCTTAACTTCTTTGAGTTTGAAAGATAGAGCCTTATGGCTTTCTAAGACTCTTTCAAAATGTAGGGCTAGAAAGGTTGTACCTTTATCATCCTAAGTTACTCTGTTTGAAATTTGGGGGCTAGAAGGACAGAGCCTGTGTGGTTTGAGTTATTTTATGATATGTATGAGTTTTGTGAAAGAGTTTGCAAAAAGATTTATGGTAAAACCCCAGAAAACTATGTGATTGTGAACTAGTGTAGGCCTAAACCTTTATGAAAAAGATCCAACTTTAGGAGTTTAAAGGCTTGAACTGGCTTGATTTTTCGTATTTTTGGCAGACAATACATGTCTAGTGTAGCAAAGTCTTTGCTCGCTGCCGTGAACATACTACTTTTTCCGCAACAAAGCTCTTGTTTGTCTCGATGAAAGAGTTGTGTTCACTGCAGCAAGTGATCATGTTTGTCGCAGCAAATGGTCCCGAATGAGAGTTATTAGATAAGAAAAGTTAAATGTGGACATTGTATTGTAACCTGATAAAATAATGACTAATGAGTATGAATATGGCAAACATATTATGGAATGATGTTTTAAGATTACTCATGTATTACGAACATGACAAACTTATGATTGATCTATGAATGTATCGAATTAGAGGTATAACCCCTATGTTTTGATTATAATGATTGGGAGGTTGACTTGAGAGGAGTTATGTTATGCTTTGTGACCACGTGGCATGGCCACCATACTTATACATTCTAATGTGTCTCACTACTTCTACAAAAAATGGCGAATTTCTGCAGTAGTTCCTTAGTTGCAATTGCACAAAAACACAGCAATGTCATACATTTGTAGACTCTATGGACCAAACCACTACAACTTTGCATCGGTTTGACTAGCACCAAATGGCGCCATCATTAGTATCGATTTTTTGTAATGGTTAGATTGTTGCAAAGTTGGCACCATATTTGTAGTAGTGACTTAGTACAAGTTACTAAAGGTGAATGCAAAACGGCTCAACCTGCAATGCTGTTTGTAGCAGTTCTATTAACCATAACTCCACAAATTAAGGTGCAGACCGTTAAAGGTTTCTAACAATTTGTAGCATTTTGTGTAGCAGTTGCCAAACAAACCGCTATAAATTACAAAAAAAAATAGTTAACTAGTGACAAAATACCATATAATTTCATTGCTAATCCACTATTTTATTATAGTTGAAAGGATCATAGAAACCGAGCATGTGACGTCGACATCATGCTAAGTTTGTAGCGGTTGGACCTAAATTGCCACAAAATGAGGCGACATGTAGCAATTGAGGTATCTTTTGCCATTTTCTCACGGCGCGGTCTCCCAAAGAATTCTCTCCTTTTGCGGTGTTCTTCTAGGCTTCTAGCATTTTAGTCTCAAAACTGCTCGCAGCCTAGGTTAGTATGCAAATTTAGTTATTTAATATGGTATTATTTTTTATTTACGTTTTTTTTTTTCATTTTTAATGTGGTTTTTTAATAGGGTTGATTTAGTTTTATATTTAGATGTTAATTTCGATTTTGTTTATCTTGAGTTGACGTCTTCATTTAAATTTTTTAATTAATGTTTATCAATTTAGTTATTTAATCTGAGTGTAATTAACTTTTTATTTTTTAGTTGTGTAAATATGTTTTATATCTTGGTTTTGTGTGTTTGTTTTTTAATTTTATTATTTCCTCAATTATAAGTTTACTTATAAATAGGTTTAATTTTTTTATGATTAATTTAGAAACTTTTAATTAATTAATTAATTTGTATAACAAAAAATTATTTATTGTATTTATAGTTATTATATAAATACCACTCCCCCATTCATTTCTTTTTTTATTTTGAATAGTGGTACCACTCTGGTCCCTATTATAAGTCCCTTTTACCTAAATCCCACATACCAAGGAAAAGTAGTTAACCCAATGATTATAGGGTAAATTTCCAACTATACCCTCATTTATGAATGTGTACTTTTCAACTTTTTCTTCTTTATCTCTCTTTAAATTATTTCTTTATGGGTACAATAAATAGGGGCAAAATTGTCATAAGCTCATTTATGTACTGAAAGTGGACTTATAAATAGGACCAAATTTTTTGGTCAAAAAGGACTTATAATAGGGACCAGAGTGGTACGTTCTTAATACCAAAATTGGAGTTGATAAACATATGATATTATTTCCTCCCTCAAATTTATCAAACGCTACACCTAATAATTTAATATTATTGTACTAATTATATAAGTCAATCTAATAAATTCCTCCTATTACATATTCTAATTGATTCTAATATTTACATTAATAGTATTTCCTAACAATCCTCCTCGAGTTAGAGCATAGATGGTAATTAAGCTCAACTTGTTACAAAGAACGTCGACATGATTCTATTTAAAGTCTTAGTCAGAAGATTGTCCAATTGGTCACTTGACCACACATGCCCTATAGAAATAAAGTTCTCCTTGATCTTATCTCGAACAAAGTGACAACCGATCTCGATGTGTTGCATACATACTTGAAATACAGAGTTGGAAGCTATGTGGAGGGCATCCTTATTATTACACCACAACTTTGATGGCAATGATGTGGTAAAACCAACTTCATTAACTAGTGGATCTAACCAATTTCACACACCGTGTCATAGCTCTGTACCTAGTTTCTGCACTAGACCATGCTACCACATCTTGCTTCTTACTTTTCCAAGAAACCAAATTTCCACTCTCGAACACATAATATCCTGTAGTGGCCATGATTCTCCTGGCAGCCTTTAACCCACAATTATCTGCATCACAGAAACATTTGACCTCAATGTGGCCATGATTCTTATATAATATAACACGACCAGGTGAAGCCTTCAAGTAGTGTAAGACATATTCTAAGGCTTCCTATTGGCAAACAGTTGGCATTGTCATGAATTGGCTAAGTATAGTAACTGAAAAAGTCACATCAGTCCACGTCACAATAAAATAGTTCAACTTTCCAACTAGTCTACAGTATTTCTTAAGGTGCTCAAAAGGTTTAATCTTCTCATGATCGACTTTACTCTTCACATCTTCTGGTAGCTCATCAAATGGCACAGTGTCATCTATATCTAGGAACGAATTAGGAATCATCGGAAAATTATTTGGTGCTGCTCCAAGTTTCCCTATCTCTCTCAGCTGATCTAGAACATATTTTCTCTGTGTCAAGAGGATGCCTTTCTTGCTTCTTATAACTTCTATTCCTAAGTAGTACTTTAGTGGACCCAAATCCTTCATTTGGAAATGAGACTTAAGGAAGGCACTGAGTGATGAGATTCCCGATGTATTGATGCCTGTGATCACAATGTCACCAAAATATACAACTAAGAGAATCATGCATGCATCCGTCCGCTGATAAAACACAGAGTGATCACACTTACTTTAATTCATACCAAATAAAGATTTATAAATGTGGCATACCTTCCCATGCTCCCATTGAGCAACAAAACTATATGGTTACTCCATTTAAACTTTCTCAAGAAAATCACCATTCAAGAAGGCATTCTTAACATCCAACTATTGAATATCGCAACCGTAAATGACCCATGGTTTTTACCCTCGAGTTGAGGGATTCTCCACATTAATAATTATGGTGTCTCTTGTGCCATTTAATTTCTACCATATATTTATTTACTTGTTTCCTCATAGACTTTTGCAAGTGATAGGAAAGTTTAATATCTGTTGTACCCATCCTAACATAAACACTATATTGTTTTTAACAAAATTTCTCTAAACTTCTAATACCTAGCTTATAAAGAACAAGGACATGCATTAAATTATAATCATCATTATATACATCAAGCAAAGAGTCTACAAGGAATAAAAGACTTACCTTGAGTTTCTTATAGTAAATCCAGCAATACTAGCAACTTGATGAAGCGATGTCTTCCATTTTAAAATTTGATCATCTCTTTCCTGTGCTCCATTTATAAGATCTCGAAATGCTTCTCCAAAGCTACCATTTTGGTGACGTACTTCAGATGGATCTACACCAACAAATACTGGTAGAACCACTTGACCTTTGGTGCTATGACAATGCATTATCTTTTCTAACTCTAGCAAACACCATCTTGAATTAGCTAGTTTCTTGAGAAAACTATAATAGAAATTTTTGATCTCTCAATTTCTTTCAATAGTGATTTAATTTGACCTCCCTTCCGAAGTCCTTCATCATCTTTGAAAACTTCAATTCCAGCATTTGTTAAATAAGAATAGAGATGAGAAATAAAAGTGGCACGAGTGTTTTTACCTCTAAAACTTAAGAACACATCACTGCAAAAGGAATTCCATTGTTATAGTTTGCATATAACATTGTATTTGTATATCACAGTATAGAAGGATAGATTTTTTTGGGGCAAGAAGAAATATAGAGTTAATATACAATGTCATTTTTCCTTGTTCATCATAATATTGTGATTATATATACTATAAAACATAACAAACATCTTAACTTCATAGATAGAGTGAATTACATAAAATTTTGTTCTATGGTTAAAATATTTAATATAATCCAACATTTTTATTCTTTTTTACTGAACTTTCCGTCAAATATAATTTTTTTGACTCGCAAGAATTAGTTTTGTGTAAAATTCTGGCTCTAATTAACACATACAAACTCACATTATTAGTATATCTACCCTTTCGAATTAATGGGTCCCAAAGAAATAACTCAATTAAATAAAATAGTTATATAGGCCCATGAGATTTTAATAAAAAAAATTGAAATATATTTTATACAAAATTAAGAAAAGGTCATGCATGTTACTTACTGTTATATATAATACTGTAAACATTTTAATATGTAATTTTCATTATATATGAAAATACTTCAAAATTTATTACATCAACTTTTTATTTAAAATTCATTTTATTGGATGGGATTTAAAGATATCTTCGGGAAATTTGAAAATCTTTGCATGAGACTTTACCTTGTCAGGACTTACATTGGGTCTACTCCAACATGAGTCCTCATTATATCGAATTATGCTCAAACAAAAATATCTGCATAATGGGTATTTGGTAATGGAATCGTCTATTTCATTGACGAACAGGCTAATAAAAATGACATACACTTTGGTCCTAAAATTTTAGAATATGCCAATTAAGATTAGTCTTATTCCCATTTGGAAAAAAGATGCCACTTGATCAAAATGCCCTTATTTAAACAATAGCAGCAGTTTGTGCTCAATAACACACACGCACACGCACATATACACATATATGTGTATATGTGCGCGCGCGCGCGCGTTTACCTACTATTTTGCACAACTTCCATCTTGCTGTCTCATGTTTGTGCTTACGAAAACAAAGTCAGGAGTTTATTCTCACAGCAGGAAAGTAGTGGAAAAGAGAACAAATTTGGAAAACATTGTGGTAGTCAAGGAATTTTGTTGCGAGGCAGATTTGGATGTAGTGTGTGTGATGTGTTAATTAAATGCTCCCGTGCAACGCACGGAGGAGTGAATGATTGTTTCTAACATATATTGTAGCTAGAAATCCTGAAAGGCATGGTAAAAAGAAAGTTACCTGTACAGGTTGGAAATCTTAAAAGTTTAGTGGGGATTCAACATTAATTTTTTTTCTTAAAAAAAATCCAATGGAACTTTCAAACTTCCTTAACAAACAAGCTAAATGTATCGTATTCTCTTGTCACCTTCCCCCGCTACGTAAATATGGTTTTTTTTTTTCTTTTACATCGATATGACATCTAATTTTAATGAAGGAATCATATATAACTATAGAAGTTCAACTCCCTACAGATTTTGTTTTGTATATGGATATATTGATTTTATGAAAATCTTCCGTTTATACATATAATCAAAATTAAAAGTTATTATAAACTACACCTTTGGAATATATATGTATTATGCATGATCCTTAAACTGGACAAGGAGGAAAAAAAATTATTAATCCAGACCCTCCTCACGCACCAAAATGACTCTATATAGTGTATTTGAAGGTGGGAAAATAGAAAAGAAAAGGAAAAATAAGAGAAACTTCCAGAGAAATACTCTAGAAATTTCAAAGCCTCAAATGAGTTTTATTTACTACACCTCATTAGTTATTTACTATATTTGATGGGCAAATGACACCACATTTAAGTATGAATTACTGATTTGGAATTTTTCTAAAGATATGTAATTGAAAATTTTCCACAAAAAATAATGTAAAAGGGAAGAGTGGTTTTCACAAAATAATAGTATTATTTTCTTTGTGAATTTGAATACATAACTGCAGGCATGAACATTAAAAAAATAAATATTAATGACACACTCACTAGTGCAAAATACTAATTTAGCTACATGATTTTACATCAGTTACTTAGAGAACCGAAGTGATAATTCGTGTGACATAATTTCGCTTCTGTTTTACGTGTAACTAACGCCGTAATGTACAATATAGCATCAGTTACTTGAAGAACAGAAGTAATAATTCATGTGACATACATTCGCTTCTGTTTTAAGTGTAACTGACGCCGTAATATACAATATGACATCAGTTGTATAGTCAACTGATGTCGTAATTAAGATGCTATAATAATAATAATTATGGGATCAGTTTATTGAGCACCATAAGCCATAATTAATATAAAGTTTTGGAATGTACTTGTGAAATAAATAAATTTAAAATATAACATGTCATAATTGTAATTAAATACTATAAATAATTTTTTCCAAAATATAATTATATTCCCTAGTACAAAATACTAATTTAACTACACGATTTTGTATTAGTTACTTGAAGAATAGAAGTGATAATTCATATAACATAATTTCGCTTCTGTTTTACATGTAACTGATGGACGCTATAAGGTACAATATGGCATCAGTTACTTAAAAAACGGAAGTGATAATTCATGTGACATAAGTTTGCTTCTATTTGAAGTGTAACTGACGCAGTAATGTATTATATGACATCGGTTGTATATTGAATTGATGCCGTAATTAAGATGCTATAACAATAATAATTATGGAATCAGTTTAGTAAGCACCAGAAGCCATAATTCATATAAAGTTTTGGAATTTAATTGAGAAATAGATAAATTTGAAATATAACATGTCATAACCATAATTAAATATTGTAAATAAATTTTAAAAATTATTTTTCCCAAAATATAATTATATTATAGTTATATTTTAAATAACTTTTTTTAAGTGGGTTATTTATAGCTCAGGACCATCTGATAGAGATTAGTGAACTTCTTTTAACTACTTAACTATACCTAGTTAATTATTAAAAAAATGGATGATCAATTTATGGGTGGAACTTGACCCATAATTTATAATTTATTTATCGAGTTTACTTATAACATCAGATCCTATAGGAAACCAATACCTTAATTATAACCCATATGGCTTTAAGGAAGTCTTAAAAATATATTAACTATTTTTTTTCTAAAGAAAAGGAAATATTACGTCGATTCTCACTCCACCTGATGCCCTAATGCCTTCAACAAAAACCTCCACTACTCTGCTAACTTCACGGCTTCTTTATGAATTTCGCTCTAGCTAGCTCTGCTAACTTCGCAACTTCCCTTCATCACTGTTGACGTAGCAGCTTCCAGATAGAGTACTACAAAAAACACTCAATTTCCGACAGAATTTTCTACAGAATTTTTTCCATGGAAAATTCATCATAAATTCCATTGGAAATTTTTTCGACGGAATTTTTCTGTAGCTAAATTTGTCACAGAATTAACCACAAAAACGTTCTATGGCTAAATTAGCCACGAAATTACGTCGCAAATTTTGCGAAAATACTTTTTGCCACGGTGCCATGGAACTTTCTCGTGGCACATTCCATCGCAAAAATTTAAAATTTATAAAATTTTATATTAAAAATAATATTATAAAATTAATTATTAAATAATTTTAATTAAAAATAAAATATTATTATTAATGAATATTTTATTATTATTTATTGATACTATATTTAACATTTTTGACTAAAATAATATTTTTAATATTATTATATTAGTTATTATTTAATTTTATTTAAAAATAAATTATTAGTTATTAATATTATATTTATCATTTTATATTAAAAATAATATTTATAATATTAAATTATTTTTTATTAATTAATTTAAATTAAAAATATATTTAAATTTAGAAAATTGATTAAAATATAGTTATAAAAATATTTATTAAATATTTTAAATTTATTGAATTTGAAATTAATTAATCATAAATATATAAATATTTTTTGGAATTTTTATTTATTTTACTTTATTTTTAATAATATTATATATATTATTAATTTTATATTATGATAATATTATATATATATATATAACATTATGTAATAAAATAACGCAAGTTCATCTTGGCGCAACTGGCAAAGGCTCAAACGTGAAGGCACCAGGAGCATGAGGTCGTGGGTTCGAACAGGAAGTGAGGCATTTTCAAGATTTAAGAGGCGCAGACACGTGGCAGCTCTCGGAGGTGACACTTGGCGCACTGTAAGGAGGGTGGACCGCTCGGAGGTGACACATGGCAGCGCAAGGAGGAGACACTTGGCGAACTTTGAGGAGGGACACGTGGTGCACTGCAAGGAGGGTGGACATATGGCAGCAGTAGGAGGTGACACGTGGTAGCGTGAGGAGGAGACACGTGGCTGAACCAACGATGAGGTGGCCTCTTACGGACGTGACATGTGGTATTTGAAAATTTTAAAATAAAAAAATATCCATTAGGTTTGAAAATTCATTTGTCACATATATATTATGGCGTCGGTTTAGTTACAATGCGAAATATATCTTAAGCAACTAACTCCATAATATATTCATTTACGGTGACATATCTTAACCAAGTGACACCATAATATATATTTTTCGCTACGACTAATTCCGCTACACCCTAAATACTGTGGCGAAAATGTAATTTTAACTGATGCCAAATTAACTTTTTGCACTAGTGACTATGAGAGCTTACCTTGGCGGCGGCGGCGGCTGCGACAGGGGGCCTATATAACTGGGCAAGAGAGAGAAAGAAGCTGTGAGATTTACCATTCATTTCAATTCTTTTCTGGTTTAAGGTTTTGCATATGAATAAAAAAAACTATTAAATTAATGTAAATATTATATCACATTGACTAAAATATCCTCGTTTAGCACGATAGTTTATAAAGAAGCATGGAAATAGTAAAATAAGGAATAGTTATAATTAAATAGACAATTATATATCACAAATTGTCAGTTCAAAACTAACATGCGTGCATACACAAACAAACGATCTAAAAACGTATTTTTCCAACTGTTAGCCATTTTTAGAAGTGCATTTATTCGAACTATACAATTTTCTAGGGCCAAAAACCTATAATTTTTCAATAAAATACTACTCCCTCTGATCTTTAATATAATACATATTTGAGGAGTTAATTTTGGTCCTAAATATAAAACATAGTTTTCATATTTATCAATCTTTTCCTAATTTATCCCCATTGATACTCTCATAACAATAATTAAGGAGAACCGTGAATAAGGGAATTAAGGAATATGGCTAAAGTGTTTTAGTAAATATATGTCATATTACCTAATTTAACTAACTTCATTAATCTAATCAAATTAGGTAAATATGTCTTACATTAACGAACAGAGGAGTATCTTTAAACTATATTTTATTTGCAATAATTAATTTTATGTATGGTACATCAGGCCTGAGAAGCATCCTGAAAAGGGGAGAGACCAACAGGATCCCATAACAGGCTAAAGCCATATAAATAAGCACGACACCCCCATCTCAATAAAAAACCTTAATTCCCTATTTGGTACACTGGAATTAGTTGTGATGATATGAAAATGGAATACATTTCTATGATGAAGTTTGTTTGGTACAAAGCGTTGGTCATGAAATTGTGTTACATGTCGAAGCGAATTCCATCAATCAACTATAAAACCCATGGGATTGTAAGAAAATTCTATGGAATTCTCCTTTTGCCTCCCCATTTTTCATCTCCTTCGACAGCACTCAACTCCATTGCATTATCGTTGATGGTGACTTGTAGTAGCCCACGATGGTGGAAATGGCGGCGCCTCATCTTCTTCACATATCTCTGGCAAATTTTAGCAATCCACAACGGCAAAGGTTGAAGCTTAATGGCAACCCACGACGTTACATCTGGTTGAAGATCGATGGCAGCCTCACTTGGCCTCAACCTTGTGAGGATTAATAAACGCAAGGAAGGCATTGCGAATACTTGACAAGGGGATTGTTGTGGCTCCACAAGTTCTCTGAATTAACTTGTGGGATTTAGTGCAGAAATTCTTTATTGAGGAGCTAAACTATGGTAAATCAATGTGTTTGAATCCTTATATCGCTCATCTTTACATTTTACACTTGCGTTTATATATTGCATTATTTTTTGAACTGTCTATTGTGTTATATTCATATTCTCATCGGTAGAAATTTTTTAAGAACACAATTCACACCCCCCCCCCGGGTCCGCTAGCCAGCTACCACATTGTATCAAAGCATGTCACTTATTGAAAAGTCTAACGACTTCGAGTGAAAAGATTAACGGCTAGTTTTAGTGAGAGCTCGTTGCCTGAGGCAAGTTCTGTCAGAAGATCACTGGCTTCAATGGAAAAAACTTCACCTGCTGGAAACTGAAGTTCAAAATCTTTGTAAAAACTAACAAATATGGTCTTCAGGACATGTAATTGAGAAAGGTGACTGCGGCCAAGGAAGGAAAGTGCCTAAAAGTAAAACTCCTTATGAGTTTGGTGAGAATGATTAAAGACTAATCCACCAGCATATTATTGCCAACAAATGTTCTTGGTCAACAAGAATACTTCAAAGTATCAAATCTGGAGACTGCCAAAGAAATGCGAGATCGGGAGGCCTTAGAGACCACTCACGGAGGGACTTCTGGAGTAAAGTAAAGCCAAGCAGAGTTAATACTCTCACCACTAAATATGAAATGCTCGGGATGAAAGATGGAGAGAGTATAAAAGACTTTGAAGTCAGATTCATTTAGAAGCATTGGGAAAGAAATTCTCCCAAGCTGATCAAGTTAGAAAGTTTCTCAATGTGCTTACAAATGAGTGGCAACCCAAAGTAACAATTATTGAAAAAGCTAAAAGAGAATCCATCATATCAGCAGCTGGACCTTTTGGGAGCTTGGTTTAATTTGAAGCAAAATAAAAGTTCTGAAAAAGAGTTTCAGTAGAAGAAAAAGAAGAGCTTGAAACTCATAGTTATTGAAGCAGAGGAAGATGAAGATAGTGATTTTGATGATAAAGAAACAGGTGTCATGGTTAAAAGGTTAAAAAATTTATACAGAAAACAAGGAGCAATGTGGCCACCACAACGAGGTAACTACTCAAATATCAAGAAAGAAACAAAAGAACCTCATACATGCTTTGAATGTAAGAAGGTGGGCTCACCAAATCGGATTGTCTACAACGGCAAAAGTAGAAATAGAGAGAGAAAAAGAAGGATAAGTACGTACGAAGAAAGGCATACATTTCATTGATACGGGGAGGTTGGTCAGATGATGACAACGAGAAAATAGCCAACACATGTTTGCTACCTTAAGAAGAATTTCAATCAGACAAAATACTGAGGCAAATGATCCAAGACCTTCCTATGATGAGTTTTCATGTGTTTGACGATTTACATGTTCAATTCCTAAAAGTAGCCAAAAAGTTAATAGATGATGCAAAGTGACTTTTAATCAATTTTATCCTATTTTGAGTATTTTCTACCCAATTCTTATTAATCCTAGTCCTTAATCCATTCTAACATTATAGTCACTTATTCTATAAGTCCTAAGAACAAAAATCATGATGTTACAATATGTGTATCATGTATCTCAACTTAGAAAAATGCCAAATTGATTCTTCTCATATTATCTATCCTTAAGGGCCTGTTTTGGATGAGGGATTGGAGGGGAGGGAAAATTCTTATAAATTGAATTTAAAAATATTAGAGAAGTGGGGTTACAAAATTTTAGTAAAGAGAAGATGTAAGATGAAAAAGTAAAAAAAAAATTAATTAAAAACTTTTAACCCACTTTTCTAATTTTTTTTAGATAAAAAATTTGCCATCCCCTCCTCTCCCCTCATACCAAACAAGCCTCAAGAGATTGAATTGTAAGAGAATCTAACTTATAAAATTGAACAATAGCAGATAATTGTAGAGGATAGAAAGGGTGATAAATATGTGTTCTCCTCTTTATAGGGATAATACTATTTACCACATTGACCATCAACTTATTAATAATTTCTTTTCCATTTATTATATTAAGCTACTTTGGTGTTACATATTTGGCAAATTATTGTGTAAGTTTTGGGTCGCACATTGGGAACATGTGCACACCACAAATTCAGCCCAATTCTCTTCCTTTCGGCCCAATTCCACCACACGCTTCAACCACTGCATTCCCTAATCCCACAAGCAACTTTCAGCCGCCACTCGTACGCGCAAATCTCATGGATAAATCTAGATATTTTAACGTATTCCTATCAAAGGGCTCTTTGACTTTGAAAGTGGGGGCGTGTATGAGTAGGGCTAGGCAGTGCATGACCTATGTCCGATGCCCTATCATAAAGATGAACGGGTTTGCAAAATGCAACCCGGTGTCCAGTCCTACCTGGTAAAAGCCCTAATAGTGATAGGCTTCCTTGGCCAAGTTCAAATATCATCATTCCATAATTCTATAATAAAAAAAAACATAATAGGAATTATTAATTTTTTTTTTTTGCCAAATTGGTGCTGCTGCACGTTAATAAAAGGGCCAAAGCCTAATTACATCATAATCTCAACAATAAACAAAGCAAACAAAGAGCTAAAAAATGACAAGGTAGTGAGTTAAAAAAAAACACAGATGTTATCATAAGCAAATAAATCTACAACTTAAGTCATGAAATTCAAAATATTGCCAAGGGCCTTAAAACAATATTAATGTTTGGGCAATAATTAAATAACATTCATGCATCATGATCCACTAAAAGCAAAGCAAAAAAAAATTGTAATTATATATTGAAAAATATATACTTTAAATAAAATTATATTTTTTTTAGCAGGGCCAACTGGGCAAGGCATCAACCCTTGCCTGATGTCTGGCCCTACCTGACAATAAGCCTTACCCAAAAATGCCCAAACCTTTTTTAGGCCATTTTTTTGGGACTAGGCTTGACATTTTTTGGCCGGACTCGGGCGACCATACCGAGCCACTGGGCAATATGCTCATCCTTACCTGAAAGCATGTCTTGACTCTGATGAGCCCTTGAAAATCAAAACCAACTCACCTAAATTGTTGTATTGAAAAAAAGGTATTTTAATTGTCTTCTATGTTAAATTTTGAGTATTGGGGTATTCTATTTTGCAAATGAAAATGGGACAAACATTAGCTGTAGGTCAATTCAAGTCACTTAGGGTTTGTTTGGTTCGAAGGGGAGGGGATGGAGTGACCTTGTTTGGTTTGGTTAAAGAGGAAGGAAAGGGAACGTTTTTTTAATAATCATTTACTTGGTTCAAGAAGAGATGGGATGGAAGATACTATCTTATTTACCATTTTACCCTTATATGTTTGCACATAACTTCCTAACATATCAAAGTTTATAATTAACCTTGCCATTAGTTTTTCCGTTTGGAGGGGAGTGAAAATTCTTATGAGTTGAATTTAAAAAGATTAGAGAAGAGGGGTTACAAAATTTTATTAAAGAGAAGATTTAAGATGAAAGAGTAAGAAAACTTGATTAAAATTATTAACCTCACTTTTCTAATCTTGTTTCCCTTAAATCCAAGTTTAAAAAATTTTCCTTCTACTCCCCTCCCCTCATTCCAGACAAGTTCCAAGAGATTAGACTGTAAGAGAATCTAACTTATAGAATTGAACCACAGCAAATAATTGCAAAGGATAGAAAGGTGGATAATATGTGTTCTCCTCCTTACAGAAACAAGGCTGCTTACAACCTTGACCAACAGCTTGTTGGTAATTTCTTTTCCATTTATTATATTAAACTGCTTTAGTGTTAGATATTTGGATAATTATTGTCTATGTTTAGGGTTACACATTAGGAACATGTGCACACCACAAATTTGGCCCAATTCCCTTCCTTTTGGGCCAATCCCACTCTCACGTGAATGTCTCATGGATAAATCTAGATATTTTAACATAGTCCAGGGGTCCTTATTCTCAAAGCATGCCCTATTAAAGGGGTCCTTGATTCTCAAAGCATGCATTGGCCCTGTTGAACCCTTGCAAGTCAAAACCAACTCATCTAAACTGTTGTATTAAAAACAAAAAGCTATTTTAATTGTTTTCTATGTTTAATCTTGAGTATCGGGCTATTCTACTTTGCAAAAGAAAATGGCAAAAAAATTAGCCTTGGGTCAATTCAAGTCACTTAGGCAAGGAGGGAAAGAGTTTTCCTTTCACTAACAACTCCATGAAATTTCTATGTTCAGAGGAATTGCAATTCTCCATCCATCCACTAAGGAGTCACAACTCCTTTCCTTCATTTAGGTGATGGGATTCACAGCTTGACTGGACTTCACTATTGTCTCCTACCTCCTCCATTCCTCCATCCGATCTCACTGTCAGATTCACCGTCATCTCCACCATGGTTCTCGTCGGAAACCACCTACTTCATTCCTTCGTTCTTTTTTTCTTTTCACCCCACAAAATTCATAGGAAAGCCGGATTCACACATATGGGGGATTTTCACCACACACACACACACACTCTCTCTCATATATTCTTCCTACATATATAAACACTACCTCAGTAAATTTTACTTTTAAATTTTAATTTTCAACTCATACAAATCTTTTTCCGAAAGTATCTATTTGGAACTTGATTAACTTTAAATCCTAATTAATTGAGACTCGTTTGGAGAGAATGATATAGGCTGAGCACTATATACATTTCTTAAACTAAGTAATTTGAGCGTTAGCGACTTCTGGCCCATCAATTGTTGGCACAATTGCTGGAAATAGAGTTGATTTAGGATTTTTTGTTAAAAATTTATAGTCAAATAAATTCAATTTCATAACAAACAAAGCATAGGACGGCGCTGACCTATCAAATGTTGATGTTGAAGGCTGAACATTGAATGAGATCCCTGAAATTCTCCGTAGTCGTGTCAATGCTTCATCAAAAGCTTGAGTACTTTCGAGGCCTCCTTCTTCCATAGCACTGTTTAACTCTTTGGGTCAGTAAGTGAGAAATAATATGATTCCAGATAATCATAATGCATTAAGGGTAATAAGTGGGGTGAGATTAGGTGAGAGCCTTTTTTTTGTTTTCCGAGAAGCGGAGACTTTGACTAACCCCGCGGGCTCTCCCTTTCAGTTTGAATGATGGGTTTTATTCTTTAAAAGCCAGTGGGTAATCCTACCATTCCATACAGTCCCCACTTTGACCAAAACTTTCCTTGTAATCCAGCTCTCTTGTCAGAACTCCTTGAAAACACGCGTTTATGGAACCCAGGAAGCGGGGTTGTTGAGCTGGATTCGGCTTCCATCCTCTGCCTCTACATCCGCTACCTGTCCTTTTACTTGAACGACGTCGTTTTGCTCTATTTCAAGTGAGACACCAGCCATCCAATGATTATAATATGGGCCGTTGGTAGTTGCCAACCTTTACCTCACAAAAATGGAAGGGAAACATCGACAGATACCAGAACCATCGATCAGCTCTCTTGCTCTGTGTTCGGAATCGTCTTCTTCATTATTCCTCTTCTATCGCACTTTCTTCTTCTGTGTTCTGATTGCGATTCCAATTATGCTCTCCCCTATCACATTCCTGTTCAAATTTCTCTCTCTGTGCTCGCCAAGTTACTTGTTCTTTTGTCCGCACTCTTGCTTCTGTAGTTTCTAAAAAATCATGTGCTCTGTAATTTAATACAAGTTTCTCTAGAATCCAATTGATATATGAATCCCATATGTGAAGTCTAATGCGGTGGTCTTCTATGATTTGGCATTGCCCTCAATAGTGAGCAGGATTTTGTCAATAACTTTTTTCATCAAAATGTTGGTGGAGAGGATGTCAAGTTTCTGTCTTTCTTCACACTCGGACATCTCTAGTTGTGCTAACAAGTTGATTGATATAAAGCATCTCATATTATATTTTGTACAGACCTTTGTTAAACTATCATTTATGGAAGTTGTTCAAGGATGCACCAAAACTGTGTCATTTCAAACTGATGTACATTATAGTGCTTATGGTATGCCCATCATGTAACTATTTTTTGTACATTTGTGGTCCAATGATCCTATTATTTTTCAACAGTTACTTCGATATCCAGTTTAGTTAGTAAAGTCTATACAGTTAGAAGTGAACTTTTTGGCCTCACTTTTTGTTCTGCTGAGCTATTGCAGGTGGTAGTGGCGTTCCTACTGGAACAAGACATGAAACTTGCAAACGCTATAAAGGGTCTGATGTGGTGAGTAATTTCTTGAAGCGAAACTAATTTTGTTTGAACTTGTGATAGACTTTAGTTTTAGTTTTCAAATTGATATTCTTTGATATATTTCAGAATTATGTACAAGCTGGCATATTTAGAATGGAGAGTACCTGCACCATATGCAAGGGAACTGGGGAAATTGTATCGGTATGGTGCAAAGTCGCTCGCGCGTGTGTGTGTAACCTATCAATCCCTTCTTCGTGATCTAATTCTCCTTCTTGATTATAAAATATTATTGTCCATAAGGAATTTGGTACATTTGATATTTATGTGAATGTGTATTATTCATAACAATCAACATATCCCTTGACTTTGTGGTCTATTGCTTCTGCTGCTTTACCTGTTCATTGTGATGAAAATCATATGATGAACAATTTATGTTGCTTAGTTGTAGCTATTCTTTTTCTCTTTGCTTGGTAATGTCTGCAAATAACCTCATTACAATTTTTATAATTCTCTTTTTTTTTTGGTACTAGAGCTTCTGCAAGTCTTGTAGGGGTGCAAAGGTTATTAAAGGAACAAAGTCAGTAAAGTTGGATTTCACTCCAGGTAACCATTTTTGATATTTTTGAATGCATTTTGTTATGTTGGCCTCTCTAGATGCATATACATATACTAAGTAAATGCATTTTAATGAGCAATTTCCTCATTGATTTTCAAAAACGTCTTGATTTGAGTGGATATCCTAGTTATGAATAACTTCAACGTTTTGAAATTCCTTACTTTGGAGCTATCTTTTGTCAACAAGATAAGTTCGATAATTTGAGAAGGCTTAAGGGCAAGAATCATAAAATATTTTTTGTTAGTAATGCATGTCTATTAGCTTTTTTTTTCTCCTTACATTTGTGGGAAATGTTGATTGGTTTATGGTTTTCCCCCCATATTTACAGGGATAGACAACAATGGGACTTTAAAGGTTTATAGAAGTGGTGAAGCAGACCCTGATGGAGATCAGCCAGGTGACCTTTATGTAATTGTCAGGGTATGACTTTTTATCTCTTTAATAGCTAAGGTGGTAAAAAGAAATCCTATTAATAGGATTTCTTTTTACCATATTCTTGAGCCCCCCTTGAATTTTTCATCTTTCTTTTCCTTTTGCATCTCATAAGTTGAATCTTCCATTGCAACCTCTTTTTCTCGCAGGTTAGGGAAGACCCTGTTTTCCGAAGAGAAGGATCTGACATCTCATAAGTGTTTTTGTTGGTAAACCAAGCTAGTTGTAGTTTTTGCTGGTGTAAATTTTATTGCTTGGTATCTATCTGAACAAATTAACATATATCTGTAAACTAATGAACATAGGTGTTCTATGGTAACAAGTAATATTTCTCATTCCAAACAAGTACAATGGAAACAAGAATGAAACAGATTGGCATGAAACATTTTGTAGTAACAAACATGAAACATTTCTCATTTCCTGGCTTTCTTCATCAAATTAGAGAGCAACACAAGAGAACAAAATAATGAGCTTGCTTGACCACAAAAAGAAAGCAGCCCAAAGGAAGCCAAAAGTTGTACAAAGAAGCTTCACAAAATAAGTTGGAGTAGAGGCTTCATACAGGAGGATCTAAGCCAATTATTGAATATGTATTTGTAACACAATGTAACCTTGTATTATTAATGAATATATAGTGAGAGTACTGAAATTATCGACTGTCTTGAAATGAGACAATGATATGTAAAAATTTCATATTTCAATAAAAGTGACAAAGTTATGTTCTTCCATTATCATCATTCTGTGATTACCTAAATTGTATGTTTGGTTGAAATCTAGTGCTTCAAGTGATGTGATGTCACAGTCAAGTGGTGCCCACAATCAAGAAATATAAAAGAATGTCTTAATATATATTTCATAGATAAACAAGTAGTTGATAATGTTGTCCAACATTATATTTCATACCGTTAACAAACTTTTAAAAGTCATTTGACTTGGTTGAGAGTTATCCAACATGATATTATCATGTTGTGCTTGAAATTCATTACAGTGTCCCTAAAAAACATTTGAAAAAAATTAATAAATATATAATAAGCATCTCAAAAAAATTAAATTGAACTAAGAAAAAGTATACCTGTGAAACTTGAAGAGGCTTTTTAGAGGCTTTTGTTCCCCTTCTTCTTTGACTGATTTCAATAGAACTCTTTATCCATTTACTTATATTTCTACTTGATCTCTTTTTCAAGCTAATAACTTTGCCACCACCATTAACTCCATCACCATTACTATCATTGGATATGTATTTAATGTGAAGTCCAGCTACTTTCTTACTTAGTTCCAACGCGCCTTTATGAACAAGAGAAAATGCCTTTGGACTTTCTGGTACATCATTAGCTAATTTAACAAGTAAGGGACACAACTATCTATACCAATTTGATCTTTGTAATTTAGGATCAACTTCAATTTGTTTTTCATTATTATCATATACAACACCACATCGTGCTTCTCTTGTCCACCTCTTTACTATATATTTCTTGGGGAGTAATTTGACATCATGTTCATTCAAAACCATCAATGCATGGCAACATAATATGCCCACTTATTCAAACTTTTTACAACTGTAGGTAATTGTCTCTGTTGAAGGATTATATGTCAATCTATGCTCCATTTTACTTCCGTCCATAGTAATCACATAATCAAACATGACAATATCATCATTCTCATGTATGGTGACCTTTCTTTCTTTTCTCTCTTTTTACATGTAGCATCATGAAGATCACATTCGCGTTGGAACAAGTGAAAAATGGGGCGAGTATATACATCTGAAAGTTGACGAAGCATATTTGAACTTTGCAATATCAACCTTGGCAACTTGTCAAGTGACTCAAAATCACTTTTCAGTTCATTATAACGCTTATCCTCTAGAACCTGTTCAAATTGTTGGAAGAATTGATTGATATCCAATTTAACATGGGTGCAACCTTTGACAGATGCATTGACACTTTCACTTATTTGTGTGCTTCTCATGCCAAGTGTCCTTGAGTTCTTCATATAGCATACTGCCCATTTCTCTTTTATTTGGCACATAGATATCAACCATGAGTTTTTTGTCACATCCTATTTTGATAATAATTCTTGCCAACATTCTTCAAACTCAATTTCATCCCAACAATGATGCATACAATGGTTAAAATCACTAACCATTGAGTTTGGTAGGTGCTTCATTGCATTCCTTGAATATGCCATGTGCAGAGGGCATGCTTTACATATGGTATTACTTCTTGTAATGATCGTGATATAGCAGCATCTTGGTCAGTAAAAACGGTGAGTGGCCTAACACTTTTGTGCGCACATAAGAAAGTCTCAAAGAGCCATTTGAAACTCTCAACAGTCTCATCATATAACAATGCCACTCCAAATATCACTCCTTTTTTGTAATGAATTGAAGCCAGAAAAAATTGCAAGAGGTCTATGAATGCAATTTGTGCAATAAGTTGTATCAAGAGAAATAACTTCTCCAAAGCAAGCATAGTCGACCAGCATATGCGTATCAGCCCAGAATATATTTGTCACTTGCTCATCTAAGTCCATTTGGTGAGCATGAAAAAATGATAGGTTTTCTGCTAATTGTTTCTCAAAATACTGAAATATACTTCCAGCATCACCGTATTTCATGGCTCGTTGCCTTCTTGAGTTAAGATAATTCTTTACATCACTTCTTGTAAATCCCAAATTGGTTCGACCTCCTATGTATTGGCTTTGCAAATTGAATGTTGCTTTTTTACTAATTCCAGCTTTTTCAGCGTTTTCTAATTCATAACATTGAGCTGGTAATAGTTCCCAAAATGATGCAAACATGTGAACAACTTCAGGAGGTTGAAGAGGATGATTATGATCCAAGAAAACTTCATTTATCTTGTATTTTCCATCTACTAGTTTAACTTTCATTCTGGCATTGCAACCGATTCTTGTCTCATCCCTTTGCCTCTTGGTTGTCACCTCTTCTTTGTCTGACTTTCTCACCCCTTCTTTACAACAAAACATATAAATAAGAGGTGTATAAGGACTTATCTATTTTACTCTTGTTAAAGCTTTGTTTTTGAACACCAAAACCATTTTTTCCCATATGCCTTCCAAAATTCCCATGCTTCTTATAAATTGTCAAATTCAAGATTAAGTCTTTGAGTTAAATCTATATCTATGGTATAAAACTCTTGCAAAAATAAATAGGATAAACCCAATATAAATTGTGATCTCAAAATTGACAAGGTATATATATACAAATAAAAACAATTATACACACACAAATAGAAATCTTCTAGCTGATTATACACACACACACACACATGTGATAGATTATCCTATTATCTACATTGCTCAAGAATATTGTGGGTATTTTGACAAAAGATTATTATTTTACTCACCAATATTTCATATCCAATTCCCACAAACCTGTGCTTATTGTTTGTCTTCCCTAATATGGCAAAACAGCATTCCAGCAAGGTCCTCTCATTTTCCTGAGGAGGAAGAAGAACAATGCACACCAAATTGCCAAATAAAGGAAAATACAAAGCAACGTGGATCTGCTAGGTGATTAAAAGAAGAGATGTAATGGGAAAATATGTGGACGGCTGAGATTGAGTGAGAAATTCAACAGACGGGATCAGCTCTTTAAAACGACGTCGTTTAAATTAGTAGCCTTTTATCACCATCCATTTAATTGTTGCAAACGGATGGACCAGATTTAATTTCCCTGCCAAACTACGTTGTTTAAGGAAAAGGACAAGCAGCGGATATTGGAGGCAGCGAATGCAAGTCGATTCCTGTTGAGCTACATATTTTGGTTGCGATTTTTGCCTCATTTTTCTGGTCATAATCCATTAATTTATCAATATTTTACTTTAAAAGTAGGGGAGTCCCCTCCTTGTGACATCTATCCTGCAACTTCTCTAAGGATGTGTTTGCACACGGGTTTTTTTAAGTTCGTTGAGATTTGCTGAGAGTTAAAAATTAAAAAATCTTGTTTGATTGGAAGAAGGGGTGGTAAAAGAAGGTGAAAATTTGTTATCTTGTAGTGCCATCTCCCCTTTTTTATGAAACCATTTAGAACTTTTCTTAGGTAAATGAAAATTTATGTTTCATTATGAGTTTGTAACTAGATTACCTGTGATAATTTTTCAATATTCCAACACTACCTTGCCGCTATCAACCCTTTTTCCCTCTGCCATTTGTCAATTTCTCTCGTTCCGAGTAGTCTTGTTCGTCTGCTCCTCCAGTGTCTACTCCGTCAGTTGCTTATCCAATCTAACTGCCTGTCCATTTCTCCCTTAGATTACAAAATTCTGGTATGATTGATTGCTTCGAGTCTATATTTGAAGTCGGCTTGTTCACAAAGAAAGAAGCTATCTTGCTTTTGTTTAGCCTCTGGTTTCCCAGCAACAAGTTAGTTTTCTCACAACTTTGACCCGTCGACAATATTCTGCTACCTTAGTCCTCGGAAACATAATTGACTACCTATTTCCTGTTTCTTACATTCCAGTTTACTTCCCCCATTTCTCTACCAATCGTGACTGATATGGTGGCCGATGGCTGATTCTATAACTCATTTTCATCTAGGTGCCAAAATATTGATGTTGTTATAAAAATATATGTGATAAGAAAGAAGATTGATAGGATTCAAAGAAAATTGATAGAATTTCTAGAGAGAAGTTAGAGAGAAGTTCTCATTCAGTTTATTTGAAATAATCGATTACAGACCTTTATATAGAGTCAAAAATCTAACGTTGGTTATATGACCATGGTTACATTTAACTCTGGTTACATGATCATGGTTACTTTATATCTTATTTATGTCCTTGTCTTCTTTTACTTTTGCTTTGTGTCAAGTCTTCTTTTCTTCTTTATATCAAGTTGACTGGAAGAGTAAATTGGTCTAGATATGAGACAATAGACATCCACATATTTAATATTCATAACACTCCCCCTTGGATGTCCATTATGAATGTGCCTCGTTAAAAACTTTAACTAGGAAAAACCCAGTGGGATAAAAACCTAGCCAAAGAAAAGAGTACATCATTCATTAATACACCTTCTATTGTTGCCTCATTTAAAACCTTTATAAAAAAACCCAGTGGGATAAAACCTAGATAAGGGAAAAAGAGTACAGCATGTAACGACTCCCCCTCTTGACAACATCAGTTGAGATCTTTGAGTCTTCGAAGACCAATGCCATGAACAAGTTTTTCAAAGATTATACTTGGAAGTGACTTGGTGAATAAATCTACTAGATTTTCACTTGAACTGATTTACCAGATATCTATTTCACCATCCTTTTGAAGGTCACAAGTGAAGAAGAATTTTGATGAAATATGCTTTGTTCTATCACCCTTGATATAGCCTTCTTTAATTTGAGCGATACATGCAGCATTATCCTCATATAGGATTGTTGGGATCATTTTGCTGGAAGATAAATGACAAGTTGTACGTATATGATGTATCACTGACATCAACCACACACATTCTTGACTTACTTCATGTATTGCTAGAATTTCTTCATGGTTAGATGATGTGGCTGATATAGTCTGTTTCATATATCGCCATGAAATAGCTGCACCTCTACATGTAAATAGATAGCCTGTTTGTGATTTACCATCATGTGGATTAGACAAAAATCCAGCATCTGTATAACAACCAGTTTATGCTTGGATACATTTGAATAGTATAACCCCATGTCTATAGTACCTTTGAGATAACAAAGAATGTGCTTTATTCCATTCTAATGCCTTTGTGTTGTTGAAGAACTATATCTTGCTAATAAATTAACAGCAAATGATATATCAGGATGTGTGTGATTAGCAAGATACATTAGTGCTCTAATAGCACTAAGATATGGTACTTTTGGACCAAGTAGTTCTTCATCACCTTCTTTACTATTTTCTCGGGGTCGGAATGAGTCTTTATCCACCTTCAAAGACCTTACAACTATTGGGGTACATAATGGATGAGATTTATCCATGTAAAATCACTCTAGGACCTTCTTTGTATAAGTTTCTTGATTTACAAAAGATCTCATTCTTGAGATAATCGATTTGTAATCTAAGATAGAATTTTGTTCTTCCCAAGTCCTTCATTTCAAATTCTTTCTTCAAACAATTAATTGCCTTTTAAAGCTCTTCAGGAGTTCTAATGATGTTGATATCATCAACATAAACAACAATTATAGCAAACTCACTTCTAGATCTTTTTATAAAGATGCATGGGCATATCAGATCATTTTTGTATCCTTCTTTCAATAGATACTCATTAAGATGATTATACCACAGCGCCCTGATTGCTTCAAGCCATATAGAGACTTATTTAACTTAACTAAATATTGTTCTTGAGAACTTGAATTGGATGCTTCTGGCATCTTAAGTCCTTCAGGGACTTTCATATAAATATCATTGTCAAGTGAACTGTATAAATAGGCAGTCACAATATCCATTAAATGTAAATCAATTCCTGCATTTACTACTAGACTAATTAGATAACGAAAAGTAGTCGTATCCACTACTGGTGAATACGTTTCTTCAAAATCAATGCCAGGTCTTTATGTAAAACCTTGGGCTACAAGACGTGCCTTATATCTATTTATTTTTCCCTTTTCATTTCTTTTTCGTACAAAAACCCATTTGCATCAACTGGTTTTACATCTTCAGGTGTAAGGACTACAGGTCCAAATACTTTTCATTTTGCGAATGATTTAAATTCTGCATTAATGGCATCTTTCCATAGGGGCCAATGTTTTCTTTATTGGCACTCACTAATGGATTTGGGCTCATGATCCTCATTATCATTCATTACATCATATGCTATATGAAAAGCAAAGATGTCATCAATGTTGACTTCATTTCAATCCTATCGGATTCCATTCATAACATAATTTATTGAGATCTCATTATTTTAACATATGTCAGGTACCTAGGTCTCTTCTGAGACTATAACATTCTCTTCTAGAGATAATAACTCTTCAGGATATGGCTCTTCTGGAGCTACTAATTTTTTTTCATTATCCTCTACTTGACTATCTATATTCTTTGCTCCTTTTCTTTTTTGAGGATTTTTATCATTGGAACCGATGGGCCTGCCACGCTTTAGACGTGCTTTAGATTCATTCATAGCAGGTTGTCCTTCAGGGACATCAATTTTGATAGGAGCATTAGTAGCTGGGACATGTGACTTTATCACTTTCTTTGGGTCAATAAATGCGTATGGCATTTGATTAGCTAAATTATGTAAATGAATTATCTTTTGAACTTCCAATTCACACTGTTTTGTACGAAGATAAAAATGAGCCAATGATAATTAATTCCAACTAATTTCTTTACCCAGCTGTTTGTTTTCTCCCCCTAATGTTGGGAAAAGTGATTCATCAAAATGACAATCGGCAAATCGCTCCGTAAATAAATCTCCTTTAGATGGTTCTAAATATTTTATAATTGATGGAGATTCATACCCAACATATATTCCCATCTTTCTTTGAGGACCCATTTTGGTGCGTTGTGGTAGTGCTACAGGCACATATACCGCACACCCAAAAGTTCTTATATGGGGAAATATTAGGTTCCTAACCAAAAACCATTTGTAAGGGAAAAACCTTTAGATAACTTACTGGCCTATTGCGAATTAACATTGCTGCATGTAAAATGGCATGGCCCCAAGCAGAAATTGGGAGATTAGATTTCATAAGTAAAGGTCTTGCAATTAGTGCAACCTTTTAACCAATGATTCTATAAGTCCATTTTGCGTATGAACATAAGCTATAGGATGTTCAACATCAATTCCAAGGGACATACAATATTCATTAAAAGCTTGTGATGTAAATTCAGTAGCATTATCAAGACGTATTTTCTTGATAGGATAATTAAGGTAATGTGCTCTTAATCTAATCAATTGAACAAGTAATCTCGCAAATGCTAGGTTGCGAGAAGATAATAAGCAAACATGCAACCATTTAGTTGATGATTAAAACCATATAGTACCTAAATGGTCTGTATGGTGGGTATATTGGCTCACAAATATCTCCCTGTATTCGTTCTAGAAATGTGAGAGACTCACTTTTTGTTTTTCTTAGTGAGGGGCGAATAATTAACTTTCCCTTGGAACATGCAGCACATGATTAATCATGGGATTGTGGTATTTGTTTGCACTTCAGGGTATGTCCACATGAATTCCCAATTATTTGTTGCATCATAATTGAACCGAGATGGCCTAACCGATCATGCCAAACAATAAATTCATTAGTAAACTTCTGGTTTACATTGTCAAACTGCTGGTTTGAATTGGCAAACTTTTGGTTCTCAATAGCATGTGTTTCAATTGTGCTTCTACATGTGTAATACAAACCAGAAGAAAAAATAGGAAATCTTTCTAATATGCATTTCTACCAGCAACTATATTTGTGATGACAAGATATTCCTGATTATTTTTAGTTGTTGTTTCTAAATGATATCCATTTCTACGGATATCTTTGAAACTCAATAAGTTTCTTTTAGACTTGGTAGAATAAAACGCATTATCAATGCATAATTTTGTTCCTTCAGGTAATAAAATATTAGCTCTTCCAGAGCCTTCAATTAAATTTATACTATCAAATATAGTCTGAATATTGGCTTCTCGTATTACCAAGGAAGAAAAATATTTATCATGTTTGAGTATGGTGTGGGTTGTTGCACTATCAATGAGACATAAATCTTTAGGATTGATGCCAATAAGATTCATTCTTCATTAAAAGAAAGATAAAAAAATAATTAAGATTAATACATATGATAGAAGCAACTTTAAATAAAACATAACAGTTCAAATTAAATTAAGAAATCTGCAACATCCAAATAGTTATTATCTATATCACCATACTCATAATTCTCACCCTGATCAACATGATTAACTTCAATATGTGATCTTTTACCAGTATTTTTAATTGATTCTTGGTAAAAATCAACTAGGTGTCTTGGTGTACGACAGGTACGAGACCAATGATCCTTGCCACCACATCGATAACATGGATTATCAGCATATTTATTATGCTTACCGCTTTCCCAATTTTAGTTCTTATCAGTCTTTTTCCACTTCTGGTAGAAATTTGAACCACCATGATATCGACCACGACCACGGCCACGGCCACGGCCACGGCTGTAGCCACGCCCACGTCCACTTCCATGTCTACGTCCACGTCCACGTCCATGTCCACGTCCATAGCCACGGCCACTATTAAATTCATTTATTACTATATTTACTTCAGGGAATGGAGTTGAGCCTGTTGGACGGGATTCATGGTTTTTTAATAAAAGCTCATTATTTAGTTCATCCACAAGGTGACAAGAAAGAGTTATACAGTATGGGTATGGCATGGTATAAAATTGGAAATGCCAAGTTCATCTCAACATGGGGGAGTGGCCTTTGATGATAATGACATGAATACGGATGTTCGAATAGAGGATATTATTCATGATGTAGGAGAAGAGGCTTTTGAGCAATCACATACATATGGTAATATGTGCAGTGATACTGAGATGTTGATGTACCTGGGGTGTAAAAAATACCAATTGTTGAAAGCAGTATTGAAATTGGTAAGCTTGAAAGCACGACATGGATAGAGTGATAAGAGTTTTTCAAAAACACTTGAGGCTTTTAAGAACATGCTTCTAGATGATAATATGTTGCCTTCTCAATACTATGATGCTAAGAAAATAATGTGTCCACTAGGGATGAAGTATAAAAAGATCCACGCATGCCTTAATGATTGTATATTGTATAGAAAAGAGCATGAAGAGGAACAACAGTGTCATATATGTGAAACCTCGAGGTACAAATCAAATAACGCCATTGCAAAAGTGTTGTGGTATCTTCCAATCATACTAAGGTTCAAGTGCTTGTTTGCTAATGAAAATGATGCAAAAAATTTGAGATGGCAAATGGATGAGAGGATATCTAATGGAAAGCTTCGACATTCGGCTGATTCTTCTCAATGGAAGAAAATTGATCAATTATTTCCTGCCTTTGATGAAGAGCCTAGAAACCTTAGGCTTAGCCTTAGCATGGATGGCATGAATCCTTTTGGTAGCCTGAGTAGTATGCATAGTTCATGGCCTATTTTATTGGTAATTTAAAACGTATCTCCTTTGTTATGCATGAAATGAAAGTACATCATTTTGTTTATGTTGATCTTGGGATCAAAACAAGCCAAAAATGAAATAGATGTTAGATTCAAAGTTTTGATGATAACAAAAGGTAATTGTATGAAAAGTATGTTTTTAAAAGTCTAAAGAATGACTACAAAGTTACCAAATTCATATGGCAAAGTTTTGTAATGTCTATTGTCAGCTTTTGCTGATGCACTCGAGCGATAGAGCTAGAACTCGAGCATGAAGCTATGTTGCACTCGAGCAGATGCGAGTCTTGGACAGAAAGTGTTTGCCCAAGAGCAAATTCCTATCAGACCTACTGATATACTCGAGCACTAGAGATAGAGCTCGAGCATCAAGCTCTTTTACACTCGAGCACATGCAAGTGTTGGACAAGAAGTGTTTGGCTTAGAGCAATTACTGTCATTCTTACTATTGCACTCGAGCACTAGCGAGTGAGGGACTACGAGTGTTTGGTCAAGAGTCATGAAGAATAGAGAAGCACAAGCATGCCCGAGTGGGAGTTCATATGCCCGAGTGATACATCAGCACTCACGAGTGAGAAATCTAACTCCCCCAATTTTGATGCAAGTGCTGAAGACAAGAGTATATTATAGAAGAATATTCTTCTTACTCGAGTAGGAGTATGTATGCTCAAGTGAGCGCCCACATCACCTGTGAGCACAAAATCACACTCTTGCTAAAATGGTATGCGAGTGTTGTCCAGAAACGTGACTCTTAGTGTAAAATACAAGGACACTCGAGCAGGAGGAGTTGTGCTTGAGTGAGGACCCACATCACTGCAAGTTAGAAAATGCACTCTCTCAAATCATGTGAAAGTGCAAGTGTAAAAATGAAGCAAAAAGAGAAAATATGGTAGTTCACTCGAGTGAGCCCCCTCAGTGCTCAAGTGATACTCTGCCAGAAGACAAAATGCACCAGTCTTACAACGTTCAATCCGAATATGGTTTAATGATATTTATTTATCTTATTGTCTCTTATTATTATTCAACATCATTTTGAATATATTATGAGTGTGATACAGGAGTTTGAACATTTGAATTAAAAAGACGTAGAGGAAGTCAAACAATGGCAGACAATATCATTACGACCATCCAAGCATGTACCTACTGCGTTCAAAGATTTCAAACGTACGTAAGCCGTTCCACAGTAACATGCCCCTCTCCACAATGATCATTATTCAAACGGGTAAAAACAAATGTCTATAAATATAGAGTTCCAGAGACCATCAAAAAGTATGAAGCGCAAGAATTCACATAAGCAAATTCACGAGTCTCTGTTATTCATATTTTCTCTGTATTCATATCGTTCTTCAGTGTTTATCATATTTTCTATGTAAGAGAGTCTATATACACTTTAAATTCTATTTTCATTTGATCTCAAGGTATTAGAACCTTGAGAGGGTAGATATTCTTACGAGAGAAGCAGTTGAGAGAATTCCTAGTAAAACCTTCCACTCATAAGACTTACAAGATACAAGCAGTAGAGAACATTGCTGCTCATAAGACTTACAGTGGTTTAAGCAGAAGAGAACATTGCTGCTCATAAGACTTGTATACGTAAGCAAGTGAGAAAGGTCATAGGTTGTTTTTCTGCACAAAAGACTTATCGTAAGGGGGAAAGAAGTTTCTTAGTGTTAGAATATTTCTGCTCGTAGTCCATTCGAGGACGATTGTTGTTTTGTGGCATTCTGAGAGCCCATTGAATCTTGGAAGCGTAGTGAAAATCTCAGTAGGACTTGATCTCTGAGGACTGGACATAGGCCTGGATTTTAGGCCGAACCAGTATAACTCTCTGTGTACTAATCCTTTTAACTCTACTCTATCTACAACTATTGTCATATCACCTCATCAAAAGAAAAATTTATCACATCACCCAATTCACCCCCTCTTGGGTGAAGCTTGCCTCTTTCATTTGGTATCAGAGCAAGGTCTTCTCCGAAGAGCCTAATAGCTTGAGAAGGATCCGATAAATGGCAACAATGGGTGAAAACATTCTTGCAGATGGAGCTTTAATCACTAGACCTCCTGATTTTGCTAGAGAACATTTTTCGTTCTGGAAAGCTAAGTTCAGAGTGTTCTTGATGGCTAACGAGTACGGTTTATGGAATGTAATACAAGATGGTGACTATGTTCCAATAAAGAAAATTGAAGATAAAGTCATTAAGAAGAGCCCAGAGGAGTTTGACGAAGATGATAATAGGTTAGTAACGTTAAATAGTAAAGCTATTTTAATGATACAGAGTGCTCTCAGTCAAAAGGAATATTTTCAAATATGTACTCTACCAACTGCCAAAGATATGTGGGATGCTCTTGAAATCGCTTACGAAGGTACATCTGGAATCAAAGAAAATAGAATTAATACTCTAATTACAGAGTATGATCTATTTCGTATAAAACCTGGAGAAGGAATATCAGAATTTGAACTCAGATACACTCATCTTGTTAATCAACTATCTGCACTTGGAAAATCTTTTGACCAAAATTCCCAGGTAAGAAAGATTCTTAATATTCTTATGAAAGAATGGGAAGTGAAGGTGACAGCTATCGAAGAAGCTAAAGGAGAGTCAATGAGATCCGTAGCCGCTTTCTTTGGTAGCCTTTTTGAGTATAAAGGAAAGTTGAGATTCAAGAAGGAACTAGATGAGTTCCATGACAAAAAGAAAAGAGGAGTTGCACTTAAAGCTATCAAGGAAGAAGAATCTTCTGGAAATGAAGATGTTCCTAATGATGATGATATGGGAATGATCGTGAGAAAATTCAAGAAGTTTTATAGAAGAGGTCAAAAGAACTTCAAAAATTATCAAGGTGAACCAATCAAGAAAGAAAACAAGGAGCAACATATAGTATGCTATGAATGTGGGAAGCTTGGACACATCAAATCCGAATGCTTCAAAAACAAAGACAAAAAGAAGCAGAAAAAGAAAGCATACATATAATCTATCTGGAGTGATAGTTCGTTGGATGAAGAAAGTGACGATGACGAAGTGGCAAATCTATGCTTGGTAGCCAAAGAAGAAGAATCGGATTCTGAGGTGAGTGATTTTGAACCTACTTATGATGAGTTATATCTTAATATAATGCATTGCATACAGAATTTAGCAAGTTAGCTAAAGAAATGGTTAGTTACAAGAAGAAAGTAAAGGAATTAGAAAATACTGTCATATCATCATGTAAAGTATGTGAAGAGAAAGATAAGAAAATAAGAGATTTAACAAAAACTGTGGAAAAATTTACTAAACGAAGTGAAACTCTTAAAGTTATTGTAAATTCTCAGAAAGTTTCCTTTGATAAATCTAGAATTGGATATAAGTCTGATCATGATAAAAACAGAGGAAATAAGAAAAATATCAGTAGAACTTATCTCAAATATTTCAAGAATTCTGTGCATACATCAAATCCGTTCGCATCATGTAGCTATTGTAATAGGAAAGGACATTATACTTCATCATATTATTTTAGAAAAGGTCAAGTTATTCCCATGTATAAATGGGTTCCGAAAGGGACATATGTATTACATACTAACCACAAAGGACCCAAGAAAGTGTGGGTACCTAAAACTTGATCACCTTACTCTAGGTATGTCTCAAAGCATCACGAGCAAACAAGTGGTATATTGATAGTGGATGCTTGAGACACATGACTGGTGACAAAAATAAGTTCACCATGCTGGAAATCAGAGAAGGAGGAAAGGTAACGTTTGGAGGTAATCAATCTGGACGTATTACTGGAATTGGTGAAGTGGGAAAATCTAATGGTGTTCAAATCAATGATGTATATTATGTTGAAGGATTATGCCACAACCTCTTGAGTGTAAGTCAAACCACTGACAAAGATAACTGGGTGATCTTTGATTCAAAAGAATGCTTGATAGTAAACAAGAAAGATCTGCCGCTTAACAAAGAATCTATCAAGGCAAAGATCCGAGCTCAAAGGGACGGTAACCGTTATACTATTGATTTAAATTCAAATTCTTCTAAAAATTGTTTTCTTAGCAGATTAGAGGAAAGTTGGTTATGGCATAAGTGTCTGGCTCATGTTAATATGAGCCAACTTGACAAACTGATTAGAAAAGATTTAGTTGTTGGTCTTCCTAAACTAAAATTCAAAGATAATATGATTTGTGAAGCATGTCAAAAAGGCAAACAAACTAAATCTTCATTCAAAACAAAGTATGAGATTTCTACTTCCAAACCTTTACAATTACTTCATATGGATTTGGTAGGTCCAGCAAGAGTAAAAATTTTTGGAGGAAATCTATATACTTTAGTAATTGTTGATGATTTTACAAGATTTACATGAACTATATGTATTGCTTCAAAAGATGAAACATTTGTCGAATTTATTACCTTTGCTAAGAAGGTCCAAAATGAGAAAGGTATCTCTATTATCTCTATTAGGACAGACCATAGAGGAGAATTTGATAATCAACTCTTTGAAAACTATTGCAACAACGAAGGAATAGATCACAACTTTTCTGCACCTAGAACACCCTAGCAAAATGGAGTAGTAGAAAGGAAGAACAGAGTCCTCACAGAAATGACAAGAGCAATACTTAATGAAAAAGAAATGTCACAAGTGTTCTGGGCAGATGCAATGAGTATTGCATGCTACATTTCAAATCGAGCATATATTCGCAAGTCACTTGGAAAGACGCCATATGAACTCTATAAAGGAAGAAAGTCAAATCTTGCTCATCTACACATCTTCGGATGAAAGTGCTTCATTCACAATAATAGTAAAGAAAACTTGGGTAAATTTGATTCAAAGTCTGACGAAGGTTTGTTTCTAGGATATTCTAATAGAAGTAAAGCTTATAGAGTTTTTAATAAAAGAACATGTACTGTTGAAGAATCTATTCATGTTGTGTTTGATGAACTTGACTCTCAGACAAAACATGTTGATGAAGAAGAAATGGATTTGATAAAGAAAAACAAAACTATTTCAAAACAGAATGATTTTGAAACAAATGATTTTCAAAATATAAAAGATGTCGATGATCATGCTCAACCAAAAGCATGGAGACATATTAAAGATCATCCAATTGATCAAGTAATTGGAGATATTCGTGAAGGTGTCAAAACCAAAAATAGAATTCTCAATGAGGTAACTTTCTCTACTTTTATTTCTAAAATTGAACCTTCTAATATGGAAGAAGCTTTATCTGACAATGATTGGGTGATTGCTATGCAAGAAGAATTAAATCAATTCCAAAGAAATCAAGTTTGGGATTTGGTTCCTCGACCTAAAGATCATACGGTTATAGGGACCAAATGGGTTTTCAAAAACAAACTTGATGAATCAGCAATCATTGTGAGAAACAAAGGAAGATTGGTGGCCAAAGGCTATAATCAAGAAGAAGGTATTGATTATGAGGAAACATATGCTCCAATGGCAAGATTGGAAGCAATACGAGTACTCTTAGCCTTTGCTTGCATTAAAGGTTTTAAACTTTATCAAATGGATGTGAAAAGTGATTTTCTAAATGGTTATATTATGGAGGAAGTATATGTAAAACATCCTCCTGGTTTTGAAGATGAAACAAAGCCTGATCATGTTTTCAAACTTAAGAAAGCTATATATGGTTTGAAACAAGCACATAGAGCTTGGTATGAAAGACTAATCAAGTTTCTTCTTGATCAAAATTTTGTCAGAGGAAAAGTGGATACAACTCTTTTCATCAAACATAACAAAGATGATTGATTGAACCATATTTTTATATAATATTTCTTGATTAATTTATGATTTTTAATGTATTTTCTAGGACATTATTGCATGATTAAGAACAAATTTTAATTAGGGACATTTGTTTTGAATTAATGGTAATTAGGGGTAAAATGGTCACAATTTATTAATTATTTTTATACAATTGTCCCTTAAACTTTTGATGCTACCTTGTGTTTAATTTTACATTATAGGTGTTAAAGAAGATATTGAGGATTTTGAAGATTCAAATTTTGGGCCCAAGAGAAAAGACAAGGCCTAAGTTATTTTTTGCAACTGGGCTGGAAAATGAGACATAAAGCAGGCCAAATGTATATAAAAAAAAACATTTATAGAAATAGAAGCAATTGGGCCGCAGCTGAAGTGAAGAGAGGATCTGAAATTTGGACCCAATTTGGGTTGGTTTTGAGAGACATGGGCTGCAGTTTTTGGGGCTTAGGCTTAAAACAAAAAAAAATAAAAAAGAAAAGAGATAGATCCATCAGCAGCAACGAGCCCAGGCCCAATTGGAGAATCCAAAACACAGAATAGGAGACCCCACTTGGTTGGTTGTGGATATGAGATATGGACATGCAGAGATCCGAAAGGGAGGGCGCAGTTGAGGGAATGATATAGATCATATAGAGGCGCGGCAAGGATCATCGAGCTGGACATCATCACATCACTTTGACCTTCATCTTCTTCCTCCCTTCCCCTTCTTGTGTCACCGACGGCACAAGCCTCTTCTCTTCACCATTGCCTCCGGCGACAGAAGCTCACCCACGAGATGAGAGATGAGGGAGCCGTAAGAAGGAGCTGTGAGAGCGTGACTGAGAGAGCTGGGGAATTGACCGAAAGCTGAGAGAGAATCAGGGAGGCCAAGGGCTGAGAGCGAGGAGCTCATCCTTTTCACCACTTCTTCATCGCAGTCACACCTCGCCACCATTCTATTACTTCATCGTCCTCCACCTCCATCCTTCTTCTTCACCGTCGGAACTCCATTTTTTCGATGAGCTCCTTCCACAATCTTAGGCCGTGACTCCTCTGTCTGAAATCACTACCACTGGCAGCCTCCCCTATTCCTGAACTGTCTAAACCGTGGCTTAATTCCCTCTGTTCTGTTTTGTTTCTGAATTCAAATCCAGCCCCAATGCTTAATTGATTAAATGCTAATTTGTCCTTTTTAATATGTGATTTCATGGCTGGGTATTTGAATCAGAGTGTGGTTATATTTCTTAAAGTTATTCTCATGATTAGCTAGACAATTTTGTGCTCTTGGGGATGAATTGGAGATGGCTTGAGCTCATATGTGCTTTAAAGGGGAGTTTATTTTATCTATAGCTCATTGTATTTTTGATTTCTTAGGTTTAAGAATTCATTTATGTATTGAGACTATAATTCTAGTTATGTTTTATTCTATGGATTGAGTTGTTGTGATTTGGAATTTGTAATAAGGATTTGTACTCATCAATATATATGGTTATATATATGTTTCCTATGATTCTATTGCTTTCTATCTATTTAACATGGTATTGTTGGATAGTTTGATTGAATTAGAATTGTAGTTGAACCTAAATGCATTGCTTATTCCATAGTCACTCTCTAAGGGATTTCAATAATGCTTAAATAAATGGGTTCATGAGTTTAACCATTAGACTCATTGGTAATTGGGGTTTGATATATTAGAAAACTTAGAGAAACTCATTACACTAAGAGGGCTTAATAGCATTTCAAGGATAGGGTTCCTTCCTTATGATGCTAGACTCAATGGTAATTGAGGTTTGGTACATTAGAAACCTAGTGTATTAACTCCCCAAATATCTTAATTGAGCAAAGGATAACCATTGAAAACCATTTCCAAGAGCATATTTATCACTTGCATTTTTAACCAATTTCCATTCCATATCAATTTTATTCCAAAAATCCAAAAATATTAGTTTTAAAAGTATTTTAGTTTAATTGCAATTTAGTTGTTAGATAAAAAGCTCAAAGATCATTTTTAACTCATTTCATTTCAATCATTGCACTTAGTTCCTAGGTAATTAATAAAAGGCTTTTCGAGAGACGATCCGGGATTGCACCCTATATTGCAATCCTTGGTTATTTTTGAAGAGGTTACCAAGGCAAAAGTCGATAAAGCCTATTTCTTCAATGATATTCTAATTATTCAAATTTATGTTGATGATATTATTTTCGGTGCTACTAACGAATCTATGTGTCCAGAATTCTCTAAGATTATGCAGGGAGAGTTTGAGATGTCCATGATGGGAGAATTAAACTTCTTTCTTGGACTTAAAATCAAGCAAAAGAAGAATGGGATATTTGTGTCTCAAACAAAGTATTTGAAAGAGTTGTTGAAGAAGTATGGATTGGATAATGCTAATGGAGCTTATACTCTAATGAGTTCTACAACGTTGTTGGATGCTGATGTAAAAGGTCATAGTTTCAACATCACTAAATATAGAGTAATGATTGGTTCATTACTCTATCTTATAGCAAACAGGCCAGATATTCAGTTTAGCATTGGAATGTGTGTGAGGTATTAATCTGCTCCTAAGGTATCACATACAGAGACAGTGAAAAGAATCTTCAAATATCTAGGAGACACTTCAGAACTTGGCTTATGGTATCCAAAAAGAGGAAACAAATATTTAATGGCACATTCAGATTCAGATCATGGAGGAAATAAAACTGACAGGAAAAGTACTAGTGGTCAATATCAATTCCTTGGAGGCTCTCTGGTATCATGGTTCAGCAAGAAGCAAAACACAGTTTCATTATCCTCCACTGAAGCTGAATATATAGCTGTAGCAAGCTGTTGTTCTCAAGTATTATGGTTGAAACAACAATTTCAAGATTTGGGGATATACTTAAATGATATTCCAATTTATTGTGACAAACTAGCACCATAAGCTTAGCCAAGAATCCTGTGCAACATTCAAGGACCAAACACATAGACATCCGACATCATTTTATTAGAGATCACGTGTAAAAGAAGGATGTCAAAGTAGAATTCATACCAACTCACCTTTAACTTGCTGACATATTCACAAAGCCAATAGCTAAAGATCAATTCCTATATATTTGAAGAGAATTGGGAATGGTTAATCCCAATGAGTTGTAAGTTTTCTTGTTAATTATTATATTTAAATGAGTTTTTGATGATAACCATACTAACTTTGGCATCAGAGTATAGGAAGTGTCACTCGAGTGACAAGCTCATACTCACTCGAGTCAGTCAACACTGCTCGAGTACAAAAATATTGTATATACTCTATTTCTAAGGTTGTAAAATAGGGGTTAACAGAGGAGATAAAAAATACCAAGAGATTATATGAAGTGCAACAATTATAATTATTCTCACTCGGGTGAGAGAGATCCTCACTCTAGCATGGTATGAACATACCTAAAGTGAAGTAAGAGCACTCGAGCAGAAGGAAGGAATTCTTACAAATGCTTATTCAAAGCATGGTTACTCAAATGATTTTAGAGGATTTGAGTACAAAGATGAAAAATATAGCATGAAATATTTAAACCAGGTACGCTTTTACATGTTTTATCAAATTTGTCTAAATGTCACTCGAGCACAGTATGATCACACTCGAGCACATTATGAATAACACTCGAGCACTAGGGTTATTGCTTGAGTGTTGGAACTTATATCAGTTACATAAAATTTCAGACCTTCGCACTTCCTCTTCTCACTCCTCTTCTCACTCGAAGCGTTGTGTGACTCGAATGTTGCCTCTCTTCACCTCCAACCGTTACCCATCGATTAAACAACTCCTTTGCTTCAAAATCACCGTTACAACTCTTCAATCTTCTTTATAAGGTGAGATTTATTTTCAAAGTTTCTCATTTCGTGCCCTAACTCTCTGAAAATTTCTCATTCAATCTTCAGTAAATATGTGATTCTTGTTGTCTTCATTTCATTTCTAAATGGCTAGAACAAAGATTCCTTTTATCGCCCAAAGATCTCATTCACCCTCTCCCACTCATTCTACTGCTAGTTCTTAAGGAACATTGGTAGCAACACCTTCATCTCCTATAATGTCGTCTACACCAACACCTCCTCCTAAACCCAAAACAAAAAAGAGAACTCTATCCAAGAAACCTCATCCTAAGCCTCAAATAGCTAAGAAGGATCAACCTCTGTAAAAGAAACCAAAGGGTGTGGTTTTTAAAGAACCAATGAGTACTCGGTCTCAATCCAAAGAAGTCAAAAGAAGAGGAAAGAAGAAGGACACTGAGCAACCACAACAATCTTCTTCTTCCTCCGATGACACTTTC
Organism: Inga laurina; assembly: GCA_963855925.1. NCBI lineage: Eukaryota > Viridiplantae > Streptophyta > Magnoliopsida > Fabales > Fabaceae > Inga > Inga laurina. The sequence goes on from OY979711.1 coordinate 35,906,066, forward strand.
AATATGAAACTCCGGGAAGCAATGGAGAGGTCAAAACTTGACACATTGGTTGGCAAAATTGCCTCTCAAGCTAGTGCCTCAAGTTCACACCATGTTGGTCAGTCTAGTACGGCTGCTTCAAGGGTACCTTCTACATCACAAGCTCTAGAGGAAGATCAAGTCACAAGTCCTCCTGAAGGTTTCAATGTTAAGGAACTGAAGCCACTAAAACAGAAGGTATATGATATTGAGTTTGCACATAGACATTTTTGCCCTATAGTGTATATGGACTTAGATTATCTGAAGAAGAATTGTCATTTGGATTTATATCCTTATCTTGGATTTTATGCTCCCTGGTTGAATATTCACATTCCTTATTTACCCTCTGTTGTGAGAACTTTTAATTGCAACATGAAAACCCACAACATACTTTCTAGGACTGAAGAATTGATTGAGGAAGCAGTATCTACCACTGTTAGAGATCAATTCATTATGATATCTACTAGTATCATAAATGATTTACTTGGGCATGTTGCACCACCTTCAGATCCACCCCACTCTTTCAGCCAATGAAGCCTTCTGGCTTTTAAGACCAAATGACCCAATAGGTCCTCTTAACTTTAAGCCTATTGATATACCTGATTCTAATCGAGTCCTTCACTACATATACTCTCATAGCATGGTTAATAGTCCAAGAATTATACCCATTTTGATGAGAGAGATTACTATTTACTGGCCTCCTTCCTAGCCGGACAACAAATAAATGTGGGGGAGATTATTTTTAGTGAGATGAGAAGATTTTCATTTTCTTCATCAAAATCCATGACTATACCATACCCTCAACTTGAATCCCTCATTCTCATGAAAAACAAAATATAGTATTTGGAAGGAATTGAGAGGGTAATCATTCCAAGGTTTGGCAAGACTCAACTGACTCACATGAGTATCAATCTTCAGTGAGTCAAACCAGGGCTACATCTCAGAGAGAAGCCATTCCATCAAAAGGTGATGAGGCTCAGTCGTCTGCTCAAGGTTAGGTTCCCCCTCCATCTTTCCTGAATGTATCACTTTCCACTCATGTGACTGAAGTGATCAATCAAGCTGTGTCTGGTTTGAAAAAGGAATTGATGATTGAGTATGAGAAGTTGGTGGACCAAATGGAGTTACAAGTCTTAAAGTTGGTAGATAAGGCTAATACCAACTTTGACTTGATGTTCAAGACTCAAGATGATATGTCTAGAAGAATCACTGATATGGAGATCTTCTTACGCTCTTACTTTCCGGCTACATCTTCTGAGGTGTCACCTGAGACCACTCCTGCCTCGACTTCACCTCCTCATCCACAGACACATGTTCTCTTCACCGATCTGGAATCTAATATTGATATAACTTATGATCGGTCATCTTCACCACCACCCTCAGCCTCTGTTCCTCAGCCATCATCTCCACCCTTTGAGCCGATGCCAGTAAACCCTTCCACTGCCATGGTGCCCTTTGTCCCACCATCCGATCTCACTTTTCCTCAGCCCCCTTCTGATGTTGACAAAACGGGGGAGAAGGATTTGAGATGGTTTTCTGAGCTTACATAGGGCATATTGGGTAGTTTTTGTGTATTGGGGTAGGATTATGATGTTATTTTTGGGTTTATTTCTGCTGACATGGTTGTATATGGGTTTTATGGGTAGGTGATGATTTAAACTTAATATTGTACTTTTTAAGTTCACTAATGGTTATTTTCAATTTTATTAAGTTTTCTATTCAGTTTTAATTGTTTCTGTGATACTATAACTTATCTTTATTCTTAAGTGTCTAGTGGAAGTATTGTAGGAAACATATGTAGATAAGTGCAAAAATCTGAACTTGAATATGAACTTTGGTGAAGATATGCATTTGGAAATGTTGATGTTTTTTAAAAAAAATTTCACTCTAATCAAGATTTTTCTTAAAACTCATCATAAAGGTTTTGTCATCATCAAAAAGGGGGAGAATGTTAGATTCCAAGTTTTGATGATAACAAAGGGTAATTGTATACAAAGTATGTTTTTACAAGTCTAAATAATGATTACAAAGTTACCAAATGCATATGGCAAAGTTTTGTAATGTCTGCTGTCAGCTTTTGCTGATGCACTCGAGCAACAGAGCTAGACCTCGAGCATGAAGCTATGTTGCACTCGAGCAGATGTGAGTGTTGGACAGAAAGTGTTTGCCTAAGAGCAAATTCCTATCAGACCTACTGATGCACTCGAGCACTGGAGATAGCACTCGAGCATCAGGCTCTTTTACACTCGAGCACATGCAAGTGTTGGACAAGAAGTGTTTGGCCAAGAGCAATTACTGTCATTCTTACGGTTGCACTCGAGCACTAGCGAGTGAGGGACTGCGAGTGTTTGGCCGAGAGTCATGAAGAACAGAGAAGCACAAGCATGCCTGAGTGAGAGTTCATATGCCCGAATGAAACATCAGCACTCGCGAGTGAGAAATCTAACTCTCCCAATTTTGATGCAAGTGCTGAAGACAAGAGTATATTACAGAAGAATATTCTTCTTACTCGAGTAGGAGTATGTATGCTCGAGTAAGGGCCCACATCACCAGCGAGAACAAAATCACACTCTTGCTAAAATGGTATATGAGTGTTGTCCAAAAATGCAACTCTTAGTGTAAAATACAAGGACACTCGAGCAGGAGGAGTTGTGATCGAGTGAGGACCCACATCATTCGTAAGTGAGAAAATGCACTCTCTCAAATCATGTGAAAGTGCAAGTGTAAAACTGAAGCAAAAAGAGAAAATATGGTAGTTCACTCGAGTGAGCCCCCTCAGTACTCTAGTGATACTCTGCCAGAAGATAAAATGCATCATTCTTACAGCGTTCAATCCGAATATGGTTTAATGATATTTATTTATCTTATTGTCACTTATTATTATTATTTAACATCATTTTGAATATATATGAGTGTGATACAGGAGTTTGAACATTTGAATTAAAAAGACGCAGTGGAAGTCAAACAATGGCAGACAACATCATTACGACCATCCAAGCATGTACTTACCACGTTCAAAGATTTCAAACGTACGCATGCCGTTCCACAGTAACATGCCTCGCTCCACAATGATCATTATTCAAACGAGTAAAAACTAATGTCTATAAATACAGAGTTCCAGAGACCATCAAAAAGTAGGAAGCGCAAGAATTCACATAAGGAAATTCACGAGTCTCTGTTATTCATATTTTCTCTGTATTATATCGTTCTTCAGTGTTTATCATATTTTCTCTATATGAGAGTCTATACACACTTCAAATTCTATTTTCATTTGATCTCAAGGTATTAGGACCTTGAGAGGGTAGATTTTCTTATGAGAGAAGTAGTTGAGAGAATTCCTAGTAAAACCTTCCACTCATAAGACTTACAAGATACAAGCAGTAGAGAACATTGCTGCTCATAAGACTTACAGTGGTGTAAGCAGCAGAGAACGTTGCTGCTCGTAAGACTTACAGTGGTGTAAGCAGCAGAGAACATTGCTGCTCATAAGACTTGTATATGTAAGCAAGTGAGAAACGTCATAGGTTGTTTTTCTGCATAAAAGACTTGTCGTAAGGGGGGGAGAAATTTCTTAGTGTTAGAATATTTTTTCTCTTAGTCCATTCGAGGACGATTGTTGTTTTGTGGTATTCTAAGAGCCCATTGAATCTTGGAAGCATAGTGGAAATCTCAATAGGTCTTGATCTCTGAGGACTGAATGTAGGCCTGGACTTTAGGCCAAACCAATATAACTCTCTATGTACTAATCCTCTTAACTCTACTCTATCTACAACTATTGTCATATCACCTCATCAAACGAAAAATTTATCACATCACCCAATTCACCCCCTCTTGGGTGAAGCTTGCCTCTTTCAATAGATGTTTACCTATAACCCTTGATCGAAGACTTGAAAGAGTTATGGGACGAAGGTGTTGATGTTTTTGACGCGAACAAGAAAGAGATTTTTAAAATGCAAGTCATAATCTATTGTACTATAAATGACTTCCCTGCATATGGAAACTTGTCAGGATATAGTGTTAAAGGCCATAAAGCATGTCTGATTTGTGAAGAAGGAACATGCTACCATCAACTTCAACATGGAAGAAAGACAGTTTATCTTGGCCATAGGAGATTTCGTAGACGAGGCCACCCATATCGTAGATTAAAGAAAGCTTTTTTTGGTGGACAAGAGTTTGAAGATGCTTGGAAGGCATTGACTGGGGAGCAAGTTTATGAAAAGGTAAAAAATATGAATGTTATCTTTGGTAAGACTACAAAGAATAGTAATGAAAAAAATAAATGGAAAAAGAGGTATGTTTCTTCAATCTTCCGTATTGGCCCAATCTTGATGTGAGACACAGTATTGATTTCATGTATGTGGAGAAAAATGTATGTGATAGTATTGTTGGGATACTGCTTAACATACAATGTAGTTCTAAGGATGGCGTGAAGGGAAGCTTAGATTTACAAGAAATAGGGATACTAGAAGACTTGCATCCAAAGGCATATGGTAAGAGAAATTTTTTGTCGTCCAGGTGCTTATACTTTGTCTAAGGATGAGAAAAGAAGCTTCTGTGAGTGTTGACATGGCATCAAAGTTCCTTCAGGGTATTCTTCAAATTTTAGGAAGCTTGTGTCAATGAATGATTTGAAGTTAGTAGGGCTAAAGTCTCATGATTGTCATGTCTTAATGCAACAACTATTCCCAGTAGCTATTAGAGGCATTGCCGAATATAATGTTCAACATATTTTAACTAGACTTTGTTTCTTCTTCAATGTTATTTGTAGTAAAGTCATTGAGACAGAAAGATTGGAAGAATTGGAAAATGAAGGATATCTAATCTTATGCCAGCTTAAGAAGGTATTTCTTCCTTCTTTTTTTGACATCATGGTACATCTAATTATTCATCTAGTGAGGGAGATAAAGTTGTGTGTCCTATCTATTTATGTTGGATGTACCCAATTGAAAGAACTATGAAAATCCTAAAAGGGTATGTGAAGAATGCAAATCAGCCTGAAGCATCTATTGTTCAGAAATATGTTTCTGAAGAAGCCATGGAGTTTTGTCAAGATTACCTATCAAATGTAAGACATATTGGGCTTCCTGAACATCATGATGAAGAAGGGGGTAGACGAGGGGCTACAGTAAAGAGTGTTGATCCTGATTAATTACAACAAGCCCACTTGTACATCTTGAATAATGTTGATGAAGTTCAAGATTACATTAATGCTCATAAAGAAATGTTCTGGAAAGAAAATAGTCGAATGACCGAACACAGGTTAATTAGTTAGCATAACAAAATTTTTGCATATTGGTTCAAACAAAAGGTTGACAGAGAAGAATGTGTTTCTGATACAATTAAATGGTTAGAACGTGGTCCTGAGGTTGATGTCATAACTTAGACTTCTTATGTGATCAATGGTTATATGTTTTACATGAAGTCCCTTGATGATAAGAGCACCGTCCAGAATAGTAGGGCTATCTTAGTGGCTGAATCTACGCATTTCTCTAGTTTGAAAGATAAGAACCCTAGATTGGTAGCAATACCTTATTATGGGGTTATTGAAGAGGTTTGGGTGGTTGATTAAGTTAAAATTAAATTTCCCATTTTCAAATGAAAGTGGGTTGATGTCAACGATGGTGTGATGATTGATCAGTTGGGATTTACATTGGTTGATCTGAATAGTAGAAGTTTTGGAGATGAACCTTTTATTATGGCATATCAAGCGAAACAAGTGTTCTATATTACCGATGTGGAAAATGAAATGTGGTCTGTAGCTCTCCAAGGAAAAAAAGGTTATTAACATTAACCAGGAAAGTTGTTCAATGAATGATCTTCTTGAGACGCCTTCTTTTTTTAGGGGTATACTAGAATTGAATGAAGAAGACTGAAGCAAACAATGAACACGGCACAAGAAACGATCATCATGAAGCGACATGGGAGGATATCCCTTTATAAAACTCTTTTGAAGGTTAGTTAGCTAAAATAATTATCATGAACTATATTTGAATTGTGTTTATTGTTATTGGTATTTATAAATTAAAACTACTTTTTCTGATGTTGGCACAGGAAAATGAAGCATATGAGGTGTCTAGTATAGATGCTCTAAAGCTAACTAGTGATCATCAGCCTGAGAAGAGTGTGTATAAAGTATTTTGGCCCTAATGAATAAGTGTTGATGATGATGATGAACTTTGTTTCCATTTCAATTATTTTGGGTTGCCTGAGAAGACTGATGCGATCCAGAAAGTTGTGTCAAATTCAAGCGATCCTTCGCAAATACCAAGTGGACCAATCACAAGAGCAAGAGCCAAACAAATCAAGGAAGCATTAAATGGGCTAGTGCAAGGTACTTGGACAAAGCAAGTAGCAATTGGATCAAAACTGGACAAAAATGCTGAAAATGTCACTAACTTCATATGGGCTGCAAATGGAGATATTGATCAAGTTTTGGGCTTGCAAACTTGAAACTAAAGAGTTTGGACCAAGTACCACACATGGGAGGCTCATTTGGGCCTAAATAAGCACATTTTGAGCCTTAATTTGTTGATTACATTTTCTTGAAGTTAGGTGTGCGAAAATCAATAAGGAGTTGGTGGCAAATTTGACTCTTGTTTTGTTTAGCATATTGTATTTGATTTTTCAACTTTCTTCTAGATTGTATTAGACTTTTGTGTTTATTGTATTAGACTTTTAGGTTTCCTAGCACATGGTTTTACAATTTGTATTGTTTGTTTTCAAAATTTCACTTATTGCAATTAGGTCATATTTTCCTATAAATACTTGGTGCTTCTTCATTTGTAAGACACACAATTCAGATTTGAATCATAAATGAAAGTTGCAATTCTGCACTTTGTTTCTTGAGAGTCAATTCTCTCTAAGGGTTCTTTTTAGAACTAACAAACTTATCAAGGCTTGATCAACCTTGTGGCGTTTTTCCAACACTTCGGGTCCTTGTTCTTTCGTGTTCAAGGGTTCAAGTGGATCGTCGATCTGTGTTTAGCTTTCTTGGGGTGTGTATATTTCAGAATTGGTTGTGGGTTCGTGGGATCTTCCCTTGTGGGTTCACACCAAAGACAGTGTATGAAGTATTTAATTTTGGCCATAATTTTATGATTCTACCTATGATTGTGAGTTTATTCTATCTGTGTCGTTGAATTGGCTGCTTGCTGAGTGAAATGTTTTTTAACAGGGGAAATGGTTGGCTTGCTGGCTGGGTAAATGTTTTAAACGGAGCAATTCTTTTTTTTAAAACAAAAATTTTTTAGACTGGTTCTTTCCAAAACCAGTCTAAAATTTTTTAGACTGGTTTTGGAAAGAACTGGTCTTAAAAGTAATACTTTTAAGACCGGTACTTTAAGACCGGTTTTATAAAAAACCGGTCTTAAAAGTATTACTTTAAGACCAATTTTTGTAAAATTGGTCTAAAAAGTTAAACTTTTTAGACCAATTTCTTTGATAATCAGTCTAAAAATAATAATTTTTAGACAGGTTTTATAAATAACCAGTCTTAAAATATTTTTTTTAGATCAGTTCTTTAATTAGTCTAAAAAGTAGCAGACTTTTAAAACCGGCTGTATCAAGACCGCATCCAGAACCGGTCTAAAATGCCGTTTTTAACTGGTCTTAAAAGTGATTTTTTCACTAGTGTAGCTTCCTTAATCTCCCCAAAAAAGTTAACTGGGTCTTATATTTAGGACCAGAGGTGGTACCATTTTTGTTCTTTTGGTCAAAAGCTCGCCTCTTCATCTTCATATTCTTTTTCTCCTTCAATTCAGACATTGGATTGTTGTTGGTCACTGGATTATCAAATACCTAAAATGAGTTTCGACTTAAAGATGATTTCCGGTGTAATACCAGATAAACAGTGCTCGAAAATGGCCTAACCCCCAAAACAGTTCTCACCTTAAAAAATGAGCCAGTACTAAGTCTGGCAGACAGCCCGACCAATCCGACTCGGTTTTCTAAACATTGCTCATGTGTCAACCAACTATTTTCTCTTATTTCATTATTTTAAAATTTAAAAATTTCTAGATTTTGTTAAATTAATCAAGCTACTACTATCTTCTTCCTTCCTCTCTCTTTCTCCCCTCCCTTTTTGGTCCATTAAGACTAGCTTCTTTCTTCAAGTACCACTATCGAAGCACAACCTCAAGCTCTACCATTCTTTTTCTTCAAGATTGATGAGATCAAGTGATGAAATTTAAATAAATTAACATTATTTTAACGAGGTGGAAGGACCTTCTAGAAGAAGCCATTCAACTCCTTTAAAGGAGCTAAATTTCAACCAAGAAAGGAAAAGAAGGAAAATAGATTTTTGGATATAAATAATGCCATATGGAAGCCTTATTAGCCAAGTGGAAAAAAGAAGGAATAAAAAATTGTGACACGTGCAAAATTTTTAATAAAAAATATTATTTTGAGGAGATGGAAAATGCTTCTTCAAGAAGCCAATTAGCACTTCCAAAGGCCAATATTTACAGCCAACAAGAGAAAGATGAGAGAGAGAACAAGTTGGAAGGAGGTAAGAGCAAGGAGAAAAAACAAGAGATCAAGAACAAATCAAGGTAAGTTTGGGTGCAAATTTCACTTGTTCTTGACTTCAATACCTCTTCTAATCTTCATATCCCTCTTGAAATCATGCAAAGCAAGAGGAAAATAAGGGGGAATGAGAAGGAGAAGGCACAGTTTCAAGAGGAAGAAGAAAAAATCAAGAGATAAATCATAAAATCTTGTCTTACTTGATGATTCAAGCTTGTTGGTGGTGATTTTGGTTGATAGGTTGGTTTGGTTGTTATGATTTTTTAATTTGGGAAGCATAAACCCTAAGGGTGTTTTGGTTTAAGGGGAGGGAGAGGAGGGGAGGAGTGTAAATGACAATTTTGGATGGGAGAAATAAAAAATTTAATTTCTTATTCTTTTAAATTTTGGATTCCCGCCCAAAATTTATCGTCATTTCTTTTAAATTTTGAGTTCCCGCTTAAAATTTAAATACCCTAAACCAAAAAGGTAATTTAACCCTCCTCCCCTCCCCTCACTCCCCTACCCTCCCCTCAAACCAAACACACCCTAAGGGGAGATGTTGTCCAATTGTTGATTAATTATGTAGGAAGTGAAATTAAAGAGTTTAAGAAGTGATTTAAGATGAAAGAAGGTGTTATGTTGATTGAAACCATGAAATTCCATTTTCGCTAAATTTTTATGATTTTTGGCCAGGGGAAGTTTCACTATGTTTGGACTAGAATTTAACGAATTTTTTAATTCCATTGTGTTTAGAATGAAAAATTGTGTAGGAAACATGTGAAAAATGGAGTATGGAGGCTTTAGGGTGTGAAATGAGGTATTCTGGGAAGTGGAGTGTGATTTTGGTAAAATTGAGGGCAAAAATGGATTCTATACTGAAATTGTGTAGAAATAACCTAGGTCATAATTTTTGGTAAAGTACAGTCATACTGGGTATAAAGGGAGTTAAACAAGATTCCTAAGAGTATTTTAGTAATTATGTGATTTCTGACAAAGATAACCAATTATATGGAATTAGAAATGAGACATGAATGTGAAATAACTCATTTATTATAAATTGTAATCTTAGGATTTGACATTGACCTGAGCCGGACCAAGTACTATCAGACCAAGCAACTAGACAGTCGAAAAGGACTTTAAGTAGTAACTCTATCTTTCATACACTATGTGATTGTATATATGCATTATGTTGCCATATTCTGTGATAAGAATTGTTTGTATGGTATGGGAAAAGAACAAGTACCACCCGATAGGAAAAGCACAAGCACCATCCAGCCTAGTGGGACCTAGCTCAAGCAGTAAGATAAGTACAAAAATAGTTGTGGTGTGGGAAAAACACAAGTACCACCTGATGGGAAAAGCATAAGTACCATCAAGCCTAGTGTGACCCAACTGAGGTAGTAAGGCAAGTACGGACAGACATTCATCTGTTTCAGAACATTTCAGCAAGTAAGGATTAAACAGTCAGTTGATCCTGAAATAGTGTACACAACATGGCCAGTGGAAACAGACATGATTACAATATGTTTATGTTGTTATATTACATGGTACATTGCATATTTATTTTTCACCTTTTATATGATTGACTGTGTGTTACTATTGAGATTCGTTTGACTCTCACCCCTTTCCAAAAATTTAAAATTTATTCAGCTAAGAGGAAGAGCCTCAATGAGTAAAGAGGGAGAAACTGGCAGCTAAGGGTTCTGATTTAGTCCATATATTAATGTTGGTCATTTGTAAATTTTAAATTATCTTTTGGGATTTGTAAATATTATGAGTAACCCTGTAGAAATTCCGACAATATAATCAAGTACTTTATATCAGTATGTTTATGCTATTTCTGTTCACCCATTGAACTGTGCATTAATACTATGTTAATGTCAAAATATTGAGGGGTTTGACATCCTCCACCTCCCTGTACCTAAACTTCCACATTCTTCTCCTCCTCTTGGTCCTCCTCCCTAACCTCAACATTTGCCTCCTATCTACGGCCACCACCGTTATCGAATCAACTATTGGATCATCGTTGTCTTCTTAAATGATTTAAATCACTCCTCTAAGGATGATGAGTAGGGTTTTTTTTCTTTTTTTTATTTTTAAAAAATATTTTAATGTAATTATCTAGGTGCCAATAATAAAATAATAATAATAACATATCTCATGGTTTTAATCAAAGAACCATGATAAATCAAATAAATAACATACCTTACCTAACACGATTTTTTTAAAAAAAATTAATAACATACCTCACAGTTCTTTAAAAATAACCGTGATAAATTAATACAATAATTAGCGATCCTTACCAACTAACCATTATGTAAGCACTTGAAAACTAATTAATGGGGGTTTGTTTATAAAACATCCAATTAGTTTGACATTTGCAAACTTTCACACTCAAAAGCTAACTCTTTCAGCTCTATGAAAGGCACTTGTTCAACCTCAGAGTTTTTGTCCTTCAACTTACATGTTGACATAAGATTTGTGATTTTTCTTTCATTATACATTTTGGTGAATTTATTCTAAGTGCGGTTGATTATTGGGTTTTCATTAGGGTATTTGCTCATGAATGATTTATGCCAAATAGGGTCTTAGAATAAGAAGTAGATGTATGCTAATCAGCTATACAAAAACTAGTAGGATAGGATAACAGATTTCCTTGAATTTGCATTTGCGCATAATCCCCCGAACAATAGTTTGATTCTTTGCCCCCATGTAAAGTGTGGCATTATATAGTGGTTTGATAAAAAAAAATTTCTGTCACACTTAGTGATTAATGAAATTAATCTTGCTTATACATGTTGGATGAGGCATGGGAAGATAAGCAGTGGAGTGGTTGAATATATAAAAAGTCATGCATCTCCTGATTTCAACACAAGTGCATTTGAGGCTGATCATCTCGATGATATAGCCAAGGTGTTAGAAGAGGACCTTCAGGATTATCCAAAAATGTTAGAAACTTTGGAGGGTGACACGGTTAAGACATTGTATGAGGGGTGCACTAAATTTACATTATTAAGCATTGTGTTGATATTAAACAACTTCAAGGAAAAAAGTAGGTAGATTGATGCAAGCTTCAAAAAATTGTTCGAGGTTGTGAATCTAATGCTTCTGACAAAAAATGTGCTTCCTGTTAGATTTAAGGTTTTGATTATAACAAATCTAAGTCTCTCCTAATTCATATGTGCACTTTTTTGAACAAGATTTTTATTGAAGATTATTCAAATAGTATATTTACTATTCGAATAGTAATACTCGCTTTCAACTAGCAATTATTCTGATAGCTCTCAAACTATTCGAATAGACAAAAGAATATCATGATAATACATGAGCTATTTGAATAAAGATACTCAGGTACATGTCTATACTATTCGAATAGCCCTTGACTATTTGAATTGTATGCCTATTAGAATTGTTTTTGAAAACAAAAGTATTTGAATAGCCTGAGCATTATCCGAATAGTGATTGTGTTCTCAAAGTGAATTTCTAAACTCATTATCCGGATAATAGGATAACTATTCTAATAGTAAAGTCACTATTCAAATAGTATAGCTAATATCAGAATAGCTTTTCAAAACCAACATCAAGACTATTAGAATAATATGTGCAACTATTTGAATAGCAAGAAGACTATTTGAATAGTATTGATAGCTTGAAGATGAATCTTTTCTAATCAAACTCTAAGCAAGTATTCGAATAGCCAACTACTGTATCAGGATAATTTCATTCCTTTTAAAGAAAGCACTATTCGAATAAGGGTCTAAACTATTTGAATAGTCTCAGTATGAAATTTTATATACTATCCGAATAGTAAAGAAAGTATTTGAATGGTATGTAACACAAAATGATTAAATTATCCTGATAATCATAAGAGTATTCGAATACTATCTATTTCAAGAAAACAGAACATTAAATCAAAGTCTATGAATTCAAAGAATTCTTTTCTATTATCAATAAACATGCTTAGTATTACTCTCTTTCTTGATTAACATATGCTCAAGCAAGTTTTAGGAAATTTACTCTTATGATATTTGAATTCCAAGAAAAGTAGATACTATGTCAGACTCATTAAATGCTGAACTAAACCTCTACCAACACCAACGCTTTCTCTTCGCAACAACGGCTATATCCAAATAAGATAAAGAACGTTCAAAGAAGCGTTCAGTGAGTAACGGATAAATAGAATGTCTCCAACAGTCATTAAATTCACTCCAACTACAAATATCAAGTGCATTCAAAGCGGAGGGTTAAGATGCTGAACTACCAAACTGGAGGATATTCATTTACCCTTCTTTCTGTATTAATACACTTCAGTGATCATATTAATTACTCTATGAGAGAGAGTCTTTATTAACTCAATACATCTTATTGAGAGATAACTTAAGGTTGTGGGACCTTAAGTGGGTATCTTTTTACGTTGAGTAAGGGGGAGCAAGTATCAAGAGTTAGGAAGAACTCATTGTATACCGAGGTACCAATAATCCATTGAATCTTGGAAGAGATAGTGAAAGCTCAGATTCTATCTGAGGACTGGATGTAGGTCATCACGAATTAGACTAAACCAGATAATTCTTGGTATACTCTTCGGTGAAATTTTTCTAACTTCTGAACTTCCTTTTTTATCAGTTTAGCTTTCAATATTATTTTTCAAAAATTTGGTACCACCCAATTCATCCCCCCCTCTTGGGTGAAACGCTTGTACTAACACTTCCATCCAAAACATATGATGCAAAGATGTTGCACTCTGTTGACCTTTGCTACAAGAAGATACATACTTGCCCCAATGGTTATGTCTTTTTTAGAAATGAACATAAATCGCTAACTCATTGTCCCATGTGTGAGAAACACGCTACCAATAGAGTAGGAAAAGCTCGAATGAGGCATTATGGCATTATGGTCAGGATTTGATAATATATACACAATTTTGTCTAAAAATATTAAAATAAACTAATAATAACTAACAACTTTGTGGTCTTGACCCGAACACCACTGTTGCAGTAAATACCATTTTGCCCTTGGAGCCATTTTCTTCTGCTGCAAACTTTGTACATTTATGGAAAGGGTGAGATTTGAGAGAATCTCAGTAGTAACAAGCTATCAATTATATAAAATGTAAAAATTAAATATGTCATTCTCCATGTTATGCAACAAATTAATAACAATACCACGACATGTATATATGAGTTAGGAGCTCAATCCCCCATAAGTCGTAAAACCTCAGTTGGGATCTTACTCAACAACCAGGTAGTGTGCCTCAATTCAAACAAATTGCCATCCTCGGCAAAAACCACATTTATTAATTATATCACAAAAGATGGCATATACAAACATGTAAATATTGGTATAGTGTATGAAGGATAGAGTTACTATTTTAAACCCCTTTTCATTTGTACATCGTTCCTTGAATTTTGTTCCAATGGCTCGGCTATCAATCCGGTCCTAAAATTCCAAGTTTACAAGAATTAGGTTAAAACACATTCATATATCACTCTAGACTCTTCCCATTTACTTTTGTTGGTTACATTATTTTAAAACTGCCAAATTACCAAAATGCTCATAGGGATCTGGTCTAAGTCCCTTGTACCCAGTCTGACTGTACTTTTTTCAGAAATTTTGACCTGGGCTATTCCTATACATTTTTGCCCGTAGAACCTAATTTTGACCTTGGTTTTTGTAAAATCACTGCCAAATTACAGTTTTGACCTTACAGCCCCTATTTAGGGTTTTAGGGGTATTTTTGTAATTTCAATTTCTAGGGCTTTTCTCACACAGTGATCAACATCAACCCTACACAATTTTCCCTCCTAAACACCATGGAACTATTAGATTAATGAAATTCCAGCCCTAACCCCCTACACTGCTCTTGGCCAAAACATACACACATGAAAAGGGAAAATGTGTGTTTTGTGTTCCAACCCTTAAAACTTGCTCCTTTTCACTTATAATCACTTGTTAAACCTTTTAAACACTTATTAGACATGATTTGAAGAAATTTGGGAAGTATAACCCCTTAGGATTTCAACATCCCAAATTTACAAAATTAACAATCCAAACAACAAATCAGGACAAAAACCACAACAACAACAACAATGCACCAAAGGATTTAAAGTTGTTGAAGTTACATTTGATTTCCTTTCTTTCCTCTCTAAAACCGTCCTCCAGCTCTCTCAACCTTGATATTTTGATTTCTACACAATGTTTTCCATGGAGATCAAGAGATTAGAGAAGAGATTACACAAATTTGGAAGCTCAAATACTTGGAATCACAAAGTTACCTTAGGTTTTGCTTCTCCTTCTCTCTAAAACTCCAAAGCTCTTCTCTCTCTCTCTCTTTCTTTATTGTTGTTGGGATGGAAATGAGGAAGAGAAAGATGAAGGGAAATGTTTAATAATATCTCTCCATAATTCCCTAATTAATATTATCACAAAATAAGATTTATGACATCATTTGTACTTTAGGCTTATCTTTATCCAATTGTGTCATAGGCTTCCATTCAATTTGAACTAATTCTCCTTCCCTTTAGTTAGCCAAAAAATGACGTCTAGGGTCCCCTTCTAACACTAAATTGGGCTTCATCTCCTTAGGCTAACTAAATGCACTAGTTTATAGTATTTTATTCTTAATTCAACATGTGCCCAAACTTTAACAATTATAATTTAATCCCTTGGCTTAAGATGATGCCACTTGGAATGATTAATACCCAAGAAAATATCCACCAATAAGGGAAAATATGGGCTTTTACTTTTTTCCATAATTTACACAATTACCATTAAATTTTTTCCCAAATTCGTAATAGTTGACAATTCTGGCAGATTTTCTGTCCAAACTTTGAAAAATCATAATTTTATTTTTAGAAATCAAATTGGAGTGCTTCTCAAGGCTATGAACTCTTGTTGAGTCTAGCTTCAAGAAAAAATATAGATTTTAGCCAAATAGAAGTTTATAATTCTCAAAAATTCATTAAACCTTACCTATTCCAGATTTGGTTCTAAAAACAAGGTCTAACTTTGAAAAATCATATATCTTAGTATATAAGTCCAAAAATTACCCATTACTTATCAAATTAAAGCCTAGGATATCTAATTTCATCCTATAAAATTTCACAATTTTTGGACATCATTTGTCTATTTAAAAATACGCTACAAGAAGACTGTCACGCTGGAAAAATACATTGGTAGCAAATCCTCATTCCTGAGACTTTTGCTAAACTAGGGATTAGCAGTCCACTTGATTCATGCTTATTATCAAGCCTCTAATCCCAAAATTTGGGATATTACAATTTCCCTGTTATATCTAGATTTAAATATCTGTATAACAATCTTGAAGATGCTAAAAATTTAAGGTGGCATGCAGATGAAAAGAGTGATGATAGCATGCTTTGACATTCTACTGATCCTCCTGAATAAAAGAAGTTTGATATGAACCACCCCAAATTCACTGAAGATGATAAGAACTTATGCCTTGCATTAGCTACCGATGAGATGCAAAGCAGTACCCGTAATACTGGGCTAATAATATTATTTATATATAATCTTCCTCCATGGCTTTGCATGAAATGCAAGTACTCCATATTGTCTATGCTAATATCAAGGCCCAATAAACCCATAATGACATAGATGTCTATCTAACTCCACTAATTAAAGACTTGAAGCCTTTATGGGATGATGGGGTCATGGTATATGTGCTCAAAACTCTGTGGCCGGCCTATTTAATGTAGTTGTACCTAGTTGAACATTTCATAAAGATAATGAAAGGGTTGGTGGAAAATTAGATTCGTCCAGAGGATTGCATTGTTTAACGAAATATGTTTAAAGAGGTAGCTAAATTTTCTGTCACATACTTTAAAAATGCAAGTGTTATTTGGCTTACCATGTCTCAGCATAAGGAAAGGACTGGTGGGGAAGGAAATATGGGTAGGAAAGTTAAGACTATCTCAGACTAACATTTGGAGCAAGCACTCCTATATATGTTGCACAATTCTTAAGAGATTAAGGAGTATATGCCCAATCGCATGCATCAACTTAAGAGGGATAATACCTTCAAAGGAGACAATTGGTATGCTAAACAACACAATAAATATTTTATAACATGGTTTAAAGATTAAGTCCTTGGCAAGTATAGAGTTTATGTAAAATAAGTTTCTAGAAAATTGAAGTCCTTAGCATATAGTACAAGCAATCAAGTAATGTCTTATGCAAGCTACATCATTAATAGGTTTACCTTCTACACCAAAAAGCAAGATAATTGGAAAAAAAATACAAAATAGTGGTGTAACTCTTATAGCTAACACCATGCATATATCGAGTACCAAAGATAGAAATCATATCTAAGCAAAGATGTCATACTTTGGGATGATTAAGCCTATTTAGGAGTTGGATTATATCAGTTTTCAAGTTCCCATATTTGGTTTCAAATGGGTTGCAATAATTATGACTTGAGAATTGATAACTTAGGGTTGATACAATTGAATTTGAACAAGTAAGGGAATAAAGATTAGCCTTTTTAGTTTCTTAGGCCAAACAAGTGTTATACATCTATGGTCCTTCTAAATATAGTTGGTCTATTGTTTTGTTGACAAAAAAAGTGAGTGTTGAGTAGATGGGTTATGGAGACATTGTAGTTGAGGATGATCCATTCAATGGGAGGTCAATTGAAATATCAAATTTGGATGAAGAAGATGCTTTACATGTCAAGCACGATTACAATAAGGGCATCTGAGTTTCAAATAGGGGAATTATTACTTGACAAGTAGGGAAAAATTCAAGCTAAGAAGAGTAGCTAACAAAAAGTTAAGCCTAAGAAAAGAAAAAGAGACACTTAACAGGACTCGGTCGCTTTAGTTCAAGCTTATGTTTTAATTTGATGTTGCTGGTTTGTGTGTAGATAACTGTGCATTGGTTTCTTGCCTATGTTTTAATTAAGTTGATATTACAGCTTTGTGTTTTGTAACACCTTATTCTCTAACCCAATTGGATGAGCTTTTACTACATGAGTCCAAACTACATTCAAAAAATAGTTTCAAATCCCAACTTCATGATAGGATTCTAACCTATAGTTAAGTAGGTTTCTTGGAAAATTTCAAAATCTTTCAGAAGCGTCTTTTATTGGTTCACAACTTTGTTATTAAGCATCGATTCTTTTCTTTTCTTTTAAATCAATTAGAGTGATTCTATGCTCTATTCATTTTTATCAAAGTTCTTAATATGCTCTTATTCGCATAATGTTTGTTAACTAATGGGCTCGTACCACATGATTACCTATTCCTAGTTTAATTATCACGCTTAAGAAATCAATTCATCTGTCATACAAGCTATACATTTAACCACTTCAAATTTTAATATTTACATAACGGATTAGCGCATATAAAATCCCAACTCTTCACTACAACTTCTTTTTCTAGCACAACGTCATGCACTCCTCTTCTATGCTCATATGCCTATATGGTTGGTAGGGGGAGAGTGAGATTTATGGGAATCTTAGTAGTTAGAAAAATACAAGCTTAATGCATGACATGCTTGCTTACATAAATTCATGCTAACATAATGACATATTTACATGCTTAATGTTTAACACATTATACTAATGGCCACAGCATAAGCAAAATAGAGCTTCAATTATTCACATATGCTTCATACAATTCATCAAGGCAATTCAACACATCAATGCATAAGCATACTTATCAAGTAAATGCAAGTCAAGAAAGTTTTATTACCTTTTGGACTTAAAATCCCTTTCTTGTCCCCTTTTCTTCCAACCATTAAAGTTGCTTGAAGATTTATCCATTCTTCTTCTTCTTGACATCTCAAGTAGAGACATAATCACATTATGTGGTTAATTCATTAGTGCCATAAAAGTAAGTCATTACTCATGACTTTTCTTATCTCGTAGAGTTCACCTTTATTACCATTTACCCTAAGTACATTCCACCCTTGGATATCCATCTTGTTATAATTCACCCAAGTACTAGAACATATCTCTACCCTTGGGTTTTAATCTTATTACAATACAATCCAAGTACTGGCACTTATTTCTACCCTTGCAAGTTACTCTTATTTACCATTCAATTAATTCCTCATTTTTGCATATCAAGCGTATGCAACCATAATTTTCATCTAACTTTGAAAAATCAAAATTAATTCTAGAAAACTCCAAATGTTGTTGTTAAAATTACTATTCAAATATCTCTAAGTCCTCTACATATTAAAAATATTAGCCATATCCAATTATGAGCATAAAATTCCAGAATTTACCACAAACATGGTTGTCACAAGATTCTATCCAGATTCGACACCTAAACTTAAAAAATTCATAAAGCATAATCTACTAACCCAAATAACTTATATTATATATCAAATTAAAGATTAGGATGTCTACTAAATAGTTATTAAAATTTCACAGCCATTAGACACCATTTGCTAGGTCAAAATCAAGCCAAAAGCAGTATGACTTTCAGAAAATGAATCTGGCAACTGTTGGAAATTGTGCCCTAAGGGCCAATCATTGTACTTTGAACATTATTATTTTAATGAAATTTCTCTATTATGTTATCATATTATTTGCATGTTAACTGTGATAATTGTATCCTTGGATAATTCATAAAGATTGTCCTAAAATGTCCCTGGTCAGTCATCTATGCGGGACCAGAGATGAAACAAGATCAGTATGACTTTAATAAGATATAGAGATACGAATCAAAGTCTTAAGTACTTGTAAGAGTACAAGGTGCTGGACCGACCCACTATGAGAAAGCTACCTGGATCAAGTCAAAAGCTTTTCTCATATATAACCACGTCACAATGCCCTTAGACCTGAGATCATCATGGATTCTTACATGAGAGTTGCTAAGCTTTGAACTAGTCAAAAGACACTTTTGACTGGGTGATAATAAAGGCTACAATCGGGCTTGGTGGTTTTTCATGCAGAGGAATATGAATGATCAAGATGGAATTTGTCCCTCACATTAGTAGAGAGATATTACTGGGCCCCTCGATGAGTGAGTCTGAGAAATGTATGGCCATACTATGATGAAAGGAGTTTCTGTCTCTGTTATCATGCTACTCAGGAATCGAGAAAGTAATGGTCAGGAATAAGAGGATGACATTATCCATGCCTTATCCTTGATCGATATATTGTGTGATAAAAGGGACGTGACATGGTTGTATGACAGGTTGCATCGTGATAACGATCCTCATATAAATTGGATAGTTGTAATGTCTTGCTAGAGGCCGCTTGCGACTTTTGGGTTAGTATAGTTATTGGCCCACTGCCAACTTTATATGGGCCTACAGGGTTGCACACAAGAATGACTCAACACGAGATAATGTTTAATTTAGGGTGGACGAATTTTATATTGATATATATATATAATATAAAATTCATTAATAATATTATATAGATATATATATTTTTGAAATATATATCTTATATATATATATTATATGATATTATTATATTGTGTTAGTTTTAAATTTAATTTATTAAGATATATTAAATTCAATAACTAACATGATAGAGATATAGTATCTCAGATTTAATTTATGAAGATAAATTAAATCTAATGGATCTTTATTTGGATTAAATAAATAGGTTAAATTAAAACTGTTGGACAGATGTAATTTAAACTGAATTTATTTAATTAGCTCATCAAGATAATTAATTGTTAATTAATTTCGAAATTAAGGATGATTAATTTTGAAATTTGAAAATAACCCTCATGGGTTATAAACTTGATAGAGCAGAAATATTCATAGGCACATGAGAATTGAGAGCTACAAGTGAAACCCTAGGAGACATTATAGGTACTAGCACGCAGTCTTGGTTGGAGAGCATTTGTGTGGATACCGGTAGAGGGAGCGGACCTGACATGTTGGCTCCTACAGATCGTGAAAACTTTGAATCATAAAAAAGGTATGAATCCTTCCAACTTGGTTTAAACACAGTTGATAGATCCTCGATTAGGATCGGTGAAAATTTTAAAATTCTTTCGTTGTGCCTACTGATTCTACAGCAACACTATTCCTTTAACTTCAATTTTTGGTTTTTCAATCCGATCTTTCTAAAATTCCTCTGACAGGATATTCCTACTCAATTTTTAGTGTAGAATCCATTTAAAACCTCAAAAATAAAAAAATCACATCCCTTCCTATTGTTCCAAGTCTGGCCGAAACATAGGGACCCTAATAATCTCATGAAAACTTAATAAAACCTCAAGATAACATGCTCAAATCAGAGACAACGCTTACCTCTATCTGATGCCATAGTCTATCCTTGATTTTGGTAGCACCTCTGCCCAGCAGAAGGCACTAACCACCTCTTACACTACAAAAAAAATGGTATTCTGTAGCGGTGCAATTGTAGCGGTTATAAGAAACTGCTAAAAATTATAGTATTTGTAGCGGTTTTAACTTAAACCGCCACAAATTTGTAGCGGCAAGCTACGCGCCAAGTGGCGTGACAGATTAGCAGCATTTTTTGTAGCGGTTGGGTAGACAAAACCGCTAGAAATTTGGCACGAAATTCCCGCCAAAACTTGTAACGGTTAATACACAGAAACCGCTACAATATTCCCTCCACATGGCGCGACCAAGTCCTGCCAACAGAGTAGCGGTTATTTATAGCGGTTAAAGCAATAAAACCGCTACAAAATACCAAACGTCAGCTATTTGTAGCAGTTATAGGGATATAACCACTACAGAATTTCATGAGTCTCCACTTTTGTAGCGGTTCTGGGCTATAACCGCTACAAAATTTCAAAGGTTCTTATAATTTATAGCGGTTATTATAGAACCGCTATAAATTTAAGGCGCTCTGGGTGATTTATAGCGGTTATTGGAATAACCGCTACAAATATCTGGACTATTTAAGTCACCGCCTCCCTCATTTCTCCATTTGCTCATTTTGTTTCCTGGGATTTCTCTGAGTGGTTTCTTCAAGATTTAAGCGTTCAGACGTCTGTGTAGGAGTTTTTGCTACAATATTTCTCAGTATTTGCACTTGAGGTACGTATATAACACGTATTTTATTTGTATTTGTATTTTTACTAGATTTTTGCATAATAATGTGACTATTTTTTTTAATTTTTACAGTTGATATGTAAGGGGAAGGCCCCTAAGGTCCCCAGACCGATTTTACGGGGTGACAGCTGCCGAGCAGGGGGCAGAGGGAGGGGGCAGCGCGGAGGCAGGGCGACCGCGGCTTTTCAGCCCATCCCCCCATAGGAGACGACCGCACCAGAGGTGCCTTGAGTTTGGGGGGCCAGATATCAACGTCGAGGATTATGATGAGGAGGAGTTCAAGATCCCGATTGCGATCAGGGAGATGGAGCAGTTCCTTGAAGAGGAGGAGGCTCAGGAGCAGAACAACCCACGAGGGTCGTCTTCGTGGTCCACTGGGTTTGAGGTGCAGGTCCAAAGTAAATTAATTTTTTAATTTAATAAATTATTTATTTAAATTCAAAATGATAACTTTGAATTACAATTTATCTAACGTGCGGTAAACTGTGCAGATGAGCAGGGGAACATTTCGACTAGGAGGCTAGTCGTGGCCGGTGTGAATAGTATGGATAAGACCCTTAGAGTTATAGTGTCGTGGAATGAGGGCACTGACCAGCCCATCAACAATGGGGGTCACCTGCTCAACCACTTCCTGAACGACTTAAGAGCGAATTGGATGCGGTTCCCCTTTCACTTCAAGACGTGGAGGCACGTTTCGAGGGGGCTGAAGGACCAGGCTTGGGAGGAGGTGGTTCAGGTAATTAAAATTATTTAATTAATATTTTTTGTAATTAATTATATTTAATTAATATTTTTTAAATTATTTTTTTTGTAATTGTTAATATTTAAATAATTATTTTTCAGCTGCAGTTTGCTGTCTGGGCCAACCGGAAGAGGTACGCCCTCGTGAAGATGCGTTACGCCTGGAGGAACAGGAGGAACCGTCTCTTCCACAAGGTGGATAAGGACAGGACGATGCCTCTAGAGCAGCTGATCGAGAGTGTCCCAGACGGCGTGCTACCAAACGACTGGGTGAGTTTCGTCCAGTTCAGGAGGAGCCCTGAGGGGCAGGTAATGTATTTATTAGATTTTTTATATATAATTTTGTAATTGTTAATTAATAAATTATAATTTCAATTTAATTGTATTTAATTTGAAATTTTTTAATTTTAAATGTTTTTTATTGTTTTAATACATTTAATATTTTTTTCCATGAGCTTTCTTAGAGGAACACTAGGATCCGTGCGCAGCAGGCGATCCACCACACAGCAGGATCGTCACCTTTGCTTTGACTTATATCGAGCTGGTAACTTTTCAAAATATCACTGATTTTTAGCTGGTTATTTCATAATACTAATTGAATTTTGTAATTGTTTCAGGAGACGAAGGCACAACAGGAGAATCGTCAGACGGACTATGGGGAGTTGTACGCCATCACACACAGACACCGTGACGGGACTACGACCACTTAGTAGGCAGAGGCGGCCATTGTAAGTAATTTTATTATTATAATTTTTATAAAACCAACTTAATAATGAAAAATGCTAATTAGTAATTGTTTCATAAAATTGCAGGAGCGGATACAACAGTCGCAGGCTGAGCTGCGACAGACCCAGGCCAAGGAGTCACAAGGGTCAGTAGACCCGACGGCTCCTTTGAAGGCGGGTCTGGCTCAGGCTGAGCACTCCGGATGCGTGCGAGGGATGGGGATAGGCGCCAGACCTAGCATGGTCTACGGCAGGAGCGCCACCTCTGAGGCTGGCAGCTCTAGAGGGGTTAGACCTCCAAGGGACGAGTCTATTGACCAGCTGTGGTCAGATTTGGAGCAGCAGATGGCACAGCAGTAGCAGATGCACCAGCTGCATCTGCAGCATATATAGCAGATGCAGCTGCACGTTGATTTAGTCTACACTCAGGAGACGCAGTGGCGTGATATTGCGAACAACATGCTCGAGCGGTCATGGAGTCGCCTGTTCACGGATGAGCAGCATCCACAGGTTCCCCTTATCCCTCGCTACGTCGTCTCGAGTACTACTCCTCCTGCTCCTGCTCCTGCTCCTGTTGATAATGATGGTACGGTTCACTCTGCGCAGAGGCCTGATCCAGCAGCACCTGAGGGAGCCCCACCTGAGGGAGCACCAGATGATCAGCCCCAGCTACTTAGTTTAGGACATCTTTTTTTATTTGTTGTTGAAATATTTGTAAATATATATATATATATATGAGTTTGTATTTCAGAACTTAAATTCTTATTGTGTTTAATATAATTATATTTATATTATTAGATCGCGTTGTTGAATTTATGAATTAATTGAAACAATATTATTTATATTTCTAAATTAAAAAAAATAAAGCATATATATATTTGTAGCGGTTTTAAATAAAAACCGCTATAAATATATATAGTTGTAGCGGTTCTACAAGAAAAACCGCTATAACAATATATAGTTGTAGCCGTTCTTCTTGTAAAACCGCTACAACTATATATATATTCGTAGCGGTTCTACAATAGAAACCGCTACAAATATGTATATAGTTGTAGCGGTTTTACAATAAAAACCACTACAAATACTCATCATTTGAATTTTGAAATTTGTCGCCTTTGTTCACATTTGTATTGGTTATGTTATGTATAATCGCAACAAATTAAAAGTTATTTTTAAATTTGCTGTTCAACGGTTTTAATGTTAGTAGCGGTTTTATACACATAACCGCTACAAATACTCAACGTGTATATTTCGAATTTCCCACCAATGTGTAACGGCTTGAAAATTAATAGCGGTTGTATATATAGAACCGCTACTAATATTTTATAACTGTAGCGGTTAGTGTAGCGGTTTTAGAACCGCTACAAAATTATAAATGTTGGAATTTCAGAATATATGGTTCTTGGCATTCGTCATTCTCTTCTCACTCATCTTCTTCTCTATACTTTCTTCTCTCTCACTTGTAGCTATAGATAAACCATGGATCAGGTTGCCGTGCAATTCTCCTGAATATTTGTACGGATTGAATAGTTTCTTGGATTTCACATTCACTCACGCCAGCTGTAACGGCAAGATCGTCTGTCCATGTCGAAAATGCAAGTTCAAAAAGTGGCATGCATGAAATGTTGTGAAGGAATATTTGCTTGTGAAGCCTTTCCTTGAGGACTATACGTTCTGGGCAGTTCATGGTGAGAAGGCCAGCATTAGATATGATGATGCTCTTCCTCAACATTCTCAAGTAGGCGTTCAAGTAGATGAAGATGATCCTGTGAATGATGCTGTGCGTGATGCATTTGGATTTCAAGGCGACAACTTCAACGAAGAAGTGTATGGCTCTGAGCCGGTTTTTATGAGGAATGAAGCAGCTCGGGATTTTTTCAGCTTGATGGATGAAGCAGATCATCCTTTATATCAAGGTTGTCGCAAATATTCTAAATTATCTTTCTTGATCAAATTGTATTATATCAAGTGCTTGTGTGGGATCACAGATAAGAGAATGTCGATGTTGCTCGACTTATTACAAGATGCATTCCCTGACACTGAGATTCCCACAACGTTCTACGAAGCTAAGAAGATTATCAACAGGTTGGGGTTGAATTATCAAAAGATTGATGCATGCCCAAATGATTGTATACTGTATAGGGGAGACGATTCCAGCAGGGAGACTTGTAAGAGATATCACACATCGAGGTACAAGACAATTCAGAAGGGGAAAAAGTAGAAGAAGAAACCTACAAATATTCTCAGGTACTTCCCTTTGAAACCTCATCTACAAAGATTATTTATGTCGTCTAAAACTACTGAGCATATCAGGTGGCATGCCGTTGATAAAAACGAAGACGGTAAATTAAGACATCCCCGGGATGCAGCTGCTTGGAAAACATTTGACAACGACTTTCCAAATTTTGCGACTGACCCTAGAAATGTTTGACTTACGTTGGCGACCAATGGTTTCAATCCTTTCGGGAATCTTAGCACAAGTTACAGTATTTGGCCGGTAGTCTTAGTTCCCTACAACTTACCCCCTGGAAGTGTATGAAACAAAGCTCTTTCATTATGTCTATGATCATTCCAGGCAAAAAGGCACCGGGCAATGACATCGATGTGTATCTCCAATCGCTTATTACGGAATTGCTTGACCTGTGGAATGTCAGCTTGGAGACGTACCACACTTACAGCAAGACTTTGTTCAACTTGCGTGCAGCCTTGATGTGGACGATTAGTGACTTTCTTGGCCTTAGCACATTATCTGGTTGGAATGTGCATACATGGGTCAGCGTGTCCAGCTTGCAATTTTGACTCTGACGTAGTGCGCCTTCCCCACAACCAAAAGTGGTGCTTTATGGGGCATCAGAGGTTTCTCAATATAAGGCATAAGTTCAGATTGCAACGGAATCGCTTCAATGGGAAAGCAGAAAAAAGATGACCACCTCAGACTTTGTCCGGTAAAGATATCTTACAGCAGCTTGAGCATGTTGACTTTGAGTTTGGAAAAAGCGACAATTCAGTACAAACTCGCCAAAAGACGTGCAGGACTTCGGCGCCTCAGTAGTGGAAGAAGATAAGTATTTTATTCACTCTTCCATATTGGAGATCTAATTTACTTAGTCATAGTCTTGATGTAATGTACATTGAAAAAAATGTTTACGACAATGTGCTGTATATACTGCTTAACGAACCCGACAAGACAAAAGATCACCTTCAAGCGAGGAAAGATTTACACGACATGGGAGTTTGTGAAGACGCTTGGCCAGATGATCATGACAAATTTCAACCGGCAAAGTTTACCCTCACAAAACCGAACAAGGAAGTCTTCCTCGTGACGTTGAAGAAATTAAAAGTTCCTGATGGGTATTCAAGCAACATTTCTCAATGTGTTGACTTGCAGGCTCGAAAGGTTGCTGGCCTGAAGAGTCATGACTCACATGTTCTTATGCAGCAGTTACTCCCTCGGGCTATAAAGAATACAATTCCTCCTGGTGTTTCCATCATTTTGGTGGAACTTTGTTCTTCCTTTCGGAAGTTGTGTTCTAAGGTTTTGATCGTTGAGGAGCTCGATCAGCTGCAGTCGAAAATCATTCTTACGCTTTCTCATTTGGAGATGATCTTTCCTCCATCCTTTTTTACTGTGATGGTTCACCTCATAGTCCACCTCGTTCATAAAATAAAGCTCGCTGGACCAATACAATATCATTGGATGTATCCGATTGAGAGGTACTCATTTTAAATATGTGCTTTAATTTATTCTCCGTATTTAATGTTTACTAGTTGTCCTTTTCAATTTTCTCTTTTGTACTTCATAGGTTCCTTGGGAAATTAAAATCTTACGTGAGGAATAAGTCGTGGCCAGAAGGTTCTATAGCTGAAGGCTATATAGGGGATGAGGTGCTATATTTTTGCTCAAGGGACTTTGATGATCTTGAGACGGCTTTCAACCGCACACCTAGTGTTGACGATTGTCCTGAACCTGTACCGACATCAGGAGAATTTATCCCTCGTGTTGGTAAACCAGTTGGAGCAACTGAGAACTTCAAACTAACGGCAACTGAGAAGTTGCAAGCACATAGACATGTCTTGATTAATTGCACTCAAGTTGAACCTTTCATACGGTAAGAATTGTACACTCACATGTTATTCGATCTATATCTTTTGTAACATTTCTCACTTTCATTTCACTAACGCCTTTCCATTATTAATTATAGGGAATTCAGAAGTCATGTTAAGCGTCAACTCAAGATCCGTACACAGACATCCTCGGAAGTTGATAGGAGGGTCCACAGAGAATTCCCGAGTTAGTTTGCGCGCAGAATACTAAATGACCACAACCCACACTCACCAGATTTCAGAGCTCTCGCAATCGGCCCTCTTGATCATGCAAAATGGTTTACAACATACAATGTCAATGGTTTTAAGTTTTGCACGGTTTCACGGGATCAAGGATTTCAAACCCAGAATTCAGGTGTTTATGGCACATTTGGGACAAGGAGTTATGCGAGCAGCAGTGATGCCAACAAGCAGTTCGGAGGTGTCCCTTACTATGGCAAGCTTCTTGATGTGGTCGAACTTAATTATCAAGGTCGTTTCACTGTGACGCTGTCCAAGTATTTGTGGGCAAATACCACTACTTCTCAGGGACTGACAACTGACGACTTAGGGATCACATCAGTCAATTTCTCACGGTCGATTCATACTGGTATTTCTTAAGATGATGAGCCATATATTCTAGCTTCAGTGGCATATCAGGTTTATTCTGTCGAGGACGAGAGGCACAGGGATTGGCACATGGTCGTTCATTTAAAGCCAATATACCTTTACGACATGGGTGAAGGCGATAACATCGCCTACGAGAGTGAGCCATTTCAGCCACTGATTTTGAAAACTACTTCCCTAAAGGCGATGACAATTTACCTCTACTATGGTGAGTTTTTTTAAGTCCACGTCATTTGATTTAAATTTTTTAAATTTAATAATATATCCATAACAATAATTTTTCTACATAATTTCTGTAGGGATGGCGACGATGAGTGATCAAATTCAAATTATGCTTTTGTCTTTAAAAAAAATGCAAAAATTTTTTTAAAATAAAATTAAAAAAAAATAAAATAAATAAAATAATATTTGTAGCGGTTATTGAACCGCTACAAATATAAAATTAACCACTACAAAATGGATACATTAACCGCTACAAATAGTACGTGGATCCCTATAAATATTAAACCGCTACAAAAATATAAATAATCGCTACTAACTAATAACCGCTACAAAATGGATACATTAACCATTACAAATAGTACGTGGATCCCTATAAATACCCTTACCACAACTCATTTCAAACACTCCCCAATTTCTTTTCACCTTACCTTTCTTTCATTTTCTCTCATTTACAACTTCTTTCGTATGAGTAGAGGAGCTGAATAATACGATCAAATATGGTAAAAAGATTTTTAATTTTTTTTACAATACTTCTTTCCTTTCTATAAAATTTATTCTAACCAATTTTTCCAGATATTACAGAGCTGTATCTCATTTTCATCTATTTTTCATACACAATTACATTATATTAGAAACCATAATAATTCCTTATTACCTACCTATCCTTAATAATAGTATTAATATAAATTTTATAATAATCCAATTAAATTACATTTTTCCTTTTAATTTATTAATAAGTTAAACTATTGAATAATAAGCTAATTAAAATAGATAAAATAATAAAAAAATAAACTATTTAATTTAATATTAAAAAAACAGAAACAAATGATCGTATATTTTTTTAAAAAAATTTAAATATTTTTAGCGGTTATTAAACCGCTACTAAAAAACTTAAAACTCAAATTAAATTTTTTGGCGCTAATTTTGAATTTCATGAAATTAGTAGCGGTTTTGATAACCGCTACAAATTTCATGAAATTCAAAATTTAGTAGTGGTTTATTAACCGCTACTAAATAACGCGCCTCTTTTTTTTCCACCTTCAAAATTTCAATTTTTTATATTTGTAGCGGTTATATAACGCTACAAATATCTCTGAAAAAAACTTCGTTCATGAGGGTATTGTAGCAGTTGGGTTGAATCGCTACAAAGGATGTAGCGATTATTTTCATTAAGTAGCGGTTTTATATAACCGCTACAATACTGCTTGCAACATACGATTTAGTAGCGGTTTTACTAACTGCTACTAATGTTGTTTGTAGCGGTTAAAACCGCTACTAACACCCATTTTTAACCGCTACTAAATCACATTTTTTTGTAGTGTTATTAGAAATTAAAAACTGTAGAAATGTAGCTCTCCACAAATAGAAGAAGATTTGTCAAGGCTCTCCCAGCCGGAAATGCCGATTCAAGTTTAAATCGAGGCAAGAACACCTGTGTTCTTACTATTCATCCACCTTCTCCCCTTTTTCAATTTTCCTTCATTTTTCTCACTTTTCTCTTCATTTGGCCTCTTGGCTGAAATTTTAAGAGAAGAGAGAGAGAGAGAGAATATGTCTTGTGTTGACATGTGTCACACCTGTGTGGCCTAGGGTGTGCCACATGTCCTTGATTAGCCCAGTTCCATCTTCTTTCTCACTATTGGCCGACTTTTTAACCCAGGGAAGGAAGAGTTTAATGAATTCCCTTAACTCCCAGGTTTGGTGTTCAAAAAGTTAATCATGTGATTGGACCGAGGACTGGTGGATTTCCCTAACACAAGTGCTAGGTGACGTCTTCTGGAGGTGCCAACATAAAAGTAGAAAAAGTGAGTGTAATGTTGAGGGATAAGTGTCACCTCTTGTGGTGCCAGCCATAAAGTGAAATCATCATTACTTGCTTTATTAATGCTACATTAATTAAGTTACTTTGATAAAGCTACTTTATCGGTGTAGGGCTTAGACTATGCCACACAATTTTGTGTCTTCCAGAATGCACCTTGTCAAACCCCTTAACATTTTGATATTTGCTAGAGTGATAGAGGCATAGTTCCACAGGTATACAGAAATAGCACAAATATACTGATAATTAGTAATTGTTTATAATATAGGCAATCCCCATAGGGTTTAAAAAATATTTACTAATGGTCCCAAACTATTAGAATAAACTAACGATAATCCAACTGCGGTCTTTGTTTGCATTGGTACCCTCAAACGTCAGTATTTACCATTTTTCCCCTTGAGCCGCTAGTTGCTACTGGAATGTTTTTAAATATTAGAAAGAGTGAGATTCAAATGGTCACACAACTTTATGAATAATTACTCAAACATCATAATATTCAGCTCAAATCAAAGCTTACGTTTACTTGAGCACGATTTTATAACTGTTCTTGACTTCGGCAACACCTCTCCAGAGTATATAGCACTAAACACCTCTGATTGGAAATCATAAGCCATGGAAATGTTGATCTCACTGAGAGGAACAACATTACAGAAGACTCCAAGAGCTGAAAACGCCAAATCGGGAGTGAAATCGCCTCCATAGCTCAAGAACATTCACCATTCATCTACCTTCTCTCCTCTTCCATTTTTCTCAACATTTTTTTATTTTTCTCCCTATTTTTGAGTAGCTGGCCAAAATATATGGCAAGGGAGGAGTCTTTTAAAAATCATGCCAAGTGTCAAAATGTTGTGGAGCCATTTGTTCGGTGATCCAATGTTTCGGTGACACGTCTCACTTGCTTTAATAAAGTAGTCCCACATCTTTTCTTAGCTTTTAGCCGTCCAACTTGTCAAGGAAAGTGTGGGTCTAATGATTTTCCCCCGGCTCCTGAGTTTGGTGTTTGAGAAAGTTAGTCGGGTGATCGGATCGGGGACCGGTGATTTCCCTGACTCAGGTGACATGTGGCGCCTCATGAGTATGCCAAGATAAAAGGCAAAAAGCAAGTTTCATCCGTGGGACATGTGTCACCTTCCTATCAAGCCAAAACAAAAGGCACTTAGTGCTTTGTCATGATGAGAGGACACTTGTCACTCTCTTATGGTGCCACCACTAAATTGTGTCATCATTAGCTATCATAACTAACTTCATTGAAACTATTTTAATAAAGTAACTATATCGGTGTCTACTTGAGTTTTACTCGAGACTTATTTAGGATTGCTTCATGTATACCAAGGCTTACCAAATGATGTCAGGTCATGTATATGTGTGCACACCCAACATGGTGCCACATGCTGGTGTCTACTCTGAAAACGCAGGGTACACATGTCTCCCCTGAAAATGCAATAAAAGAAAGACAATTAAATATGAATGCAAATGATATGAAAGCAAATATGAGAAAAATCCCTAGGGATTAGATTTCACTTAACAAATTCTGGATTGAATCACTTATCTATTCTAGCCCAATTTATTCCACATGATTGATAGTCGAGTTTCCCTAATTTAATTACCAGCCTCTTCCAAGGTCAAGCAATTCTAAAATCAATTGCTAATCCAATATATTCCTATATGAATTTAAGCAATTAATTATGCATTAAGATTTATGGAACTCAATAAGACTACACAACTCATATGAATATATTCCTATTTCATATGCAAGTCATGGTTTTAAATATAGGGTCTACACACATGTATCTCCTTCCGGTCTCAACATGCATATTGAAATCATTCAAAAGATGGCCAGTCAATCAAAAGCATTAAGAATAATAATTAAAACTCAATCATGAAGGAGAAATTCAAACTAGATTTAATAAGTTAAGATTCAATCCGTCATTAGTAAGCTACGTCATCACCCTAGGAAAATGAAAGTTTAGCACATGATAAAATTAAAAACAAAACCAAAATAAATTATATAAAACTAGAATGAAAGCCTTAGAAATAATGCATAAACTTGAATATTAAATTCTCAAACATAAATATACAACCAAAAGATGAATGAAAGATGAAGAAATCTAGCCGTCCATTTAGGAGGTAAAACCTTCCATGTAGGCGGCATGCAATATGCAATATAATCCTA
Source organism: Inga laurina (assembly GCA_963855925.1). Classification (NCBI taxonomy): domain Eukaryota; kingdom Viridiplantae; phylum Streptophyta; class Magnoliopsida; order Fabales; family Fabaceae; genus Inga; species Inga laurina. Next base: position 35,937,990 of record OY979711.1, read on the forward strand.
AGCCTTCCAAGATGGAGGCATGCAAGTAGTAATAAAATCCTAAGCCTTCCAAGATGGAGGCATACAATACATGAAATTAAATCTAGAAAACAACACAAAGAACTCAGAAATGTCAGAGAAAGATCTTTCCTGGTCAGAGAAGGACCTCTCCCTGCCGGAGAAGGACCTCTGCTTCTCTTCCTCTCCCCTTTGAACTTGGCCTTGATATCTATTTAGAGGGGGAAAAACGTGTGCTACAGTACTTTTACTATTCCCCAGGCGGCTGCTACAGTACCGTTGACCTTCTACTATTCCCCTAGCGGCTGCTACAGTGTCGTTGACCTGCTACAGTTGCCGGTGCTGCTACAGTACTTTTTTTTTTAAAAAAAATGCTGTTTATTCCAAAAACAATATTTATTTATCAATCACACCCAAATTTATTATATTAAATGCAAATATCATCCATAAAATCATCATATAAGGGAAAATAAACATGCAAATATTTTACTTATCAGCACTGTATATGTCTTATGTTGACATATGTACTAACACATTAATCATACTGCCTACAAATGATGAGCCCTCTACCTAGAAGGGCCAAATCGTATAATCCTTAAGAGTCTTTCTATCTCTCATCACTCATGGTACTTTTCCCAAATTGGGCTTAGTCGTTGCCTATTACAGCCTTATCCTCAAGTCTTTAGGCCCAAAATTCAGGATATTAAATTTTCCTCCCGTTCAATAAATTTCGTCCTTGAAATTTGAATGTCTACACCTTGGGGATCATCGTAAACACTTAGTCTATCCTTCTCCTGTGCAAGCTCAATAAGCGTGCAACACAAGTCATTATTCAATATTTTTATTTCATATGCAAGCTTACCGATCATGCAACACAATAATCATATTCTTAGATCTCTGATTGTATAAAGCATTTTTCATTCAATATTCACATCCAACTATCAATGTGCAACATAAACAATTGGCATATAAGATTATACAGCCAAGGGTCTTTACCCCTATTCCTCGGGTTATTGCCCATCACATTTTTGAATACATCTGCTAGCCTAAGGCTATACTGATCCACTAGGTCTTAGGGCCTCTAGACACATTGGTCCATTACAACATAACTGGCATATAGGATCTTATAGCTTAGGGATGTTTTCCCATACATGCTTGCACGCCGAGTCTTATAGCCCAGGGAGTCACCCCTATGCTTACAAGAACCTTGGTACCTACTGCCTCAAACCTCTACTCGTCACCATCCTTAAAAATATAACATTTTGCTGGCCTAAAGACATACATGTCCATAAGGTCTTATGGCCTAAGCATATATAGTTCATCATCTTTGCTTAATACATATCGAGACTAACAACCTCAAGACATACAGCCCATTAGATATTACTGCCCTATACAAACATGTACATTAGTAACATACAATCAATCATAGAAAATGTGACAAATAAACATGCCAAGTACCATATAATGCAATAGAATAATAACACTATAAAACCCATAATCATCGGAATGTGCACATGTATTTAGGGCCAACTACTTTAAGAATCCCTACTTGTCCGTACCTCAGGAGGGCTCACAACCACAGACAAGGCAATGTACTCTCTTGGTATTGTATCTCATAACCGGATCCCCTTTTTGAGGTTATTGGGGTACTTGTGATTTTCCCCCCGAACGGTACTTTTACTTTTCCCTCCCCAATTAGAGAATCACTACTACAAAAAGGGGTTTTAAAGTCCCAAATTTGGAATTTTTAAAGTCCAAAAATGGGGGGACGTATATGTTGGGGGCGTAGAATGTTGTAAGAAAAGATGTCCCAAAAAAATGGGACATCTAAAGTGAGACTTTAGATGTCCCAAATGACAATTTGGGATGTCAAAAGTCCCCCCAAACGGGGACTTTATACGTCCCAATTCTTAATTTGGGACGTTAAAAGGTTATGTATTACCCAGCGAATTCAAACTGTAGAAACAGAATATAAGATGGATTCATAAACCACAATGTCCGTTACAAAATGGTAAGGACATCCAGCACTATAATCTTTACTATATATACATACAATAACAACTCATACAACTACTACTATATATATCAACAATAACAACCAGAAAGTGTCAAAACACTGTCATCACATAACTACAAACTTATATAAATAAAAAGTTTACTGCTCTATATGTTGAAGAAGATGTCCAGCCAAAAGATCTCTGATTAAATCAAGGTCTTCACGTAGGTAGGCATCTTAATTATCAAAAATCTGAAAATTAGAAAATAAGCTTTGATGAAATGAATCAAGCAAATGAATTAATTAGCATTTCGATTAGAACACCAAAAATATTATCATTTGAGTATGAAGAAGCGATTACCTTTTCAAAAACACTAGTAATTCCACTTTGAGTGATGTTATACATATAAAGTATAACATAATATCCGTATTCAGTGTTGCCAGGTTGCCGAGGGCACTTTAAATCAAAGGCATGCAATTGGTTGTTAAAATCAATAAAGGTATGTCTAAAAGGACCGTCAATGAAACAATTAGGATCGAAACTACTTACTATCAGATAAAACCACTTTGGCTTTTTAACAAATGTACTCTAGCATGACCCGCCTAGGACTCTATATATTTGACAAGCACTATCATGAAAATCAAAATGAACAGAAATTAGAACTATTCATTTTTTTAAAAGTCAATGAAATACAAATAGAATAACTTACGTGTCGAAGACGGATTTTGTATCTTTGTCTGGCTTTTTACTCAAGGGATCAAACCAATACACTACGTTGCGGTGAGGACATATAACATACAAACTCTAGTGGTAACTTTAACAACATGTACACATTAAAATGAAGTTAGATGACAAGACAATTATTTATTAAACTTCTTAAATTAACAAAATGAAAATACGAACTGTTGAACAATGGGTGCTAGATAACAATGAAGTTTGGTCTCTCCCATTGCGTAGCCAACATAGTGAGTCCTATACGCCACAGTACAAGTATCCCCTATTGTATTCACAGGACATAACAATCCATACCAATCACGTCTTTCCATGTTTGTGTAGAGACCGTGGAAGGTGCTATAATAGAATTAAAATAAGGAATGAATTATTTAATGTATGAAATCATAAAACCACTAAATGAATTCTATGGGAAAATTGAAAAAAAAAACTTACCGGATTGCAAATTTCACCCAGCCTGCATCTATCTCCTCCAACCTGATAAACTGCTTGAGATCTGTATTGTCAATCGTGTGGGGATACTCCAATGTAAGGCCCACAATCCCTTGAGGTATCTTTAGGTCAATCTATTTAAAGCCCTTGTAGATTTGTTGCAGCTGTGCTAAGTAAGATCATTTCCTCACATCTTCGTCATCCTTTTAGAACATCAAAAAACAAATTGTTATTAGGATGCCAACAGATTTTCAGTAATAGTAAGGTAATTCCTACCATTAGAGGTGTTGTGTCTAAACCAATAAGATTGTGAGGCCAAAGGATTAAAGATCTTATCGCCTGACCTAAAGTGCTTACCTCTGGATCAGAAACAGGGATGATTATACCTTCTTCCCCCTTTCTAACACTCGCCACATTCACGCTACAAAAATCCTGCAAAATTTGATGATGATGGTGGGTGGTAGCACGTGTGTGAACGAGAGCATCAGTAACAACACGCAACAGTGGATCATCCAAATAGAGGGTGGAAGGGTCTCCCGGTACTGGAGTGGGAGAAAGGTCACCAAGTGGTTCCTCCAGAGGGTTGTAACTTCCTTTGGTGCTATTGAAGGCCGGGGATTCCTAAGTTCTATGCTCGTCCCTTACCCTTTACGCTTCAAACATCTTTGCCATTTCAAGTTGAAGCTTTGGCAATAGCTCTTATCAGAGCTTGTCACGAAGGTTGGCCTCGAGCCCTCGCTCGATGTCCTCTCGAATCTTAGCCACAAGGTCCTTACTAGGTCCAGCTTGTGACAAATAACGTGAGTCACAAAGGTTGGACATCGTATGTTTGCTGCAAGGTAAAACATAAGATTATTATATTTGAAACAATAAGAATAAAGCTACAATTACCATAGATGAATCAAAACTTATATACCAAAAGTTGCTGCCAAATCTTGTCTTTCATTTTTGGGGGAACCTATCTCCAATTATGATAGGTAATGCACACTTTGCTTTGACCCAAAAACCCTACGTAGCTAATGAAGTGGTCTTCCTCAGGACCAACTGGATTCAGATTGTCATCGAAGTCTATATACAGCCTCTCCTGTTGATGTTCATGACGTGCAACCAATGCTCCCATCTTTGAATAGCCTTTAACCCTCCTTCTTATAACTGGTTCATCTCTAGGCCTTTCGTCATTGCTAGGGCTTTCATCATCTCTATGCCTTTCGTCATCACTAGAGTTGTCCATATTCCTGTTAACACAAAAAGCATCATCAGAAACGTAAATAAATTGTAATAAAAATGAAATAAACTAAGCAGAAAGTAAAATAGAAAAAACACAGTTCTCGTTTATAAATTAAGGTCTTACTCTATATTGTTTCCCATAGTCCTTCACCATGGTCATTTCTTATAGCATATTCGTTATCATCTACCAATTCTACTTCATTTGTTCGAGGTGGAGTTATTGTGAAAGGTGGTGTGTCATCAAGGTTGAAGGTCAGATCACCATACTTCTGTTTTTTACTTTTAAAGACAATAGACATGTTTTTACTGGCAGGATCGGTGACATAAAACACTTGTTTCGCCTGGCTTGCTAAAATGAAGGGATCATCTCTATAGCCAACTCTTCAAAGATCGACTGAGACAAATCCAAATTGTTTATCTATTACCACAGCATTATTGCTAACCCACTTTCATTTGAATAAAGCAACTTTGAACTTATTGTATGTCATCTCCCATATTTCTTCTATAACTCCATAATAGGCCATAGACGCTAATATGGGGGTTTTTGTCTCTCGAACTGGAAAAGTGCATAGCTTCAGCTTCTACAATGACCCCACGATTTTGTATGGTACTTCTGTCATCTTGCTCTTTTGTATAGAAAGAATAGCCATTTATATCATAACCGGTCCAAGTAATAACCTGAAACGAAGGCCCCCAAGCTAGCCACTCGATTGTCTCAGACACACTGGTCTCATGCAAAACCTTTTCCTCAAACCACTGCAGAATGTCTTGTTTTTCTCAATAGCAATCTGCATGTCATTCTTCCTTGGATTCTTGTTCTTCAAAGTCTTTCTGTGTTCATCTATGTAAGGTTGAACTTCTTCCATATTATTCAGGATATACAAGTGAGCTTTCAACACCTCTCACTAAGAACATTCTTCACTTTCAGTCCTCGTGTTCCCTTACTTCTCCCCTCTTCATGCCGAGATTGTTCCTTCTTCCCTGACATATAATCTTTGCAAAACTCCATAACCTCCTTAACTACATATCTTTCTACTATTGAGGCTTTTGGTCGATAAGGATTTTTAGAATACCCTTTTAAGATCTTCATGTATCGCTCAAAAGGGTACATTCACCTCAGGTAAACTAGACCGCAGAGCCTTACCTCCCTTACCAAATGAACTACCAAATGCACCATTATATCAAAAAATGAAGGAGGAAAATGCATCTCTAGTTGTGAAAAAATAATGTAACCCTCATTTTCTAGTTCATCCAACTCTTCAGTGTCAATGACTTTGTTACAAATAGCATTAAAGAAAACGCACAATCTTGTTACAGTGGTTCGTACTTCATCTTTCATTATGCTTCTAATAGCTATCGGTAATAGTTGTTGCATCAACACATGATAATCATGGGAATTCATTCCCACTAACTTCAAATCGTCCATTGAGACACATCTTCTCACATTCGAGAAAAACCCTTACGGCACCTTAATTTCATACAAACACCCACATAAACTTCTTTTCTCTGCTTTTGATAGTGTATGCACTACTGGCTCCATGTATGCCCTCCTACCATCATCTGTTAGTTGTGGATGTAACCGTTCTCTTATTCCCATATCAACAAGGTCTAATCTTGCACTAATCCCATCCTTAGTCTTCCCTGGTATGTGTTAAAGTGTATTGATAAGGCTATCACAAACATTCTTCTCCACATGCATCACATCAATCTATGTCTCACGTCAAGCGAACGCCAATATGGAAGATCAAAGAAAATGGATCTCTTCTTCCATATGTTCTTCTCAACCGCAATCCTCTGATTCTTACCAAAAGTGACATTGATACGTTCCACTCGACTGTAAACTTCCTCTCCGGTTAATGACTTTGGAGCCATTCCATGCTCCGGTAAGCAGTTAAAATGCTTTCTTAGCCTATGATATGGGTGGAACTGATGAAGAAACCTCCTATGGCCAAGGAAGACAGTTTTTCTTCCATGCTTTAGTTGATGGAAGTATGTGTCTGCTTCACATATTGGGCATGCTTTATAACCCTTCACGTTGTACCCTGACAAGTTTCTGTCCAGGGAAGTCGTTTATCATTGTGAAAATCATTACACGTAGCTTGAAAGACTCCTTCTTATAAGCATCAAACACATCTACGCCTTCCTCCCACAACTTCTTCAAGTCCTCAATCAAAGGCGCCAAATAGACATCAATATCGTTCCCTGGTTGTTTTGGTCCAGAAATCATCATAGATAGCATCATATACTTACGTTTCATACATAACCAGGGAGGCAAGTTGTATATTATAAGGAGAACCGGCCACGCACTATGTGTGCTAGTAAGAGTTCCATACGGATTGATGTCCTCTGTACAAAGCCCAAGCCAAAGGTTTCTCGGTTCACTGCCAAATTGAGGGAACATTTCATCTATTTTTTGCCATTGTGGAGAGTTAGCTGGGTGCCGAAGATATTTCCCATCAGATATTCTCTCATCAGAGTGTCATCTCAACTTCTTCGCTTTTGTTGCAGCCGCAAACAAACATTTAAAACATGGTATTATTGGAAGATACCATATAACCTTTAAAGGTTTCCTTTTACTTGTCACATCGCCACAACCACCATCTTTTTTCACTGTGTATCATGCAGTTTTACACTTAGGACACTCACTAAGACCTCCACACTAATTTCTGTACAGTATACAGTCATTAGGGCAAGCATGTATCTTTTTATACTCTATACCCATCGTAGACAGGATTTTCTTGGCCTCATACATACGGTTTGGAAGTACATTATCCTCTGGAAATATATCACACAATAGTTCAAGCAGCAATGTGAAACTACTATCGATCCACCCACAAGTTGCCTTTAAGTTAACCAAATGTAATGTTCCCTTCAGCTGTGTGTACTTACTCCCAAGTACAATGGTGTCTCTGCATCACTCTGCAGGCTGTCATACTCTAGCGACTGCGCAAAGGATTCTACCTCAATATCGTAAATCATTTTCTCCATTCTATCTTCATCTATGATATCCACATCTTCCTTCTTGTGCGACGGACAATCCGTTACTTCTTCACCATGCCATATCCACCTTGTGTATCACAGATTTATTCCATCACAAAGTAGGTGATCGTTTATGACATCAACATCCCATCGACTCTCATTCAAACAATTGACACAAGGATAAAAATACTTCCCATTTTTTGCAGGAGCATTCTTTTTAGAGAATTCAATAAATTTTTCCACCCCTTTCTCATATTCTTCACTAGTTCTCAAAGTATTCATCCAACTATGATCCATTTTGTTACCACCTAAGCCATTCCCAACAACATTCACACATTTAGTACAATTGTCAATGACATATGATGGGATTGCCTTTTTTCACTTCCTTCAACAAAAATTTCGACAGCATTTCCCCTTAAAAGTAAGAAATCCCAAAATTTCAAGCAACCCTATCTCTCCACTACACGAATAATAATCATACTACTTACTATATTATTATATTAAGGAAACTACATTAATAATCTTACCAATCTGTTTAATTGTTGTTAATTTCATCAAAATCATTCAAAAGCTCCATTTATTTATAATAATATATATACATTGCCTTTAAATTATATGGAATGGCTGTGTATGAAAAAAAATAATTAAAACCATGAATAGTAGCTTATTCTAAGTTCTATGCAAAACATGAGTCCATATAATAATTTTCAATATAAAACAGAATAATTTTTTCCCCAAAATATGACAAACGAAGACATGAAGATAGAACATATACATATATGTAGTTACAGTTTTGTTATAAAATCCTCAAAAAAAAGGGTGATTTGATTAAAATTAAAATAACCCCTACTCATTCTATTTAGGTCATGTTAAGTCATGAGACAATAATCATTAATATATCACACTATTATAAAGTTTATAAAAAGCCACACTGTGGATTTATCTAAAAATGTTCCATTTGCAGTACACCAAGAAAAATACCATGTTAACTTTTATGAGTGAGAAAGACTTGAAAATTTAAATTAGTAGAAGCATCATTAAAAAAAGTAAAAAGTATTGCAGTGGAGTTCCCCAGTACAATTTAAGCAATATATAAGCACACCAAACACACCAATCTCAACCAGCTCAATATAAGCAAAATATAAGCACAATTAACGTGATATTTCCTATTGCCTAGGCTTTTCACATTGCAAGTTTTACTTTAATTTATTCAAGTAAATTTATATTTCAAAAAGAAAATAAACCATTCTGTTACAAAAAAATAAGAAGAAGAAAATAAACTAACTTGATGGAAGGGGCGCCGACAGCTATGTATGCTGGAGAGGTAGTGAGAAGACGTTGGAGATCAGAGGTGTATGCACGGTGGGGAGGTACACCGGAGGGTGGAGAAAGCAAAGAACAACGGTGTGTGGAGGTGTGGACGACAATGGAAGGAAGGAGGTGGAGGAGAGCAAAAACCTACACTGTGGAGGAAGGGGTAGCCTAGTGCGTGTGTCCTTCAATGGATTTCAGGTGGAGGAGTTGAAGTTGTAGAAGGGAGGAGTTGAAGATGGAGTGTTGTCGACGGGCAAGCAAGGAGGGAGGACGACGAACAAGCTAGGAAGGAGGAAGAGTAAAGTAGTTTGGTCAAAAAAGGAGGTAAGGGGAGTGAAGATGGAGAAGACGCATGTCACACACTTGTCTAACATGCGCAGGGACGCCTTTAGGTGTCCCAAATGCCATTTGGGACGCATAAAGTCTGACTTTAGGCATCCCAAATGGCATTTGGGATGCCTAAAGTCTGGGTGTAGAAGTCCCAAAATTATTTTGGGACGTTTAAACCCAGCTCCTGGCTCTAAAAAAATTTGCAAAATTTATATTTCGCGCCTGGAAGAACTTTAGGCGTCCCAAATTCAAATTTGGGACATCTAAAGGTTTCCCTACATACATATAATTATGAAATTGCCACCGCCTGCCTTTTTAACCACCCAATTTTAAATTTGGGATGTCTTTTGGGGTGGTTATATCCTAATTCTGTAGTAGTGAATGCATTATACATATCATAGAAGATGGCATGAACAAAGAATACAAATAATCACATAGTTTATAAAAAATAGAGTTACTACCTTAATCCCTTTTCCTCGCTCTAACCTCGTCCTAGTGATGGTAAATTGTCCTATCCTAAAATTCCAAATTTATAAAGAAATGAGTTATTACTCTTTCATAGAGTCTTCCAAACTTTATTTGTTGGTTATCTTACCTTAAAAGTGCAAAATTACCAAAATACCTCTAGGGACCCGGTCCAAGTCCCTTTATACCCGATCCAATTATACTTTTCCAAAAATTTTGACCTGAGCTAATCTTACACAATTTCATGTGTAGAATCCATTTTGGACCTCATAATTGCCAAATTCACTGCTAAAAGATAGATTTGCCCTTGGCAACCCCTAACTTAGGGTTTTAGGGCTTATTTTGTCACTTTACATTCTAATGCTTTTCACCCTTCACACTTAATGTAACCCCCCTCACGGTAATTATATCCGAATTATGAAATTTAAGTGAAATAGAGACCAATAAGACAAAACAACCTTTATAATAACTCATCTCCAAGAGATGGGGTGTCCAAACAAAACGTTTAAAAACATAAATCATCTGGTCTCACATTTACTTTCGAATACAATTACCTATGCAGTTATATCACATAATAAATATCAGAGTGCGTAACCAAAATCCGGGTAACCCCGGGTTACTTGTATATATATAATGGGTTTCAAGTTTCCCAAAACATGGGGATTACATATCCAAAAGATCCATATTTACAATCATATACATACAATAATCCCGAAATCCAAAATCTAAAACAGATAACCAACAATCCAAAATCTAATATGTCCCTATCGGTCCTCACCACTCCGAGTTGGCCGTTACCCTTTCAAGCCACTTGCCCTATCTAAAAATGTTAGTCATTTGGAAAGAGTGAGATTCTAAAGAATCCCAGTAGTAACAAATCACTCATACAATATATAAATACAAGGCATGTATTGTTATCATGTTCACCAGCATCATTAGCAACACAATGATCCATGGCTCGCGCCACAGACGACAGCACTCACGGCTGTATCATAATGCACTATGCCCGCTTTTGTTGTAATCACAATGATAGCTTTCGCTGCAAACACTATGCTCGCTTTCGCGGTAATTGCTATGCCAACTTTCGTTGTAATCATAATGCAATAGCATCATAAAGCATAAAGTATCTCAAAGCACAACGTATCACAAGGTACAATGCTCCACAATGGACAAAGCTCCACAAGGTATCTTAAAGCATCTCAAAGCAGCAGCAGCAACACACAATGCATGATAGGCAAACATACAATACATTTATACAAAGTATAAGAGAGTAGTTACTACCTGTATCTTTCCTGACGTTCTTTGGCACAGCGGGCTCACGCGTCTGACAGATATCAAATCCTATACCAATTTAGAGACAATTGATTAATCTCTTTCCCAAATACTTATTTCCATAATACTTTAAGTTGGTTATCATTTAGGACTCTTTAGGTGACTATTAGAGGCCTAAACATATGCCTAAAGGGTTGGAATAACTACCCTGAAGACCCCCTTTTTTGAAAGGCAAAATAGTGATTTTTGGCTGGCTCACTCGAGTGAAGATGATCTCACTTGAGTGATGAAAGCCTCGTGCTTGAGTGAGAATGGCTCTCATTCTCGAGTGTTTGACAGTGAGCAACCATTACGGCCATTTTCCATGTGACCTCAACTAAAGGTACTCTTATCATTTTAATTGCATCAAAATTCACCATTTTATTCTGTTGAATGCCACTAATATTTACAAAGGCATATTGGTGAATAAAAATGGGGTGTTACAGCTCTCCCCCTTAAATAAATTTCATGCCTGAAATTTGCTATATATACATAGCCATAAACTCCGGGTAAACGCTTTTGCATATCTTTTTATGTTTCCCATATGGCTTCTCTAGGAGATAATCCTTTCCAGACAACTTTGATGAACAGGATACTCCTGTGCTTAAGTTGTTTCTCTTGCCGATCAATGACTCAATTAGGTGTGACCTCATATGTCAGATCATCCCACATATCCATATCTTCATATTCAATCACGTGTTCTAGATCGGGTTGATATTCCTTCAATAGGGAAACATGGAAAACATCATGCAATTGGCTCATATTTGGGTTCAAAGCTATCCAGTACACTACTTGCTCAATTTTTGACAAGATCTTAAATAGACCACTGTACCTCAAACTTTAGAGGTTTTCACCTCTTATTAGTATTGCTCTTCTGTCAGCTTTAAGCAGTCAATAGTCTTTGCTTGATCTGCTTGATTTGCTCTGTTGTTTGATAAACTATGTCAAGCCCAAGTAACTGCCTCTTAGACAATTCTATCCAGCACAGGGGCAACTGACATTTCCTTCCATATAATGCCTCATAGGGAGCCATCTATATCTCGAGTGGTAACTGTTATTATAGGCAAACTCTGCCAATAGAAGAAATTGTCCCAACTTCCTTTGACATCTAAGATACACGCCCTCAGCATATCCTCTAATGTATGTATTGTTTGTTCTGTCTATCCATCTGTTTGAGGATGATAAGCTTTACTGAATTTAACTTGATACCCAAAACTTCATGCAACACTCTCCAAAAATTAGAAATGAAGCAAGGAGTTCTATCTGAAATGATATTTTTCGGAGTACCATATAGCCACACTATCTACTTGATATAAATCTTTGCTAACTTATCAGGAGAATAATGAATGTTGATGGGTAAGAAATAGGCTGTCTTCATGAATTAATCAACTATTACCCATATCGCATCATGATTTATGATCTTGGGTAATGCTGTCACAAAATCTATAGTGATGCTTTCCCATTTCTACTCAGGAATCTCAGTGTTTTGTAAGAGCCCCGATGGTCATTAAAGCTCATTTTTCACTTTCTAGCAAGTGAGAAACGAGCCACAAACTTTATCACCTCTCTTTTCATACTTGGCCATCAATATGTGAACTTCAATTCATGATACATTTTCGTTGCTCTTGGGTGTAGAGTATATTTACTCTTATATGCCTCCTCTAGGACTTTCCATTTAAGCTCTGGTTACAGTGGAACATATATCCGCTTCTTGTATCTGACTAGTCCGCTCAGTGAGAAGTCATATTACTGAGCTTTTCCTTGTTCAATCATATCTTTGATAAACTATGCTCGTCTATCCTGATATAAGCTTCTTCTATTACTACTCTTAGGTCATTCTTAGCTTGACTGACGTTGTTGCCATAAATCATAACCTAATTAGACAAGTTAAGATCTCTGAAATCCTCGATCAGTTTTTGCTTATAAATCATTAAGGCTACCACATGCACTATTTTATGGCTCAATATGTCAGCAACAACATTAGCCTTTCTTGGATTGTACTTTATCTCTAGGTTGCAATCTTTAAGCAGCTCCATCTATCTACGTTGTCTCATATTTAATTCTTTTTTATCATATAAATATTTTAAGCTCTTGTGGTCATAGTATAGCTCCATGATCACCCCATAGAGGTAGTGTCTCCAAATTTTTATCGCAAACATAACTGCCGCTAACTCAAAATCATGTGTGGGATAATTTTGTTTATGAGGCTTCAGCTGTCTGGATACAAAAGCCACTACATGGCTATGCTGCATAAAACACACCCCAATCCATGGTCACTGGCATCTGTGAAGACAATGAAGGTCAACTGTAGATCTAGGATTGTTAGCACTGGGGTTGTTGTTAATTTCTGTTTCAACTCTGTAAAGATCCTCTTACAATCGTGATCCCACATATAAGGTTAAGTTTTTTGTGTTAACTTTTTCAAAGGCAAAGCTATTTTGGAGAAATTTTGTATGAATCTTCTGTAATATTCAGCAAGCCCCAAAAAACTGTGTACTTCAAAAACAGTCTCTGGCCTCTTCTAGTTCAGTACTTCTTCCACTTTATAAGAATCTACTGAGACACCTTGTTGTGAGACTATATGACCCAGAAATTTAACTTCTGAAAACCAAAATTCGTATTTGCTCAGCTTGGCATAGAGTCGCTTATCTTTCAATGTATTTAACATAGTTCTCAGATGTTGCTCATGTTTGGTTTTACTCCGTCAGTATACTAGAATATCATGAATAAAGACTACTATGAATTGGTCCAAATATAGATTAAAAATTTAATTCATGTTGTCTATGACACGACAAGTGTATTGGTCAACCTAAATGGCATTACTAGAAATTCATAATGGTCATATATAGTCCTTAAAGTAGCTTTTGGTACATCTTATGCTTTTACCTTGACCTGGTGATATCCCGATCTCAAGTCAATTTTTGAAAACACACAAGAACCAAATAACTAATCAAGCAAATTGTCAATTCTAGGGAGTGGGTACTTGTTCTTGACGGTTGCCTTGTTCAGCTCCATGTAATCAATATAGAGTCGTAGGCTTCTATTCTTCTTTTTGACAAAGAGCACCAGAGCTCCCTAAGATGAAACACTGGATTGAATAAACCCCTTTTATAATAGCTCCTAAATCTGCTTTTTCAATTTTTCCATTTAATTTGGAGCCATTCTGTATGGACCTTTAGATATTGGTCCTGCTCTAGGTATAAGGTTAAATACAAACTCCACTTCCCTATCCGGAGGTAATCCGCTAATATCTTCTAGAAACACCTCTGGACAATCATTCACTAAAGGGATACTTTCAAATGTTGTTCCAGCTTTTGATTACATGGAGAAGAATACTATGTACCCCTGACAACCTTTATACAGATACCTCTCTGCCTCAGCTGCTAAAAAAAGTTAAGGTTGATTTCTATACCACCACGTGGTTGTAGATTAAGCAAAATGACCCTTTCTCTTCTGCAATCTAGCAACACACTGTTTGTTGTCAACCAGTCAATACTGAGGATTACTTCTAAGCCTTGTAGTGGTAGACAAATCAAATCCACTGTTGTTTCATGTCCCTTGGCATGTATTATGCAATTCAAACAGACTTCAGCTATGACAATTCTAACACCCATAGGTATAGACACAACCAGATCATATAGGAATTTGAGTACACTTAGGCTTAGCCGTCTCACACAATCATATACAATAAATGAATGACTAGCACAGGAATCATACATTACTTGTACTGAATTGTCATTAAGGGAAATTGTACCTTGTATCAGTTCAGGAGATTTTCTGGCCTCCTCCTGAGTAATCATGTAAAATCTGCCCTGAACTCTCTGTCTGGGCTCTGCAAGTTGTTGCTACACCTACGAGCAATCATTTGCATAATGCCCTAGTTTCTAGCATGTGTAACAAGTTATTTGCCTGGTTGGAGCCTGATTTGCTAATTAAGCCTGACATATTGGAACACCATTACATGTCCTGCTAGGATGGTGTAGCTTGCGACAATATCAACATGTTCTACCTTGAGAGAGTCTTTGGTTACCATGGCCCCCAGCTTGATACGGCTTCTTGTTTCCACCTCTGGATAGTCCACTCTGATCTTCATGTTTTTGGGAAGAACTCCCACTACCAGACACACCCTTGCTGTTGTTGCTTTTATCATATTACAAGCTCAATAAGTTGTTCTCAATGATCCTTCACTATTCAACTGCCTTATTGAACTCGATGAAATGTTGGAGACAAGTTTCTCTTCCGGCTCTTGTTTCAACCCTTGTTTCATCATATCCGACCTCCACTCCTCATCATCCCAATACTTAACATATGAAGAGTATCAAGACAATCAGATGTAACAAGCTAAGTACTCATCGATACCCTATGGCTTCCCAAGGGTCACTTATCCCATGATTTGTCTAGATTAAGCACACTTAACTTTCATGTACCTTATCCAAAATACAAATACCAACTCTATCTGCTTTTGACTTCTGATACCCTATGACTGCCCTCATCTAAAAAATCGTGCTGCCTACCTCCGGTTACCAAAATACTGAGTATAGATCCTCAATCAGTTGGAACATGTACAACTCAATGTACAGGTTCATGTGACCCATAAACTTCACAAAATGGTTGTTGGGACCCCGCTCAATAACAACATTCTTCTTCCAAGCCCAAAATACTAAGTACAGTGACGTACGGATCCATACGTGATCTGGAAAATCCAGGCACTGCCTGACCTGATCCCAGTATAGTGAGTCTACCTCATCTAGATATGCTGCATACTAGTCTATAAGGGTGCTTTCTCCTGAAAGACATACAGGTATACGTCTCTGACACGCTCCTACAAACCCTAATCTGGCTATAGCTCATATCTCACAGGTACTGGTCTAGCTTTGGGGAGAGTAGTAACAAGAAATAGACTCTGACCCATTAGGATTAGTTGCGCGGAATCTCCCATCAATGCTCTAGGTATTGGCTTAGGTCTCAACTATGGCCTGTATACCGGTCTGACTCAGACCCGCTTCATGGGTGCCCTCGTCTCTACAAAATGCTGCCCCTCAGGAATCCTTTGACCCGGTGAAACCTAGTTCACCGATAATGGTGACCTATCTCACCGCTACTGCCTTTCACGTATAGTTCTTATCATCTTATAAATAAGACTATATCAGTAGACTATTCTGATAATGCCAGAACCACTTTTGGCTCTAATACCAAAAATGTAAAATCCCTTAACATTTCAACATTTGCCAGAGTAATAAGGCATAGTTCTACAGGCATATAGGAATAGTACAAATATACTTATAATTAGTATTTGTTTACAATACAGGCAATCCCCATAGGGTTTAAAAAAATAATTACAAACGGTCCAAAACTATCAAAATAAACTAAATATAATCCAACTGCTGTCCTTGTTTGCACTGGTACCCTCAAACACCAATATTTATCAGTTTGCCCTTTGAGTCGCTAGCTTCTACAAGAATGTTTTTAAATATTGGAAAGGGTGAGATTCGAATGGATATCAGTAGTAACATCCAATCAGTCATAGAAAATGCGACAAATAAATATGCCAAGTAACATATAATGCAATAGAATAATAACAATGTAAAACCCATAATCATCGGAATGTGCACATGTATTCAGGGCCAACTACTGTTAGAACCCCTACTTGTTCGTACCTTAGCTGGACTTACGACCACAGACTAGGCAATGTACCCTCTTGGTACTGTATCTCATAATTGGATCCTCTTTTTAGGGCCGTTGGGGTACTTGTGTTTTTCCCTCTATAGTTAAAGAGTGCATTATACATATCACAAATGATAGCATACACAAAGCATACAAATAATCACAGTTTATGAAAGATAGAGTTACTCTCATAATTCCTTTTCCTGGCTCTAATCTTGTCTTGGAGCAGGTAAATTGTTTGGTCCTAAAATTCCAAATTTATAAAGAAATGAGTTATTACTCATTTATAGACTCTTCCAAACTTAATTTGTTGGTTATCTTAACTTAAAACTGTAAAATTAACAAAATATCCCTAGGGACCCGGTCTAAGTCCCTTTATACCCAGCCCAACTGTACTTTTTCAAAAATTTTGACCTGAGATAATCTTACAATATTTTACGTGCATAATCCATTTTTTACCTCAGAATTGACAAATTCACTGCCAAAAGACAGATTTACCCTTGGCAGGCCTTAACTTCGGGTTTTATGGCTCATTTTGTCATTTTACATTCTAATGTTTTTCACCCTTCACACTCAACATATACCCTACACAATTTTTGCTTCTGAACACAATGGAACCATCAAAAATGAAAAATTTCAGCCCTAATCCCCCTTTCCAGGTCTAGCTGAAACATGCACAAGAAAAGGGAAAAATTTACTTTCATGATGCAACTTGATTTAACTCTTCCTTTCCACTTGTAATCATATAATTAACCTCTTAAACACTCATTAATCATGATTTGTAGAAATTTGGTCAGAAAAATGCCTTAGGGTTTCATTATCCCAAATTTACAAAGTCAACAAAAAGAACCACAAATCAAACCAAGAATAACAACATATTAACCAAAAGGATCAAAGTTCTTGACATTACCTCTTAATTATTTCACTTTCTCTCTCTAGGCATCACCCTCTCTCTTTCTCTCTCTTCTCTTAGATTTTTGCTTGCTACACATGGTTTTTATGAGGAATAGAGGTTAGAAGAGGTTTTCTATGAACTATGAAGCAAGAACACATGGAATTTCATCATCTTACCTTGATTTGTGCTTCTTGAAACCTAGCTCTTGCTCTCTTGGCTCTTGTTCTTCAAAGCTCTCCTCTCTCTATTTTCTTGTCTTGGCCAAAATTATGGCCTAATGAAAGAGATAAGAAGGCTTTAAAATATCTCCAATCTACCTCCTTAAGTTTAATATATTTTAATGAAATTTTACCATGTGATTTTGCTTTTTGGGCTTTATCTTTTTACTTGGCCTAAGATAATTCCACATGCCAACATCATCCACCAAGTATTTATTTTTCCCTCCTATTTTCCCATTTGGTAAAAAATTCACAAGGGAAATGGGAAATAGTTATTTCTTCTTGCATTTTTCATAATTCCCTTCTTTAATTAATTAATTAAGTTAGTTACTTTTTTACTTTTTAAACGTCATTTACTTGTCTACAATTGCTCCAAATTTTGGATATTTATCTCCATGTTATTATTTTCCCTTACTTAGCCAAAAATGGCCTCATGAAAATGGGAAAATAATTATCTCTTTGTTTTATTAGCAAATTATCATTTTACACTTATATTTTTACATTTAATTGTGGCTTCTTCCTTTTTGTCTCTTCTTAGCCGAAATTCACCCTTATCATTGGGCCAAAGATTGTGCTCTTTATCAATAATGGGCTTTTTCGAAAACCCAAAAACTAGCTTCATGATTTGTCTTAGCCCAATTTCCATGTGACCTCAACTAAAGGTACTCTTGTCATTTTAATTGTATCAAAATTTACCATATTATTCCATTGAATACCACAAATATTTACAAGGCATATTGATGAATGAAAATAGGGTGTTACTCACCATATGTGCTGCCTCAAGGGATTGCCAAGTGTGCATGTGTGTGTTGATGTGTCAACATGTAGGACCTACATGGCCTATATCTCTTCTTCCTTTACAAAAACATAGGGTATATGTACCTACCCTAAAAATGTCATGAGAACACCTCTACCAACAGATTTTATCCATCTAATCACACCCACTAAGCCCCCCATATAATTCGGAGACTTGTTCTCTACCATGAGCAGCCAAATCACATAGTTTAAGGCCCTACATAGCCCACAAACACTTGTGTTTGCCATTCAAAATGGCGCCAAGTGGCCTTCTGCCCCCTAAGGGTGCCACATGTACTTAAGTACATTCGTTATTTTATTGCTCTGACTAACTATAACCTCTGAGCCCTTATATGATCTAGAGAACCATTCTCTTCCTAGAAAGCTAAATCATATAGTCCACGAGAGTCTTTCTATTTCTCGACCTTATTGGGACTCTTCCCAAATTGGGCTTAGTAGTTTGCTTGATATAGGCTTGTCCTTAATTCTCTAGGCTCTAAATTCAGGATATTACATGTTTGGACTACTTTCCTACTACTGGGCTTGTTGAATTTATGTGTTCTGACTGTGTGTTATTGTTTCTTTGTATGTTATATATGAAAGTAGGGGAAATCAAAAGCATAACCCCCTATTTTTCTTTAAAAAAATGTTCCATATAATTAACGGTTATTAGCTATCAACCGTTATATATGTCTTCAAAATGCTTGAGGGGTGTTTTATAATAACCGTTATATATGTCACCACGCCTCAATTCATAACAGGATTGTATTTGAATTATTATAAATTTAAACATCCACATCTATTTAAATGTCTCTCAACTTTATCAATTCATTCATTAGCAAACTTCTCTTAGGTCGAATACAACACCCACCAACCCCGGAACCCCACAACTCTCATTGACTTTTCCAACAAGTAAAGCAGAAACTCTATCTCATGCATATATTATATAGGATTTAAACTTTTGTTTTTAAATATATATATATATATATATATATATATATATATATATATGCATGAATGACTATAAATATATGTGTGTGTGTGTGCGCGCGCGAGCACGTGCATTTTCATTTTGTATGCATGCAAGGGAATATTAAAAGAAGAAGCCACTTATTTAAAAAAATGACTCAAAACTGAATGGTTCTTACTTAAAAACCATATTTATGTGTATATTATATATAACGGCTGTTTAATTAAACATGTTAACATTTATATCAAATACATAATGGTTGCAATATAACATACATTATGTGTGGCTAGATTATATAATAGTTTGAGTGAAAGAATAATCATGTCTATTACAAAATATACAACGGTTGTTTAATTGATACCGTTATTTATTATCTCAATATTATTATATATATATATATGACAATTTTTTACTTAAGCCCATTTTTTATCATGACAGCATTTCGCTCATCATGGTCTTATTAAGCCTTAATGTTGTTATTAAAACTGGACTGGCCGATTTGAGCTGGAACCCAACGAACCAGTCCAGTTTAGCATGTTAGATCAGTTTGACCGGTTCAACCTTTTTTAATTTAAAAAATAACTTGATTCATTTTCTTAATTTTATTTAGAATTTCATATAAATAACCCTAAAATCTTCACTTCCTCACCGATCTAACCCAGCGTTAGCTCAATGGTTTGACTCTGCAATAACCCACTGACCCTAGACATAGTATCTCGATCAATTCAATAGCTGATATGTGTTTAATAACCTTGCTTAATACTTAATGGTTGTTAAATTAGAACATTAAAATATATCTTGAATAAATTATAGTTCGAAAATGTTATGTATCTACCAAAGCATATGTAGTGCCTTCATATATGTGGTTCAAAACCATGATTTATGATTGATAATAACTGTCACATATCTGCAATTCTAGAGTACTACATGGGATGATGAGTGAGAGAAAATGAGTAGGAAAAGATATAAAAAAGAATGAGTGTGAAAAAGATATGAGAAAAACATATATACTTAATTGGGGTAAAATAGAAAAAGTGCATTAAATTTTTAGGCAAAGTCAAATTGATAATTATATGGCAGTACATAACATCAACTATATGTGAGAGATTGCTATTTATAAATAGGATGGTGGGTACTTTAAAAAATGGAAGGTGTAATTCAATCACAAGTCAAACATTAAGAAAACACCTGCCTACTTCCGTCCTTCAGACACAAGTGATTGGCTCATTTCCTTGTGAATAAGTTGTCTTCTAAAATGGTTAATCTTTGCTATTACCACTTCTTGTTGCAAATTTGAAATAATAAAAAGGGAAAATGACACCTAGGTCCCAAGGACCAAAAAAACACCACAAAAGTCCCTTTGAAAAGTCAATGATCAAAAAAGTCCCTAGGGACTTTTCTGTGATTATTTCCCAATGTCCATTTACATAATTACCCCCAAGGATTTTAAACACTTAGATCATTTTTTCCTTCAAAATAGTTCTAGGGCTTTTGAATATCACTAATCGCACGCTCTGCTTCTCCCTCGGTGCAGCTCTGCTTTATGTCGGTGCCATTTCACTCACCATCAGTTTATCCTCAGTGGCCAAGCATCCATCACTGTCCTCTGGCCAAGCATCTGGCATTCTTCTGCAGTGCCATCATCGGCCAGTTGTCTCACGACATAAAATCAGGTGTTCCTCTGAAGCCCTAAGCTGCATCAATCCTCCCAACACCCAGTGCCCCTCTGTTGCTCCTCTGAAGCTGCAGGGTTCATCGTTGCACGTGAGCCTTCCAAATCCTTATGCACCTTTAATGTCTTATTTGTTTTTTGGTGAAATGCCACATTTAATCTCTTCGGCTGCTGTTAGTTTGGGATTGGGGAAAAAGATTGAATCTTGGAATTGAGTTGGGGAAATACATTGGTTAAGGAAGATGGTTTTCGGATTCCTATTTTCATTTTCTATATGTGTCGCTGCTTTGTGAAATGCCACCTTTTATAATGTGGTTTGCTAATAATGTGCTCCTGTAGTATTCAGTTTCAGGTCTGAATCAATGGGTATGAGCTTGATATAAATATGTATATATATTTGTCTGTGCTGTTTGAACACCCAACCCCTGTTTTGATGTAAAACGCTAGTTAAGGGAAGAATTGATATTTGGAAGTATGTTAATGTTAATAAATGGTGTTCTATTAATGCCGCTGTTTGTGTTGGTTATTACTGTTTTTTAATGGTTCCAACAGAAGATTGGTCAGTATAGGAAGTTAATTTGGCGTTACGTTCAGCGTAGACAAATGTACGAATTGCTACTTTTCACTTTAGGATAGTTAGCATTTGTTTATATGAAAAAATGTATGTTGTAAAGGTTCAGCCTAGACAAATAAAAGAATTGTTGCAAAAATGTATGCTGCGTGTGATGAGTTCTAGAAGAAAGTTTTTCTTTCTGGCCTTTCTTTTGAAGCCTATAAAGTAAAGCCTTTTAATTCATTGTTGATATATATATATATATATATATATATATATATATATATATATATATATATATATATATATATATATGAATGTGTGATTGATATATTGTGTAGATGACTCTATTCTCTGCATTGCTGATTTAAAATTGCAATTAACTTTACAAATTACTCGTTTGTTAGATATAAATGATTGGTCAATCAAAATTATTTGGATCTCGTGTCTTATGTTTTTGTGGTGGGTGATTAAAGTAGTAATTATGTTTAAGGTTAAGAAGAAAATGCTGAAGAACAAAAAAAGGAAAGATGGAAAGGGAGAGAGGCTGCCAAAAGTGTCTAGGTATATATTGTTCACACAAGACTATTTTAAAACAAGAAGAACAAGAACGAGCAGTGCAAGCGTTTAACAAAGGAGACTCAATCAATGAAAGAAGTTTGGAACTCATTGAAATATGAGGAGAAGAGGCATATAGGGTGAGGGCAAAGAATTTAAGAAGTCAAGAAAAAGGGATAAAATAAGTGGTTCCATTCTTGACTCGCTGTGCTCCAAATCAGTTTATGAAAGTGTGCAAAACTGTGAAGAATAGAGAAGATAGGATGGAACGACTAAAGAAAGTTGGATTTGATAAGTTACTTAATATATGATGCTCACAAATCCCCCGAGATTTATGTGGTCAGTTTATGTATGCATTTAACCCTCCAACTAACAATGTTTCTATTCAAGGAGGTCACTTAACATCCACCGAGAAGATCTAAAACAATTGATGGGCTTACTGTGTGGGGGGCACATTGAAGAAAATGTCAATAACAAAGAAGAAGGTTTTCAGCAATTAAAGACGTTGTACGGGACAATACCATACATGACGATCGGAAAATGGCTAATTAAGATAGAGGAGGATCCAGAATTTGAATTCCTTTTTGTTATGTATGCGTTGGGATCTCTCGTGTCCTAGAGCTGGCATTTAAGTGAGTAATCGAGTGTTGAAGGTGATAGTGACAACAAAAGGAGCTTTTAGGGACTACAATTATTCAACTTACGTGTTGAATG
Organism: Inga laurina; assembly: GCA_963855925.1. Taxonomy (NCBI): domain Eukaryota; kingdom Viridiplantae; phylum Streptophyta; class Magnoliopsida; order Fabales; family Fabaceae; genus Inga; species Inga laurina. Next base: position 35,960,813 of record OY979711.1, read on the forward strand.
AACTATCCAATTCACTTGCACAGTACATGAAGAAAGTCATGAAAGACATGTAGCATTTGAGATGTCAGTTGGAAATAAAGGCTAGTTGTTTTGTACATCTATTGATCTTTTGCAGGAATGCCTTGTTGTAGAAAAGGGACTGATGTAGTACTCATGTAATAAGACACTTAACAATATCATGAGTTATTTTGGTAACTTAATCAGTTATTTTCACAACATGTAATTATGGAATGATTTACTTTCAAGTTTGCCAAGTGTGGACTTTGACAACACGTTATGCTTATGTTTACAAAATGTTTAGTTGCTTTTACAAGTTGTTTCACAGGTCAACAAACAACATCTGTAGACACCAAGGTAACCACACCATTTTTTTGGTTTACAACTCGATATGCATGTTTTCACAACACTGAAAGTCATTTTAACAACTTTATTCTTATGTACGATGACCATAGCAAGTTGCGTTGTTTACAACAGCAAATGCTTACTTTACAACATGATGAGTCATTTTAACAATGACTTAGCACGTGTCCACATGAAACTACAATTAACATAGAAAATGGAATTGTCTACTACTTTGTGTAGTTTTAACAACATCTTAAGTTATTTTTTCAACTTCTGAAGTTATTTTTACAAATTATTTCTGTCATTGCACCAGGAAAAGATCTTGAGTCATAGCAAGTTTAACCCTATGAATGGCAATGTTTACAATTGCTAATGCTTAATTTACCACAGGAAGAGTCATTTTCACAACGTCCAAGTACGTGGCCACATGAAAGTACGCTAAACACTGAAGATGGGTTTGTTAACTACTATGTGTAGTGTTTACAACATCTTCAGTTATGTTTACATTATGTTAAGTTAAGTTTACAACATATTAAGTTATGTTTACAACTAATTTATGTCATTGCATCAGGCCAATAACTTGAGCCATATTAGTACGTTGCACACTACATTGCTATGACTTATGTCATTGTTTACAACTATTAATACTTCTTTTACAACATTATTAGTCATTTTAACAACTTCCTTTAGGCATTTAAAAATTTCACAACTTCATAGTGGCACAGATTCTTACCATTAGTTTAACACAATAATTACTCAATGTGATTAAAATTCATGATGCCACATTTGCAACAGCTGAAGGCCTTGTTCAAAAGGCATTATATATGTTTTCACAACAAAAAGAGTTATTTTCACAAGGTAAAACCCTAAACCCTGCTGTAGTTTGTTAAATGTCATGTGCCCCCTATGACAACAACACAGCATCAATTTAAACAACATCTTCTACCCATTTGTTGCAACTTAATACCTATACTGTCACAACTGAATAGCATATCATTTCCATATATAATATGACATTAAAATATTAAGTAGTATGAGTAAGTACCTATTTTCACCTACTCATTTCACTTCATATTATATGATCTTTACATAGGTACACCAACTTATGGACCCATTCAACAAGCAAAAGGGGTAAGAAAAAGAAACTAATTCATGGTGTATATACATTATAACCAAAAAGTTACTACCAAAAGCATCTACATGCATGTACTATTTGTTTTTAGCTTGGATTTGGATTTTTGCAAGTCTTGACTAAGTGTCCAGCCTCATTGCATCTCCCACAATGATAAAGCTTCTTATTTTGAAACTGAGATTCCCTTCATTTTCTCTTTGGTCTCCCTAACGGCCTTATAGTTATTGGAGGGTCTAAGAATGTCTATGTCAGCATATGTGTGACCGTCAAAGACTTAACCCTTGGACAATCATGAGTTGCGACTGGCCTCATGGTATTTCCATATATTTTTTCCTGTGCTTCCAGTTTCAACTAGTCATCTACAAATGTATACATATTACCACAAGTAGCTTAATAGCTGCACATGCATGTGCGCAAGGGAATCCACTCATTTGCCATGCTAGACATGTGCATTTTTTTCAGTAAGATTTACATTCCCATAAAGTATGGCATCCCCACGTCTAGTTCGAACCGAAAACTGGTGGTCTCCATAATATGCTGCATCCATATTTTTAGCATGTTTAACTTGTTGCAGCAATTTATCTTCAATATTAGGTCCCACTCCATTTTTCCAATTAGCCATTGCCATCTTGCTTGCAAGCAATTTTTGTGCCAATTTCTCTCAATGCTCATGAATTAAAATTGACACGGTGTGCTTCCTCTCTATCAACATCCATGCATTAAATGATTCTACAAGATTACTGGTTATGTTATCCCACTTTTTGATGATGTCAAGCTCGACCTGTATGGATGCCAGACAATTAGGTTGTCTTATGCATGGTGAATGTGTTCACTTTTGAGTGTTTTAATGGTTAAAAACTCTGTATCTTGATGTTCTCCTGATGAATATACACTCATGTACCAAGGACAACCATCAACCTTGCACTTCACAATTATCTTGTGATGATTGTTCTTGACAAATTGGTATGAAAACTTGTGTGCAATGTTGTATTTGTATAACGTTTGACAAAGGGTCACAACATTCGAAAAAATATGTCCTGCTCCAATAATCAAATCCTTCCATTTGATATGATTCATTTATGGTATGGGTGTTGGCACCATTTGCGTAGAACAAGTCATTAATAGGATCACTTGACTTTCATTTAACAAACCAGGTAGGGACATACACATTCCTCCTTCTCCTCCAAACAAATTATCTATCCTACAAGAAATGACAAGTTAGAGTGCTCTTCCACATACTAACGTTAGAAAAAAATACTTTTTTTAAGACAACTCAACTTACACTTCTTGCTCTTCCATTTGACCATTCATTGTTGGTTCTGTATTGTCATTATCACCATCCTCTTCAATATACACATGACCATATTGTTCATTAAATTTTTTTAAATGATCACCCCTTCATCATCTACAAGATCTACAAATGTTGATATATCTAGGGTCACTTTGAACTTCAATTGGATTTCATTACTTTCTTTTCCCATTATAGATTATATGATTCTTCGAAACTCCTCATATATTGTGCCTTCCTTTATGCATCTTCTTCTTACCAAACCACCAACATATTGCATTTCATCTTCTCCACCATTTTAAAACTTCCCCTCATATGAAAGAAATAGAATAGATTCTTTCCTGAATTAGTTCCCATCTTTCATGAAAATTTGCAACAAGAACTTTGTATTAACAACTTTCACAGCAATATTTACAACTACATATGCACATATAAACAACACGTTAACAACAATTTTTTTATCATAATGTCAGCATTTTCTAATAACACAAACCACACTCACATTCCATCAGATCCACTTAAAACAAGGCCATACCTCTGTTTGCTTCCCCAAAAAAAGAGCATTCCCTCTATTACATTGCCCAAAAACAGAGCACAGGTTCTATATTAATAACTACAACTGTCATAGTAACAACTACAACTGCACAAATTTACAACACTTTTTTGTTTTCATTTCAGTGTTTTCACAGTAAAGAACCACAATTACATTCACCATTCTCACTTAAAACAAAGTAGTTCATCTATAACCTTGCCCCAAAAACAAAGCACTCTAAGATAAACACAACCCACCTAAGGTGAAACCCCAACTTCAATGGTCAAAATCATATGTGTAGTAAATTCTTAGCATTTCTTATCTACCACCTACCACTTACTCCATTATTAAGCCCAAGCTTTAACCTTGTACCAAACCCTCAATCTCAATCAACCAACTTTCACACACACACAAAAATCCAGTTTGCTGTTGTACCTCGCTACCCGTAGATGGAGGCTACAGAAGATGTTCCCTACAACATTAACACCACGCTTTATTCCTTCAATGTTGCACCTTCAACGCATATCGTCCTTCCATTTTTCTCTTTCTCCTTAATCACAAAAATGTGTCTTCCCTCCTCTCCTCCTGTGCCTTTTCTGTAGTTATTTCAATGAGGGTAATTATGTAAATAGACATTGGAAAATAATTATAGAAAAGTCCCTAGAGACTTTTCTGATCATTGACTTTTCAAAGAGACTTTTGTGGTTTTTTTTTGTCCTTAGGACCTAGGTGTCATTTCCCTAATAAAAATCCATGAGCCCTAAAAACATATATTATTGTTATTGTTGCTACTGCTACTATTGTTGTTGTTATTGTTATTGTTCTTGTTTTTGTTGTTGATGTTATTATTATTATTATGAAAAAAAATACAAAGAAACCAGAAACAATCTATGCAGGTGACGATTATATTACATTATATGATAAAGATCAGTCTATATTGCGCTAACAACGGTAGTTGGACATGCCACTATTAAACGTTGAAATGGAATCGTTCTTGCTTTCAGCCTGTTTTTTTAAATGACCAAAAAAAACCTTTTAAAAATATGTTAATATCAAATCAAGGACCTAAAATGGTCCAATCCTCCTGAATTTTTCAGGATCTGGTCTGAGATTAATTTTTTTATGAAATTACTTTAATATCTTTAATCAGTAACAATTATATTCATTCATGAAAACAATTAATGACAACTTCAACTTAATAACCGATAATTCTGACTTTAAGAAATAACAACAACAATTTTTATCTCTTTCATTCTTTTTTTTTGTCTGCGGTGAGGTTTTGAGTTTTAAACTCTAGAGTTTTTTTTAAATTTGTCTGACATTTAAACTGAAGAGTCATGTGCGCATGTAAGTGTGTGAAAATAAATATTCTAACATGTTTTAGTGTGACCTGAATCTTCAGTTTTTTACTAGGTTTTGAAAATCGAACCGGACCAGTCAGTTTGAGCTGGAAATCGGCCAACCGGTGGTCCGACCAGTGATTGACCCTGGTTCGACTAGGTTTTGTGCGGTTCGACCAATTTTTGGACCATTCAAAAAAAAAATTTTAAATCTTTTATTCAGAATTTTATATAAATAATTTTAAAATCTTCACTTCCTCATCGGTTTGACCCCGGGTGTAATATACCAAATTTTGCAATACTAAAAACATGTAAATATGGAATTAGTAGAATAAAATAAATATGGGTATTTACAATTAAAGATAGAGTTACTTTCAGAATTCCCATATATCCATTGTATCATTCACATAAATCGAGAAGTCAATATTTTAAAAATACAAGTGTAAGAAGTCGGAGCAAAATTCATCGGTGGCTGCAGGGTTCAGGGGCGTCAGTTGCGAGATCGGAGGAATTTGGGCATTCCGTACCATGCCTCGATATGCGTACCATGGTACCACGTGGGTCCCATGTGGAATTCTGAGTAATGCACCGACGGAGCAACTTTATTAAAAAGAGCTTCAGTAAAGTATGTTATGAAAGCTCATTATGACTCATGATGACAAATCTTTTGTGTTGGCCAAATAAGGAAATGACAAGTGTCCCGAAATTATTACAAAGTAAAAACATGTTTTGTAATGGCCAAATGAGGGGGTGACATGTGTCCCTCATCATTGTACATTATTACACCCACTTTAAGCCTTTTGTGTTGTCATCTCCGGAGTACGCCATCTAGCGTCTGAGTCCAGGGAATTCACCGGTCTCCGGCCGGGTCGCTTACTTTATGAGTCGAGCACCGAACCCAGGAGTCCGGGGAAATTGTCAGGCCTTCCCTTCCCCTGACCATTTATGACCCACCGAAGAAAGAGAAACGTGGAAGACAAATGGTTGCATGACACGTGGCACTCTTAAGCTTTAAACTTCTGACACGTGGCAAGATGAGATGAGATCATTTTATGTGATTAAATCACAACCATCCATGCCTAATTAAATGGAAAAATTTCGTGCAAGCATGGAAAGAGAAAGAGAAATCAGATTTCTTAAGCTTAAGAACACAAGAAGAGAGAAGGAGGAGTGAATAGTGAGTTTTCTTGACTACCGGAGCCGATTTCAACCCTGAATCACCGTTATTGTCCGGTAAGTCCTTCAGGAAACTTCCTCTCCTCACTATAAGCTTCAATTCTATGGTCTTAGATTTCTCATCTGAGGTGTTTTATGCCAATTAGTCTACCAGAGTGCCGCCGGAATACCGAACCACTTATAGAAACGTGAAGAGGTAAGCATAAGCTTTCTTTTGAACCGAATACTTTGTGATTTCATTGAGTTTTTCTTAGCTCTTCAACCACCCATGTATTTTTTTCAAGGGGTGTTTTTGAAGAAGGAAGATGTTTTAATCATATATATAAGGTGATATATGATGTTTGGAGAAGTATTAGACTTGTTGGTTGTTAAAATCACAAAGTGGAATTTTTGTTGTTTTGGGAGGCAGATTTTGGTTGGGGGCTAAATCTGGTAGAAATAATTTGATTTTTTTATTTTTGAGCTTTCTATTGGATTCTACACGAAAAATTGTGTGGGAATAGGCTCTGGTTATAATTTTTGACTGACTGGTTTAAAGAATCAAAAATTGTAAATTAAGTCTACTTGTGCAACAAAGTTGCCAGTGTGCGTTTTTGTCTGGCAGTTTTGTTGTGGCGAAACTTTCACTGTCCAAACTTCATCTGTTGATTATGAGATTTTCCATAATTAAAGTACACTTATATACCTTTAATTTGATAGGTATTATGAGGGATTTTGACAAGTATACTAGGAGTTATGAATTTTTGAAGTAGACCATTCAAACTGGTCAGATTTTCTGGCAGCAGGGAGAAAACGAAAAACTGGGAAGTGTGCGCGGTTTTTCAGCTACTGAAAGTATTTTTCCCTTAAAAAAGACTTAATGTAATACCCCTTTTTGAGGTTTGAGGCTAGAGAATAAGCCTAAGATTAGTGGACTGCTAAGCCCTGGTTTAGCAGGATCCTAAATTGTGATTAAGAGATAATGACTCCAAAAGTGGAAGCGGTTAGTGATAAATAACCCTTTTGGAGAATCCAATGTGATTTGAGTTTCGAATGTGATTTGTATGTTCTGTGAGTAGCGCCAAGACCCTGTATTTGAGTTCAATTATGAATTAACCTCTAAATTGTCTTAAAATAGAGGGAGGGCGCATAATGTGGTGATATGGAAAGATATGAAGTGTTTGGTGGTGATTTAGGAGGAATTGCCATAATCAGGGGCAAAACGGTAAAGTTACAGACCAATTGGTCAGTTAGCGAAGAGGAAACTCATTGGTAACTTCAAGATAAATGGTTAGGATTGATTTGTGCAAGAGATCAAGGGGTGGAATCACATGTGTGTGAGCTTATATGAGCTCATGTGAGGTTTGTCAAGATGGTGACACTTGGCACCTTGTGGACCCTTAGATCTTGGTCAAATGTTCAAAGTGCTTTTTCTCTTCCCTCTCCTTTATTTTGGTCGGCCAACACATGAAGCAAATGGAAAAAAAAGCTGATCCTCTTCTTTATCCTCTACTCTCTCTCTCTATTTCTCCATTTTCGCCTAGCTCAAGGAAGAAAGAAAACTAGAGGTGAGATTTTGGTTGGCTTGTGGTCCTCTAATGCTCTAATCACCTTCTATAAAGTTGTTCATAGTGATGAGAGCTTCATCTCTATGGTTTTAGATTCTTGATTGAAGGTGTTTGATGGCTTGAGGAAATTTGAAAAGATGAAGAATCAAGAAATTGGTTTGGGAAAGAGGAAGAGGTGAGTATTTGAAGCCTTTTGATCTAAGTTTTGTGAATTATGGTTGAGTATTGTGAATTGTGAATTTTGCCCTGATTTTATGGTATTTTCGTGTGGAATGTGAATGGTGGAATTGGATGTTTTTTTGTGTTGCAAATAGTGTTATGTTGTGGTATTTAATCATTGGAATTGGTTTGAATTGGATTGGACACAATGGTTGAAAAACTAGAAATTCTGTCCAGTGAGAATTCTGTCTGGGCAGTCTGTTGGCGTTGCCATTTTGAATGGGCAAATGATGTTAGAAAATTATGAAAATTTCCATTCTTAAATTTCATATCCCAAGCTTCAAAATGGACATAAATTTTGTGTCATTTCACTTTGTGAGCTGGGAGTTTGAATTGACCAAAGTTTGGTATCCAAACTGGACCTTGTTTTGGCAAGTCTGTTCTGGACAGTCAGATGACGTGGACGTTTTGACTGGGAAAATGATGTTCGAAAATTATGAAACTTTCCAGTCTTAAATTTCACATCACAAGCTTCAAAATGGACATAAATTTTGTGTCATTTCGAGTTTTGAGCTGGGCGTTTGAACTGCCCAAAGTTTGGCAACAAAACTGGACCCTGTTTTGGCACAACGTTAGGTTTTTGGTAAATCTGGACTTTTACGGTGATTTCTAGTAATGGCCAATATTTTTCATAGAAAGAGGACTTAAATAGATTTCATTTGGCTTTGGAATCACCTTATTTCGATTTTTCCTGAATTAGTTATGATTTTTGGAAGTTCAGCCAAGAAACTGGATTTTCTGGGCAGCAGCCAACCCCCATTTTCAGCATTTTAAGATTTTGAAAGGTGATTTCCAACCTAGTACGTCCCAATCCTTTAAGCCTTCGTTGAGCTTATTTTAGCCACCTAAAGGGTGTGAATGGAAACCAACTTTAAGTGATATAAAAGTAAGGATTTGGAATTGAGATTGATCCTATATCCCTGATTTGGTTTATAGGGTTCAGTATTCATTTGGATCGCGAGTAGCCGATGCTGGAGCATACGTGGAAAGAATAAGGGTAGGGAACTTACCTCTCCTGCATGTATTGATATTTGTGTTTGTGTATTGATGCATGTTATTGCTTTGCTTGATTATGTGAAACATATATGAATGATTGAAGCTCTGTTTCTATTTATACTATGGCCATAAGTATGTTGTTGAAACATTGAGCATGCGAATATATCATTATGTGAACATGAGTTATTGTGATGCAAGCATGTCATGCATTAAAAACTTATCTTGTATGCATATTGGTATCTGTTTCCTACTGGGATTCTCTAGAATCTCACCCTCCCCTACCAACATTTTAGACAGGACAAGTGGCTCAAGGAAGGAGCAAGTGACTAGGGGCGGTGAGAATCCCTTATGGGCATTTGTATTTGGTAGTTGGTTATCGTTATATGCTAGGATAATTGTATATTGGATGAGTATTGAGTATGCATGTATGGAGTTGAGATTTGTGTAATCCCCGTTTGAGGAATTGTAAAGGGCGAATGTGCCCTATGAATTCTATGTAAAGGTATGAACCCGGGAGTTGCCGGGAAGTTATTGTTGTACACTCTGATATTTGTATAAATGTGATATTCCGCGTGATGTAATTGTATTCGAAATTGAATATGAGACCAGGTTAAATAGATTTTAAAAGTTATCTATGAAAACCCTATCGTGAAGATGGGATTTTAAATAAGTTTTGTTTCTTATTGGTCTCTATTTCATTTTAATCGCGTATTTCGGATATAATTACGGTAGGGGGTTACACTTAATAAGGGTTATATAGAATTTTGGATCGCCTCAATTCGATTTTTCTAGAATTAGTTATGATTTTTCAAAGTTCAGTGAAAAATCTTCCAGCTTTTGGTAATTGTGTGAAAATTCAAAGCAAAGAGTTTTTGTAATAAAATTGGGCATTTAAGAGTTAAGTTAAGCATTTGGAGTAGCTTGAGCTCATTAGCTTCATATTAGGCCTAATGTTGTGACCCTAATGGTAACCAATATAAGAGAATAATTTATGAAGAGTTGGACTAAGAAAAACTCATAGCCCGTAAATTATAATTTATAGGACTTGACACTTGCCCAGGACATTCAAAGCACGTCAATCAAGATCAAGATTTGGAAAAATTGTCAGGTAGTAACTTATCCCTCACATACTATGTGATATGTTATATGCATGTTTGTGCCATTGTGAATTTTAAGCATTCAGATGAGTAGGGCTAAGGCCCAGTAGAATTTCCCAGCGCTGTGGCAAGGGACGGTTGTCCTTGAATTGGTAACTTTATGCTTTCTGCATATTGTGAATTTATCTCTGAATGTTGAATATGTTGATTGTACTGAAACTTTGGTTGACATGGCATGATATATGTGCATTTTATATGAGTGATATTTGTTACTACTGAGATTCATTGAATCTCACCCTATTTTTCCAAAACAAATTTTCAGCTCGGGCAAGTAGTTCCTCAGGCAAGAAGGTAAACATGGGCGAATGAAGCAAAGGACTTAGAATTTAGTTTTCTGTTAGTTATCTATTTTGGAGATTGTATGTAATTTGTATTGTGGTCAGTCTCGTACTGACATGTATGTAAGCGCCTGTATATAAGCGAATGTGCAACGACATTCGTACCAGTAGTGGACAGCCGTCCACCTAGGGCCGTTAATTAAACATAGTAGCTTGGGTTTCAGCAGAGAACTTATTAGTAAACACTCTGATATGAAGAAATGAACCTGAAACGGATGGCTTAAAATAAATCATTAAATAATATGAGACCCAATCTGAAAATGATTTTTGAAAAGATTTTTGAAAACCCATTCAAGTGCAGCTCCACACTCTGCTTGAAGTTGGGACTTCCGCTCTTTACAAAAGATTATTGGTCTCCTATTTAAAGATATTACTACACTTATGCCATCTATATGCTTTCAAAACATGGGTGTTACACCGGGTTAGCCCTGGTTTAACTCCAATATGATCCATTAACCCTTGACCCAGTATCCCGACCGGTTCAATGACCGATCCGGATTTCAAAACCTTGATTTTTTATTCAATAAAATAAAAGAAAACAAAAGAGAAGTATGAACATGCGTTCATCCATGTGGAAGTGATGGTCCCTACGCTCTAACTTTGGATTTAACTCGGTTGCGTTGAAATTAATAGACAAAGCCTACCCCAGTTGCCTCTCGTCTCATTTATTTGTAATATTACTTTTAGTTCGTTTCTGTGGACTTTTGCCTCTCTTTAATATAAAATATAAAATTTATTTTAAGACAATATATATTTTAACCTTTACATTAAATTAATACAACAAATAAAACATAGTATTCAACAAAAAGCAAAACTTGCCCAATAATCCAAGAAGGCTCATGTACTGTGGTAAAATTCAGGTAATTAGGTGTGTAAGCAATTATTTGAATAAATCAAATTCTAAGCTAGCCACTTAGAAACTTTTGATGAGTTGTTTCATCCCATGAATATATCATTTCTTATTATCCGGTACTTGATACAAAAACTATTTAACTAATTTAAATAGATTAAGAGTTAAATAATTTAAATGTGACCTAATCTCTCTAAAATACTCATATACAATATTATATTATATATCAGTTTATAACCAACATCCTAACTTCTAAAATTACCTTTTAATCAAAAGGACCTAATATGCTTTTATACTTAGTAATTACCAATACTCTACTATCCATTTACAGAGAGTACCGATACTCAAATTCAGATCATTCTCAAAACTAAAATTTTCAAATAAGAACTTTTTGCTAATTTTCCCAATAATAGATCTATGTTATGTTTGAATTAGTAAGGATTTGGATTTAATCACGTTGGCCAAAAAAGAAAGGTAGAAAGGTATAATATACCAAGGCGCAAAACAATAATTTAATTTACGAATAAACAGTAGGAAGGTGTGATTAATTTCATCACGTTGGCAAAAAGATAATTAATTTTATAACAAATCAAACATGAAAAAAAAATACCCACTTCTTTCCTTCAGACTAGAAAATGTCTTGTTGACGTGTGAATAAGTTCTCTTTTAAAATGGTTTGTCTTTGTGTTTTACCACTTGTTAAAAGAATAAAAATCCGTGACGATGCCATAAAACCTTCCTTAGTGATCCATTGCAACATGTTTTTCTTGTTGTTGTTGTTGTATTGATGAAGATACAAAGAAACAAGAAACAACCTATGTATGTTGGTGATTCTGCTTGTATTGTAGCTTCATAGCATGTAAGTTCAATCACATTTGTAACCTCAATTTGTTATTATCTGCCTCTTTAAATTGAAAATAAAAATCTATGTAGGTGATTTTTTTTTTTTTTTATATGTGGGCATCTAATGACTTGATCAAATTTGAGAATTGACGAGCTTAATTAAGGTTAGCTCTAACAAAGATTTTTATTTATTCACATGGATATAAAATCGAGATGTTGTGTTTAATCAGTCAAAACCTCTTTCCTTAACATCGGTTGGTTTAGATGCACGTGCAACAAGAAACGTTCAAATGGAATCATTCTTGCCATTTTGTTTTTCAAATGGCTTGGTTAGGGTTCCAGATTCAAACTGAAGAGTTATGTGTATGCAATGCAAATGTGTGAAAATAAATATTAATTCTAACATATTTAATGTGATTTTAATCTTCATTTTTTATGCAAGAAAATAAAAGGAAAGAAAAGTATATGAACATGAGTTATTCATCCTCATAAATCCATTGTCAAAGTAATAGTTGTGTGGTTTTAGACTTAAACCCAGGATAGCTCTGGATTTAACTCTCATACTTCGAAATTATGAAACAAAACCAACCCATGTGGTGATCGTTTGATCATAATCTTAACCCTTTTATTATTTTTTTGCCAAATTATATAAACTCTTCTGAACTTTAATGTCATATATAAATACCCTCCATAATCTTTACAACATCACAATAAACCTGCTTAAACTAGTAAGTATCACCGGTGGAAAAATGACTTTTTATACCGGTTAAAAATGATTTTTTAGAATGGTTTTAGATCCGGTCTTGATACAGCCGATCTAAAAAGTCTGTTACTTTTTAGATTGGTTAAGCAACCGGTCTTAAAAATTACCTTTTTAGACCGGTTGTTCGAAGACCGGGTCTAAAAAGTCTAGACGTTTTAGACCGGTTGTTTAAAAACCGATCTAAAAATTTTTTTTGAAGACTTTTAAGACCGGTTCTTAAAATAACCGGTCTTAAAAGTCATACTTTTTAGACCAGTTCTTAGAATAACTGGTCTAAATTTAAGACCGGTTATTCTAAGAACCGGTCTTAAAAGTACTTTTAAGACCGGCCATTTTAAGAACTGCTCTAAAAAGTGATTTTTAAAAAAAAATATGGCTTTTTTTTTTGTAGTGCTCTACCTGTCTTACCCTTTTCACTCTAGATTCTGAACAAAGGGCAATGAGAAACAAAACAAAACAAAGAAAAAAGAAAGAAAGAATCATCTTTTTATCATATTCACTCAACTTTTCTACCAATCCATATCTCTGAGATAAGAGCAACTTATCTTAGATTTATTCAATATAATGAGTTCAAAATTTATTAGATGCTCATCACTTATTCAGCTAACTTCACTTGACATCAAGAGTATAACACACATATAGTCATTGAGTTCAGTTTATCACACATCAATAAATAATACAACTACTTACCATCTAAATCTTCAGCAGCATCTCCACCCTCATTAGTAAAGTTACGAGTTTCAAACTTCAATCAAAAAACAAGCATCATATTGCCCCCATATAATTATATATTTCAATGGCTTCAGCAGAGATTGTGTGCAAAAATATTCTACATAAATACTTAATGACTTACTGTCTTCTTCTTCTTTTTCTTTTTTAAACCAACAGATGGAGTCTCAGCCCCATCTGAAACTGCAAAAATGAGAATGAACCATGCATATGCACAATTAGAGATACCTCAAATGATAACATCAGCAACAATAATAAAAATATCTTTTGGTTTAAATTAGATACCAGACAAGTTTTCTGTCTTCTCAGCCAAGTTGTCAACTAAATCATCAACAGGATCTATAATTACAACTTTCTTCTTCTTCTTAGTAGGATCAAATAGGGCAATCTGTCACTCAACAAATAAGGCCTCAACCAGAGAGTAGAAACATGAAATATAACAACTTATAGACCATAACAAAAAAAATCCTTGCATAGCTAATCAAATGAAACACAAAGCATAACAACATTGTAAAATCATAAATAATTAAAGAGGGAAAGAAGAATACTAACTTCAGGAACCTCCTCCTTCTTATCATCACTTACAGTATACTAAAGCTAAAAAGACAAAAAGATGCTTCCTTCGCAACAACGCAAGGTTGATGTTCTCTTCTTCAACCTTTTCTAAAATGCTGAGTCTGCAAATCACATTCATGGTACAAGTCTATGTAACCAAGCAAAGCAAGACCCATATTAGAGATAGAAAAGCAACTACAGTGAAAAATCGCGACAAACAAGATCAGAGCAAACAAGGTTGTGGCGGCGATGAACTCATTTAGTGCGAGGATGAGAGCACCGCAGCAACAAACATGAGAATGAGATCGAGCGAAGATGACCGAGCTCACAGAGTAATCGCACTAAGAAGAGAGGTTTCAGATTAAGAGAGCAAAAATTAGGGGCGACAAAGAGGAGATTCAAAAATTTAGGGTCGATATTTTAGACCGGTTTGATAAGTAAAATATTTACATATTTATTTTCCCTTATATGATGATTTTATGGACGATATTTGCGTTTAATATAATAAATTTGGGTGTGATTGATAAATAAATACCATTTTTGGAATAACTAGCATTTTAAAAATAAAAAATAAAAAAAGTAAAAAAAATAAAATAAAATAAAAAAGACTGTAGCAGTTGCCAGGCACTGTAGCGGTCACGTCACTATAGCAGCGCCGGGGGTACTGTAGCAGAAACTTCCAGAACACTGTAGCAGCCGCCAGAAACACTGTAGCAGTTCTCTGTGTTGTTTTCTAGATTTAATTTCATATATTGTATGCCTCCATCTTGGAAGGCTTAGGATTATATTGCATTTTGCATGCCGCCTACATGGAAGGTTTTACCTCCTAAATGGACGGCTAGATTTCTTCATCTTTCATTCATCTTTTGGTTGTATATTTATGTTTGAGAATTTATTATTCAAGTTTATGCAGTATTTCTGAGGATTTCATTCTAGCTTTATATAATTTGTTTTGGTTTTGTTTTTAATTTCATCATGTGCTAAACTTTCATTTTCCTAGGGTGATGACGTAGCTTACTAATGACGGATTGAATCTTAACTTATTGAATCTAGTTTGAATTTCCCCTTCATGATTGAGTTTTAATTATTATTCTTAATGCTTTTGATTGACTGGCCATCTTTTGAATGATTTCAATATGCATGTTAAGACCGGAAGGAGATACATGTGTGTAGACCCTATAATTAAAACCATGACTTGCATATGAAATAGGAATATATTCATATGAGTTGTGTAGTCTTACTGAGTTCCATAAATCTTAATGCATAATTAATTGCTTAAATTCATATAGGAATATATTGGATTAGCAATTGATTATAGAATTGTTTGACCTTGGAATAGGCTAGTAATTAAATTAGGGAAACTCGACTATCAATCATGTGGAATAAATTGGGCTAGAATAGATAAGTGATTCAATCCGGAATTTGTGAAGTGAAATATAATCCCTAGGACTTTTTTCTCATATTTGCTTTCATATCATTTGCATTCATATTTAATTGTCTTTCTTTTAATTTGTACTCTCAATCACCAATTAATCGATCGACTAAATAGAGTTAAAATTACCTATTTTGGTACTTAATGCTCAATCCTCGTGGGAACGATACTCTACTTACTTCTATATTACTTGATTACGACAGTGTATACTTGCACTATTTAATTGATCATCTGAACTCGTATCACGGTTATAAATAAAACCGGTCTTAAAAGGGTGAAATTTTTTTAAAAAAAATTCATATTTAAAAAAAATCCATATATTTTTTTTAAAATATCACTTTTTAGACCGGTTATTAGAATAACCGGTCTAAAAAGTACTTTTAAGACCGGTTCTTAGAATAACCGGTCTTAAAAGTACTGAAAAGTTTGATATTTAAGACCGGTTATTATAAATAACCGGTCTTAAAAGTTTAAAATTTTTTATTTTTTAAATATTTTGATATTTTAAGACCAGTTTTATTTATAATCGGTCTAAATAATTTTTTAAGACCGGTTTTTTTTAGAACCGGTCTTAGAAGTTCTATATAATTACAAAACTGACACCGGTCAAATTTTTTAAACCTTATCCGCTATAACCGGTCTAAATATGGCGGTCTAAAAAGGGAATTTTGTACTAGTGTATATGTAGATATAACTACCAACCTATCGATTTTATACTCCTTTAAACTTTAATTCTATATACATATAGTCCCCTCAAAATTTGAGTTATATGCAAATAATCCCCTTAAAAAATGTTCCCTTCAGTCCTTTTTCTAAAAAGGACTACAGGGAGTATGTTTAATTTAGGTCTATTTTTGTCTTGAAAGAAGAGTAAGTTTTTCCCAAAAGTTTTTTGTTAAGCAATTTTACCTTGAAAGTGTTCAAAATGTAGCAATTTTGCCCCTATTTAACACTTCAAATGATCAAACATTAGTTGACCCTATTTCGCTGACGTGGCTTAGCCATATGAAATCCACCTCACTTTTTATGATACACGTGTGGGTCCATGTGACAAAATTCTCCTTAATTTCTCCTCCTTCCTCCAGAAGCTCCGTTCCTTTTTTTTTATTTTTCTAACAACATTCCAAAAATTGTTGTCAAACCCCTTAAATCATTTGGGAGAGTTTCGATCAAGAAGGGATGAAATTAACCATGTTCCCACCCAATTAACCATGTTGTGCCAACTCTTGCATCAATCGAATCTACGCTAACAACCACAATTAATGCTTGCCAAATCGCACCTTTGCTGGTGAACTCGTCGACAATCCTGCCATCACCGCCACCTACAAAGTACTTCTTCGCCGGTGCTCGTGGCGTAGCAGCTGCAATAGGTTCAGCGTACTCTAACGAGGAATGATGACACCCACCCACCTTTGACGCCAGATAGCCTCGTCGCCAATGCCGACCCTGATCCAATAACACCGACAATATTCGTGGCTTGCGATTCTGTGGAAGTATTTGCCTGTGGGATTGATGCGTCATCCAAGGCTTGCAAAACTTGATAAGATTGGTCTCACTATAGATTTGGTTGCTAGGATTTCAATTTGCAAATATTTCTTACTAAAATTTTGGTTGTTTGTGCCTTGGAAGGAAGATAAGAACAAAGGTCATTGGAGTATGAAATTGTTCAGGTTTGCTATTATTCGATTGTGGACCTAGCTTTGATATGGGCAAAGGAGCAAAAATGCCTATGATCTTTTCCAAAGAGAGCTACCAACACCATGTAAAAATTATTGGTTCAAAAATGCCTATCAAGATTGTAAAGGGGTCCAAAACTACAACTTCCGTCAAAGTGGCCAAACAAACGTTATATTATAAGCTGTGGGTCCCACGATTTATCCAAATATCTTCCACCATGTTATTTTGGTTATAGGACATGGCAGGCTTTACTCTTTTCACCCAACTTCAACCCTTTTGAATTTTTCTTTGACGCTACCTGCCTACCTCCGACAACGTCGAGCGGTGCACCGACGACAGCATCGACAACCAACCTTCATCTTCAATGACGCAAGAACGGCTTTTGTCTTCTTCGCTTCTTCCTCCAACAACACACCAAGCCAGCAAACCTTCTTCTCCATTTCCCCTTTGTAACTGTTGAAGCAAGTTCGTCAATCAAAAACGCCACTTTCTGAGTTAGAGACAATAGTATCATGGTAGCGCAATGTATATTTTATTTTCAAAATTAAACCAACGATGACTTTAATTAAATAATCTAAAGATTGAAAAAATTTGCTTAATTTCATGTAGCATCGCACTTCCAATAAGGAGGAAAAGTGGCCAAAACAAATGTGAAAGAAAGAAAGCAAGAAATGGCGGAAGCACCAAAAGGTGGCCGACTAAGATAATGGTTCAAAAGGCCAAGTTCCAAAACAAATGTGAAAGAAAGAAAGCAAGAAATGGCGGAAGCACCAAAAGGTGGCCGACTAAGATAATGGTTTAAAAGGCCAAGTTAGATGTGTCCGATCTGAAAGACAAGAGTGTCGACCTTCAACCTTAGGCAAAGCACTCTACAGCAGGTAAAATCCATGCAACCACAAACAGATCCATTGAAGAAGAGAAAAACATATGAGTATAAAGAATACTGAAGAAACAGAAATGGTGACGAACGGTAACCACAATGAGTAGTGCCGGAGTTGAGATCTCACAACGGCAGGTTGATCCCGAAAACTCTCTTTGACTTCTATAGAACACTACCGATGAAGAAGATCCAGGCAATCTGTAACCCCCTTCATGACATAGGCTGAGATTAGTTTATAAATATGTAATTATGTGAAATTAGAGACTGTAAGATGATTTGAGACTTAGAGAAAATTAAACTTCCCAAAATCAGGGTTTACAAAACTTTTACAAAACCTGTTCACAATGGTCTCATATTCACATTTCAATACATAAATGGTTTGTATAGGTTGATTTCATTCATGCATATCAGAGTACAGTATAAATTCCTGACACACTCGGGTTCCATTCATTAATGAAGGGTCTACAAGGCACAACCGCCTATAGAGTTTCCCATAATAAGGGGATTACACAAATACTATCCAATATGTACATGTAATACCCAACAAAATATATCCAAATAATTTACAAAATAATAACCAATTTTCCAAAATAAAACTCCTAGCCAGGAGCTCTATCCACTCTTCGTCGCCTGCTTTCCCTTGGATCCTTCAGCCCTATCTAAAATTTGTGTTTTTAGGAGAGTGAGATTCTAAAGAATCCCTGTAGTAACAAACTACTCATAATATGCACAACATCCAAGCATGAAAGTAAATCATCTATACAATACACAGCAATCCCAACAATAGTTGCAACGACTGGGTTAGGTATCATGGGCATCGCCCCCATACGACGGCTCAAGCTGAACTGCATGCTGTATTGCACATCCACATGAACATATCACATATATCATCACAGTTGGGATCTATATAAAACATTTCACAACATGCAGCCCACGAGCTAAATACTTAAACAGGAATCCACGATTCCATAATGCAACCTCGGCACTTACAGAGGCAGATGCAACGGCCAGGGTAGGTATCATGAGCATTGCCCCCTATGGCAGCTCACGATGAACTGCTCGCGTTGTAATGCCCTATGGCCGATAACACATTCGCAATGATAAACATGCATACCAAGTATCATACACAACATGAGAGAACAGTCACTACCTTGATCCTTCCATGCGTGTCCTAGCACCGGTCTCTCCCGAGTAGGGAAAATATCAAATCCTATATTTATAATTAGGGATGAAGAGTCAATTATCTATTTCAATCCTCAATGACTTCTTAATACTTAATTGGTTATCATTATTGCTCTTTTAGAGTCATTAAATACCCCTAACAAAACTTCTAAAGGGTTGGAAGAACTATCCCAAAGATCCCCTTTTGGAAGCATAAAAACTGATTTTTTCACTGCTGCACTCGAGTGAAGATGGCCTCACTCAAGTGTTGGTACGGGAACTCGAGTGAAGAAGGCCTCACTCAAGTGATGGTACGAACCGCATCTCAAGTGCTAGAAAGTGAGGACAGAAACTGTTTGCCCGAGAGCATAAGAATTTTCAAAGAAGAGGATCACTCGAGTAAAGAAGACCTCACTTGAGTGAGAACTTAATACTCGTAAGTGTTAAAGCGCACTCTTGAATTTTGAACGCGAGTGACAACCCGAGACGAGAGTTCATGGCGTCAAATACACCCGTACTCGAGTGAGAGAAGGCTCACTTGAGTGAGAACCCACAACACTTGCAAGTGAGGCAACACTCTTACCTCTCTCCTGGAAGTGCTACATGAAAACAGAAGGCTAGAAGGGAAAATACACTAACGCACTTGAGTGATCCCACCCTCACTCGAGTGATGTTCATCTCTCACTCGAGTGAACCCACTCTCACTCGAGTGATTTTATCAGAAACCAGAAAACATAGGAAAACTGACAACTCTTCCCAACAATTGCCAAACATACCAAATTTCTAGCTACTCCAACACAAAAACACCCAAGGACTCTAATAGAAACATCAGAATTACCAAATTCCTACTCTATTATCATACTTTAGTTTTGGGCAACATAATCATCCAAACATACCATTCCCATCCCAAATCAATCTATCTATCCAAAACTCATACCAAACACCCATTTATATACCAATAACATGCCAAAAGCCCAATGACTCTCATTTTTGGACTAAAAGCCAAAATTTCTAGAAATTCCAAACAAGACCATTTGGCATAAAACTTAGATAGAAGGATTAGTTTCACTTACCTTATCAACTTTCTCAAAGACACTTCTTGATTCACCAACCTCCAAAGTTTCGGGTGGTCTTGAATCAACACTAATGGCCAAACTATAAACACCAAAATGAAGCTCTCACTCCAAGGATCAACATTAATAAAGTGAGTTTTGGCATTAGAGGGCATTTACTCACCTTAGATCAAGCTTTTCCTTCTTCCCTTTCCCTCAACAATGGCGCCGGATCATAAGAGAGAAGAGAGAGATGAGATGAGGAGTGTTGGAGAAGATGGAGAAATCATCACCTCCCTATGCCCATACCATTTCAGCGGAAAGAAGGGAAGTGGAGAGAGAGAAAATGATTTAATATGCCTATTTGACTTTTCTCCTCTCTCTTTTTTCATATAAGCTTGCCATATGTCACACTATCATTGGCTCCCAAAAGTAAACAACCACTTAGCTTCTCTAATCCCTCCATTAGCCATATAAACACATTTCTCATTCTTCTTAGTTAGTAATTAATTTCTCCCTTAATCACTAACTTATGGCCAATAATTCCATTCTTCCAATTTTTTTCCACCAATTATGACACATTAATTAATATTGCCATAAAACACATAATAATTCCAACTAAATTCATAATTATCCACAATAATCATGATTAGCCCTTAATCAAAAAGTGGGACATTACACAACCCACGGCAACTACAGCGAGTGGCAGCGGATCTGAGATCTGAGAACACGACAATGCCGACCAAGCAGATCCCGGCGACCTACAACAACCACAGTGACCTTCGGCTGATACCTCAAGACCGTCGTTTGACCCATTTTTTTCCATCTATGGTCATATTCTTTAAACACACTTCACCGTGGGCCAAAAAAAAACCTTGGCCAGTTCACCGTACATGTCATCAGATTTGGTCAATTTTTTGAAACAAACGGTCAACGTACATCCAAGTGATTGGTGTGACATTTAAGCTCCGTTTTTTAATTTATATAGGCATTTTTTAACCAAAAATTTTTACATGGTGCTAGTAGCTCTTTTTGAGAAAGATCATAGGCATTTTTGCTCCTTTGTCCTTGATTATATATATGGATTATATTTGTTTGACTTCTATCGGATGATTCTTTCTTTTCATTCCGTTTAAGATTATTCTTCCGCCTTATCCTTCTCTCCCCCGATGGCTTCAACTTCACTATTCTTAGTCCATATATTCTAAATCCAGCCACATCTCATGAGATTTTGAGATCTAGTCAAGTGTGGATTTAATTTGCTTGTTGGTTCACTGCTCTCGGCCTCTATAATTTTTTTGTTTTGAACTTGGGCAATGTTTTTAATTTTTCAGATGTTCCTCATTATTTTTTTCTCCTGATTGTAAATATGGTCTTGGGTTGATTTTTCCAGATTGGTTCATTTTATCAGCAATCTAAGCGATGGTAGAATCTTCGTTAGATCATGGGTCATGCTTTTTTTTGTCTTTTACTTTGCATATCAGATCAAGAAAGAATTTAGTCACCTATGATGCTTCCTATCAGCCCCTTGTGATTGTTGTTATTCTCCTTCCTTGTTATTTTTTTAGTTCTTTATTTTCAAGATGGTTTCTTCTTTTGTGTTTGTTTGTTGATTATTTGGGTTGCTTGAAGATGGTGTCTTCTAGTTTCTTATTTTCTGGGTTTGTTCAAACTCTGGAAGAGAAGGGTGATGATGAGATGCCATGTGGATGCCACATAGGCATAAATTGGTCAAATGGGATTTAACGGTCAAAATTAACTATTGGTAATAGTTAGGGTCACATTGCACCAATTTTGATACTTCCAGGGCAATAATGCTCCATAAAAAACTTCCGAGGCAACATTGCTCTTTTTGGACAACTTCCGGGGCAAAAATGGATATTAACCCTTTTTAATATTACCCTTGTTGCAATTTTTAGGAAACCTCAATTGCAATTTATTTGAAAAGAAATTTAAAATTTGATGCATTTTTTGTGATGCTCTTAAATAAAAATAAAATTTTAAAATTTATTTTCAATAAAATTACCTTTTTAACCTTAGAAGGTGAGCCTTTACGCGATAAGGTTACTGCTATATGACCTGGAGATCACAAATTCAAAACTTAGAGACAATCTCTCTGATTATGGGGGTAAAGTTGTATACACACTACTACAGATTTGTCAATATTTTAAGGTTATTTTTACCTATATTTAATGATTTTCAACCGTTAAATATCTTAGTGCTAAATATTTATATTTAACGGTTTTTAACTATTAAATATAGGGTAATATATTTCACGGTTGTCTAAATATAATCGTTATTTATAGAGCATCATAGTTCACAACTTTTAGTAATAACTATTACTTATGGCAAACTATATTCAATAGTTGTTCACTAAAAACCATGAAATATATTACAAAATATATTACAGTTCATATGATGAACAGTTAAGTATTTGACACCAATTTTGGTCATTAGTAAAGTGTGTATTTAACTGTTGTTGGTAATTAACCATAAAATATATGTATATATTTAATATTTGTTTGCAAAAATCATAATATACATGTCAATATATGATTGTTATTAAATAATAACTGTGAAGTGTTGTGGACAATTGTTTAAGAAAAATTGGGGTTTATTTTCGATAAACCCCCATATGCATATTACATACATATATAGAAACAAAATATATCCATTACCAATCATAAAAAAGTATGTACATTACAAAAACAAATTAAACAGATCCATTCCAATCATCAAAAAGTACATATACATAAATACCTATACATTACAAAAACCAAAAGCTAATCCAAATTACCAACCAAAAGCAAATCAGTTAGAGCAAAAGAGAAAACAAAAGCAGGAACCAAAACAGAAGTCAAAACCAAATCTAAACTAGCTAAACTAAGAACCTAACATACACTTAAACAAAAAAAGGGTACTCTATAGCAAACTCCCTCATGCTCCAATCCATTGACGATAAACAGTCATAGCCAGCTCTTCTATGACTTCTTCAAATTGTTCAAGCAAATATTACTCACAATAATGGTCCTTAAAGTACTGCATGTAAAAAAATTATGTTAATATATGTGACTTAACTTTTAATTTAACTTAAACACACATACATACATATATATACATACCTTAGAGTTAATTACGCCGAGATTGTGGGTGACTATGTCCTTTATGAACTTCATGACACAGTACCCATAATAAGAGCTCTTATCTGGTTGCCATAGACCTATAAAAAACAAATGAAATATATCAATCTAAGACAAAAAACCAACTCTGACAAGTCTAACACAAAATGGTAAGTATTGGTGAATTACCACTACTTTCTTCCATTTGTAAGCGGATGCAATGCCTTTGCCATGTAATGCGGGGCTACTAGAGCCTTTATCTATGGCATAATAGTAAACAAATCTGACAAGATCACAATAAAAAATTAAAACACCAAATTTATAATAAACTCTGATAGGACAATAAGAAATTAAAGTACCAAATTTAAATTCATAAACTTACTTGTTGAAAACCTTAACCATCTATAGTTGATTGTCCACATCCCCATGAACTGAATCAAAGTGCTAAATCCTTTGCTTGAAGGGATTTAACACGATGAGGAGCCAATGACCCCTAAGTACAATAAACATAATGAGAACAAAACTACTTAATTAACAAACACTTTAATGAAGTAGTATACTTACCCCTAGTAGTACGGCACCAAGAAAAATAAATAAAGCACAAGCTTTCGACATGAGTCATAATGCCTCAGGTATAGTATGAGAGGGGAATGTGCAGTTATTGTTGGCACTGGGGTGTGAGCCATTCCTTGCTTCCCCACTGGGTTTGGGCTTATGAACTGATCAATAATTGCTTGTTGTGCTCGAACTTGCTACTTCAGCTTCTCGGTCATCTCTATATACTGTTGAAGCTTCTAATCAGACACCATTGTCAGCTCTTCTACTTCCCAAAGAATTCTTTTTTGTTAACTTCATAGTTAATACCACTCAAAAGACCAATGTCGTCAAGACCAAGTGCCTGTTCCAAGACATCTACATCCCCAGGAAGCTCGCCTCATTCTAATTCTTAACTCATGGTCCCCTATAGCAAAATGAAAGGTTAAATATCTTTTTATATAAAAAATTATATTATAATTAAATCAAAATCATCAGTACTTACCATTCTTGAGATAACCTCCTACACGCGAGGATTGTCAATGTTACTCTCTTTGTTTTGCTTCACAACAGCCTACAACACTCTACGGTTGATAGTGACATCCGATCCTGACCCCTACTTCTCTATCAACTGCTGTTCGATGTTCGCATTCCCCATACGACCTCCACAATACGGGTATTTGTTGTTCTTCACCTTCTCATAGTTTTCCATGCTTAATTCTTATAAAAAGAAACAACAAAGATGTCAGAGTTATACATTAATACAGAAGTACTATTAACTTTTTATTCCTTTAAATTTAATTTACCTAGAACACTCTAGAGCATCATGATTGTACAAAAGCAGCCCATTCGGGTTATTTGACAACTTCCTTTAGTAGCGTCAGAACCACCAACTCATCTACAACTTTGGGGCCCAACAAATATTTTTTTGTCATAAATGATCGGAACAAGTACCATACTTTGCCAGCCTTCCTTGAGCACATAATCCTTCTTCTCCTCATCTATATGGAATACATACTACAAAACATACAAATCATTGTTTGTTTTAGATATACTGGTTAACAAGATATTATTACCTATGTAGCATCATGTATTACCTATATTTCATCTTAGATAGCCCTCCTCATTGACTCAGTTGTCTTCTTTCAGTTCTTCAAAGTGATAGGTGTTAGTGTAATGGTTTCACCCAAGAGGGGGGGTGAATTGGGTGATACAAAAAGTTAAAACATAATAATTAAAATACTTAATTAAACATATTAGAGTTGGAGAAATATCACTGAAGTGTACACTGGGCTTTATACTAGTTTGGTCTCAACAACTTGACCTATATCCAGTCCTTAGAGCACCTCTAAGATTTTTACTCTTCTCCTAAGATTTGATGGATTCTTGGCACCATAATACAAGTAAGCTCCTTAATAGAACACTCACTCCCCCTTATACTTTGTAAATTGATCCCACTCAAGATCCCACTACCATAAGAATCACTTTACAAGTAATAAATGAAGGTATTTAAAAACTCTATCAAAGAGTAGAAAGATGAAAACTGAGAACTAGTAAGAATTGCAGAAAATATCAAAATATCATAATATCAAACAGAAAAACATAGCACTTAATGAACAGAAATAATTTTGTTGTTGGTTAGTTGCTCCGTCTTGAATGCTTTTGTATTTATAGGTAGAATGTGTTTAAAGATCATTACGAGCATTTAAATTTATTTGTTAGAGAGCAATTGTAGGCATTGATAAAAGAGAGTGTTTCCGTCACTTCTCTCTACTACACATTTAATGCTTCTGTCAGATTTTTGCTTTTTGAGATTTTGAAGTTAATCCTTTGTTCAAGCACTTGAAACTTGCTCACTAATGATATTAGTAATAACCACGAATAAAATAGAAATTCATGAAGCAAATCAAAATGTGAAGTGAGTGTATTGAAATTTTTGAGATGATGGTTTTTGGTTTCTAATAACATCACTCGAGTGAGTCTAATAATCACTTCAAGAGATTTCCCATAACTCGAGTGTTCATTTCTGTCACTCGAGTGTTCTTGGTGATCTTGCACTCTCAAGATTATCAAGGAACTTGGTGGTGATGATTTTGAAAAAAGAGCGTCACTTGAATGCTTAGAACCATCACTCAAGTGATCTTCTAGTGTTTGAAAAGTTTAACAGTTTACTACCGAGTGCCTAAGAGATAATATTATCACTTTCAGGTCACTTGTAAAATCACTCGAGTGACCTTCAATGAAAATCACATCACTTCAAGTGATCCTATGAGTGACTTTTAGAAAGTGTGGCATGAAAGTGTGGCATCACTCGAGTAAACTTCCATATCACTCGAGTGATCTACTAGTTCATTTGAGAGTGCTTTTCAGAAATCTGTATCACTAAGTGATTTTCCATTCACTAGAGTGACCTGGCTTTTATCACATATCACTCAAGTGATCTCTCTTCATCACTCGAGTGATCTATCATTGATCACTTATCACTCTAGTGATTCTTCTAATCACTCGAGTGATCTATATTATTAGATCACTATCACTGTAAGAAATTGAAACATCACTCTAGTGATCTACCTTTGGTCACATATTACTCGAGTGATTCTTATAATCGCTTGAGTGATCTGTGTTATCATATCACTATTACCTCCAACATCACTAAAGTGCTTACCAATCACTCGAGTGATTCTGTTGGCTTAGTGAATTATCTTTCAATCCTTCTGGTAGTCACCTGCAAGTAGTTTCATCACTCTAGTGCTTAGCCATTCACTTGAGTGATTTGACTTAAGTAAATCTTTCACATAGTTTGATCATCATGGAGTGACTTGGAGTTTTCTTGAGAGTGAAGCAACATCACTCAAGTGCTCAGATAGATCACTCAAGTGATCTCCTTTGGTGACTTTGAGTTCAAATTCACGTTTAAGTAGTTCACCTTGGATTTCAATCTTTTCTTTTCAAAAAGATTAAACATTATTTAAGTCTAATGAATTAAGGTTTGTTATCATCAAAACATTATGAGAACTAACAATAGGAACATTACTTTTTGTTGTATATCCGAGGTAGCTACGAATTTGTTTGATTTCACAACTTGACCTTTCTTATTCCATCTCATATTAAGTTTCCTCCCCTCTTTCTTTGCTTTCTGGACCTCCTTCATCACAGCAAAACCATTTCTCAATCTCTTTCCTATTATGCTATAAGTTGCGCATCATCATTATGCACACTATAAGGGGTTGGCGGAGGGGGCGACTTGGGTGGAGGGAGCAGCTTGGGTGGCTTGGGTAGAAGGGTTTGGACTCTCAGTACTTAAGCCACTATTGATATCAGATGCCAACATATTAACCTGCAACAAATCATAAAAATAGTATTTAAGTCATTCTGTTGTATTATATTTCTATAAAGTTTCCTTGAACAAGCATAAATCATAATTGATTTAAATAGCATCTAAGTCATTCTCCACCATCAAAATATTATGCAAACACCTTAAAGGCACTCAAAATTAATTCATAGGACAAGCATCTTAATTCCTAAATCAATAACTATAACTTTTAAGCATCCAATCAATATCATGCCTCAAGTTAATCAAAAGTAAACAAAACCATTCCCTTCTCAAGTTTCAAAACACAACTAGCACTTAATCCCTTTCGCACATGCAAACTCATTCAAACATGACAAAATAGCTAACAGAATGAATGCTAGAAACATAATAGAAACATAATAACAGGGAAGCACAATATTACAAACATAAAAACTCATTTTCAAACATGGAAAAAAAAACAAACATAATGGATGATAGGAACCTAAGTGAAACATAATAGCAGGGGAGAATAATATCTCAGACCTACAAACTCAGTTTTAACTGTAAACATAATAAGATCAGGTAAAATTGTCTACCACAATAAGTTTTACTCAGGAAAGTAAGCCACATAAACCAAACAAAGGAAATTACAAAGGGCAATCTTCAGTTTCAAAGATAGTAAGGGCAATCTTCAGTTTCAAAGATAGTAAGGGCAATCTTCAGTTTTAGAGAACACTATACCAAGAACCCATCCCACAAGCATAGAGCATCAATTTTGTATTATTAACTCCAGTAAAGGAAAGAAATTTCTCACCTTTACATGAATAGACACAAAACTTTCAGAGGTTCAAAGAACACCGAACCCAAAACAAGCCACGAATACCTTCACAAACATCAATAGACATGGGAAGGATGATAATCAAGATTTTAGCAACAATGGAAAGGGAAATAACATTGGGAATGCCAGAAAAGAGTGGTCAAAGCTACTCGATGAGTACGAGAAGAAATAGTGGGAGTTTTGAAATCGCGAGAATAGGGATCAGAAAGTGATTTTTAAAGCGATATATTTGATGGTTTATTTGATAAAAAACCATCATATATTGATAGAGCATATATAACAATGTTTTAGATATAACTGTCAAGTAAAAGATGTGTTTTTTTTTTTAAAAGAAAACTTATATATCACAATGGTCATATAACACTATTAGATATTTTCTCATATACATAAGGGTTGTCTTAAATAACCGTTATATATTTCTTTCCCATAATTTTGCCTATTTATATTTAACGGTTTTATGAAAACAAATTAAGTATAGAACATCAAATATACGCGATTTTATAGTAGTGACATCTATCCCTCCTATACCCTACTTTACAGGAGCCTTGTACACTGGGCTATTCTTTCTACATTTTTAATCTTGTTTGCATAAAATTAATTTGTCAGCCTAATTCTAATTAGTTGTTAAAGATAAGTTATAATAAATACAGCTCGCTCCATGTCTACATCAACTCCCTTAGGTCTAAAAATACCTTTTATTCCACTTCTTATTATAGGTCACCTTCAACCATTTCATGTAGTTAAAACTTTATTTATACTTAAAAATAAAAGGAATTTTTAAACAGGAATCATGTTTATAAAAAAAATATAAATTACATTTTGAGAAGTATAAAAGGAAAATTGTATTGAACTTTAATCATGATAATATTAAAAAAATGTACTACCTCCAAATTCAATCTTTTTTTTTTGGTGATATCCTCCAAATTCAATCATTAATATGAGAACTAGTTGACTAATTTGGTAAGATTAAAAAGTTAAATGAGTTACTTAATTATAACATATATTACATGACCTCTCTAAAATATTTATATATATCATTCAATTATAAATCATTTTATAAGGCAAACAAGTTAGTTTGATGAAAAATAATAAATAAAAATATTTTAAAGTGATTTATTTAACTTTTTTAATCTTCCCAAACTAGTTAACTGAGTTTTATATTAAGGACCGGATATAGTAAGTAATATCAAACTTAGCCACTTGTAGAAGAACTACACAGATTTAGATGATAATGATACCTTCCCCTTCTTTAGTTATTTATTTGCGTCAGCATACCTATAACGCGTCTCTTGCGAAGATCACTACAAAACAACATTAAATTCCTGACAGAATTTGCCACGAAATTTGTTTCAATGCCAAATTCCGATGAAAATCCGTTGGAAAAGTTTTCGACAGAATTTTTTCCTTGGCTAATTTATTCCGTTGCAAATTTCCAATGGCGACGGAAAAATTCCATCGCTAATTCCGTCATAAAAATTAAAAAATTATTATTATTTAATTAAATTTAATTTTTTAAAAAATATCTTTATAAAAATTAAAATTATGATATTATTAGCCATATAAATATTTAAAAATTAGGATTATTACTATCTTTCATCCCTCAAGTTTTTTCTTATTTTGGTTTTAGTTTCTCAAGTTTCTAACCATAAGTTTTGGTCTCTGTAAGGGCAAAATGAATATATAAAAATTTATTTATAAAAAATAAAATTTATTAATATTAATAAAAGAATTATTAGTTAGTAATATTTATTAGTTATTAATTAATTTTAATAAAATTAATTAATTTTAGACACGTGGTAGAGGCTTCTGTTGAAAACTCTGAATTCCGTAGCAAATTCTATCAGAAATTCAGTATTTTTTCGTAGTGGATCACCGTTGCTGCGTGGGAAGCATTCATATTTAATATTTATATACATGAAGCATGGGATTTTAGGAAGCCTTGAAAAATTCAGAATATTATTTTTCTATATTGGGTTAAGGGGCATTTTTACCCCAAAAGTTTTCACCAAGGGGTAATTTTGTCCCAAAATTTTTTCAGGGGGTAATTTTGTCCTGAAAGTGTGAAAAATAAAGCAATTTTCCTTGGTCATTATCTCAATTAATTTTGACCGTTAATTGACTAAATATAATGAGTTGTCAGTCCACATATCATCCACATCATTTTTGTTAATGTTCAAATTTGCACTAGACATTTTAAATCTAATTTTAAAAAAAGAAAAAGTAGATTACATATGGACTTCCGGCACAAATTTATACCTTAAAAAAATGACGTGGAAGACATGTGGACTACTAGCTCAGTTTATTTGGTCGACCAACAGTCTAAATTAATGGGGATAATATTAATGACAAAATTACTCCCTTTTTAACACTTTCCGGATAAAATCGCCCCATAATATGTGTATATATATATATATATATATATATATATATATATATATATATATATATATATATATATATATATATATATATATATATATATATATATATATATATATATATTATGTTGTGAAGCTCAGACCCAGTTATTTAGACTTTTGAGCTGGTTGGAAAGCTTATTATTAAAAGACCTAGTTATTCACTTATTAGGGACTTTTTTAAATTTTTTAAAAGAGTATTGTATATTAACAATGACATTTCAACTAATACTTTTTTTGAGGATCCATCCTTACTAATTAATAATTATATAATTTGAAAGTGAAATAAATCATTTTATCTTTATTTAAAGCAATAAAAAATGAGTTGTGCTCCTACGCTCCAATAGATGTATTATCCTAAAATATTATAAGAAAATTATGTTTTTGAGATAATGATCTTATACTAGTGATTATTAAAACCATTGATCTTGGCCTAGAGCTTTAAAGCTTAATGGATTAGGGATGGATTGGAGGATGGGGATGTAAGGACAAAACAGGTGATTAAGAAACAAGTAATAAATTAAAACTCCATCTTAGCGAGGGTTTTGAACCAAGAAAAAAAGAAAAAAGCGAGGGTCATTTTAATTTCTTCAATTAAGTTATTAATTAATCTTTCTTTTGTTCCGGCTAAAAAAAAAAAAAAAAAATCGTGCTTGTGGTTACCTACTGATGTCAATTGCCTTTGAATCCGTGTAAAGGCATGAGGCAAAATGCCAATTTTTTATGGGAAAAAATTACCTTTGAATTTTACAAAAGACCAGTCAAATTGTGTTTTTTTATTTTTAGTAAAAACGCTATATGCTTCTTGACATTAAATCAAAAGAGTTTAAACTCTAATCTGCAGCCAGTCTCCCGTCCTATTTTTATTTGCTTATTCCACAAATGTTTACGCGTTAGGCCATAAATTTGTATAAACATTACTATTACTAATTAATTAATTACTCCAGTATTATTTAATTAACAAAACATGCTAGTGGTATGGGTAAGCTTATTTAAAATTAACGTACTAAACTACTCTTTATGTCCTAAATGTAAGACCTAGTTTTAGATATAATTTTGGCTCCAAATGTCAGACATTTATATTATAACTAAATAGTTTATTTAAGTTTTTTCATTTCTTCAAATTAAATAAATAAACCTTAATTAAATATCAGAGCAATACTCAATTGAGGTAGTAGTGAAGAGTCTTTGATCTAACCTTAGTTGAATAAGGTGAACTAATCATTAAAATAATATAATTGTAATTAAAATATAAAAAATTCATATATAATTTTAAAAAGCTTAATATTTAAATAAAAAGGAAATAAAGTTATAAATGAATGGAATATTTATATAAAAATTAGCCTAAATTATATATACAAAGTTCCCCCAAACTTTAAGTCAATTGTATATAATCTTAAGATATTTTAAAGTTTAAATTTAACTTCTCTAATCTTTTATTTTGTTACTAAGAATATTTTACTGTTAATTCACCGTCAACTTTTCAACGTTAGTTGGCACATTAAATCAATATTAGACCCCTTGCATCCTACAAGGCATCTTATATGCAATTTAAAAATTTTAGAGTACCCTTATTTCCCCATGCCTTCGCTTGCAACCTGCATCTGCACGCTTTCCTTCCAACTTTCAACTCTTAAGGGAGGAAAAAAAAGGAAGAAAAACCCTCACATTCCGCAGATCATCAAAATTCCTCCATTGTTGCTACGGCCAAGCTCCCTTGCCACTTCCATCATAGTAGGCCACATGTCGCTATGAAATGCCAAGCATATGAAAACAAGTTCAGCCACTTTGTGAAGGGAATAGAGTGTCCAAGCATATTGTGTGGCTCTAAGAAGGGATCTGTGATATCGTTCACATAGTTCCTCCTGATTCTATAAACTGCGTGTGCAGTCAAATTACTCTCCGGTCCTAAATATAATATATAGTTGATTTTATTTGGAGAGATTAAAAAATTAAATATATTACTTAATCATATCATATATTGTGTATCCTTATATTATATATTAGTTTATTAGTTAAATTAATTAGTTTGTAAAAAAAAAATATAAATATAAATACTTTAAAGTAATTTAATTAATTTTTTTAATCTTTCTAAAAAAAAATCAACTTTATCTTATAGTTAGAAACGAATGAGTTAAACCGATCCAAAATTGTAAAAATCGTTTTTATCGGAAAGATGGTAGTTTGGATGATATTGATGGTCCACGTAGCCTGGAGTCTCTTGTGGGGCGATTGAGATGGGTGAAATTTTGTTCATGCCTATTTGCGATCCCCAGATGAAAGTTAATTACTTAAGTATGTGTTTGAAGCAGCTATTCTAAAAATGTTGTTTTTTTAATTTTACTTTTTAAAATCTTGCTTTTAGGTAAAAATCAGATTGTATAATGTAATTTATATTTTAATGGGGTTGTATAAATAACTTTTGTAAAAGTAAAACTTATTTGGATGAACTTGTTTAAAAAATCAGATTGTATAAATGGCTTTTGTGTAAGAGATGGTGGGTGGAAAAATATTTAAAAAAATTAAGTAAATATTTAAAAATTACTTTAAAATATTATGTGCCATTAAAAATTACTTTAAAATATTAAATTTTGAGTGCTCGTTACTACTTACTACTAAAAAAATTTAAGTTAGAAAAAAAAAATTTAGTTAGAAATGTAATATTATAAACAAGGGTAAAAATTTAAGTTAGAGAATATGGTGTTAAAATATATAATTTGATCAAAAAATATTATATAACTAATTAAATCATAAGTTCCGTATAAATTAATCTTTAATCATGTGTCGTGAATATGATTCATATTAATTTAAGATGTGCCAGCATAATTGTTCAGGCTCTTCATCTATTAAAAGCACTCTTGCATTTGTTTCTTCATGATATTTAAATTGCATCAGGTACATTAGATTTTAGAATATTGTTATGCTATATAGACAGCAAAATTTAGGCCATCACATTCAACTTGTGTGAGATCAGATTGATTAATTACAGTTCCACCCAAAAAACATCAAACAAAGCCAAGAGATCAAAGAGAGAATGTCAAACGTTTCAGGCGATGAAGGAAGCTTCTCGTCCGGGAACACAGGAGAAGTAGAAGCTCATGGTAATCAACATGAAAGAGAAACCATGGTGGGTACCACAGATTCAGCTCCCAATTACAATTCTGCAAATCAACCACCAACCAAGAAGAAGAGAAAAAACAGAGCATGTGGTTTTTTTTTTTTTTTTTTATTTCAGTTCATTTACTTCGCTTCCTTTTTCCTCCTCTTTTGATAAAGACGCAAGAAATAACCGAAACCCTAAAGAGGAAAGAGGCGAAACCTTAGCACACTACAGATCACACAACTAGGATAATATCCTCTCCAACCGACGAGTACGACACTTAACAATCCAGAGCAGAAATACAATGGGAAATATGTGATATAGCAGAGGACAGGTCGGCAAAAAATTAAAGTTAACAAGTTTTTTGCCCAAGCCTCAGTTAAACTGAAGGTTTATAACTCTTGCCACGAAAAAAAATACCGCCCGTAGCTGAGAAATCCGATGGGCAGAGCACACTCTCCCTTGCATGAATAGATCGGCCGGCACAACATCGACAACAACACTAGAGCACACTAGAATATAATGCTCCGCTGGACTGACGATGGAGCTTCAGCTGTCACTTCTTTAGACGGCGAGAGAGACACACACAGGTCCGGACAGCACACTCTCCCTTAAGTTAATTGCTTGATACAAGTCTCGACAGCATCTGATATTTTTGAGTCACTGTTCCAATCAAAGATATAGCTAGAGTTGGTTTATACATAGCCTTTGAATGAAACTCCTCTTATCCTTATCCTTGACATAAGACCTGATTGGAAAGTGAATCTTGATAATAAATGAAAGACTTATTTCTCATATTCATCAATTTTTTCTAAATTATCCTTCTTGATACTCCCTCAAATAGGAGAGAGGAAGGATACTAAAGAAGATAATTAAGGTATTAGGGGGAATATATGTCATATTTATTATATAATTAACTAACTTATCTAATTTCCTTAATCTAATCAAATTGGTTAAATAGATCTTATATTAAGGACCAAATGATCAAACCATAGCATTCATAATAAAATTATTCATTAAAATAAATAATTTATAAGACATGATAGATATATGGGCACCATAACATGACATTTAAAACATAGAACTGAGATAATTTAATAGCTAATACATTAAATCACCAACCAACAAGGGTCTGAACTGAAGACAAATTCCTATCACAATGATGAACAAATAGACATCACAGAATGTACTCAAATAGGCATTTAAGAAAAAAAACACAGAACAGAGCTACTTCAATTAGTTCAGACACTAAAATCATAAACCAACAAGGAGATTTTTGACCCTATGTTTTCTGCTGCATGTACACAAGAACAGATTCTACTGACAGCAACAAGTTCTCACTACACAACATCATTCGCTGCTTGGCGAAGGAGTATAACGCAGGTGTTGCTCATAGAAATTGATCAGCTGCAACAAAAAAAAACAAAAAAAAAAACGGTCATTAGATGCCAATGGGAAGCATATCCTCTCTTTTTCCTTTTTCTCATTTTCTCTTAGTATGTCATATCTACCGTTGGATTAAAAAATGGATAGTTTAGATTTAATATTTTATAAAATTAATATAATAAAATATTGAATGAGGTAATTTAAAATGTTAAATCTGAACCATCCATTTTTTTAATGTATGGGTGGAATATGGGATACTGAGAAGTTAAAAAAGTGGAAAAGGAGATAGCCCAAACCCGATGCATTGAAAGGAAAACAAATTTTTGCAAGTCTTTAAAACTGTGCAACATTAATAAGCCAAGATTCCACATAACAGCCTGCATCTAGATGACAAATTACCAGATTTGGATAGTTCAACTTGAGATATTTATTATCCACCATCACTTTGGCTCCATCATTTCTGGACAAAAAAACAAGAAAAGGCGATTGTGAAGCAGCATACAACATAATCCAGTTCACTCCTTAGAAAGGAGGTTAAATGAGTACAAATGCCATCTCCAACAAGAATGAATAGAGGATATAAAATCCAAGTCAAAGTAGGAGATAAAAATGGATCAACAAATTCCAAAATTGGGGAGAGGACCAACAAATGGCTTCAAATCAATGAAAGGTTTAAGGAAAAGGGAACCAAAATGCCTCTTCCCCAAGCATTTTACACATCCAAAACCTTGAAAATGTCTCTCCACAAGAAAAGATCACGAACAGACCAACAAATCCCAAAATCAAATAAGCATTGTACTAATTACAACTGTAAACCTATATGCTAAGCCAGCTCAGATTCTTCAAAATGATGGTCCCCAAAGTTCCCGAAAACATGATTAATAGATGCATGGAATCATGGATTATTGTGATTTTATTGAACAAGTAAATTGATTACAACTTATATCTTCAAATGTCAAAAGAATTCAACTGCTTGATTGTCTCCTTCCCAGAGAAATCATGAGTGAAAAATTCTTGATTGAAAGATGCTTTCTTTTTTGGGAAAAAAAAAAGGACAATTGCAGTCCCAAAAAGATAGTGTCAGCATCTGTTGAATAATCTACATCCACATAAACCTATAGGGAACCCAATAAACCCACCCTGTTTAATTCCAAACAAACCACAGGTTTTTCTATTTTTATTCATTGATTCAAACAATCAAACAGTTTGTTACCCAACCAAACAGCTTTAGACAAACCAATAAGACATGACAGTTTGTCACATATTTATGTTGTACAGCAAAATCACTTACAATAAGCGAATCCAAACATCCACTTGGCAACATCCCACACCATGGTTTGCGCAACCCGAGACAAAACTCCTCTCACACACTTACCTCGTAAGTCGTAAAAGCTATTAAAAAAAGCTAATACAAACACACACTAAGACTCTTCAAAGCACAGGTACAAGTATTTATCCTCTATCTGTCCCCCCACCCCAAAAAAAAAGGACACATCAACAATCCAAACTATCAGTTAGTTAATTGTTTAATTCCCTTGCAACTCCTTACTGATCCACTCATAACATTTATCTGTAGAATGTAGAAATTAAAACCTCTTTATACTCCAAGGGACATCCCTTTTTGTATTGAATTAAGCAAAAAATTTGGTGTCCAATTGCACGCTAACATCCAACAAATTGAATATCTGATATACTAATGTAGTTTACATTATATAATTAAAATTGTGAAACTATTATATGGATAAAGATCTGACCAGTTGTCGTGTTAATAACTATAATAAATAATTGTATAAAATTCCTTAATTTAGCAAAACTGGAAATGCTTTCATGTATGCTATGATACTCACCCATCCAGTATGCTCTATTTTGACAAGACTATTAATGTTTTTACTATGTAAAATAGTCTACTGATGTCATTATCAAAGCAGTGGAGGAATAACCCGCACAGGATTAGATACCTTGCAGTTCTAGTAAGTAGTAACCATGGTTACAATACAAGTGATCTTAACCTTCAACAATGTGAGACAGGATACGTGCTAAAAATCAATGAGCTATACAGTTTAATAATTCTAATTACTAATAATTATTCAAAGTGAAAGGTTATTTTCCTTTGGTCATGACTTCACGTATGTTATAGATAAGAGGAAACATACATCCAATAGAACCATTCTTCCTATTCACAAGGTTTCAAACAATCTGAGAAGAATTCTACTGATATTCTGTATCAGCCTAGCAATTACCAGGAAAACTTTAAAAGGATTATCAGAGGTTATAAATGAATAAATTTGGAGTATCAGAGGTTATAAATGAATAAATTTGGAGTAATCAGTTGAACAACTAACCTCAAAGCCACAAAAGTCACCATAATGTTATGCCCATTGCCATCGGCTATAGAAGCTTGGTAGCCTACTGGCCTTAAAAGCTTGACAATATTACCGTCAGTATCAGCATCATTCAACTTCCTATTACTATTGTTCCCTCCAGGAGCAAGCGTGCCTGTGTACACATGTTCCATTGCATCACTTGACAAGGCCTGTTGAGCATCAACAGGCTCTCCTGACTGAGAATCCGTCTTGAACCTCTTAACAGAACCAGATTTTCTCCTCTTTGCTCCTCGGCAACGACCACTTTGACCCGGTTCTCCAGAATCCGCCTTACATTGACCTCCCATTTGACCATTGCCTGTTGAAGTCTTGGCTTCTTGGGAGTGCCCTGGAACCTTATCCGCATCATTTCCATTGACTGTAATCCCTTTAAGCTCACTAAGCTTTGGGTCATAATCGGGTTCCTCATTCCTTTCAACACTTTTCTTTGAAACATTTGCAAAACCATTTTCAACAGTTCGATTGGCATTTCCACAATTTTCTCCATCATCAGCAAAGATCACAGTATGAGGACAGGCGGGAATATCAGGTGTGCTAGGATCAATGATTTTGAGAGGAGCAGATTGTGCATGTTTATCAGCAAACGGAAGAGAAAAACTCCTGAGACTGTAAGAAGTAGCAGAACGTTCTAGCCTCTTCTTGATTTGAGTGTGTTGAACCACATGGTTGCGCTTGCGCTTCTTATGCTTCCCTGATTTCAAGCTTCATAAACCCAAAAAGAACAACAAACATTTGTCAACCAGCATATTTAACTAGTCCAGCCACTATGTCCATCTAATTTCAAATTAAAATCAACAACAAAAAGGCAAAGCTTATAAATTTATCAGCCATTTTGAGACTCATAAGTTACCTATTCTTGATGCTGCATAATTTTTTTTAAGAAAAGACATGTCTTTCATGCTCTTTCATTTTGTACATAAACATAAAAAGATCATGAAAATAAATGGAAAAAAAAACAAGGGTTTACCTCTTTTCAAAAGCATCAATGACATCAGGAACCGAGTTCAGATTTTCCAGGGGCTCCCAAGTGTTAGCAGACTCAGGCCAATTACTCCTTTGAGGGTTAAAAAAAGAAAAGAAAAGAAAAGAAATTATTGCTTCCCTTCAGTTCCAGATAGACAATGAGAACAAAAAGACAACAAAGTAAGAGGAACACTCACCACTTGACAAGGTACTGGAGCTGACCCTGTACTTGTAACATTTGAACATGAATTAGAACAACGAAAACCCATGGTCAGGAAGAATGGGAAAAGAAAAAAATACCAAAATCACCTCCAATACACTATAAGAAAACCAAACAAAGAAAAAGAAAGTACCCCCATTTCATGGTGAATGAAAGCAAAGGAAACCACAGAAGAAAGAACAACAAAAGAAAGAAAAAGAAACAAACTTTCAACAAGCTACCTTGCGCATCCTTTTTCGACGTATTGCTTCAACCTCATAGAAGTCATCGTCAAGCTTTGGACCCTGACCCTCTTTATCTCCATCCTTCTTCTCTTTCTCCTTCTCATCCTCTTCTTCTTCATCTTCATCTTCTTCCTCCGGTCCTTCTTCATCATCTCCTTCCGATTCTTGCAAAGGGGTCTCTTCTCCTTCTCCCCCTTTCTGCACGAAGCCATCGCTGTTGTCCTTTTCCGCAGAAGGAGCCAGTGAATCAGCAACCCCATTAATGGCAGCTTCACCATCACCAGAAGTACCACCATTAGAAGCATCAATTGGTACCTCCGAACCAGTCTTCTTCTTCGCGCTTCCCTTCATTGTAGCAGAGAAAAATCAAACCTAAAAGAAATCACCTTAAGAGGGAAACGAGAAAGTACAAAAGCTGTGTTTGAGTGGGTATCGTTGGAGTAAATGGCGTCCTCAATGTAAGAAAAACGCCAAAAGGCTCAGAGAGAGTTTGAGCCTACTTCACACTCTAATGACTCGCCCAAGTGAGGACAAACAGTCTATTTATATTTTCCTTACCTCTCTTCCCTTTCTTGGTGTCCTTTGTTTTTATGGTAATTTATTGTATTTTGTTTTCCCTCTCCCATTTTTTCCTTTTTTTTTTATTCATTTGTTCATTTGTTTGTTTGGTTAAATTGTTGTTGTCATGAGCTGAATATTATCATGTTAGTCATAAGTCGTGACTCGTGAAGATTAAATTGTAAGAAAATTCATATGGATAAATGTTTTTAAAATTTAATCGATTATTGAATGCTGAAACGGTGTGTACATTTGTAACGAACATAGTTGGGTTCAGTTAATTTATATAATGAAATTAACAAATAAATTTTTTTTTATCTATTTTTAACCAGTTCTTAAATGGCCTAAATTTGATGGCGTTTTGCATTAAATTACAATTCATCTCACCAATCAATGAATCATCACGTCCCATCTGAATTTAACAACATTATTATAGTTAATTCTCTGTATCTTCATAAGCTGGGGGGATCTCCGCGTGAATCTAATAAATTTTCAAATTCGTGTGGACAACCATGTTGTTATTAGCCAACGTGTCTTGATAGTGATGAGGAAGCCTTTAAACTTGATCTTTCCATAAGGATTAATGTATAGATTGGCTCAAGAAGTTTTCAATTAGGAGCGACAGATATTTGGAGATTTTTTAGGGTTTTATATAAGACCCTGCCTTACATACCACTTATTATCGATCTTAATTAGAGTAGTAATGAGCAGTTTAGTGGCAACACAGGAATAACATGAATATACTGATAATATGTGCATGATTACAGAAACTCCCCGTAAGGATTGTATATAACAATTACAAATTATGCAGCCGCATAGAGCTACTAGAGTGTCAGAACCAGTTCCAGTGAAACGCAAACACATTCCTGTCTTTATTCCACCACTGCATTCCCCTTATTCGAATCTCTTCTGTCTTCACTTGTCTAAATTGTTAGAAGGGGAGGGTGAGATTTGAGAGAATCTCAGTAGAAAACAGTACCAATATGCATACAGGATAAGTGCTTAATGGATGAGATGCTTGCATTACATAAACTTATGCTAACACAATGACATATATCCATGCTCAGTATTTCAATCAATTTACCTATGGCCATAGCATAAATAGAAACAGAGCTTCAATAATTCATGTATGTTTCACATAATCAAGCAAAACAATAACATGCATACACCAGCACAAATATTAAATACACACAGGAAAGGTAAGTTCCCTACCTTAACCCTTTTGGCTCCTTAGGTAGGCTCCTTAAACTTCGTGCCTCAATAAGTGTGCCAACCCCTTGAACTCTCAACTCGATCATAAAATATCAAATGTATAAAAATTAGGTTAAAACTCATTCATGTATCAGTTTAGGCACTTCCATAGTGTTTATAGTGGTTATATAAGCCTATTGTGAAAATTTACCCAAATGCCCCTAGGGACCAAACTCGATCCGACCGTACTTTTTTCAAAATTTTAACTTGGGCTATTTTGACATATTGTTGCTCAAGGAATTCATTTCTGGACTCAAAAATATCAAATTTTCTACCAAAAGATAAGAATGCCCTTGGCAGCCCTTATTTCAGGTTTCAGAGCATTTTGGTCATTATGTTTTTTAGGGTTTTTCCAAAAAAGAGATCAAATGTAACCCCACCTAATTTTTCTTCTTGAACACAATGAAATCATCAAATTATCAAAAATCCAGCCCTAACCCTTCCAAACAACCCTGGCCGAAACCTACAATTCTTTGGGGAAAATTGGAGTTTTTCACTTTTGACTCCGTAGACTTGCTCCTTTTTACTTCTAATCACTTTATTAACTATTTAATTACATTATAACCACCATTTAGGCCCAATTTTGGCAACATAACTCCTAGGGCTGAATGTCTCCTAAATTTACAATCATAGCAAATTATCCAGAAATTCATCAATTAAATTACTCACGACAGCCAAAACAACCAATATTTAAAATTTAGGAAGTTACATTTGCTTCCTTCTGGCTCTTCCTTTCTTGACCAAACCCTAGCCTCCCAAAAACTCCAAATTTATGTTTCAAACACCTTAAATCATATGGAAAGCAAGCTTAGGAGAAGGATTACTCAGGTTAGGAGCTAATTCACCAAAAAAATCAAGCTTACCTGATGAAATTTCTCCTCATTCTCTCTAAAATTCTCACAAGCTCTCTCTTTCTTCTTTGTGTACAAAACCGTCGGTTTAGAGGAGGGAAGAAGATGAGGAAGTGTTTTATAATATCATGCTTATGTCATCCTTATCTTGCTTATGTCAAAATTTCTAATTTCCAAAAATCAAATGTTAACATTTGTGTACAAAAACTTTATGTACATATAATGTTGTCGCAAGCCCATTTAGCATGCAACTAACATTTCCCTCTTCTTGTTACATGTAATGACATCCCAAGGGTCCTTCCTTTTGGTCTAAATTGGCTTCATAACATTG
This sequence comes from Inga laurina, assembly GCA_963855925.1. Classification (NCBI taxonomy): domain Eukaryota; kingdom Viridiplantae; phylum Streptophyta; class Magnoliopsida; order Fabales; family Fabaceae; genus Inga; species Inga laurina. Next base: position 36,002,290 of record OY979711.1, read on the forward strand.
CTCAAGTCACATGCATACATGTGTCACAATTTTTCAATTTTCGGATTTAATTGAAAATTCTGGTAAATTTTCTGCCTAAACTTTGAAAAATCATAACTTAATTTGCAGACCTTGAATTGGAGTGATTCCAAATGCTATAAAACCCTTATTGAGTCTATTTTTAAGAAAAAATTTACCATTTTCCCAAGTAGAAGCATAAAATTCCCAGAACTAAATTCTTTGGATGCTATTCCAGAAAACGAACAATTTTTTTGAGCCAACTTAAAAAATTCATAACTTTTGGTATACATCTCTAAAAATTACCCATTACCTATCAAATTAACGCTTAGGATGTCTATGTCAATCTTGTAAAATTTTATAATTTTTAAACATCATTTGTTCATTCAATTTCATATGACAATCTTGCCACCTTACATAAAATTTTCACTGGCAGCATAATCAAATTGTCCAAGATTCACCCTTCTATTGCATTAAATGCCACAAATGTTTACAAGGCATATTGGGGAATAAAATTTGGGGAGTTACATTTAATGTTACCCTGAACTTTTTTTGAATCGTATCAATGTTATCCCAGCCGTTATCCACTTTAAGTTTAACTGTTAGTTGATCAAGTACGAATTTACCTGAAAGTTTTCACTCAGGGACACGGGATATCTAAAAGGTTTTTTTGGTTTAATGTTGCCCTAAAAAATTTCAAATTGTAATAATTTTGTCTTACCTTTAAATAATGTTATTTTTTATCGTCAAACACTACACCAAGCCAACTCCAATTTGTGCCATTATAGCTGTTAATATATCACTAAATCACCTAACATATTACAAGTCTGATTTATTATTAATAAGAACCATAACATCATTTATCCCACAAAAGAACAACTCTTCCTATGTTTTTGTTAATTTGATCACTTTATTCACACTTTTAACGAAGGGAAATATAGTCCTTTATTACAGAAATTATAAGCCCTTTAAGAAAGAATCAGCGGATGGAAGAGTTGTTCACTAGAAAGTAACAAAAAAGAATATTCAAATATTGAATACAGGGCACATTAGGGGACATTGCCATGAACAAGGCCTCAGTAATCCAGTGATGTTGAGATAGGCGCGGGTACCTCTTTTCACCACAAAAAGATGTTTCCAACTCTTCACTTCACTTGGCGGTCACACTACTTGTTTGGCACCCTGACATTCTTGTTACACTATAAAAAAACATGAATTTTTTGACAAAATTTCTGATGGAATTTAATACTATCAAAAAATTGTTGGAAAATTTTGCCTCGCAAAATTTTCCATGGAAAATATTCCGTTGGAAATTTTGACTTTTGACACTGAATTTCAGTCAGAAATTTCCGACGGAATTTCATTCAGTCAGAAAATTGCGAGGGAATTTAATTGCTTCGGAAATTCCACAAGGGCATTTCCGATGGAATTTAATTCCGTCGGAAATTCCCTCTCAAAATTTTAAAATATTATTTTTTAATTATTTAATATTTTAAAGTTAAATTTAATTTTAAAAAATTATTTTTATAAAATTTATTATTTTAATTTAATTTTTAAATTTATTTTTAATTATTATTTTCTAATTTCTAAAATATTTTTAATTTTCAATAATAGGTTTTGGTCCTTGTAGGGGCAAAAAAGTTATTAGTTATTAATTAATATTAGTAAATAAAATATGAGTTAATAATTATTTATTAGTTATTAATTAATGTTAATAAAAATTTAAGTTTAGAAATTAAAAAAATATAGTAATATGATTATATATATATATATATAATTAAGTGCAATAATAGAACGCCAAAGTAGTTGAGCTCATCCGGTAAGGCATCGCGTGTGTACGGAGAGGTCGTGGGTTCGAACCAAAGAGGGGCAAGTTGAGTTGAATTTTCAGGAAAAAGGAGGTTGCGACACGTGGTGGATTTGGGGGCTAGCGACAAGGTAGACACCGCCGGAGCTGCCACACGCTGCCGACGGCGATGATGGGGCAGTCACCGGAGTTGCCACATGGCTTTTTAAAGTTTAAAAAATAAAAAATATGTTTGCGACGGAATTTTTGATGGAATTAATTCTGTCGGAAGTTGTGAGGGAGTTTCCGACAGAATTAAATTCCATTGAAAGTTGTGACGGAAATAAATTCCATCAGAAAATCCGCTAGAAATTTTTGACGGAATCTAAATTCCGTCGGAAATTTGTTTGTCATGCTATTATTATCAACGGAATCTGTTCCGTCGGAAATCAATTTCAGTCAGAAATTCGTCGAAAATTCCATCAGAAACTCAAATTCCGTTGGAAATTCAATGTTTTTTTGTAGTGTTAAAAGTCAGGGAGAAAGTCATTGAAGCATAGAGGGATGCATTATTTTAAAATTTTTTCCTTATTTATTTATTTATATATGTACATAAAACTAACGGTGTTGTGTAAATACCAATGAGATCCAAGCACGTCGGCAAACGACAATTAAGAAAAATGCAATCTCAACAAGCGAATAAGAAAGTGTGTGCCTTTGAATGGTTTGTATACTTAAGGGCTATGGTTTGGTGGCATGGTGGGATGAAGATCACGTGCACTCACAAAGGCGATCAACGTAAATAGCATAAAAATGAAGAAAAGAGTAGGGTTCATGCAAGGTTTGGTTGAAAATGATTATTCAGTTTAGAGAAGAGAGAAATATTGCAAATGAAATTAGATGCGCCTAATGAAAAATGAAAGGGCACGAGGTTTCAAATGCTATTTAAATGAGACTACTCATCGGTTACTAACAAGTATGACATAGCACTACTTAAAAACAACTTATTACCAATGGAATTTACAATAGATTAGGGATAAAAGGGGTACTAGCAGGATTTCAATTTCGTCACAAATTACCAACAAAAAATTCCTTTGGTAATTTATTGATAGAATTTTCTATAAGTAATTAATTATTTTTTAATTAAAAAATCCACATGGCACCCTCCAAAACTACAGCATGTCAACTCCAGCCATTGTCACGTGTCCTTCACCACTGGTAGGCCTATCACCGCCACGTCAGCTCCATATGGCTTGACACCTCGTGTCCAAGGTAGCGCCTTGTCCACATCGCATATTGGTTGCATTTTGTGACAAATAAATATTTGAACCCTCAACTTTGCACGCGTGTGCTAATGCATTTTCCATTTGAATTGTTAAATATAAACTTCATATATTTGACGGTTGATTTTGACAACCCATCAAATAGTTATTAATTTCTTAAATTTTTAAAAAAACAATGGTTTGATGGTTGTTTTAAATAACAGTCATATTGTATTAGCTTATATTTATTTGATAGTCAACATAATAATACTAATTAAATAGGCCTTGCTCAACCTTTGCCTCACATTACTTGACACTTTTGTATTTAACCAGCAAGTATTAGTTATCAAATATCATCAAATATGTAGTCATGAAATTAGAGCGAAATCAGTAAAATCGTTGTGTGGATCTCTCTAATATATACTTGTTACACCCTGTTTTTGAGTTTTTAGTTTTGTTTCAATATTATTGGTAGTCCTTATAGTTTAATCAAAGTTTGATTTTAGATCCTGTAGTTTTAAATCGTTGGTTTTGATCTTTATAGTTTCATAAGAATTGGTTTGAGTTTAGTGATTGGTCCCTTAGTTTATAATGAGTTTTGGATTTGGTTTCTATATTTAAACTCATATCAAGTCTTTAGAAAACTATAGGGAGCAAAACCAATAATTTGAAACAACAAAGACTAAAATTAAAATTTCATCAAACTGTAAGGACCAACAATAATATTCACCCAATTTTCATAAACCCCTCTTTGGCATCCAGTCAACTAAGAATATGTACATTCATCAAATATAATCAAATTAAGTTTACTGATGTGATAAAAGTCTTAAAAAGATTTTAACTATTTTAGCCAATTCTTAAAAAACCTAACTTTTGATGGTATTGTGCACTATATTAAGATTCATTTCGTCAATTGAAATTGAATCATGGGAAAATTTCAATTACAGACCTTTGAAGAGAATTAATTTCCATTGACCCCCAAAACATTTTGAAACCTCACTGCAATCCCTGGGGCAAAGTGAAATTAAATTGTGATGGTAAAAGACAAAAATGACCATATCTTAAAGAGGAGAAAAAGGCGATGGTGAAAGAGAGCTTCTAATATGAAACAAAGAGGGGCCATGATTTGTTTCACTCGGAAACCTAGTTCTCTGCGTCGCTGTCGTCGACTCCACCTCCTACTATCCATGCAATGATTGATCAATATTTTGAAATGTTAACCCATGCCATCTCTCCATTTGAATTTGAGTCTTGTGAAAAGTCTGTAGTCGGTGATTGTGGCAGCCAAACTCTCGTTGTCGTTGATTCATGCAAGTAGTCAGAATCACATTGGGGTTGAGGTAACGTCTGAACTTCCTTTTTCAAAGTCCCATCTTCTTCATCTAAACTAGTAAACATTTCTAGTTCACATTGGGTATATATTTTGGTGAAATGGGTATAGAAGGAATGTGTTATTTCATATGGTGCATTGGGTGAAATGCATTTGGATTTTTGGAATGGGTAGCAAGATTGTTGTGGGTTTTGACATTTTGTAATATGTTATAAATGGAAGATCAAGCTCCTATGTTTTCTTGGTACCCTATTAATTTATGTTGTACATATGAATATTCCACTTATTCATGAGGTGTTTGAAACTTGTAAATATGACTCGTTCAACTCCTAGGTTTTCTCATTGATCAATTAATTTGTCTTGTTCATAAGACAATTTCAATTGTTCATAAGGAATTAAATGTTAGATTCCATGTTTTGATGATAACAAAACTTAAGATAGTGTTTTGTAAGAGATACATTGCCTTAAAATAGTTTTTGACATACATAATGGATGTTTACTATGAACTTTTCTAGTTGATCACTCAAGTGATCACTTGAGTAATGTCTTTTCGAAAAGAGCTCATCACTATAGTGCTTACTAGAAGTGTTAAACTATTCACTCTCATGATCACTTAAGTGATGTGCTTATTTGCCATCACTTCTACTTCACCATGGTGACCAAGATAGTAATCTCATTTCAGGAAAAGTACTTTTCTAAAAGATCACTCAAGTGATGTGTTACAAAGTGTATCAATATCAATCCACCATAGTGAATCATCTGGAGATTAGCTTTCTGAAAAGAAATTTCAAAATTTATCACTTGAGTGATGTTTCAAAATCTTCATCACTATCGCTTCACCATGGTGATATGTCCTAGTGATTAGTTCTCTAAAAATATTTTGAAAAGAAGATCACTCGAGTGCCACTCAAGTGATGTACTAAAAATGCATCACTATCATAGCACCATAGTGACTCAGGTAGTGATCAATATTTTTGAAAAAGCTTTAAAGAGAAGATCACTCGAGTGACCACTCGAGTAATGTGTAAAAAGTGCATCACTACTACTGCACCATATGATAATTGCTAGTGACCTTTTTTCTCTTAAAACAAGATGAAGCATGATCCCTCGAGTGACCACTCGAGTGATCTAGTTGCACTCATCTAATTGCACTAATCATTACATATCACCACAGTGAGCTATCTAGTGATCTATTTTCAAATAAAACATGATCACTCAAGTGATCCTATTTACATACATCATTGCCATATCACCACAGTGAGCTAGTCAGTGATATGTTCTATTTTTAAATTCTCTAAGTGAAGATTACTCGAGTGACCACTCAAGTAATGCAGTTCCAAAAAACAGAGCAGCGTCTCAAAAATCTTGATACTCACTCCAATTTATTCTAAATTTAATCAATTTTCTTCCAACTATTCTAACACTAATTATATCAGTATTTTGATCATATTACAAGTGCCTAATCAAGGATTGTCACACTATTAGCAAAAAGCACTTTATGTGTTAGAAGCATTAATTGTTCTGAACCTCAAATTCTTTAAATCCTCTTTGTCTCTAATGGCTAATTCAAAAGGCAAAAGGAATAATATGACACTAGTAGCAATGACCTAATACTCCAACAGCTACATTCAAGAGCAACAGTCATAAAAAATAATCACACTATACATAGAAGATAATTGAAGATGAAGCAATAACAACACTTTGCACAATTACTATTACATTCATCGCTAAGTCTTAAAGTTCAATCTTTGTGTGATTTTGCACTTCAGTGATAATTTATTTACTCTTGTAAGAGACTACCTTAAGCAATTATTACGGTTAAGTTACTCAAGAAAATGGGACCTTGAGAGGGCATTGATTGCAAAGTGTAAGGGGGAGTGAGTGTTCTTTGAAGAAGAACTTTCTTTACTAAGGTACCAAGAGCCTTGTGAATCTTGGAAAGATAATGGAACTCCCAGAAAGGCCTTTTTGAGGATTGGACGTAAGTCAAGTGGTTTGGACCGAACCAGTATAAATCTCTTATATCCACTTTCAATTATATCTCTCTAACTCTCCTTTCTTTATTAAGCTTGTGTTAAGTTGAAATTTTTTTAAAATCACCCAATTCACCTCCCTCTTAGGTGAAATGCTTGAACTAAGATTAAACACTTGAAAATGGGACTTGTTGAAGCTCCTATATTTTCTTATTAACCAATTAATTTGTCTCCTTCTTATGACAATTGCGCTTGTTCATGAGAAGTTAACCACTTGCAAATGGGACTTCAAGTATCTATGTTTTCATGTTAACCAATTGATTTGTGTTGTCTATATGACAATTCCACTTGTTCATGAGGAGTTAAACACTTGAAAATAACACTTTTCAAGCCCCTATGTTTTCTTGACAACCAATTAATTTGTTTTGCTAAATAATTGAAGTTTACATATTAATGATTTGAACAACACAAGATATGACCAGTAGAACAAGTAAGAAATTATTGTTTATCTTCCTTATAGGGTGGGAATATGTGAAAATGGTATATGAAGAACCGAGAAGATTGGTAGCAACAGATTTGTGGTCTGAGACTAATGGGTTTAACATGAAGTTTACAATTAGTTATGCAGAGGAGAGACTACTAAATCTTGTGGATGATGTTGGAGTTGACCAACTAATTGACTACAATACAGGGGAGACACTACTAGATCTTGAAATGGGTTGCAATGTTGTTATTTTGACATTTTGTAATCTCTTGGAAATGGATGAAGAACTTCAAGATGGTACTTAGTGACAAAGAGTCCCAAGTGCCAGGATGAAATTACTAGATCACATATTTAGATGATAATGAGTCTTAGAAAGTCATTACAAAAGTGTTTAAAGATAAGCAAAAGATTTCTGAACAAGCAAGAGATAATTTTTCTAGGACAACCAGTTATATTTATTACTTGAAATGATCAAAGCTTAAAATCTCTTTCAGACTATTATGGTGAAGTTTATGACAAGTATTCTTATCAAAGAATAAGTTTTAAAATAGCTATCACTATAGTTGAAAAACTATGTTTAGAGCAATAAAAATGTTTTATAAAGCGAAATCACTCGAGTAATGTTCCAAGATCACTCGAGTGATAATTTAAAACTTATTACTAGCATACCACTAAAGTGATCTATTCCAATGATGCTACTATGTAAGCTTTTGTAAAACATCACTCGAGTCACCACTCGAGTGATGACTTTAAATCACTTGAGTGATGTGTCAAAGAGCATCACTAGCACAACATTGTAGTGATCCTGAAAGTGATCTCATGTGAAAATTTTTCTAAGTATAAAATCATTTGAGCGACCATTCAAGTGATCCCATTTTTGAGATCACTATAAGAGCACTTGAGCGATACATCAAGATGAAGATCACTAGCAGAGCATGTACTTGAGTGATATATCAAGTGAGCCATTGTAGATTACTCGAGTGTGTTAGTGCAAGCGTTTCACCCAAGAGGGGGGGAGAATTGGGTGATACCAGAAATTTTGTTGCGTATAAGGAAATTGACAGAATATTAAAAACATTTAAGAGTAAGGAGAAATATCACCGTAGTGTACACCGGGACTTATACTAGTTCGGCCACAACTACTTTGACCTACGTCCAGTCCTCAGAGCGTCTCTGAGAGTTTCACTATATTCTCCAAGATTCAGTGGGTTCTTGGCACCTCAGTACATAGCAAGTTCCTACACCTAGACACTCGTTCCCCCTTACATGTTGCAATCAAATCCCCAACTCAAGGTTCCACTACTTTAAGTTGTCTCAATAACAAATATTGAGTTTGAAATGAAACACTCTCTCACAGAGCAAATATATATTCACTGAAGTACAAATGAATGAGTATATGAAAACAAAGCACTAAGTGTATTGATCGATGCGTGATCTCAGTTCGTATCTATTTGTTTTCTCCTCTTTGAATGCTCCATATATATAGATGAGTAGTAGTGTCTATTGGAAGCAATTTCAAACTTGTCCATTAGAGTCGCGCAGCAACGGTTGATTATTCTTCGTATTTGAAAACTATCCGTTGGCGGTAGGTAGCGTTAGGTGAACGTTTGGATTTTTATTTGAATTCTCAAATCTATCATACTCTTTCATTGTTTCTCTGCAAATGAGCTTAGAATACTAATATAATGAAGATTTAATCATATAAATAACAAATCAAGAGATATTCAACCAAAATATAATTTTTGGACTGCCTTACTTGAGTAGCTACTCGAGTGATTTAGTTTGTTACACGAGTGGTCCCTCGAGTAAACATGTGAAAAATATGGCAGTGAGCAAATCAACATTTTGTATCAAGAATTACTCGGGTAAGACATGGAGTGATATATTACAAACCTTGAAAATACCTGATTACTCGAGTGGCTACTTGAGTGGGCATGTCTTTACCTTTAATGGTTACTCGGGTGATCACTGTGGTAAACTGCTTACTCAAGTGGCTACTCGAGTGGGCTGCATATTTCTTCACACCTTACTGGAGTGCTCCCTAGAGTGGCTTTCAAATAGCCCTGCATATTACTGGATTACTCCCTCGAGTAATGACATCAAATTCTTGGCCAAGAGTTTACTATCTGGTTACTCGAGTGGCTACTCGAGTGGTACCTCAAATAACTTTGCAGATTACTCGGGTTGTCCCTCGAGTAATGCTATTTTCTCATTGGTTACTTGAGTGGCTACTCGAGTGATGAACTGCATTTCTTGGCTGAGAGTCATTGAAAGATTTTAGACCTGGTTACTCGAGTGGCTACTCGAGTAATGGTCTATATAACTTTACAGATTACCTGAGTGGTCCCTCGAGTAATGTCATTCAAAATTTGGTAATACGTCACTGGATGAAATTTTGCTTGCTTACTCGAGTAATGGCTTCTGTTATCTGAGTGGTTACTCGACAAGCCTTCTTAAAAATTGTTAATTACTTCCAGTGTTGTCTCCAAGTGATGTTGATTACTTCCAGTGCTGACTCCAAGTGATGCTATGCTACTTTGTTCAAATCCATTTGTTTGTTATTAAATCCTTTCATATTATTGATCCAATCTTTGTTATCATCAAAACATATGGGATCTAACATTCTCCCCCTTTTTGATGATGACAAAACTTGGTGATTTTGAACAAGGTTTTTGAAGTTAAGTTTTCAAACATATGCGTTTCTCAAAAATTCTTTTTCATATGAAATCATTTGTTGAAGTTAAACTTGAAAACTCTTTGAAATAACTTATTGATGATCTTTTCATAGCTTTTGTTCTTATGATTACTTGTTCACCTTGCAACACAATCAAACATTAGTTCCTCATTGCAATATAATTTCAATAAAATGTTAACACAAATGGCATAAGAAATAACTTGCATAATGAGAAATTCAAATACATAATCAAACTTTAAACTTAAAATTTTTCAAGAACAAAAAGAAATAAAGCACCCTAAAACCCTATACACCCAAATCCCAATCTATAGACTCAGCCATTCTTCACAAATTCACTTCAAAATCAATTCAAGTTCTTCTTCCCCTTTTTTTCTTCATCACAAAGGTGGAATCAATCATGAGGAGGAGTATATGGCTTGGCGGCTGAGATGGGATTAACAGAAAAAACCAATGACTCGTATGAACTGTCTGAAGTAGAAGAGTGTGAGGATGATGGTTTAGGGTCAGGAAGGTGCACCGGAGGTGTTTGAAGATCCTCTGGAGGATTTATTGGATGAAGAGAAGTAATTTCTACTTCCTCTGTACCAATAGGTGAAGTAACTAGAACCTCCTCAGTGTGAGTAGGTGAGGCAACTGGAGTAGACACTGAGACAGGCTGAGCTGGCTGAACTGGATTATTAAGGGTGACATGAACCAACTGAAGTGTTTCTCGGTCAGGCAAGGAAAACAAAAGGTTCATGGAGATAGTGATAGGTAATGTAGGAGGAGGAATAGAAGAAGGACCGGCCTCAAAAAGCTTAGGCTCAAAAGATATTGGCTGAGAAGGTCCAGGCTGAGTAGTTGAGACAAGCTCAGGAGGTCTTAACTCAGAATGTGGTCCCTCAAATGGTCTGGGTTCAAAAGGTGACTCTAACTCAGGCATGAAAGAAGGTTGAGAGGTACCAGAGGTAGAGGGGCCAGATGCCATAGCATTAAGTTTAGCTATAATCGACCTCAAAAGCTCACCCTGGGCATGTTGTTCTGCTAACAACTCTTCGTGCCTCTTATCCATCCTTTCCACAAGCTGACCCATCTTGTCATTCATGTGAGTGATCAACTAGGCATTGGTATTTGCAATGTCGATATGAAAATCCTTTAGCATATTTTCCATGAAATGCTGAAGTGTGACATTGAGGAATGAAGGTGAGGATGTAGTGCCAGCTGGGGCATAAGACTGTGTGTCATCCATTCTACTTGTTTCAGTCTCAGTTTTCTTCTTCTTCTTCTTAGGGCCTGACTCCAGAGGACCCTTGAGAGGTATTTCAATATTTAATTTCCCAATTTGGTTCCTCCCAATAGGAGTTATCCTGTCAATTGGTTCTTTAATCTCCAGATACCAAATCTTGTTTTTCTTAAGAATCAAAGATATGAGCTGAGGATATGGCATAGGAGTGGATGACTTCCCTTCAGTCTTGTATTTTTGCATCTCCACAAAAATATATTCTCCCAAGTCTTTTTGCTCTTGGAGAAGAAAAGAAGCAAACAACCTATAGTCCCTTTCAGTGAAATGTGTATAGTTGTTGGATTTGTTTACTAAGGCTCTAGAGTATATGTACCATAGAACCCTGTGGTAGTCACACAAATCACTCGGATTGAAGTTTAGGGGTCCCACTAACTCACCAGGTCTAAGAACATAGAAGATCTGGTTAGGCTCAAGTTTAGAATAGATATCATCAGGGGGATTTTCTATTCCTAACCAAAGATTAATCCTAGAGGGTGAGATGAGGATTCTCTGACCTTTAACTTGTGTTGTCATTTCTTCCTCTACTGATCTTCTAACAAGGTCATTTAGTATTTCAAGATTGCAGTAGAAATGACTAACTACCTTGGTGCAAAAGGGTAATTTAATAGATAACCAAGGCATAAAGGGTTCAAGGTAGGGACTAAGGTTGTACTTCAATACCTCCCGAAGAACTTGGAGATCAATGCAGTGAGTCTTGCACACCTTCCTCCTATAGAAGTGAGTCAGGAACTTCTGAGACTCCTCCAATTTGCTGACATTGAAGCCTTTAGGAGGGAGAGTAAGTTCCTCTTCTGGTACTTCTGGCTTCTTAGAGGATTCCCCTTTCTTTGCTCCGTTAGACTGAAAGGCTTGATCAAGCATGCCTATCATGACATTGGTAAGCCTCTAATCAATCTTTGGCTTTTTCAGAGGTTTTTGAGAGAAAGTGGGAGTATCGGTTGAATCAGAAGGAGGAGGTGATGGTACTTTTGTGCCTTTGCCTCTTTCAGTTGAGACACTCTTCTTAGATTGAGCTCTTGTGACAATGGGCTCTTTGATCACAACCCCTTTCTCTTTCGGCTTAGGCTGAGGGTTGGACTGATTTTTGGCTTTGGATTTCACTGTAAGCTTGCGTTTCTTGGTGGGTGGCTTAGAAGAGAATGGGTCAGATGATTGTTTAGGTTCAAAAGACTCTGAAGGGGTGAGATTTTTGGTTTTAACCATTATGATTTGGAGAAAATAAGATTTTCAGAAAAGAAAAGAGTGACTGTCGAAGGTATAGGGTAGGCGAATCTGAAAAATGTAGCAGGTTTTTGGAGCAATAAATTGCTGGGTTTTGACGAAAATGGAACAAGGAAATGATTGTGAGAAATTTTTGTGAGAGCACTTAGTGAATCACTCAAGGTGATTTTGTGAGAAATGACCGAGTTGCGACTGATAAAGACCTAGGTCCCGACATCACTCGAGGGCTTACTCGAGTGATCATATGAAAAATTTTCAAATACAACAATTTTGAATGCGTACCTGGCATAAATAATATTTTAATTATCCATGTATATTCCCTCAATCATTTGATGGCTCTTTAGAACATATTTGAGTTGAAATTCAGTTGATTTGAAATTTTCTCCCAGGTTTACTCAAGGCCTTACTCGAGTAATATCGAACATCACTTGAGGCCTCCCTCGGGTAAGCTGTCTCTTCACCTTCTAACTATTTATTTTCAACTATTGTGTTGTATTATTTGAAATTAATACTTCACTGGCACATTTCCAAGTTCATTACTCGAGTAGCTATTCGAGTAATGTATCCATTACTTCAAGTTGTCACTCTAGTGAACATTTATTACTTGAAGTTGTCACTCTAGTGATGTATTTATTACTTAAAGTTGTCACTCTAGTGATGCTCATTACTTGAAGTTGACACTCCAATAATGTTGTCCTCTGTTAACCTCTGTTATTCATACCCCAAAACAGAATATTATGATCCTGCAAAAAAAATTGCTAGAATCTCCGATGCTTAAGTTAGTAATCATCAAAACATCAATAAATAATATCATCTAACATTTTGTAAACACTAAATAACTTACAACTCATTGGGATTTACCATTCCCAATTCTCGTATAATATATAAAAATTGATCTTTAGCAAGAGGTTTTGTGAAGATATCAGCTAGTTGAAGATGAGTTGGAATGAATATCACTTTGACATCTTTCTTTTGGACATGATCTCTGATGAAGTGATGTCTAACATCAATATGCTTGGTTCTAAAATATTGAACAGGGTTCTTTGCCAAGCTTATCGTGCTAGTGTTGTCACAGTATATTGGTATTTCTTTTAAATAAATACCAAGATCCTGGAGTTGTTGCTTTAGCCATATTACTTGTGCACAACAACTTGATACCGTAACATACTCAGCTTTCGTAGACGAAAGGGACACTGTAGTTTGTTTCTTGCTAAACCAAGATACAAGTGAGCCTCCAAGAAACTAGCCTTGTCCACTTGTACTCTTTCTATCCTTCTTGTTTCCTCCATGATTAGAGTCTGAGTATGCAACTAGGTATTCACTTCTTCCTTTGGGATACCAAAGTCCCAATTCTGGTGTGTCAGCAAGATATCGGAAGATTCGTTTAACAGTTTCAACATGTGACTCTTTTGGTGCTGATTGATATCTTGCACACATACCCATACTGAATTGAATGTCAGGCTGCTTGCAGTGAAATAGAGTAATGATCCAATCATTCCTCTATATTTTGTGATTTTGTAATCTTTTCCCTTGACATCCGCATCAAGCAATGTGGTTGAGCTCATGGGTGTGTCCGTTCCATTTGCTTCATCCAATCCATACTTCTTTAATAGCTCTTTCAAATATTTTGTTTGAGATATGAAGATTCCATTCTTTTTGTTTGATTTGCAAACTGAGAAAGAAATTTAATTCTCCCATCATTGACACCTCAAACTCCCCCTGCATTATCTCAGAAAACTCTTTGCACATATTTTCATTAGTAGCACCAAAAATTATATCATCAACATATATTTGCATAATTAATATATCATCACGTTTTCATTTTGTAAAAAGTGTTGTATCAACTTTTTTTTGTACAAAACCTTGATCAATAAGAACTTTACTGAGCATTTCGTACCATGCTCTAAGAGCTTATTTTAAACCATATAAAGCCTTTTTAAGTTTGAAAACATGGTCAGGTTGGGTTACATCTTCAACCTGGAGGTTGCTCTACATATACTTCTTCCATGATGTAGCCATTTAGAAATGCACTCTTTAAATCCATTTGATAGAGTCTGAATCCTTTGATGCATGTAAAGGCTAAAGTACTCGTATAGCTTCCAATCTAGATACTGGAGCATATGTTTCCTTATAATCAATTCCTTCTTCCTGATTATAGACTTTGGCCACCAATCTTTCCTTGTTTCTTACAATAATTGCGGATTCATCAAGTTTGTTCTTGAATACCTATTTAGTGCCAATGATCGGATGATCCTTAGGTCGAGGTACCAAATCTCAAACTTGATTTCTTTCAAATAGATTTAGTTCTTCTTGCATTGCTATAACCCAATCATTGTCTGATAGGGCTTCGTCAATGTTAGAAGGTTCAATCTCAGAAATGAATGCAGAAAAACTTACCTTATTGAAAATTCAATTTCTAGTTTTGACTCCTTCATTCACATCTCCTATGACTTGATCTAGAGGATGACTCTTATTGTATTTCCAGGCTTTAGGTTGACCTAGTGACTGTTCTTCATCCTTGGTTTGATCAACTTCTGGAATAAGAGATTTAGAAATAGATTGACGATTTTCTTGATTTAAAACAACTTCCTACTCATCATCAATGGTTTTGTCAGAGGATTCAAATTTATCAAATACAACATGAATTGATTCTTCAACAACTCATGTTCGTTTATTCAAAATTATATATGCTTTACTTCGGTTAGAATATCCTAGGAAAATTCCTTCATATGTTCTTGAATCAAATTTTTCTAAGTTATCTTTACCATTATTATGAATGAAACACTTACAACCAAAGATGTGTAAATGAGCAAGATTTGGCTTCCTTCCTTTATATAGCTTGTATGGTGTCTTTCCAAGTTTTGTTCTAATATAGGCTCTGTTTAAAACATAGCACGCTGTGCTCATTGCATCGGCCTAGAAAACTTGGGACACGTTCTTTTCATTTAGCATTGCTCTAGCCATTTCAGTGAGCACTCTATTCTTACGTTCCACGACTCCGTTTTGTTGTGGTGTCCTTGGAGCAGAGAAATTGTGATCAATGCCATTAGAATCACAATATTCTTTAAAGGATTGATTTTCAAATTCTCCACCGTGATCTATCTTGATACCTGCAATAGACATACCTTTCTCATTTTACACTTTCTTGGCAAAAACAATGAATTTTGCAAAGGTTTCATCCTTTGATGACAGAAAAATAGTCCATATAAATCTAGAGAAATCATCAACAATGACCAATGAATATAAGTTGCCACCAAGGCTTTTAACTCTCGCTGGACCAACTAAATCCATATGTATCAGTTGAAGTGATCGATTTATTGTAATCTCATTTTACGATTTGAAAGATGATTTAGTTTGTTTACCCTTTTGACATGCGTCACAAATCAAATCGTTTTTAAAAATTACTTTAGGTAAACCAAGAACTAAATCCTTTTTGAGTAGTTTGCCTAGTTGGTGCATGTTGACATGAGCTAGTCTCTTATGCCATAACCAACTTTCATCAGCATTACTCAGAAAATAATTTTCAGAATTATTTCTATTTATATCAAGTGTATAGCAATTACCTTCCCTTTTTGCTCTGAGCTTTGCCTTGATATTTTTCTTGTGAAGTTGTAAGTCTTTCTTATTGACGATCAGACATTCCTTTGAATCAAATATTATCCAATTGTCTTTATCTGCACTTTGACTTATGCTCAGCAAGTTATGACACAAGCCTTTAATGTAATATACATCTTTGACTTGTATTCCTTTGTTGTTTTTTATTTCACCAATTCCTGCCATCTTTCCGGATTGATTTCCTCTAAATTTTACCTTAAACCTTCTTTAGGTTGCAATGTGGTAAAACTTTCAAAATCTCTGGTCATATGTCTAGAGCATCCACTGTCTATGTACCACTTGTTGTTTTTGGATGCTTTGAGACATATCTGTAATTAAATACGATTAAGTCTTAGGTACCCACTTCTTTTTGGGTCCTTTTGGGTTAGTACAAGAAATTTTTGAAATATATGAGCCTTTAGGTACCCATTTGTAGGTTCCTATCATTCCTTTCTTTTTATGAATACATGATGAAGTATAATGACCTTTTCTATTACAATAATTACAATGAGCAAAAGGATTTGATGTATACACAGAATGATGGAAATAATTTAAGTATGATTTACCTCCTGCTTTCTTTCTTCCTTTCCTTTTGTCTAATTTTGGATCATATCCAATTCCAGATCGATCATTTACAAATCGTTGAGCTTTTAGAATTACATTTAGCATTTCACTTCCTTTAGTGAATTTTTCAAGAGATTTATTAAGATCAGTGTTTTTCTTTTTCTAAGAAGTGCAATATTCACAATCCTTTTCAAAATTCTCTTTAATCTCTACTTCAAGAATTTTGTTTTTCTTTTTGAAAACAACTAGTTATTTAACTACTTTGATGAATTCAAAATGTAAAGCATTATATTCAGAAAGTAACTCATCATAGGTAGGATTAGAATCAGTTACCTCTTCTTCTGTTTCCTCTTGAGCAACTAGACATATATTGGCTACTTCCTCTTCATCGCTTTCTTCGTCAGAAGAACTATCTCCCCATATGGCAGATACAAAAGCTTTCTTCTTGTGATAGAATTTGCCTTTTCTCTTTTCTTTAGTCTTCTGAATCAGCTCTTGACATTCTGATTTGAAATGTCCAGGCTTACCACATTCATAACAGATGATGTGTTCTTTGTTGCTTGTTCCTCCTTTCTAAAAGTTTTTGAATCCTTAGCCTTTCTTGTAGAACTTTCTGAATCGTTTTATGATTAGGCCTATTTCATTATCATCAAACTCTTTTTCTTCATCTTGTTCTTCTTCTTTAACTTTCAGTGCTAGACCTTTTTTCTTCTTGTCACCAATATCATCTAGTTCTCGTTTGAACTTTAATTTGCTTTCATATTCAGAAAGACTTCCGAATAGAGAAGAAACTGATCACATTAATTCACCTTTTGCTTCCTCAATTGCAATGACCTTTGCCTCTTAGTCTTTAGAAAGGATATTTAAAATCTTTCATACTTGGGTATGTTGATTATAGACTTTTCCAAGTGCTGCAAGTTGATTAACAAGGTAAGTATACCTAAGTTCAAATTCAGCTATCGACTCACCTGACTTCATTCAAAGTAAATCAAACTCCGTAACCAATGTATTGATCCAGTTTTCTTTTATTCCAGAAGTTCCTTCATGAGCTATTTCCAGAGCTTCCCATATTTCTTTAGCTGTTGGGAGTATGCAGATTTTGAAGTACTCATTTTGACTTAAGGCACTTGGAATCATTAAAATTGCTTTACTGTTGAGTGTGATGAGTTTCTTGTCATTCTCATCATATTCTGATGGAGTCTTGGGAACTCTTTGTGAATCTACAATCTTTTAAGGTTTGTAGTTTCCACTCTCAAACATATCCCATAGCCCATATTCAGTAGCTATTATGAAGACTCTGAACTTTACTTTCCAGAATAAGAAATGTTCGCCATTGAAACCCGGAGGTCTCGTGATAGAAGTTCCATCGGGATGAATGCCTTCACCCATGCTTGCCATTTGATCCTTCTTAGGTTGTTAAATCTTAACAAGAAGACCTACGCTCTGATACCAAATGTTAGTGCAAGTGTTTCACCCAAGAGGGGGGATGAATTGGGTGCTACCAGAAATTTCGTTACGTATAAGGAAATTGACGGAATATTAAAAACAGTTAAGAGTAAGGAGAAATATCACCGTAGTGTACACCGGGAGCTATACTGGTTCGGCCACAACCACTTTGACCTACGTCCAGTCCTCAGAGCATCTCTGAGAGTTTTACTATATTCTCCAAGATTTAGTGGGTTCTTCGTACCTCAGTACACAACAAGTTCCTACACCTGGACACTCGCTCCCCCTTACACGTTGCAATCAAATCCCCAACTCAAGGTTCCACTACCTTAAGTTGTCTCAATAACAAATATTGAGTTTGTAATGAAACACTCTCTCATAGAGAAAATATATATTCACTGAAGTAAAAATGAATGAGTATATGAAAACAAAGCACTAAGTGTACTGATCGATGTGTGATCTCAGTTCGTATCTGCTTGTTTTCTCCTCTTTGAATGCTCCATATATATAGATGAGTAGTAGTGTCTGTTAGAAGAAATTTTAAACTTGTCCGTTAGAGTCGCGCATCAACGGTTGACTATTCTTCGTATTTGAAAACTATCTGTTGGCGGTAGGCAGCGTTAGGTGAACGTTCGGACTTTTATTTGAATTCTCAAATCTGTCATACTCTTTCATTGTTTCTCTGTAAATGAGCTTAGAATACTAATACAATGAAGAGATAATCATATAGATAACAAATCAAGAGATATTTGATCAAAATATAATTTTTAGACTATCTTACTCGAGTGGCTACTCGAGTGATCGAGTTTGTTACTCGAGTGGTCCCTTGAGTAAACATGTCAAAAATATGGCAGTGAGCAAATCAACATTTTGCATCAAGAATTACTCGGGTAAGACATGGAGTGATATATTACAAACCTTGAAAATACCTGATTACTTGAGCGGCTATTGAGTGGGCATGTCTTTACCTTCAATGGTTACTCAGGTGATCACTATGGTAAACTGCTTACTCGAGTGGGTTGCATATTTCTTCACACCTTACTGGAGTGGTCCCTCGAGTGGCTTTCAAATAGCCTTGCAGATTACTGAATTACTCCCTCGAGTAATGACATCAAATTCTTGGCCGAGAGTTTACTATCTGGTTACTTGAGTGGTACTTTAAATAACTCTGTAGATTACTCGGGTTGTCCCTCGAGTAATGATATTTTCTCATTGGTTACTCGAGTGGCTACCCGAGTGATGGATTGTATTTCTTGGTTGAGAGTCACTAGAAGATTTTGGACCTGGTTACTCGAGTGGCTACTCGAGTGATGTCTGTGAAAATCTGGTTACTCGAGGGGCTACTCGAGTAATGGTTTATATAACTTTACAGATTACCCGAGTGGTCCCTCGAGTAATGTCATTCAAAATTTGGCAGTGCCTCATTGGATGAAATTTTGCTTGCTTACTCGAGTAGCTACTCGAGTAATGACTTCTGTTACCTGAGTGGCTACTCAAGTAAGCCTTCTTAAAAATTGTTGATTACTTCCAGTGCTATCTCCAAGTGATGTTGATTACTTCCAGTGCTAACTCCAAGTGTTGTTGATTACTTCCAATGCTGACTCCAAGTGATGCTATGCTACTTTGTTCAAATCCATTTATTTGTTATCAAATCCTTTCATATTATTGATCCAATCTTTGTTATCATCAAAACATATGGGATCTAACAGAGTGATCCCATTTTTAGATCACTAGTACAACACTTGAGTGATCCATCTAGTGATATGCTATGCTATGAAACTTTTAAGTCAAGATCAATCAAGTGATCACTCGAGTGAAGGTTTCTAGAAAAACAAAGCATCATCTTCTAAATTTCAAAAATCATTGAATGATTGTATAATTTATTGATTTTAACTATCTTTCATTCTAATACTTCATTGCATTAGTGTATAAAGGTGTTTCTAGGTGAAAAATGAAAATATCATGCAAAGAGAAGAAAAAGTGACTTTGTTTCAAAAGCATTAAATGTGAGCGGAATTTCAACTGAGACATTCTCTTTGTCCAACGGCTATTTTCCCACACAAAGAATGTTCAGAGGAAGCAACGATACTCTTAAGGACAAATGGAATGCTCACAATGGTCATTTATTACATTACAACTATAAACATAAAAGCATTCAAAGTGAAGCATCTATCGAACTGCAAAACATTCAAGTCTGCTTTTAAGTGCTCTGTGTTCATTAATTATCATTCCCTTTGTACCTTGTACTTGAGTGATTATATATTCACTCTTTGAGAGAGCTATATCAAAAACTTAATACTTCTTATTAAGATAACTTAAGGTTATGGAACCTTAAGTTGGGTACTAGTTTCATTATGTAAGGGGCAGTAGGAGTCTGGTGAAAGGAACTTGCAGTGTATTGAGGTGTCAAGAACCCATTGAATCTTGGAAGCTATGGTGAAAATCTCAGAGGCGCTTTGAGGACTGGATGTAGATCAAAGAGGTTATAACCAAACTAGTA
Source organism: Inga laurina (assembly GCA_963855925.1). Lineage (NCBI taxonomy): Eukaryota > Viridiplantae > Streptophyta > Magnoliopsida > Fabales > Fabaceae > Inga > Inga laurina. The sequence goes on from OY979711.1 coordinate 36,022,424, forward strand.
TAATCTCCTGAGTACACTTTGGTGATATCCTTCTAACCCTCAACTCTGATTTAAATTCTGTTAATTGTTAATTTTAGTTAAATTTTTTATAATCACCCAATTCACCCCCTTGAGTGAAACACTTGCACTAATAGAAATTACTTGAAAATGTAATCTCTCATAATTGTTATGAACTTATTTTCACGTGTTCATTGGACTATTTCACTTGCTCATAAGAATATTTTAGTTACTCATAGAACTATTCCAATTGTTCATGATGTATAAGACACTTACAATGAATAATTGTTATGAACTTAACTTCACTTTTTCATATGACTATTTCACTTGTTCATAGGATTATTCTACTTGTCCATGATGTGTAAGCTACTTGCAAATGAGACTTATTCTTGCATTTTTAATCATGATAATCAACTTGTCATTTTTCATTTCTACTAACATTAAGTACTCAAGCAACAATCCATTACAACAAAAACTCGAGTTTCATACAATTATGTATACAAATTTATATACATGAGAGTTTGACTTCAAATCTATAAAATGTGATATTATCTTTTTTTTTTCTTCCCATCTCCTTTACTCTTTTCAAGTAATTGTGATACATCATTTCATTTTTCATTTTTGTGATGAGTTGCTAGCCACCATAAGAAGTTCACCCTAACATGACCAATGACTTCCTACATCACAATAATAAGTCCCATAGTAAGCTGAAGAAAATAATGCATAACCTATTGTCCAAAACCTATTTTCTCGACCCTTTCTTTTAACCTTGTTTCCCCCTTAATAAAATCAGCAAGCTCCTTGAATTTCCTCAGAGAGCATCGAGTATTAAAGGGCGGCACATATTTTTTCTCCTTGGTTTGTCCTTCCAACTCCAACTCCCTCTATTTATATGCCTCGTTATTTGTTGCATCCATTTCCTCCCACTCTTTCCTTGTAGCTTTAGAAACCATTGCATCAAAATCTATAACAAAAAGAAATCCATACTAGAAATAATTTTACTTTACATCATAAACAAGATAAATCAATTTCTTATCAACTACTCATTTGCAAGTGTCTTACATATCATGAATAGGTGGAATAGTCCTGTGAATAGGTGGAATAGTCTTATGAACAAAATAAATTAATTTCTTGATAATTACTCATTGGTAAATTTCTTACATATTATGAACAAGTTGAAAAGTTCTATGAACAAGTCGAATGCTTTTATTAATAAGATAAATTAATTTCTTAACAATATCAAATTTGCATGTGTCTTATACATCATAAACAAGTCTAACAGTCCTATAAACAAGTGGAATAATCTTATGAACAAGAAATATTAATTTCTTAACAGTTATTCAATAAGAATTACTTAAACTAGAGCACACTCTTAACCACCAATCTGATAAAGGAGCACATCAGGATAGTTAATATGTTTCATGCAATGGTGATAAGGGAACACACTTCTTGGTAGTCATCTATAAATGAAGCAACCTGAACACCAAGCTCGTTCTTTAAGTGGTCCATAATTACAGTAGGAATACACTCCACTAAGTTTGTCATACAAGTTTGGTTTTAATTTATGAAAGAACTCATTTTCATTCAAAGCACATTATAAAGCCAAGAAAGAAATACTAAGATTTGATATCAGCATCAGAGCGTAAAATGCCAATAGAAAAAGTACTTAGAGATTGCAACAAAATCGCATCATCAATGTGAATGAAGGGGTATGTTCAACAAAGAATTGGTAAGAGCAGACTTGAAACATAAATGTGCCAGGAGACGGAGTTGACAACGGCGACACACGGACACTAGGAGATAGAGTCGGCGATGGCCACACATGACACTGGGAGACAGAGTCGGCGACAGTGGCACATAGAACTAGGGTTCCGATTGAAACCGATCTTGACCCCTTATTGTTTTAGCTTAGAAGCTCTCTTTCATACATCGCCTTGTTTTCTCTTCTATTAGGCATGGTGTTTTTTGTATTTTACCGTCACAATTTAATTTCACTTTAGCCCTCGGACTCAGTGGGGTTTTAGAATGTTTTGGTAGCCAATGTAAATTAATTATCTATAGTGGTCCTTAGCTAAAATTTTCCCTTAAATCATCCTGTCTTATCAAAATCTTACAAAATTAATATCATAATTATTCATCTGATTAAATTTGCTGATAGCATGTTGAACATTATTAAATTACTAATTAGAAATGAATATTATGAGAAAATCGGCATTGATAAATGCTTTTAAAATTTATTTCATTATTGAAAGACAAAATGATAGGTACACTTTTTTTGGGTAATAAAAATGATAGGTACATTTGTCTGAACATAATCGATTTAAGTTAATTTGTCCAATGGGAATTTTAAATTATTATACTTAGATACTTGTTTATTTGGTTGAATTTTTTTGTATCATGTGGTAAATTATCAAATTAGAAATAAGTAATGAACATTAAATTGTAAAAATAAAAATCCATATTGATAATGCTACTATACTAACATTATATAATAAAATTAAAAATTAGATTTAATCTATTTTAATCAATTTTTTAAAAAGCCTATTTTTTATGATATTGCATCATACTTCATTCTGATTAGAATTTGATAACATTCTTATAGATAATTCCTTATATCTTCAAAAGCGGGGAATGTGTTGATGAATCTAACAAATTTTTAAATTTGTATAGATACACGATATTATTAATAGTTTTTTTTTTATAAAGTTTGACATGTACGTCAATGTTAATAAACTTCTTTTTATTTTGTCTATTATTCCAAGAATGGATCAATACATTAGAGTGATAAAAATGAACCCGTTAAAATTTATGGATTCCTTTAACTCTCTGAACTTTTCAGGTAAAAACAAAAACGATTTGGACTTCACAAACAATTCATTTATTGATGGACCCAAAAAAAAAAATCAAGTGATGCGTCATACTTTGACAAACTAATAATAAGGGTTATCTGATGAAGAAATTTAAAAATTATAGAACTTATCATAAATTTTTAGGTTAAAAAAGTTTTCTCGGTGTGAGTTAAACTTTAGCAAAACTTTATTCAATCTAATCAATTTAAATTTGTAAGCTCTTTCTACAAGGTATAAATTAGTTTGTTAAATTTGTATGGGAGTAAGATAGATTCATTACTTTTACAAAGTAGTTATGGAACTTTAGTAGCTTTCTGCATATTTGTATTTGAACGAACCACAATTCAATGAATCTAATATTTATTCATCATTATCCTCAACCCATTAATTTAAATTTGAGTTATTTAAGGGTAACCCATTCCAATGATATATATATATATATAAGATATAGCCAACAAAATTTGAATAAGAGTTATGACTAATTCATGCAGTATTCAAAGATTAAACACTAAAAGGGAAAAATAATCTTTTGGTGTCACTAGTGGAAAATAAACTTTTTAGACCGGTTAAAAAAAGACTTTTTAGACCGGTTGTACATTAGGTCTTGTTACAACCGGTCTTAAAAGTCTGTTAGTTTTTAGACCGGTTGTTACAATCGGTCTTAAAAGTAATTTAAGACCGGTTGTAGGTATAACCGGTCTTAAAGGACTCACCTCTAAGACCGGTTGTAGGGACAACCGATCTTAAAGGTCTCACCTTTAAGACCGGTTGTACCTACAACCGGTCTTAAATTACTTTTAAGACCAGTTGGCACTAGAACTGGTCTTAAAGGTTTTGTTTTTTTTTTATAAAAATGTCCCTATTTTATATATACGCACTGGACCACGATGGTTGAATTCAAGTTATGCACAGGTAAATATATATTCTCAATATCATGTTAACAAGCAAAAGGTCAGAATGATAACAGAAAAGAACCCAACTCCAGCAGCAGGTTGAAAGAACCAAATTTAGCAGCTGTATAGAACAATCACATATTTCAATTTCAATCTTCAAAGGCAGCAGTCTATAGCAAGCTAAATGAAGTGCAAATGCACATTTTCACCAATTTTCAAACAACATACATCCACTTCAAACAGGGAAAAACTAAGAATATGCAGCACAACTCAGATGAAGATAATGCTTGACCTAACCCAACCTGCAGAAACAAAAAGCAGACAGGAAATTCATATCAAATGCACATAAAATGCCAAACAGATTTGCTCAATTTCAGCAAAGGCTTCATAATGATGCAGAAATTTATTTAAATCTCAGACTTAAGGAAACTATGCATGAAAGCTTAATGCACAACATTCAATAATAGAGAAGATTTGGATTTAAACATATTTTAGAAAAATGATTTCAAAATATATTTTCTCCTCAAATATATCAAACATATTTTCAATAAAAATAAAATAGAAAACAAGAAGACCCATCATGTTATAGATTTCAAAAACTTGTAGCCAGGACATAAATGATTTCTCCTAAAAACAGAAGACTTCCAAGAAGGAAAGGAAAAAATACACTCAATCAAGAAAGCTACTAGTGAAAGCCATATGAGCGAATAAAGCCTGACATCAATGTAAGAGTCAAATGCAACAGCTGACAGAAGGGCCAATCCTGATACGCTTTTCATTTCATGAGGCCTTCAATTATATTAAAGTTAGGTAGTTGTTATGAAATATGGAATAAACTTGACAAACTAGGAAAGCTACAAAATATATTTACAATACTTAATAGCAATTCACCAATTATAATATAAAGCATATTTGACAGAAAATTTAACATAAAGCATGATGATTTAAGTGCAGTTTCAGAGCATGGTTCTGCTCTTAACAGACAGGAAGCATATTAACAGTCAATAGCCATGACATCCATAACATATGAAATTCTCAATCAACAAGTCTCAATACATATTGCAATTTGCAACCAATAGACACCAGTAGAAAGCAACATGAATCACTCACTTTATGACAACAATTCACATAATAAGAGTTAAGAATTAGAAGATAATTATTTGGAAACGTACTTATTCAATGGAATATGCTTGAATAGCCTAGCAGTAGGAATTGTTCCACATAAATCATTGTTGGAAACATCCCTGAAGAGAAAGTTTAGAGTGCATTAGACTATTTGTATGGGTGTTACCTCAGAATACCACAAGGAGGAAATTCACTCAATTTCTTGCAATTTCAATGTGCAATATGAAGTTGTTGTTGGAAATTGTGCCCTAAGGGCCAATCATTGTACTTTGAACATTATTATAATGAAATTTCTCCATTCTGTTATCATATTATTTGCATGTTAACTGTGATAATTGTATCCTTGGATAATTTATAAAGATTGTCCTAAAATGTCTCTGGTTGGTCATCTATGCGGGAGCAGAGATGAAACAAGATCAGTATGACTTTGATAAGATATGGAGATACGAATCAAAGTCTTAGGCACTTGTAGGAGTACAAGGTGCTGGACCGACCCACTATGAGAAAGCTACATGGATCAAGTCATAAGCTTTTCTCATGTATAACCACGTCACAATGCCCTTAGACCTGAGGTCATCATGGATTCCTACATGAGAATTTCTAAGCTTTGAACTAGTTAAAAGTTACTTTTGACCGGGTGATGATAAAGGCTACGATCGGGCTTGGTGGTTTTTCATGCAGAGGAATATGAATGATCAAGATGGAATTTGTCCCTCACATTAGTAGAGAGATATTACTGGGCCCCTCGATGAGTGAGTCTGAGAAATGTATGGCCATACTATGATGAAAGGAGTTTCTGTCTCTGTTATCAGGCTACTCAGGAATCGAGAAAGTAATGGTCAGGAAAAAGAGGATGACATTATCCATGCCTTATCCTTGATCGATATCGTGTGACAAAAGGGACGTGACATGGTTGTATGACAGGTTGCATCGTGATAACGATCCTCATATGAATTGGGTAGTCGTAATGTCTTGGTAGAGGCCGCTTGCGACTTTTGGGTTAGTATAGTTATTGGCCCACTGCCAACTTCATATGGGCCTACAGGGTCGCACACAAGAATGGCCCAACACGAGATAATGTTTAATTTAGGGTGGACGAATTTTATATTTATATATATACATAATATAAAATTCATTAATAATATTATATAGATATATATATTTTTGAAATACATATCTTATATATATATATGTATATTATATGATATTATTATATTTAATAATATTATATAGATATATATATTTTCGAAATATATATCTTATACATATATAAATATGTATATATATTATAGGGAAAATCCCTATAAACTACCTTTGAAATAGAAAAAGTCCATTTCAGTGCAGCGAAATCCAAAAACCCGAATCAGTCATGTATCAGTACAGATGAACAGTGCAAGGGGTTCCAAAAGACGATTTTGCCCTTCAACCCTCATTCTCGCCACTTTCAGAATAACAACACAAGCCTCTTAATTAACAACTTCAGATTCTTGATTAATAACTCTGCTTTATTCTTTCACATTGGCATCTCCAAAATATAATGTTGTTAATGTAAAATACGATGTTGTTAATGTAAAATACGATGTTGTTATTGGCCTTAAAATTTAAATTACGAAGTTGTGAAATGAGAAATGAGAGTTGTTAATGTAGAATATGGTGTTGTTAATAACAAAACCGGTGTTATTATTGTGAAAGTAAAAAGATGAAACTGAAGTTGTTAATCAAGAATCCATAGTTGTTAATTAAGATGCTCGTGTTGTTATTCTGAAAGTGGTGAGAATGAGGGCTGAAGGACAAAATCGTCTTTTGGCATCTCCTGTAATGTTCATCCGTACTGACACATGACTGATTTGGGTTTTTGGACTTTGCGGCACTGAAATGGAATTTTGTTATTTTGAAGGTATTTTATAGGGATTTTCCCTATATTATATGATATTATTATATTGTGTTGGTTTTAAATTTAATTTATTAAGATATATTAAATTTAATAACTAACATGATAGAGATATAGTATCTCAGATTTAATTTATGAAGACAAATTAAATCTAATGGCTCTGTATTTGGATTAAATAAATAGGATAAATTAAAACTGTTGGACAGATTTAATTTAAAGTGAATTTATTTAATTAGCTCATTAAGATAATTAATTGTTAATTAATTTCAAAATTAATGATGATTAATTTTAAAATTTGAAAATAGCCCTCATAGGTTATAAACTTGATAGAGCAGATATATTCATACACACATGAGAATTGAGAGCCGTAAGTGAAACCCTAGGAAACATTAGAGGCGGTAGCACGCAGTCTCGGTTGGAGAGCATTCGTGTGGATACCGGTAGAGGGAGCGGACCTGACGTGTTGGCCCCTAGAGATCGTGAAAACTCTGAATCATCAAAAAGGCATGAATTCTTCCAACTTGGTTTAAACGCCGTTGATAGATCCTCGATTAGGATCGGTAACAATTTTTAAAGTTCTTCCACTGTGCCTACCGATCCTAACAGTTGTCTAAAACTAAAATGTAAAGGAATGTCCAAACAGAAGATTTTGCTCAGAGTTTGCTTTGAAAAATTACAAAGGTCAATCCCTCAAACATAAATTAAAAAACTCACTATTTTTGTAATTGCTCATAGATGAATTCAGCACAACATATGCAAATGAAATCAATATCTTCTTCAGGAAAGGGATCAGCAAGCTCAAACATCTGTAACACCAAAACTAGACAAAACATTAACTTAGTAACTTAAAAATAATAAAGTAATACAAAAGTTCTGAAATATAAATTTACCTCTTGAGTAAAATTAGTCGTGCCTAGAGTGATAATATTGTAAATGTGTCTCAACACATAAAAACCGCATAAGTTGGACCCCTGTGGTTGCCTACGGCTCTAAGAAAAAACATGATATCATTAAAACAAATATAAAGGCATGGCTTATTATATTCTTTAAACAAACAATATGTACTAACCTTTGGCATGATCTATGTAGGGTCCTTTAAGTCACGAACATGCTTACCACAAGCAGTGTGTAGGAATGTCCGCATAGCCCTATGATCATCACAATGACAAAGGTTATTGGTTTTACACAAATTCCATAAACTTTGCATACAAAAGGTAATAATACAAGAAAACTAACGAGTTCATGGTCTTTTTCAAATCATTCCCTAGTTTGAAGTGGAGGGAACATAAGAGGATGACAGTGTAACTACTCTTGCATAGAAGAAGCAACTACCAATGATCACTGAAGAAAAAAGAAGAATATTAAGCAAACATAAAACATTATATAAATTATAAAATGTCATTTTGTTTCTTACCCATGCACATATGGAGCCAAGAAACACTCAGTTCTTATTTCACTAAGCCTCTCTGATAAGTATCTATGTCTACTAGCAGCAGTGGTCCCTTTCTCTTGGATGTGATGGGGGCATAAGAATCCAAATTTTTCGCTTTTGCCAGAGGAGACCAACCTACGATGCATGTACCTACAATAATGCAAGCACATAAATAAAAGGTAAATGGTGAAACTTTTAAAATATTTACTTTGAATTGCAGAAGATACTTACATTAAGAATAGTTGGACAATCCCAATCGTAAGATTTTGTCTAGGAGCTACCAGGGACATCAAATCATCCCTTTCAAGATAGCATGTCACCCCTGACTGTCTAACAACTGAATCCGTAGGCCACTCTCTTGTTTTAAAGGATGTATCATATGCCATCAAAATCACTTGTTGTATGATATTCAATGGAGGTTGTGAAACTTCTTACTGAGTGAAGGGAGCTGGACTTGGTGGCCTTGGGGCTTTGATCGGACTTTCCTCGGCTCGAACAGAAACAAGGTTCATTGGCCACAAGATGAACGTACCCAGGACATCTCTTACGAGCTTGAATTCATCAGAAGGGATAGGGACAAGTGCATCTGCAATGATCACCTCGTCAACTGACACTCGGACTTGATCAGCTTCTATTTGTCGGTGGTAGACAGTTGATCCCAGGTTATGCACACTACCCCATGTAACTAACCATCTCAGAGGATCCTCGACAAAAATATCACAAGGCTCAGTAATTTCTCTTACAGGACCCTCTGATGACTGCCCGATATTGCAATAACTCCCTTTTGTGCTCTGCTTATTAGGATCAATCGATTGTGGTTGGGGAGCACTAGTATCTTGTCTTGAGCTCATAAACACTATCATTTCCTCTTTTATCTTGCTCAACCAGGTCTCTAATAGTGCATCAAATAATGCTTCATCCTCGACCTTTGCTTCTGCTCTTGCAGTGGCCAACATAGTCTCCAATCCCTCCCTAGTCACGATGTTTGAGGAATGGTGTACGGGGGCTCCAAAGTAATCCCGTATCCCTACCCCTCCTCCAACTCCCCTAACACGGCCTGGATGCTCATGTTTGCCAGTAGCAACAGTTAGAATATCATTCTTGCCCTTCGACTTAAAAGATCCCTCAACTTGTTTTTTCCTAAGTTCCTCCTGTAAGATAATACAAAATAACAAACATAAGTAATTATATATGTTTCTTATGTAATTAATAACAACAACTATATATACTTATAATTCTTTCACCTACTATACGAGATTGTTCACTAGTATAAGTTCCACTCCTCTTTTGGTGGGCAAACAACCATTTTTCTTTGCAACGAATCAGAGATGGTGAAGAAAGAAGAATAGAAGGATCGGATTGAGATGCTTCTTCCAATCTCTTCCGTTTGGCAGCCAACAAGTCTTCTTTCAGCCTTTGCATAACCCCCAAGAGACATTGTATGAGGGTAATCATTCTGTCTACCACTCTCTTGTGCTTTTTGCCTTTTTGCCTATGAATAAGAAATGATACAAAAGGAAAGTGTTATAATCAATTAAGATAATTGCTAAGTAAATAAAACAAAAAATAAGTCAACTAACCAAAGATTCTGGAGTAGTCTGAAGCCTAACAAATGCTTGCCAAGTCGCTTGATCAAGAAATGTATACTGGTCGCACGGATTAGGAAGAGGCTGACAATCTTTCACCTCGATATGAATGTAATTGTTGGTCAGATTTGTCTTAAACTGCCCCAGCGCTCACAACAATACGTCATTGTCTTGTTGTACAAGATCTCACTTTGAGGAACGTTGTAGGTGAGCTAGAATGCATGCATTGAAGGAGTAAGTGACAAATTTGTGACATTTGATAATAATGAATTACATACAGAAGAGAATTATATACCTGGATAGTGTCCCAAATATGTTGCTTCACCTTTTTATCGACATTTCTCCACTCCTCTATCAAGATGCTCGGCTTGTTGTGTGCAAGGAGGCCGACAAAACTCCTATATCATTGTGCATTAGGCTCGATTGGTTTCCAATATCTATCAAACTCAATCGGTATCTTTTGGCATGCACTCCGACTGAGGGAAACATCTGTCAACCGTGTGCCACGTCTACCCCTCCGTACAGACTAGCTACTACGCTCACTATGACCCTAGCTTCAAGTATTGCTAGGCTCGCCCTGATTAACACTAGCTAGTTGACTCTGCTGAGCACTAGCTAGCTGACTCTCCTGAGCACTAGGTGGTTGACTCAGAGGTGTAGGAGGTGGCTAATCTGTTGGAAATTGTGCCATCAGGGCCAATCATTGTACTATGAACATTATTATTTTAATGAAATTTCTCCATTCTGTTATCATATTATTTGCATGTTAACTGTGATAATTGTATCCTTGGATAATTCACAAAGATTGTCCTAAAATGTCCCTGGTCGGTCATCTATGCGGGAGCAGAGATGAAATAAGATCAGTATGACTTTGATAAGATATGGAGATACAAATCAAAGTCTTAGGCACTTGTAAGAGTACAAGGTGCTGGATCGACCCACTATGAGAAAGCTACATGGATCAAGTCATAAGGTTTTCTTATGTATAACCACGTCACAATGCCCTTAGACCTGAGGTCATCATGGATTCCTACATGAGAGTTGCTAAGCTTTGAACTAGTCAAAAGTCACTTTTGAATGGGTGATGATAAAGGCTACGATCGGGCTTGGTAGTTTTTCATGCAGAGGAATATGAATGAACAAGATGGAATTTGTCCATCACATTAGTAGAGAGATACTATTAGGCCCCTCGATGAGTAAGTCTGAGAAATGTATGGCCATACTATGATGAAAGGAGTTTTCGTCTCTATTAACAGGCTACTTAGGAATCGAGAAAGTAATGGTCAGGAACAAGAGGATGACATTATCCATACCTTATCCTTGATCGATATATCGTGTGATAAAAGGGACGTGGCATGGTTGTATGATAGGTTACATCGTGATAACGATCCTCATATGAATTGGGTAGTCGTAATGTCTTGCTAGAGGTCACTTACGACTTTTGGGTTAGTATAATTATTGGCCCACTGCCAACTTCATATGGGCCTACAGGGTCGCACACAAGAGTGGCCCAACACGAGATAATGTTTAATTTAGGGTGGATGAATTATATATATATATATATATTTATATAATATAAAATTCATTAATAATATTATATATAGATATATTTTTGAAATATATATATCTTATATATATGTATATATATATATATTATATTATATTATTATATTGTGTTAGTTTTAAATTTAATTTATTAAGATATATTAAATTTAATAACTAACATGATAGAGATATAGTATCTCAAATTTAATTTATGAAGATAAATTAAATCTAATGGCTCTTTATTTGGATTAAATAAATAGGTTAAATTACAACTGTTGGATAGATTTAATTTAAACTGAATTTATTTAATTAGCTCATCAAGATAATTAATAGTTAATTAATTTTGAAATTAATGATGATTAATTTTGAAATTTGAAAATAGCTCTCATAGGTTATAAACTTGATAGAGTAGATATATTGATATACACATGAGAATTGAGAGCCACAAGGAAACCCGAGGAGAGCATTCGTGTGGATACCGATAGAGGGAGCGGACCTGACATGTTGGCTCCTAGAGATCGTGAAAACCCTGAATCATAAAAAGTATGAATCCTTCCAACTTGGTTTAAACGCCGTTGATAGATCCTCAATTAGGATTGGTAAAATTTTAAAATTCTTCCGCTGTGCCTGCCTATCCTAACATGATCCTCTGCACTTGGACGCTGGGGATTCGTCATTTGCCTGTAATGACAACAAAGAAAGATAAATCCTAAGCTATGACATGTGAAGACTATATCGATAAAATAACTAAACATATTCTTCGGATATAAATCATAATCATAATTACTTTAGTTAGTTAAGTTCAAAGTAGTATCATAAAGAGATATCCTCCCATATTCCCTCGTGATGATCATTTCTTGTGCCGTGCGCATTATCTGCTTCATCTTCTTCGTTCAGTTTTGGTAGACCCCTGGAAAAATAAGGAGTCTCAAGAAGATCATAATTTGAGTGACTTTTCTTGTCAATATCAATGAACCCTTTTTCCTTGGAGAGCTACAGAACACATTTTATTTGCCTGATCAGTGATATAGAACACTTGTTGCACCTGATCTGCCATAATGAAAGGTTCATCTCCAAAACTTCTTCTATTCAGATCTACTAATGTAAATCCTAACCTATTGATCTTCACACTATTATTGACATCAACCCACTTGCATTTGAAAATGGGAAATCTAATTTTAACATAGTCAACCACCCAAATCTCTTCAATCACCCCATAATAAGGTATGGCAGCCAATGTAGGGTTCTTATCTTTTGAACTAGAGAAGTGCATAGATTCAGCCACTAATACAACACCACTGTTCTGGACGGTGCTCTTCTCATCTAGGGACTTCGTGTAAAAGGTGTAACCATTGATCACAAATGAAGTCCAACTTATGACATCAACTTCAGGACCACGTGCTAACCAGTTTATTATATCAGAAATACATTCTTCTCTGTCAACCTTTTGTTTGAACCAATGTGCGAAAGTTCTGTTATGCTCCCTAATTAACCTTTGTTCAGTCATTCGACTATTTTGTTTCTGTACAATTTCTTTATGGGCATTCATGTAATATTGAACTTTATCAACATTGTTCAAGATGTACAAGTGGACTTGTTGTAATTTATCAGCATCTATGCTCTTTACTGTTGCCCCGCGTCTACCCCCTTCTTGATCATGACATTTAGAAAGGCCAATATGTCGTACATTTGACAAATAATGTTGACAAAATTCCATAGCTTCTTCAGAAACATATTTTTGAACAATAGATGCTTCAGGCCGGTTGGGGTTCTTCACATACCCTTTTAGGATTTTCATAGTTCTTTCGATTGGGTACATCTACCAGAAATAGATAGGGCCACACAACTTTATCTCCCTCACTAGATGAACAATCAAGTGTACCATGATGTCAAAAAAGGAAGGAAGAAAAAGCTTCTCAAGCTGGCACAAGATCATATATCCTTTATTTTCCAATTCCTCTAATCTTTCCATGTCAATGACTTTACAACAAATGGCATTGAAGAAGAAACAAAGTCTAGTCAATATGTGTTGAAGATCATATTCGGCAATGCCTCGAATAGCTACTGGGAGTAGTTTTGCATTAAAACATGACAATCATGAGACTTTAGCCCTATTAACTTCAAGTCTTTCATCGATACAAGCTTTTTAAAATTTGAAGAATACCCTGAGGGAACTTTAGCCCTATGTAAACACTCACAAAAGCTTTTTCTCATCCTTAGACAAAGTATGAGGAGCTGGAGGACAAAAAGTTCTATTACCATATGGCCTTGAATGTAAATCTTCTCATATTCCCATTTCTTGCAAGTCTAATCTTGCCTTCACGCCATCCTTAAAAATTTCTTATATGTTGAGCAGTGTCCCAACAATATTATCACATACGTTCTTCTCCACATGCATGAAATCAATATAGTTCCTGACGTCAAGATTGCGCTAATATGGAAGATCGAAGAAGACGGACCTTTTTTTCCATATATTTTTCTCATTTCTACTCTTTGATGACTTACCAAACATAGTATTGATATTTTTCACCTTTTTATAAATTTTCTCCCCAGTCAATGCCTCCGGAGCATCTTCAAACTCTTGGCCACCGAAAAAAGCTTTTTTAATCTACGATAAGGGTGGCTTCATCTTAGAAATCGCCTATGGCCAAGGTAAACCGTCTTTCTTCCATGTTGAAGTTGATGGTAGCATATGCCTTCTTCACATATCGGACAAGCTTTGTGGCCTTTAACACTATATCCTGACAAGTTCCTATATGCAGGGAAGTCATTTATAGTACAAAAGATCATTACTCACATATTAAAAGTCTCCTTCTTGTTCGTATAAAAAACATTGACTCCTTTATCCCACAACTCTTTCAACTCTTCGATCAAGGGTTTTAGGTAAACATCTATGTCATTTCCGGGTTGCTTTGGTCCTGAAATCAACATAGACAACATAATGTACTTTCTTTTCATACATAACAAAGGAGATAAGTTGTAAATTACCAACAGAATAGGCCATGAACTATGTATACTGCTTAGGCTACCATAAGGATTCATATCATCTGTGCTAAGCCCAAGCCTGAGATTCCTAGGTTCTTCACCGAAGCTAGGAAATAATTGATCGATTTTCTGCCATTAAGAAGAATCAGCTGGATGTCGAAGCTTTCTATCAGAAATCCGCTCATCTGCATGCCATCTTAATTTTTTGGCATCAATTTCATTAGCAAACAGGTGCTTGAACCTTGGAATGCTTGGAAGATACCACAACACTTTTGCAGGGCCCTTATTTGATTTATACCTCAGAGTTTCACATATCGGACTTTACTCCTTCTCTCCATGATCTTTTCTATACAATATGCAATCATTAGGGCAAGCATGGATCTTTTTATACTTCATCCCTAGTAGACACAGTATTTTCTTAGCATCATAGTATCGATAAGGCAGCATATTATCATCAGGAAGCATGTCTTTAAAGGCCTCAAGCGTTTCTGAAAAACTCTTGTCGCTCCATCCATGCCGTGCTTTCAAGCTTACCAATTTGAATACAGCTTTCAGCAAATGGTATTTTTTACACCCTGGGTACAACAGCTTCTCAGCATCACTGCACATATTACTATATGCATGTGATTGTTCAAAAGCCTCTTCTCCTACATCACGAATAATATCCTCTATCCGATCATCCTGATCTGTGTCATTATCATCACAAATCACTCCCCCTATTGAGATGCACTTAGCATTTCTAATTGTTCACCATACCATACCCATACTATATACGTCTTACAAAATCCTTCACAAATTAAATATGTATATATATCTGTAGCATTTAGTCGCTTCTCATTCAAAAATTTTACACAAGGGCAATAAAAAATCCCACTATCATCATTGGCATTTCTTTTTGCAAAGTCTTAAAAACCCCTCACCCCAACATCATATTCAACACTCATCCGTTTAGCTTGTATCCAACTACGACCCATATATTCCAACACCTTTTTTTTGTTTTCTACTTTTTTTTTGGAAAAGGTAGGAGAATGATGAGAGCATGCAATCATTACACCCAAGTACATAGTGTAACTAGAATAGTACCATAAACAAAGAAGATCATGATTTAGAGTAGTGTGTGAGGAAAAAATGGAATGAGGGAAAGTGGAATGGAGAAGGAGTGAGGGAATGAGGAATGGAGGTGGAAAGAGGAAGGAAAAAAGGTGAGAGAGTGAGAGAGAAAATGAGAGAGAGAGAGAGAGAGAATGAAAAATAGAGGAAAAGAGAAGGATGGTTGTGGTGCTGAGGGAAGAGAAAGGAGAAGAGGGAAAGAAACTAGCGTAAGAATTAAAAGCTGTGATGTCGGGTTTTGGTCATGGGCAAGGAAAATTTGGCCGTGGCCAAATTTCTGGACAATGTTTGGCCGCGGTCCAAAACCATCTAACCCTATCTTGGCTGCAGCCCAAATTGGCTTGGTCGTGGCCAACAAGCCTTTTTTTAAGTATGAGTGTCGTGACCATGGCTAAAAATAGTTTTGCCGCTGCCTAAAAGTTTTTGTTTTCTACTTTCTGCTTTTGTTTCAGTGTTCACTCGTATGCATGGATATAACTTGCTTCCAGACATGTAGATCATGATTTATTTTAAATGAGAGCAATACATATAAAGGACATAAATAAGAGCAATACATATAAGAGCAATACATAGGGGACCCTCGCCCTATTATCTATAAATATAGTAGGATCCAGCTCAAAAGAGAATTCACAATCATTATTATATAGCTTTGCTTGTAAGACAGGCGGAAAGCAAGAAATGGAATAAAATTGATCCTTTGCCCAAGTTCACTTGAAGCAATTTATTAATTTATAAATTATAAATTGGTTTTCCATAGAAAAATTACCAGCTTATGTTGCTTAGTGATTTCCAGATTCACTCTCTCTCGTACCAGTTCCTGGCATCTACCGGTAGAAAGATGAATGAACACCTCACTTGGTTGATGTTCCAAGGACACCTGAGGGAGAAAAACAAGCATGTTATTATGTCTTTAACTTCATCCCACCGACATTGGTAAGGCACTGACATTGACATTCAATAAATTCACTAATTACACAGTAGTTTGTAATACACTAAATCGAATCTTGCCTGAACAACTATTTAGTTTTCCCCAAAACTTCTGCTCATACAATCATTGGTAGAACTAGGACAGATTTTTGTGTCTGTAATGTATTCTGGCTTTTATTACGGTCAATGTTTACTCTTTTTAGCCCTTAGGGAATGCAACCTTGTGTTCACTCTTTTGACATCCATACTTAATACAATCAAGAATTGCCATAGCACTAAAGCAAAAGTATCCATACTACTAACATGCAGAGTTACCAAAAAACTCAAATGATAAAAACATTCTTGAGATCAAAATTAGGCAAATAACATGTCAAATCATCTAATGATGTCATTAATGTTTATTATGATCCTAAATAGATTAGGTAACTGGTTTACTCCATGTCATGTTTCCTATACCTAAAGAATGTTTTTCAATGTTTAGATGGGATTGTGCCAAAATTCTAGTGGAATTGTGATAAAGGGAAAAAGATATACTAGGTTTCCATGGAAAGAACGAAAAGGCATAATTATAAGGGGGTTGGGATTCAAAGATTTTGAGGCATTTAATTTAGCTCTTCCAGCTAAATTAGGATGGAGAATACTGCTAAATCTTGATCAAATATGGGTGAAGTTGTTAAAAGCTAGGTATTTTCCAAAACATTCCTTCTTAGAAGCGAAAAAGGGTAGATCCTCCTCTTGGCTATGGTCTAGCATTCTTGAGGGCAGGAGAGTATTATAAAATCATGTGATGCTCAACGTTGGGAATGACTTGAAGGCAAGAGTTTGGCAAGACCCTGTATTTGGGATTTGTCGGGGAAGAAGTTGAGTTCATCATGCGCTCATAAGGCATTCAAGGAGCTTAAGGTGGCTGAATTAATGGGGGTAGGGGCTGGAATTTGATCTAAATAGAAAGGTGGATAACAGAGGAAAGAACGAGTGGCTATATGCAACATAATAAGAACACTTAGAAATAAGGGAGGATAAATGGATTTGGGCCGGGGGGAAGAGAAGTGTGTATTCGGTTAAGGAAGTGTATGAAGCTGCTAAAAGAAATGTGTTAAGAAGATTTGAAATCATTCCAAAATCCTTTAATAATGCTCACAGAAAGGTATGAAAGAGATATGTAACCTGAAAGTACCTTCAAAAATAAAGAACTTCATATGGAGAATGGTATCTAATGCTTTGCCTAATTTTATGAATTTAGCTAAAAGGAAATGCTGTAATACTGACCTATGCTTAATTTGCCATAGAAAATTTGAATCAATGGAACATTTATTTTTCCTTTGTGAGTGGACTAAGCAAGTCTGGTATGTCAATAATTTATCTTTTAGAACAGAAGAAGTTCAGAATATAAATATGAACCAATGGGTGGCCAACTATTTTAATAATTCTAGATTTTCTCATTGGCAGAAAGCCCTGGTAGCTATGTTTTTTGTGGCAAATTTGGAAATCACATCATGCTTTTCTATTTGAGAACATATCTCCTGATCCTATTTTTGTATTTACTAAAGTAAGCAGACTTCTGTAGGAATTTTGGGATGTAAATGGATGGGTATTGCTGGGGTAACTTCCAAATGTGCCAAATGAAAACATGGACAACAAGCAATACCGTTGGAAATCAATAGAAGGTAACTAGTTAAAAAAAGTAAAAAGAACTATAAGTTCCACTACCCTATGCCCAACTTTCAAATTTGGTGACCATCTGTAGATTTAAAGCAGAAGATTTTCCACACGGCTTTAAACACCAAACACACCAACTGGAATTCCAAATCTGGAGGCAACAGCTTCTATATAGTAATTGTAGAGGGGTAAATATAGAGGATGAGGAAGCATACCTCAAACAAGACGATGAAGACGAAGACGTCCCTGAGTCTCACTAAATAACGGACGGAGCTCAAAACCTGAAGCAAAGGAAGACAGCGACCCAAGAGCGACAACCACAAGTAGCGACTGGTCAGATTTGATTGTTCCAATTCAAAGATCAAGTAAGGGATGGGGAGTCGAGCACTGAGAAGCGAAATGATTGGGATGAAAGAAGCTAAGTTGATTCAGAATATAAGAGATCAATTTCATAATGGAGAGGGTAGGGAGCGGAGGCGTGAAAATATTGGGGGAGGTTTTTAAGACCAGTTTAGTAGGATAACCGTTAAGGAGGTTTTTAAAATCCACTTTTAAGACCGGTTGTTAGAGAACCAGTTTTAAAAAGCTTCATTTTAGACTGGTTATTATAATAACCAGTCTAAAAATTAATCTTTTTAGATCGTTTAGTATAGAACTGGTCTAAATTATATTTTTTAGACTGGTTATTATAATAACCGGTCTCCCAAATTCTTTATAATTATAAAAATGCCATCGCGTATTTCTTTTAGACCTCATTTACTACAACCCATCTAAATGTGCCGGTCTAAATCACCTTTTTTGTACTAGTGTGTCCTCCAAGTTTTAACTTAGTTATCACTCAATCCCTCTACTATGACTGGGTACGACCCAATCCCCGAACTTATAAGTCGGTTAAATTAAAACCCCATCCTTAATCTTTTTCATTTAAAAAAGTAATACTATATGACAAGAGAGGTTGCTTACACTATGGAAAAAAATAGCTTATTTGGAGGCCAACTCTAGCATTTTTTCTATATGCACTACAATAGAAATTGCAATATATGACAATTATTATCTACCATATACAATGATTCCGAACTTTCATATATGCGGGTGCTATAAAAGCTCGACAAAAATACATTACAATTCTGAACTGTTATTTATTCCGGACATAGTATAATGGTTATAATATAACAAGGGTTATGTATCGAGGCTTGGTAAGGCTATGATATACCTATTGCTATGATAATAATTAACATGTATACGTAAAAAAACCATCATAATATATAGTAATGCTTGCATCATACATAGTGGTCTCATTTTACAACTTTTATTTATTCAATAACATGCTTAACAGTTTGTATGTAAAAACTGTGACTTTAAATAAAAATAAATAACAGTCTCACATAGACAGCCGTTATGTATTAAGTACATAAATAATGGTTTATAAATAAGAACCATGAACTTTTTTAATACATGATGATTTTTATATAATAACTGTGATGTATGGACATAAGACTCTTCAAGTTAGAGTTTGTGAGCTAGTTGATCTCCTTTTATATATATATATATATATATATATATATATATATATATATATATATATATATATATATATATATATATATATATATATATATAATAGAACAATACCTTCCACATCAAGTGGCTATGTGATTTGGCATGGATCAGGACATTCCAGCTTTGTGGGGATAAACAATGGCAACTGTTAACGTATATGAGTAATAATGTAACTGATGACCTATATATAATTGTATCTTTTCACAGGTATTAAAACCCTGGAAAGCAAAGGACTCTGGGGGAAAAACATATACTCCTATCAAAAAGGGCGCAGGGGTATGCTCACTCGATGTATAGGTTCAATCATTTATATATGTTTCACATAATCAAGAAAATCAATCACATGCATCAATATACAAGTACAAATATCAAATACATGTAAGAGAGGTAAGTTCACTGCCTGGACCGCCCTTCGCTTGCCTATCTATCGGTCCAATACTATGTGTCCGTCTTAGGCTACAGTCCGATCCTAAAATCCAAATTTAGGATAAATGAGTTATTATTCACTCAATTCAATCTAAACTCATTGTGCTGGTTATCTTTGTTTAAAATCGTAAAATTACAAAAATGTACCTAAGGACTCGGGCTAAGTCCCTTTTAACCGGTCTGACTGTACTTTTCCATAAATTTTGACTCGGGCTTATCCAACATATTTTTGTCCAAGGAATCCATTTTTGACTTAGGTTTTGCCAAATTCATGCCCAAATTACCATTATACCCTTGCAGCCCCAAAATTAGGATTTTAAGGGTATTTTGTCATTTCACTTTCTAGGGCTTTGCTTGTAACACCCCAAATTTTATTCTCCAAATATATTGTAATTATTGGAAATAGTCAATAAAATGAAATGGTGAATTTTGGATAATATAATTATGTTTTTAGTGTAATCGCTTATGAGGCAGTGAGCTTATCATGTGGTTTTGTATGACCAAATGATGAGCCAAAATTATCAAATGTTACAAGGTGAAAGTAGACATTCTGAACTTTAATTTGATAGGTCATATAAATCATATGAAGCTATATGCGAACAGATATGGATTTTTGAAGTTTACTCAGCAAAACTAAAAAATTTCTATGGCAGCGTCTAAAGATGGAATTTCTGGGAATGATGTGCTTCTAATTGGCTAAAGAATATATTTTTCATTAAAACTAGACTCAATTAGGGTTTCATAGCCTTTAGAATCACTCCAATTCGATTTTTCTAGAATTAGTTGTGATTTTTCAAAGTTTGGACAGAAAATCTATCAAAATTTGTAAAAAAAAATCCGAAAATGGGGAAATAAATTAAAGGAAAATTATGGGGTATTTTAAAATGTTATCTTCATCCTTTCTATGCTCATTCACATCAGTTTTGGGCTAAAAAAGGAGAGAGAAAGCTTGAGAGAGTTTAAAGAGAGAAGGTGAAAAATCTCACAAGGTAGGTCAATTTCTTCAGTGAATTCATACCTAACATGTATAACCCTTCTCCTAAGCTTCTCTTCTACGTTATTTATGGTTGTTTGAAGCAAATTTCATTGCTTAAGAAGCTAGGGTTTTCAGCCACAAGCGGAAAAAGCCAGAAAGAGCTTGAGGTAACTTCCTACACTTCAATCTTTGGTTGTTTTGGCTATTGAGGATAGTTTAATCGGTGGATTTCTGTTAGTTTAGCTCTATTTGTAAAATTTGGAAACGCTGAACCCTAGGTGTTATGCTACCAAAATTGGGTCTAAATGGTAGTTGTAACCTAATGTAATAGTTAATAAAGTGGTTAGGAGTAGAAAGGAATACGTCTGTGGAGCTAAAAACCGAAAAACCCAAATTTTTTCCAGAGTAGTTAAGAATTTCAGCCAGGGCTGTTAGAGGGCCTTAGGGTTGGATTTTCAATGATTTAATGATTCTATTAATTTCAGGAGGAAAAATTATATGGGGTTACAATTGGTCACTTTTTTGGAAAAAGCTGAAAAAGTATAATTACAATAATGCCCTTGAAACCCTTAAAGTAGGGCTGCTAAGGGCAATTTTGTCTTTTTGTAGTGAATTTGGTAATTCTATGTCTAGAAATATATTCCTTGGTTAAAAATAAGTTAGAATAGCCCTTATCAAAATTTCGGAAAAAGTACAGTCGGACCGGGTACGGCCTAGCCGGGCTGAGCCAGGTCCCCAAGGGCATTTTAGTAATTTTTTTAATATAGACTCATATAAACCCAAGAAACACTATGGAAGTGTCTAAACGGTACATTTGGCATTGTAGATAGAATATGGAGCCCTAGCTGTTTGCACGTAGATCGAGTAACTTTTATGTTTAGCAAAAGGGACACAAGGTAGGGAACTTACATCTCTTGCGTGTATTTGTTATTTTTGCTAGTGAATTGATGCATGTTATTGCTTTGCTTGATTATGTGAAATATATATGAATGATTGAAGCTCTGTTTCTATTTATACTATGGCCATAAGTAGAGCCGGGAAAACGGGCCGAGTCCGTCGGACCGGCCCTTTTAGGCCTTGGCCCTTCAAGGGCCGGGCTTGTAAATTGTAGCCTGAAAAGGAAGTCGGACCTAAAAGGGCCAGCCCTATAGGGCCTCAGGCTTAAAAGGGCCGGCCCTGGAGGGCCTCAAGCCGGCCCTTTAGGCCCGTTTATCTTTTATTTTTTTTGCTTGGAAAGGGAACCATGTTACATTTTTGAATTGCCTTATTGATCTATATGTCACTCTGTCCTCATATTGTATAGAGTATGATTTTTGAGTATATTGTTTTGTCTAATTGAATCATATTGTGATTTTTGAGTATATTGTTTTGTCTAATTGAATCATATTGTGATTTTTGAGTATATTGTTCTGCCTATTTAGAATAAAATCATATTATATACTGTTCTCCATGATGGAGTATGATTTTTGATGGAGGTTGTGATTATTTGACTACTTGAACTTACTACTCAAAGTGAAACACAATCAAATGTCCTTGAAATTGATGATAGTGGCGAAGAAGGTGAAAATGATAGTCGTCATACTCATGTTGCTTAGATGTTAGAGTATTTAGCTTCTTGCCTTTTTATGTTGACAACATTTATGTATTAAATTAGAACTTTAATTGTTGTTATTTACTAATTATATCTCTCTAGGGAAAATACGTAGAAAAAATAGTTAAATATTGTGAAAAGGACTTTCGGGCCCTGCGGGCTGGCCCTGGCCCTGATGCTCTCGGGCCGGGCTTTGAAAAACTGTGATTTTCCTGACCCCGAGCCCTTTAGGGCCGGCCCTGATTCCCAGCTCTAGCCATAAGTATGTTGTTTGAAATATTGAGCACGCAAATATGTCATTGTGTGAGCATGAATTATGTAATGCAAGCATGTCATGCATTAAGCCCTTATCTTACATACATATTGGTTCTATTTTTCTTTTGAGATTCTCTCAAATCTCACCCTTCCCTACCAATAATTTAGACAGGTGAATACAGAAGGTACGCAGAAATCAGAGAAGAGAATTGCATAAGAGAGGGTTGTAGTGGTGGTGTGAAGATAGGAAAAAGTCTTCATTTAACTGGGATGTGTTTAGACACCCTAGTAGCCATGTGCGGCTACCGTAATTGTAAGTATCATGTACGAACCCCTATGGGGAATTTCTGTAATCATGCACATATTATCAGTATATTTGTATTATTTCTTTGTTGCCCGTCGAACCACACATTAATATTCCGCTACAAGTCAAAATAAGATAAGAGTGTGACATTTTGGTATCAAAGTCGAAAGTAGTTCTGGAGGAGCTGAAAGCGATTTTGGTAGAGCCCAAAGTGGTTCTAGCACAGTGACGGTTCTAGCAACAGGATAGTATATTGACAAGGTCCTGATTACATAGTAAAAGGAGATATGTACTAAATGGGGTATTAGAGAAGTGAGCTACCATTTTCAACAATTGGTATTTTTGACACCTTGGGTACAGCGGTGTCTCAACATCACTGCACATATTACCATATGCATGTGATTTCTTAAAAGCCTCTTCTCCTATATCATGAATAATATCCTTTATCCGATCATCCGTATCAGTGTCATTATCATCAAAGCCCACTCCCCCCTGTTCAGATGAACTTGGCATTTCTAATTCTTCACCATGCCATACCCATACTGTATAACTCTTACAAAATCCTTCACAAATTAAATGTGTATATATCTGCAGCACTTAGTCGCTTCTCATTCAAACATACTACACAAGAGTAATAAAACTTCCTACTACCATTATCGACATTTCTTCTAGCGAAGTCTAAAAAACCCCTTACCCCATTATCATATTCAACACTCGTTTGTTTAGCTTTTATCCAACTATGATCCATATATATATATCTCAATACTTGTAGCACCCTATATCCAACAGCAAAAGAATAGACAAAAAACAACCACCATAGAGTTTTAGAGATTTCAACGAATTTTAACATGCACCATTTGAAAGTAATAAAAAAAATAGAACTTAGAATCAAACAATCACACTAAACACTAATAATAACACTGACAATCAAACAATCACACTAAATTAAAACAAAATTAAACTTAGAATGGTATTACTCCAAGCCAATTATCACAAGTAAGAGAACACCTTATTTACTTTTGGTCTAAAACAAGAAAAACATATATAGTAATAAAGTCATCAATCACATAGTTTTCCCTTTAACCTTAATTACATTTTTCTGCAATTATTTCGTGTTTAACCACTATATAATGTTAGAGTTAATTTTGTTGAGAATAGCAAATACAAGCTAAAAGTTGAGGGCTTTAATTAACAGAACACTAACCTGATTGAAGACCAATGAGTGAGCTTCTACCAAAAGTCTTAATGGCAAAGGGAAGTCACGACAGAGGAGAATGGTCACAACAGAGAATAGAGGCGGCGGCGGAAGAGAGTGACTGTTAGTACAAGCGTTTCACCCAAGAGGGGGGTGAATTGGGTAATACTAGAAATTTCGTTGCGTATAAGAAAATTGACTAGAAATAAAAGCAGTTGAGAGTAAGGAGAAATATCATCGAAGTGTGCACTGGGAGTTATACTGGTTCGGTCACAACCACTTTGACCTACGTCCAGTCCTCAGAGCTTCTCTAAGAGTTTCACTATATCTTTCAAGGTTGATTCAGTGGGTTTTTGGCACCGCAGTACACAGCAAGTTCCTTCACCTGGATACTTACTCCCCCTTACACATTGTAATCAAATCCCCAACTCAAGGTTCCATAACCTTAAGTTGTCTCAATAATGAATATTGAGGTTGTAATGAAAAACTCTCTTACAAAGTAAATGAATAATCACTGAAGTAAAAATAATGAGTATAAGAAAAACATACCACTAAGAATGTGTTGATCAATGTATATTCATGTGTTCTCAGTTGTTGTACTCTGCTATTTGAATGCTCCATATATATGGATGATTTGTAGTTTCCATTGGAAGCAATTCAAACATGTCCGTTAGAGTTGCGTAGCAACGGTTGACTATTCTTCTAATTTTAAAAACTATATGTTTGCGGTAGGTAGCGGTAGGTGAGATCTCGGATGTTTTATTTGACTTTTCTCTTATATCATGATTTCTTCATTGTTTCTTTGTAAACATACTTAGAATACTAGTGCAATAAATAGTTAATCATATAGATAACAAATCAATAAACATTCAATTAAAAACATGATTTCTGGACTGCCTTACTTGAGTGGCACTCGAGTAATCATGCTCATTACTCGAGTATACTAGTACAGAAAAAGGTTTCTAGACTGGACTATTTAGATTGGTTATATTGGATAAGGTCTTAAAAATATGATCGGTGGCATTTTTGTAATTATGATGAAATATTAAGACCGGTTATATTTAAAACCGGTCTTAAAAATAATTTTATGATCGGTTATGCTTCTATGGACCTGGGTTTTTTTGGTTGTGTATGAGAAGGGTTCAATTTTGGTTCTGTATTGTTGCATGTTCAATATAGTAAAACTCTAGATAAGGTAGTACTGATATTGCTTAATATGAACTTTAGTGTTGCTTCTGAGTCTGCCTTCTAATGCATTTATGTTCAACTTTGTTCAACTTGTGCTGACATTGTTATGGAATATATAAGGGTAGCTTGATAGGGACCTAAGTGAATAAACTAGATTAGTCTAAATAAGGACTTAAGTGCAAACTCATAATTGTATCAGTTTTAACCTGATAAGAAATCAGAAAGAGAGAAAGAGAGAAGAATAGAAAGTGAGGGAAACAGAGGAGAGTAGAGAAGAGAAAGGTTCTTTTAGAATCACTCAATGAATAACTCAGGTCAAAACTGATACAATGGAGAGTGCATTGCAACTAATTATTTGTTCACATTTGCATAACTTGGGAATTGCTTTTGAATGATGCCTTAATTTGTAGATAGTGACGTGTAGCAAAATTTCATTAAACAATCACTAGCTATCCTTAAATAGTGCCCTTAAAGTGTTTTTAGATAATGAGTCATCCTAGTGAGGGTATCCAACTAATCCAAATCAAAGAGAGCCTAGCAATGCTCCTAGCCAGGAACACAGTGAACCAAGTAGCCGGCCTAGACGAAGGGGAGCCACCCGATTGAGAGACATTCCTCTCAATCGGAATACTGGGGAAAAGATTTCGATTGAATTTGATAGTTATTGGAAACCAATTGGGCCTAATGTCCAACGGTATAGGAGTTTTGTTGGCCTTCTAGCAAGCAACAAGCCTAGCATCTTTATAGAGCAGTGGAAAAATGTCGATAAAGGTGTGAAGAGACATATTTGGGAAACTATCCTGTTCACTTACGACATTCCTGAGAGTGAAGTCTTGTATGACAAGACAATGACGTATTGTGATGAACGCTAGAGGAAGTTTAAGACAAATCTAGCCAACAATTACGTGTATATCGAGGTGGAAAAAGGTCAGCCTCTTCCTAATCCGTACGATCGGTATTCTTTTATTGACGAACAGACTTGGCAAGAATTTAGACGGCTTCAAACTACTCCAGAAGCATTGGTGAGTTGACTTATTTTGCAATTGATTTGCTTATGAATTATGAATTGTCTTTATTAATTTACAATGACTTAATTTTGATTTCTTATTCATAAGAAAAAAGGAAAAAGGCCCAAGAGAGTGGTAGAAAGAATGATTGCCCCCATACAATGTCTCGTAGGGGGTATACGAAGGCCGAAAAAGACTTGGTGGCCAAACGGAAGAGATTGGAAGAAGCAGCTTAATCCAATCCTTCTGTTCTTCTTTCTCCACCATCTCTGATACATCGCGAAGTGAAGTGATTGTTTACTCACCAAAAGAGTAGCAGGTCTTATACGAGTGAACAATCTCGTATAGTCGGTGAGAAAATTATAAGTATTGTTCTTGACTTGTTGTTATTAATTATTTAGTAAACAAATTTCATTACTAACATTTGTCATTTGTGTCTTATAGGAGGAGCTTAAGAAAACAAGTCGAGGGATCGTTTAGGTCAAATGGGAGGAATGACATCCTGACCGTAGCTACAGGAAAACCTGAGCATCCCGGCCGTGTCAGGGGGATTGGAGGAGGGGTAGGCATAAGAAATTACTTTGGAGCACCCCCACGCCGTTCCTCAAGTAGTATGGTGACTAGGGAGGAAATGGAGAGTATATTGGCCACTATGAGGGTAGAAGCTAGGGCCGAGGCAGAAGCATCATTTGATGCATGATTTGAAGAAAGGTTCAGCAAGATGAAGGAGGAATGGATGATTATGATGAGCACAAGACAAGCAGATACCAGTGCTCCCCAGGCTCATTCCCTAAACAAAAGCATTAAAGGGAGTTGTATTGGTCAGTCATCAGAGGGTCCTGGAAAAGAAATTGGTGAGCCTTGTGACTTGTTTATGGAGGATCCTTTAAGACGATTGGTTGCACGGGGGAGCATGCACAACTTGGGATCAACTGTCCACCACCAAGAAATAAAGGATGATCAAGTCAGGGTGGCAGTTGAAGAGGTGATCGTTGCAGATGCACCTCTCCCTATCCCTGTTGATGACTTCAAGGTTGTGGACGATGTCATCAACTCTTTCATCTTGTGGCCAAAGAACCTTGTTTCTGATCGAGCTGAGGAATCCCCGCCACCTCCACCTCCACCTCCCTCCACTCAAGATGTTTCACGGCCTCCATTGAATGTCATGTAGCAAGTGATTCTGATGACATATGGTACATCCTTTCAAACAAGAGATTGACCTTCTGAGTCAGCTGTTGGCAAGTCAGGGGCACAATGCTATCTTGAGAGGGGTGATTTAATGTCCCTGGTAGATCCTTTACAACAGCTTACGATTTCGATTGTCCAGCTCTTTTCATGTAAGTATCTTCTCAAATTGGAAGTTAATATTTTACAAATTATGCCGTTAAACTTTGATTTAATGTCCCTGCTTGAATTATTGTAGGCGCATGCATCATAGGTTGTTGACTCTGGCAAAACCGATAAATTTGGACTCCTATGCTCAGTTCAACTCTACGATAAAGGGACCATTGCTGCTATCAGACACACATACTTGTCACACAGGCTTAGTGAAACCTCAATTGAGTGTTTCTTTGCTCCATATTTGTATTGGTAAGACGCAAATTTACATTTCATACTATACATAATATTTTATATTTGCTTAAAAGTTTTCCCTTTTTTTAATGATCATTGGAAATTGGCTATTTTGTGCAAGAAGAGTTATTTTGTCATCCTCTTATGCTCCCTCCACCTCAGCATGCGAACTAGTATATTGAAGAAGAGCTTGAACTCGTAAGTTTTCTTACATTATTAATTACCTTCCGTGTGCAAAATTTATGGAATTTTTGTAAAATAAGTAACCTTTGTGATTTTGATGATATAAGGCTATGCGGACATTCCAACACACTGCTTGTGGTAGGTCTATGTGTAAGGTAAAAGACCCTACATGGATCTTGCCAAATGTTAGTTACATATTGGTTTGTTTTAAGAATGTATTCAATAATAAGCCATGCTTTAATTTTATACTTGTTTTAACGATATCATATTATTTTTCAGACCCGTAGGCAACCACCGGGGTCCAACTTGTATGGGTTGTATATTCTGAGGCACATGTATAATATTATTACCATAGGCACGACAGAACTTACTGAAGAGGTAAATGTATATATATTTTAAAAATTTTGTATTACTTTTATTTTTTTAAGTGAATTTAATGTTTTGCCTGGCTTTGGTGTTTCAGATGTTTGAACTTGTTGATCCCTTTCTAGAAGAAGATATTGAGCACATTTGTAATTGTTGTGCTGAATTCATTTATGAACTTTTATAACAGTGAATTCTTGTAAAGCTGAGGGATTTTTTTGTATATATTGATGAACTGACATGTTGGTTGGTTGCAAATATTGTTGGTTGCATGATTTGACATGTTTGTTAGTTTTAACATGGTTTTTGTATATTTTGATGAATTGACTTGTTGGTTGCATGATATGTCATGGTTGAATCCATTTATGCATATATATATGATGGTTTTAAACAAAATATTATACATGAGGATATATGACATGTTACAAGTTCCCAATTCAATGAGAAAGTTAAAGCAAAAGGAAATGGTAAGTAGAAGCAAACTGAACACCATATGACACTTAATAAGTATGGTATTGGATGTAGCAATTCAAGGACGCGTTCTGGTAACTAACCTATTCACAAACAATTAAATATATATATATATATATATAACACTTTTAAGACCGGTTATAATGATAACCGGTCTTAAAAGTTATTTTAAGACCGGTTATATTTATAACAGGTCTTAAAATTTTAATTTTAAGACCGGTTGTATGTAAAACCGGTCTTAAAATAACTTTACATACAACCGGTCTTAAAATTAAAATTTTAAGACAACTTTTAAGACCGGTTATAATCATAACCGGTCATAAAAATGTTACATAAATTGCCTTACAACATTACTTGAGTAACTTCTTCCAAATTTTGGCAGTGCCTCTCTGAAACATTTTCTCTAACATTACTCGAGTGATCACTCGAGTAACATTGTTCCTTACTCGAGTGCTCACTCGAGTAAACCTTTAAAGATTTTGCCAGTGATGTTCTTCCTTTGCTCTGTCTCTCAGATCTTCTTCATTACTCCAGTGCTTACTTCAAGTAATGCTTTGTCTGCCATTTATTTACTTTGTTCAAATTCATTTGTTTTTTATCATATCCTCTTTTATCATTAGTCCAATCTTTGTTATCATAAATACATATGGGATCTAATAGTGACGATGATCAAAGAACAACGACGAGGAATATAGCAACGACAACGTTAATGACATAGGAGAGTGCAGCAAATTAAAAGAGGAACGGGGAGCGATGGAGGAGTTGAGAACAAGCAGCGACAGAGCTTACAAAGAAATGGCGACAAGAGAAGAGAGGTTTAGAGCAGGGATCTGGGCGTGCGGGAGTGAAAATATGCAAAATAGCTCACCTTTTAGACTGGTTTTCCATTAAAACCGGTCTTAAAATAGGGAAAAAAATAATTTTAAAATTTTTTAATCTTTAAGACTAGTTTTCATAAGAACCGGTCTTAAATATATATTTAAGACTGGTTTTCATAGAAACCGGTCTTAAAAGTTAAAATTTTTTAAATTTTAAAATATTTTCATATTTTAAGATCGGTTTATTTATAACCGGTCTAGATAAGTTTTTATTTAAGACTGGTTTACTTAATAACCGGTCTTAAAAGTTAAAAAAATCTTTTACATTTTAAAATATTTTTATATTTTAAGACGGGTTTTTTCATAAGTGGTCTATATAAATTTTTTAAGACTGGTTATTTTTATAACCAGTCTTAGAAATTCTATATATTTATAAAACTGCCACCGGTCAAATTTTTAAGACCTTATCCACTAGAACCAGTCTAAATGTGGCGATCTAAAAAGGAAATTTTGTACTAGTGTTTTACTCTGACCAAGCACTATATATATCCAAAATTGCTTTCATTGAAGTTGAAGAACTATCATTGCACTCAAAAAAGAAGATAGAATCATCCGCATATAGTATATGTGTGAGTGGATGAGCATTAGCACAAACTTTGATCCCCTTCAAGTAAGTAGCATGCTCAAAAGAAGAAAGAAGGCAAGACAAAATATTAGTGCCCATTTAGATTAGCGGCAGAAAAGTAACTTTTTTTTGCTATCTGACTTTAAAAAAAGTCAGATAAGAAAAAAATCAAAATGTAGATGTGATTTGTGTTTGGATTGACGGTAGAAAAAGTGATTTTTTTTTTTCTAACATTAAACGTGTTTGGATTGGTATTTGAAAAGCCCGTTAAGATGGAAAATGATTGAAAAGAGCATGAATCTTATTGAATACTACATATACAATTTTTTCCCTAATTAACACCATTTTTATTTTCTCTATTATTTCTCAAACAAATGGCCAAATATGAATTTTGTTTAGAGATTAATTAAATATAACTATTTTTAGCAATATCGCGCGATAAAACTCAAAGTCAGATTATTTTAACGCTTTCCCAAACATTCATATTAACCCTCACTGTGCTTTTTTTTGCTCACCGTGCGTTTGAGCCTCCTTACCGCTTTGGCAAACAGACCCTTAACCGAGAGAATATAAATATAGGGAGATAAATGATCTCATTGGTGAATTCTCTGTTAGGAATGATTGTGTGGCTTATTTGACTATATAAGGAAGACTTGATATTGTACATGACTAAGTATATTCTTAGATTAATTTTTAGATAATAATTTTTAAAATTTAAAAAATAAATATATGGGAGAAGTTTTATTTCGACTTATAAAAAAACACGGTTAAAACCACGATTTTGTGATTCCCTGTACATGTAATAACGATTGTCTCTATGGTTTTCCGCAGTACATCATTCTGGATTATTCTTTTTGAAAAGAAAAAATTCAGCAATGGCAAATTTGTAATTATCTGGCATTAGGTTTCAGTCGGGCGAGTCTCTCGTTGCTCGTTCGAATCGCAGATCTCTCGCCGTCTCTTCCCCCATTGCGCTCTCGCGGTCTCGCCTCCCTCACTGTATCTCTCACTGTTCGCCGGCACTGGTCGTCGCCGCTTCTCACCGCTATCAGGTGCTCGTGCTCTCACTCACTCTCAGCTTCGTCTTCATCCTCTTTGGTGAGGTACTCTCTCATTCTCAAGCTTCATCATCCTCGCCGGTCACCTCTTTTATCTCACTCAGGATTCGATCTTTCTTTTCCGCCCTTTTCATTCATCGTTTAGTTAGGTGAGGAAGTAGCTGTCTTTAGCGTGTGTATGAACTTATTTATCATTCATATATGTTTGCTCCTAAAGCTCATTCATTTGTGTTCCTTTCATGTCTATTCGAAGTATTTGTATTAAAATTAGCCATTATCAGCTATTTTCTTCTTTTCGAAAATCGGCATCTTCTTTGTGTGAAGCAGCTGTAAATGTTCTCATCTAATCTGCATTCTCTTCTACGCACGGGAAGAATTCTTCGATTTATTTGAGAGTTTTTAAATGGAAGCCACAAACTACTTTGAATGGGATCTCAGTTAAACTATCTTGCTTCATAGTCTCACAATTTCTCTGATAT
Source organism: Inga laurina (assembly GCA_963855925.1). Classification (NCBI taxonomy): domain Eukaryota; kingdom Viridiplantae; phylum Streptophyta; class Magnoliopsida; order Fabales; family Fabaceae; genus Inga; species Inga laurina. The sequence goes on from OY979711.1 coordinate 36,054,494, forward strand.
CATTGTGGTTTTTAATTGGTGATAACTATAGTGAGAAAGTGTTATATCGGCTAATTGCATAATCTGTATATGATGCTAATCTTGATTGTGCAATTGGATATACATGAACAGACGTTATAAGATAAGCATATTTAGTTTCATATATACTTAAGCAGAGGACGGTAAAATATAGTAGCCTTGCAGAATCTTGAGCATAAATGTCCCTATTACCTCTGCCGATACCTGTTTTATTTATATGGTGCATCAACCCAAACAAGTTTTATGTCTATCAGTGAAGCTACTGCAGGGTTATAATTGAAGTGCCCTTTTATAATACCCCAAGATTCCCCATTTTGTTACGGTTGCCTTTAATCTTTTCAATATCCTTTTATAAGATATTTCCAACTTCCATAGTTCAAACAATGCATTAAAAATAGAAAAATCAATCAGGTTTTCTATTTTTCTTATCGATGAATATAGAAGCTTCTAGTTATTATGCATTGCGGTGTCATTTTTTTCAAATAGCATGTCCTATATACCCTCACCCTTTTTCTCAATATTTAAGGCCCCTCGCTAATGTTATCTGCTCCAAACCTGAATAAAACATAATACAATTGGGGAAGCCATCTTATTGAGTAAACAATGACCCATAGTCTTTGATTGTGGATTATTTTCCCGCTGTACACTTGATAAGAAATTGAATGCAGAGGTGGGGTTATGGATTATTAAAGTCTTAAAATCAGACTTTAATTTATATCAAATTTTTTATTTATTTTAATTGATATGAATGCTCCAGTCCCCATATGGGTATCATTTTTTTTTGTATCATATTGAATGCATCAGAACGGGTTTTTAAAATTTTGCTCGTAGATGTTGTATTTCAATTTGGCAACGCTAAACATAGGAGGTAAAAGAAAGTAAGAAAGGCAACCAAGAATGAGTCTCTCTCACACACACAAATCTAATGGGAAAATTCATTCAAATAAACTACTAATCAGTTACATCCATGGGGAATAATCTAGTCAGTGGATAATCGTTCCTCATGTGGAATTGATATTCCGTATTGATCACATGTGAAGTGAGGATTATAATTATATAAATGAGTTGATGTTGGCATTCATGTTTTGTTTCTTTCCTTGAAATTTTCACGCTCACACATTTCATGCTTTGTAAATCTTGACTATTATCATTTTCATGGGGAATTGCTATGTTTGAACTTAAGGACAATGGGGCGGAAAGCTGGTGGACTTTATATTAACCCTAAGAGATATGGCTCCCTTCATAAACCTTGCATGAAGGAAATGATGGCTTTTCTCAGCTGTATGGCTGTTAACCAGGCCAGCAGTGATGTATGTGCTCGGCAGAAGGATTTATTAAAGACCTGTTTGGATTCACAGGTAATGTAATATTTTTCCATATGTATATATATAGGAAAAACTATTCTTGAGGGACATGTAGTTTCCTCCAATTTTTAATTCGGTACCAATGTGTTTTTGTCCTTGTTAAATCTTTTAGGACTGTTAGACCCTTTAACTTTGTTTTGTTAACATTGTTACCCCCTATAGCAACTAACTATGCTAACAGAGTAAAATTAAAAGATTTTATTAGGAGAAAAAAAAAACACTCTGGTACCAATTCAAAAATTGAAGGAAACGATAGGTACCTCAAGAATGGTTATCCTTACACTCCCGTGTTTATATATGTATCCTGTTATAGGAGAACTAAGGAGTGGAAAAAATTATTCCTTGTTTGTTTCAGAGTAAAAAGAACAGAAACGCCTGGGGAAGTATCAATTATCAAATGCAGAGGCTTAACCGGGGAAGGAAGTAGTCTGGTTTATTCTAATTTAAAATAGTTGTATGGTTCAAATTCAGGTATTGCCCAGTGTAGCCATTTTGGTGATAGTTTGATTGTCAAAGCCAGAAGGAAAACTTGTACTGTGTCTCTGGAATTTTTTTTCTGCAAATTCACTGATGGAATTTGTGTAATTTTGTTTTTTTCTTTCTTTTCAAGATGCCTAATCTGATATCTTGAATTGGAGAGGATGTTTTTATAAACTGAACCTGATTCAAGGAATATCTGTGTAATTTACTTTGTAAGTATGAGACTCTAAGATCTCATTCTAGCTTGATTCATATATTGTGTCAATGATAGAAGGATTACAATGTATATATAAAAAACTGAATACACGAAAGTCATAGGATAGGTGAGTGATTAACGGAGGTGTGTGTGGGTGTCAAATATTGTGTGCCAGTCGGTGCAGATTTCACTGACATTTAACACTCCCCCTCAAGCTGGAGAGTATATGTCAATCATACCCAGCTTGCCCAAAAACTTTTCAAACGTAGCTCTGCCTAGTGGTTTTGTCAGCACATCTGCAATTTGGTCTTCAGATATGATGCAGGACAATTTCATGATGCCTGCTTCAATTTTCTCTTTAACAAAGTGTCTGTCTATCTCAACATGTTTTGTTCTATCATGATAGACTGGGTTCTTGACCATTTCAATGTTGGCTTTGTTGTCACACCAAATTTGCATTGGTCCCTCATATGGAATTCCCAACTCCTTTAACAATCTGATGACCCAAAGTCCTTCACGTACTCCATGATTAACAGCTCTCAGTTTGGCTTCTGTACTACTTGGTGACACCACAGTCTGTTTCTTGCTTTTCCATGTAACGAGATTTCCCCACACATATGTGCAATATCCTGAGACTGATCTTCTAGTCTCTCTATCCCTTGCATGGTCTGCATCAGTGTATATTTCAATATCTTTTGCAGTGCATTTCTTAAAGAAGATTCCTTTTCCAGGATTAAGCTTTAAATAGCTTAAGATTCTGTATACAGCTGCCATGTGTTCTTGTGGCTGGTGCATGAATTGACTTGCTTTTCCAACTGCATAGCTAAAGTCTGGACGTGTGTGAGTCAAGTATATGAGTTTCCCGACAAGTCTTTTGTACCGTTCTGTGTTGACTGGGATACCATTTGGTTTGATTTCTAAGTGACAACCTTCTTCCATTGGTGTTCCTTCAGGTTGTGCCCCTAGCATTCCAGTTTCATGCAACAGATCTAAGGTATACTTCTGCTGTGATACATTGATACCCTTTTTAGTTCTTGCCACTTCCATGCCTAGGAAATACCTCATTTGTCCAAGGTCTTTCACCTGGAACTCAGTTGACAAGTCTTGTTTTAAATGAACAATGAATTCTTCATCGTTTCCTGTAATGACCATGTCATCAACATAGACGATCAAGATGGTGACTTTGCCATTAACACGTTTGATGAACAATGTGTCATTTGCTTGTCCCTGAGTATACCTAAGTCTTTTCATTGTTTTGGTGAATCTACCAAACCATGCCCGAGGAGATTGCTTAAGTCCGTACAATGATTTGTTGAGTCTACACACAGAGTTGTCAGGAGCTAAGATTCCATCTGGAATCTCCATGTAAACTTCTTCCAAGTTTCCATTTAGAAAGGCATTCTTCACATCAAGTTGGTGCAATGACCAATCCAAGTTAGCTGCGATTGATAATAGCACTTGGATGGTATTAAGCTTGGCTACTGGAGCAAATGTCTCCTGATAATCAATTCCATATGTCTGGGTGTATCCTTTTGCAACAAGTCTTGCCTTGTATTTGTTGATACTACCATCAGGATTGTATTTTGGGTTGAAGATCCACCTGCATCCTACTGGTTTCTTTTCTTTGGGAAGAATTGTAATTTTCCACGTTTTATTTTCCTTGAGTGCCCTCAACTCCTCTTCTATAGCTCGTTTCCAATTCGAATCAGCTATAGCTTATTGAAACGTGTTTGGGATTTTAATTTGTGCACTGTTTACAACAAAGCTTTGCATTTTTGCAGATAGATTACTATATGAGACAAAACGTTGAATTGGATGCTGAGTACAAGATCTTACCCCTTTTTTCAATGCAATAGGCCAACCCAGTTCTTCAGGATTTAATCCCGAATTGGAGCCATAATCATTCCTTTGAATGGGAGAAATAGTTCTATCAGTGTTTGGTTCATCTTGAATTTGTAGTCTGAACTCTTCATCTCGTTGTGGTTCGGTATCCATCCCTGAAATGATCTCAACATTTGTTTCCAGTTCATTAGGTGTCGGTTCAGGTTGAGGTGGAAGATACTCTGATTCATGATCAAGTTGGGTAGGATTAGGTTGGCTTGTGGAAGGTAATGAGTCAACGATGGGTATAAGATTAGGTTGTGATGGTGGTGGTTCTGGTTTATTCATGATTAACCATTCAATATCAGTGTGCTCCCCCTGAATGGGTAATTTGGGGTAATATGCTTCATCTTCTGAGAAGACTGTATCCCGAGAGACAATAAGTTTCTTGGAAGTAGGACAATAGCATTTGTACCCTTTTTGAGTCGGGGAATAGCCAAGAAATAGGCATTTGTTAGCTCGAGCAGTAAACTTATTGCCATCATTTTTGTGAACAAAGACGATACTACCAAACACCTTAGGTGGCAATGAGGTGATTATTGAGCAATGTGGAAAGTGCTCTAGGAGTTTTTGGATAGGGGTGTCGAATTTGAGAACTTTGGATGGCATTCGATTAATGAGATAAGCTGTAGTGAGTAAGGCCTCACCCTAAAAAATTGGAGGAACATTTCGTTCTATTAGTAAAGTTCGGGCTACTTCCAACAAGTGACGGTTCTTTCGCTCGGCTACTCCATTTTGTTGAGGTGTGTATGGGCAAGAAGTTTGGTGATGAATTCCTTATTGATCAAGAAATTTAGTAAAGGTGTTGCTCATGTACTCCTTGGCATTATCACTTTGAAGTACCTTAATGGAAGCATTGAATTGGGTTTGCACAAAGATATAGAAGTTTTGAAATACCTTAGTTACTTCATATTTGTCTTTCATTAAATACACCAATGTGGTTCTAGTGTGATCATCTATGAACGTGACAAACCATCTAGCATTGGTGAGAGTTTTTATTCGTGCAGGACCCCAAATATCACTATGGATTAGTGTGAATGGTGAGGAAGGTTTGTATGGTTGTTTAGGATAAGAAGATCTAGTTTGTTTTGCAATTTGGCAAGTTTCACAATGAAAAGAAACAGACTTTTTATTGAATAAATTTGGAAACAAGTGCTTCATATAATCAAAACTGGGGTGGCCTAAGCGGCAGTGCCACAAGTGTACAGTATTATTCTGAGAATTGGAGCTAACCAGTGTTCGTCTTGTCTTCCTTGCATCGTCTGATTTCAAGTGTGAACCTTCAAGATAGAACAATCCATCCCATTCTCTAGAAGTTCCAATTGTCCTCCTCGAATTTAAATCCTGAAAAACACAAACATCATTATCAAAAATGATTCGGCACAGTCTATCTTTAGTTAATTTACTCACAGATACAAGATTGACAGTGAGTGCAGGTACAAATAGAACATTGTGAATTTTTAGGGAATTAGAGAGTATGACTGTGCCAATTCCTTCAACTGCAGTGTACAGGCCATTTGCAACTTTGACTCGAAGATTTTCATGAAACAAGTTAAGAGTTGCAAATAGTGTACGATTACCAGTCATGTGATCAGTTGCTCTTGAGTCAATAATCCAAGCATTTTCACTAGCTCGTACAGTATTTAGAGCTATAATAGAGTTACCTGATTGCACAAGGTTGATACCAGGCATAGAGTTAGACTTATTCTGTCTATCTAGCATCTTACGAAACATCAGTAGTTCCTCTTTACTCAGGGAATCTTTATTTTCAATCTCTGGCTCAGTTGCAGTGATATGGCTTTGTTTGTTAATTGCTGGCTTTCCATGAAGTTTCCAGCATTCTTCTTTGATGTGACCCTTCTTCTTGCAATAATTACACCATTTATTTCGTGGTTCGTCTTGTGATTGTTTTGCTACCAGGGCTGATCTCTCAATTGAGCTTGAATCTGATCTTTCAGTTGAGGTTGAGCTGCCTTGATTCAAAAGTTTTCTGCTTTCTTCGAATTGCACATGATTGACTACTTCAAACAGACGTGGCGTGGGTTTGAGTCCCATGATTCGACCTCTTATCTCTTCAAATGAATCGTTGAGTCCCAGAAGAAAGTCATACACTCGTTCTTCTTCTACAATCTTATGCAACTGAGCATCTTTGACAGTCTCCCATGGATGTGAATTGAAGAGATCTTGTTGTTACCACAGTTTATGTAAGGTATTATAATAATTAGTAACTGTCAAGTTACCTTGTCTCAGATCTCAAAGTTGTCGCTTCAGGTGGATTAAAGCAGCGGTGTTATCAAGGGAAGAGTAAGTTTGCTTTGCTTCATCCCAGATTTCTTTTGCAGTAGTTGCTAGGAGATAACCTTCACTGATTTCATCAGTCATGGAGTTGCACATTCAAGTCATGACTTGATTGTTTTTGGCAAACCATGTATCGAAATTGGGGTCATTAGGAGGAGGCTGAGGAGCTGCTCCATCGACATATTTCTCCATTCGCTTACCACGAATATATCTTAGCACGGTTTGAGACCACTGCAGATAGTTTCTTCCATTGAACCTGTGGTTAATAGCCATAATCTGACTATCTGAAAGTCCTGGTGTAGTTATTGTGCTACTACTAGTGGAGGAATGAGTGGAGGAAGATGAATCTTGAGTTTCAGGATTTGTACCAGACATGAGCGCCATCGATGTGGCTCTGGTTATGGTTGGATTTCTAGGAAAAGAGCCAAAAAGAGGAGGAAATTTGGAAGAATCCATAAGTGTTTTGGAAGAAATGATGGCTGAAACACTGTGGCTTGGTTTCTGGAAGAAGAATGGTGAATCAGAGCACTTCAAACGGCGGCGCGTGGGGGGTCACGCGCGGTGTACGGATGGCGGCGCGTGAAGCTCAGGAGCCGGAGCTCCGGTGGCGCGTGGATGCCACGCAAGACTCAGATTAAAGTTGTGCTTCTGGGTTCCGCCGGTCGGCGGCTTGCGGTCATCCCTGGCCCGGCGGTGTATGCTCACTCGCTGGAAGGGATGAGATCTCACAGCTCCGTCACTCCCTTTGTTTTTCTGTTTCGCCGTTGTTTCTCTCTCGTGCCTCACCGTCGCTGGTCGCCAGGCATTCTAGGACCAGCTCTGATACCATATGGGACTCTAAGATCTCATTCTAGCTTGATTCATATATTGTGTCAATGATAGAAGGATTACAATGTATATATAGAAAACTGAATACACGAAAGTCATAGGATAGGTGAGTGATTGACGGAGGTGTGTGTGAGTGTCAAATATTGTGTGCCAGTTAGTGCAGATTTCGCTGACATTTAACAGTAAGAAAAGAAATGGTTAAGAATAATGTTTTCTAATACATAATTCTTTTATGCACACAAGAAAGGTAAAATTTCCTTTGAAGGGTTGAAGCCCTTGTGGCTTAGTGTACTCAGATCATCCTTTGTGATGTAGATTGTGGGGGGGGGGGGGGGGGGAAATTTCTTTTAGCCACTCTTATTCTTATATACAAATTTCACCTATCACATCAAAATCTCACCATAAAAGTCCTACTTAGTTCTTGTAACCTTAATTAGTTACTTCTCCAATTAGTCATTGATGAGGATTTCCCTGAGTCACTTGGAACTTTGCAAGAATATGCACAATACTTGACATTGTTGGTCTATCTTCCATATTTTCTTGCACAAACGAAGGCCTATGTGGAATTGGTATCCATCAGGCGCATGCTAGCCCTTTACACTAGATAGAAAAGAAATTTTTTTTAAAGATTTTATGGTTTGGTTGGTTTATTACCTATTTGGTTTGAGAATTTAAAGAAAAATTACGGCATGTGGTGTAATGTTTTTGTGATAATCAATATTAACCTCTTAGTCAGGAGGTGGAGAGTGATGAAGGAGTTTAGGAGTGAGAGGGTAAAAAAAAGATGGATCCTACTTTTTCAAGCTCTAAGTTGGAATAATCAATAATCAATGTTGCCTTGTTTACATTGATAATCAATAATCAATAGTCGAAACGTCTTAGGTTCACATTGATAAGCTGTTTTATGAAGTTTTCAAGATCAATTTAACACCAAATCTTAACAAATTGTCAGAGTCACAAATTCACCCACAAATGCATTTACCTTGTTTAACCAAAAATTGTATTCTTTGACACCAACGAGGAATGAATACTCATTAGGGGAGGTGCTCATATTTACTATCCAATCACATTTAAATATAATTGTCTCCGATAGAAAAATACTTGTGCTTATAGAAAAATATTCATTCTTTGACACTTTGCCCATCTTCCTGGAGAGGATTTTAAAATTGGGTTTGATGTTTGCTTCTGCAACAGGTTGGATGCTCTAATATTTAGTTTGACTGGACATTGATATTCCTCTACCCATGGATATAGCCATAATTGACTGTGCTTCTTTTTAACCATTGAATATTAACCTTCAAACATGATGGTTTTTATTTAGAACGGTTAAGTATTGTTTAGAAACATCAAACTTGATGGTGCTTATTTTTTATCGTTAAGCATTGAGCATCATATATTTATGATTATGTAGTGGTGAACGCCATTGAATTTACTATCAAGACCCATTTTATCATACTTCCCTTTTTAATTCAAAGTATTCATTCATTGTTTTATAAAAAATACCAAAAAGAATCGACATAGATTTATTTTCATGCATTTAGTTATAGAATAACCAATCTTAAATTCCCTTTCTAACCATATTTTTAACACTTAGTTTAACTTAGGGAATCAAAATAAAGGCTCATTGATAAGAGAATGATTCTATGGTTGATGCACTATATTGCATTAGTTTTAGGTAAACTTTTGATTGGACCCTAGTAACAAAAGTTTAGCCTCTTCTACTACATCTCTAAAAGGGTGATTTGAGTCACAAACCCTAGTAACGAGATTTAAAGCTTCAATAAAGTATGAAAGTAGGTAAATTTTCCTACATCTTCCAGACCAACATGAATTTAGACCATGAATGATAGCTATCCGTTCATAAAAATGTCAAGATTATCCTTATCAAGATTAATTGCCATAAAATGTCATAAAATTGAAAAGCCTAGAGGGCTATTTTGCCCCGGAAGTTGTCAAAGGGGGGCAATTTTATTCCGGAAGTTTTTTAGTGTGTGATGTTGTCCTTAAAGTGTGAAAAAGAGAGCAATTTTGCCAAATCCGTTAGAAAAGTTAATTTTAACCATTAGTCTGACTCACATGGCACAATCATCCCAACCACCTCACTCTCATGAGCCACATCATCATCCAGATCCCTCCATCTCAGTCCATCTTTGTCGTTCCCTTGTGTCTAACCCTCTAAACTTCTCCCTCCTCTGTCTTCTCCTTTTCTCTATCGCATCTGTCCGTTTCTATCTCTACTCCTCCTTCTTAACCTTTCTCCCACTTCATTCTCTCCCAAACTGCTTGGAGAGGTTCAAAACACACTGACCTTGGAGAGTGAGCGAGAGAGGGGAGATACACCTATCAGTTCTATGCTTCCCCTCCTCATATCACTCGAAGGCCTTTCCTCAATCTTTTCTCTCTCACTCTCCATGTCTTCAAATTATTGTTATGAGGTGGCATAAAAGGGTGTTTCCTCTGCAGATCATTCTCAGCTTGTAGGCATTTTCTTTGTTTTGGTTCAAATCTTTGCCATACAAACGACAACGAAGAAAGAGATATATGGCTAGTAGCAATGAAACAAACCTCAATGAATTCAAGGTAATTTCCTTCATGTAGCAAACTTTCACTACTGCTTATTATCTATATTTCACGGTTGTTTTTAGCAATAGTTTACGATTATTAACTGTAAAATATATTAGTGCTAAATATTAATAGTTTACGTTTGTTCATTCAACACCATTAATTATTTGATCCATATTTCACGGTTGTTCATTAAGAACCCTCAAATATATTATAGAATACTTTACGGTTCTAATGCTATACTGTAAAGTATTTGAAACCAGTTTAAGTCATCTGTAAGAAGTTTGTTGGGCAATTGTTGGTCTATAACAGTAAAATATGTTGATAAAATTCACGGTTGTTTGAAAGTACAGTGATATATGTCCCAATATATTACAGTCATTAGCGAATAACCGTGAAGTATTGGCGATCAAAATTTTATAAAAATAGGGGCTAGTTTTCGATTAGCCTATATGCTTATTACATATACAAATACCTGTAAATACATAAACCAAAACAGAGATCCATTTTAGCAAATTACACACACAAACACAAGGTAACTAAGAACCTAACATATCTAGCAAATTAAAACAATGTAATCATATCCAAGTTTGAAATAGCTAAACTAAGAACCTAACATATACTCAAGCAAAAAATGGCTACTCTATAGCTAACTTCGTTCTGGAGCAACCCACTAATGAAAAATAGTCATAGCCAACTTTTTTGTGACCACTTCTTCAATTTGGCTGGGTAAATATTGCTCACAAAAAGAGTCTTTAAAGTACTGCAGGCAAAAACAAATTAAATATGTTAAAATATATATTAGTTGTCTTTTAATTTAACTTAAACATATACATGCGTTAGTATTAATTGAGGTAGAATTGTGGGTGACTATGTCCTTTATGAAATTGATGACAAGTACCTACAATCAAAGCTCTTATCGGGTTGCTCCGGACACTATAAAGAAACAAATGAAATATATCAGTCCCTACTTTCATTTGTGTAAAAGGAACACAAATAAACAACTTTGACAAGTACATGAACACAAATGAAATATAAATATTGGTGAATTACCTCTACTTTCTTCCGTGTGAAATGGATCCACAGCCACGACCTTTTACTGCGGGGCAGCCAAGGCCTTCATTTGTGGCATGATAGTAAATGACTCTGACAAGACATTAAGAAATTAATGACTGCCAAAAGTTATAAAGGAACTTATCATATTCAACTTATTGAAAAACTCAACCATCTATGGTCGATTGTCCGCATCCCCATGAAGCAAATCAAAGTACCAAATCCTTTGCTTGAAGGGATTTAGCACGATGAGGAGCCAATGACCTCTAAGTGCAATAAACATAACCAGACCAATACTAGTTGTTAACAAACAATTTAATTAAGCAGTATACTCACCCTCATAATACGACGCCAATAAGAAATTGTCCTATTCTTTGGTGCCCTTTTAATGACTATATCTGCCACTTCCCTCGCTTTTCTCTCCAAAGCATATGCCTTTATATAGAGGTAGGGGCTGAGGAATAGGAACTTGTCAGATAGGCCTTTGTGGACTACATACTTCATGTAAAGGTACCTTAAATACAGAAACAAACACATCAATATATGTGTGTATGTGATATGAGTAGCTAAGTGTTTTTTTAGAAATCTATTTAAAATTTAAATTTTAAATTAGAGAATCCTATGATTTCCTCATTGATTGTTGTAATGACCCAAAAATGGGATTGAGAGCTAATGACTTGAAAGGTGAATGTAATTATTGTTGAATAAACACTTTTGGAGAATGTGTGATGAGAATTTGATTGTTTTAATAATTCCAATGGTTTCCTTATGAAAAATTGTGTGGGAATATGTTTGATTGTTTATTTTGGAGCCATTGGACACATTGGTTGAAAATTGGAAAAAACTATCAAGTGTAATTCTGTGCAGGGCAGTCGGTTTGTATGGACATTTTCAATAGGCAAATGATGTCTAAAAATTCTGAAACTTTTCAGTCTTAAAAATCACATGTCAAGCTTCAAAATGAACATATAATTCATGTCATTTCGATTTGTGAGTTGGGAGTTATGAGTTATGAATTTTTGAAGTTTGCCCAGCAAAATTGATTATTTTCTGGAACAGCAAGCAAAGATTAAAATTCTGGGAATTTTGTGATTCAAGCTAGCAAAAGTCTATATTTTTCCTTGAAATTAGACTTAATAAGGGTTCTATAGGCTTTGGAATCACTTATTTCAATTTTTCTAGAATAAGTTATGATTTTTCAAAGTTTGGATAGAAAATCTGCCAGAATTGACACAAATCCGAAAATGAATAAAAATGTGATTGCAACATTGTAATTATGAAGTAGATGGAGACTTGTTCAGTCCCTTTAGCATCCCATATACGTCACTTTGGGAGAGTGGAGGAAAAAATGATTAATTGGGCATTGATATTTATTTGGAGCACTTTTTGGGAGAGGTGGTCAAAGGAAAAAAAAGAAGAAAGAAGACAAGAGGTCAAAGTTTGCAACTCATGTAAGTGTTTGTGGAGGAGGATAAATGTGTTGATTTAAAATATCATATTACTCCCTTCCCATATGTATTTTCGGCCAAGTATTATGAAGAAGGAAAAGATGATGATCAAGTAAAAAGAACCATGTGTTTTAAAAGCAATAAAATACAATAAACAAAAAGGATGAGGATGGTATTTTAAAAGAAGCTTTTATCTTTCTTTTGGCTTCATTTTCGGTCAGCTGAAACCAAAGAGAGAGGGAGAGTTGTTCCAAAGTTGAGAGCAAAAACATAGAAGGAGAGAGTGAGCTCAAGCAAAAATCCAAGGTAAGTGGTTGAAATCTTGGTATTTAAGCCTTCTAGTTCTTGTAATACCTTGTCTAATATCTATATTTTCATGAATACCATATGTAGCAAGCAAGATCAAGAGGTAAGGAGGAGAGGGAACCATGGTTTAGAGAGAGAAAATTAAGGAAAATCAAAGTGAGCATAAGAACTTGTTATCTCTTGGTGCTTGTTTTTTGTTGTTGGTAGTTGATTGGATTTGTGGATTTGTTTTCATGATTTTGTAAATTTGGGGAAGGGAAACCCTAAGGGGTTATGCTGCCCAAATGTAGTCTAATCATGTTTAGAATGTGATTAAGTAATTCAAAAAGTGATTAGAGGTTTAAAGTAGGTGGTTTATGGTTTGAAATCAAGAAAACATGATTTTCCCTTAATTTTTCAGATTTGGGCTGGGGCAATTTTGTCCAGAAAGAGTTGTAATTTCATGAAATTAATGATTCCATTGTGTTTAGAAGGGACAATTAGGTGGGGTTACAGTTGGTCACTTTTTCAGAAAAGGCCGAAAAAGCATAATTACAAAAACACCTCTAAAACCCTTAAAGTGGGATTGCCAAGGGTAATTTTGTAATTTAACATTGAATTTGATAATTCTGAGTCGGGAAATGGATTCCTTAGGCAAAAATATATCAAAATAGCCCATGTCAAAATTTCAGGAAAAGTATAGTCAGATCGGGTACGGCGGGGCTGGCCGGGTACCCGGGGGTATTTTAGTAATTTTTCAATATAGACTCATATAACCCCTAGAAACACCATGAAGTGTCTAAATGGTGCATTTAGAATTGTAGGGTTTGACATTTTCCCTGATCGCTAGCAGCCTAAGCCGGCGCAAGTAAGAAAAGAACAAGGTAGTAACTCTTCCCTTATATTATGTGTAAACGTAGTGTATGTATATGTGATCATATTTTATGTGAGTTGTGATATTGCTGCCTATACAGCTGGTGATAGCTGTAGTTGTTTGATCCCATATGTTTTGATGATAACAAAGATTGGACCAATGATATAAGAGGATATGATAACAAATGAATTTGAACAAAGTAAATAAATGGCAGACAAAGCATTACTTGAAGTAAGCACTGGAGTAATGAAGAAGATTTGAGAGGAAGAGCAAAGGAAGACCATCACTGGCAGTAGTCTATGTTTACTAGAGTGACTACTCGAGTAAGGAACACTGTTACTCGAGTGGGCACTCGGTAATGTTGAAAGAAAGTGTTTTCGGAGGCACTGCCAAAATTTGGAAGAAGTTACTCAAGTAGCCACTCGAGTAATCTGCAAAGTTATATGAACCATTACTCGAGTAGCCACTCAAGTAACACATGAGAAACAACATTACTTGAGCAGCCACTCAAGTAACCAGGTAAAAAATCTTCCAGTAGCTCTCGGCTAAGAAATGCAACACTTTACTCGAGTAGCCACTATAGTAACTATGTGAGGACAAGACATTACTCGAGGGAACACTCTAGTAATCTGCGAACTTATTTGATCCATTACTCGAGGGATTACTCGAGTAATCAGGTAAACAAAGAACAAATACTCACGGCTAAGAATTTGATGCAATTACTTGAGTGAGTAATCGAGGAATCTGTAAAGTTATTTGGAATTTACTCGAGGGGTCACTCGAGTAAGATGTGAAGAAAAGACATGGCCACTCGAGTAACCACTTGATTAATCAGATATTTCCAAGGTTTGTGATGTATCTTACTCCATGTTTTATTCGAGTAATATCTTGTGAAAAATGTTGAATTACTCACTGCAATATTTTTGATAGGTTTACTCGAGGGACTACTCGAATAACATGCATGATCACTTGAGTAGCCACTCTAGTAATGAAGTCCAGAAATCATGTTTTTAATCAAATGATTATTAATTTATTATCTATATAATTAACTCTTTATTGCACTAGTATTCTAAGTACATTTGCAGAGAAACAATGAAGAGATCATGCCAGAAGTGAAAAGTCAAATAAAAGTTTGAACATTCACCTACCGCTACCTACTGCAAACGGATAATTTTCAAATTCGAATAATAGTCAACTGTTGCTGCGCAACTCTAACAGACGTGTTTGAATTGTGTCCAACGGATACTACAAATCATCTATATATATGGAGCATTCAAAGAGCATACAACAACTAAGAGTAAGTAATCACACATCGATCAACATACTCTTTGTGCTTTGTTTTCTTATACTCATTCATTGTACTTCAGTGATTATATATTGCTCTGTGAGAGAGTTTTTCATTACAAACTCAATATTTATTATTGAGACAACTTAAGGTTGTGGAACCTTGAGTTGGGGATTTGTTTGCAACATGTAAGGGGGAGCGAGTGTCCAGGTGAAGGAACTTGCTGTGTACTGAGGTGCCAAGAACCCACTGAATATTGGAGAATATAGTGAAACTCTCAGAGACGCTCTGAGGACTGGATGTAGGTCAAAGTGGTTGTAGCCGAACCAGTATCAGTATAGCTTCTGGTGTACACTTTGGTGATAGTTCTCTTTACTCTCAACTGCTTTAAATATTCTGTCAATTTACTTGTATGCAACGAAATTATCTGGTATCACCTAATTCACCCCTTCTTAGGTGAAACGCTTGCACTAACAGTCGTTATATAGCAAAAGCTGTCATTATACAGTGTAAGCTGGTGACTTGATTATCTGATGATTTGATTATACAACGTAAGCTGGTGAATTGATTATACAGTGTGAGCTGTCGTATTATGTATACAGCCGTGAGTGTTATCGTTTGTGGTAAAAGCCATGTATCATTGTGTCGCTACTGATTGTGATTTACTTAATGCTATGTGTTTATATACTATATAAGTGATTTGTTACTACTGGGATTCTCTTGAATCTCATTCTTTCCGTTGACTAATCTGTCAGATAAGGCAAGTGGCTCCAAAAGGAAGGAGACAATCAAAGGCAGTTAGGACATGTTAGGGATATTTGACTTGGTTGTTGGTTATCTATGTTTTGGTTGGGATTACTGTTTATATATCTGGGATGTAAATATTAGAATGATTTTGTGTAATCCCCTATTGGGAAAACTATAAACCCTTAGCTAAGAAATAGATAAACCTGGGGTTCGCCGGGATTTATATTATACACTCTAATATGTATGAATGCGATTGAACTGCACAGAGTAATTAGATTCGGAAGATGAATTTGAGACCATGTTGAACAAATTTTAGAAAAGAAATTTGAGAAAAACGTATCTGTCGGTCTCTAATTCATTTAAATTATGCATTTTCGAATCTTAATTATGGCTATCAAGGCAGGGGGTTACAATTGTAATCCCTGATTTAGTGCTTTCTGTTTAAGATATAATATTTGATTGCAATCCCTTTATTTTCTCCCCTAGCTACTCTCTAAAGAGTCTATATATTGTACCCCTTTCTAGTTGAACAATTAATAAGAGAGTATTATCATTTTGCCTATGATTTAAACATGGTACAAGAGCCAGAGAGTTCGATAAGAACTCAATAGGGGCCAAAGAAAATTGAGTATGCGAGAGGCCAAGAGAAACATGAGAGAGAGAGAGAAATAAAGAGAGTGACGGCATCTAGGGTTTCCAAATGATGGCAAGTTACACAACACTGCCACCACCATTGAAACCAGAAGGTGTTGATCAAAAACCCTCGAAGGTTTGATGAAGTTTTAGGCAGAGTGTGACCCTCATGCGCAACCTGTACTCCAGTGCATGAATCCACACGTCATCGTTGTTCTCCATACGCCACCTTTGTTTTCACCTGAAACATGATTTTTCTACTTTTCCTCCTTTATTTGGTACTTTTCCTAACAATTTGACAAATTTTAGAGTCAATCCAATGCCTCTTATGTCAGGTACCAATTCTCAAACTTAAAGTAGCACTGTTTCTTCTTCCTCATCTATAGCATCTTTTAAGGTTTCAGTGATAGCACCAGAATTCTCAGAAAACCAAATTATGGTCATTAACCATATGCTACATGGAAAGAACTACCTCCAGTGGTTCTAAAGTGTGTTGAGATACCTATGTGACAAGATGAATAATAAATATATTAATGGAGAAGCTCTTCAACTGGCCCACGATGATCCAAATTTTGATACCTAGTTTGCTCAGAATAACCAAGTGATGAGTTAGTTGTGTAACTCGATAACTCTGAATATTAGTGAAGGCTACCTTCTTGCAACCACTGCAAAAGAAATCTGGGATGCAGCTAGGAGAACATTCTCCTCCCCCAACAACATCGTTACCTTGATCCATCTAAATTGACAACTCCGTGATTTGAGACATGGTAGCTTGACGATGATTGAATATTATAAGGCTTTGCCAAAATTATGGCAGCAACAAGATTTGTTTGAGGTTTATCCATGAAAATTCATTGAGGATGCTCAATTGTACAAGAAGATAGTGGAAGAAGGAAGAATACATGACTTTCTCATAGGCCTAAATGACCCTTTTGAGGAGGTAAGGGGTAGAATTATGAGATTTAAACCCTTACAAGTTCTATATGATGTTCTCAACTTTGTGTAATTCGAAGAAAGTAGGAAACTCCTTAATCAAAGTGGCCCAAGTCTAATTGAGAGCTCAATACTTGCTATGAGAGAACTACAAGGTGAATGAAGGTATAACAAATGGTGCAATTGTTGCAAGAAGAAGGGCTATTTCAAGGAAGATTGTTGGAAGCTACATGGAAGGCCATCAAATGGAAAACAGAACTTTTAAAGTCACCTCACCATAAATGAATAAAAAATTGAGACCTATGACCGTCTAAACCAGCAAGAATTGTAGGTGCTTCGCAGGATACTTGACAAATAAATAAATCAAACTCGGTACCTAGTGTTAATCTGGTGCAATTAGGTAATTCCATTATAGCTCTCAATGCTATGATGACTAGTGACGATACTTGGATTGTCAACTTAGGAGCTATGGATCACATGATTGGTAACAAAACATTATTTAACAACCTTAAATTCTATCTTGAACAACTTAAAGTTAAAGTAGCTAATGGTGTATTCACGAAGCTTGAGCGAATTGGCATTGTTACACTTTCAGATCACTTGGAAATACATAATGTCTTATTTGTGCCTGCACTTACATGTAGTCTCACGTATGTAAGCAAGTTGACTAAAGATCAAATATGCCAACTAATATTTGATGATGATCTTTGTGTTTTTAAGGATTTAAAATCGGAGAGGATGATTGGGACTGTTGGAAATTATGCCTTAAGGGCCAATAATTGTACTTTGAACATTATTATTTTAATGAAATTTCTCCATTCTATTATCATATTATTTGCATGTTAACTGTGATAATTGTATCCTTGGATACTTCAAGAAGATTGTCCTAAAATGTCCCTGGTCGGTCATCTATGCGGAGAAGAGATGAAACAAGACCAGTATGACTTTGATAAGATATGGAGATACGAATCAAAGTCTTAGGCACTTGTAAGAGTACAAGGTGCTGGACCGACTCACTATGAGAAAGCTACATGGATCAAATCATAAGCTTTTCTTATGTATAACCATGTCACAATACCCTTAGACCTGAGGTCATCATGGATTCCTATATGAGTTGCTAAGCTTTGACCTAGCAAAAGTCACTTTTGACCGGGTGATGATAAAGGCTGTGATCGGGCTTAGTGGTTTTTCATGCAGAGGAATATGAATGATCAAGATGGAATTTATCCCTCAAATTAGTAGAGAGATATTACTGGGCCCCTCGATGAGTGAGTCTGAGAAATGTATGGCCATACTACGATAAAAAGGAGTTTCCATTTCTATTATCAGTCTACTCAGGAATCGAGAAAGTAATGGTCAGGAACAAGAGGATGACATTATCCATGCCTCATCCATGACCAATATATCGTGTGACAAAAGGGACATGACATAGTTGTATGATAGGTTGCATCATGTTAACGATCCTCATATGAATTGGGTAGTCGTAATGTCTTGCTAGAGGCCGTTTACGATTTGTGGGTTACTAAAGTTATTGGCCCATTGCCAACTTCATATGGGCCTCGAGGGTCGCACATAAATATGGCCCAACACGAGATAATGTTTAATTTAGGGTGGACGAATTTTATATTTATTTATATATGTAATATAAAAATTCGTTAATAATATTATATAGATATGTATTTTTAAAATACATATTATATATATATGTATATATATATATATATATTATATGATATTATTATATTGTGTTAGTTTTAAATTTAATTTATTAAGATATATTAAATTTAATAACTAATATGATAGAGATATAGTATGTCAGATTTAATTTATGAAGATAAATTAAATCTGATGGCTCTTTATTTGTATTAAATAAATTGGTTAAATTAAAACTGTTAGACAGATTTAATTTAAACTGAATTTATTCAATTAGCTAATCAAGATAATTAATTTTTGATTAATTTCGAAATTAATAATGATTAATTTTGAAGTTTAAATATAGCCCTCATAGGTTTTAAACTTGATAGAGCAGATAGACTCATACACGTATGAGAATTCAGAGCCGTAAGAGAAACCTTAGGAGACATTGGAGGCGCTAGCACGCAGTCTCTGTTGGAGAGCATTCGTGTGGATACTGGTAGAGGGAGAAGACCTAACGGGTTGGCTCCTAGAGATCGAAAACCCTAAGTTAAAAACAAAGGTAAGAGTTCTTTCTAACCTATTTAAACGCCGTTGAAAGATCTTCGATTAGGATTGGTAAAATTTTTTATAATTCTTCCGCTGTGCTTGCCGATTCTAATAGTGGTATCAGACCCAAATCAATTGTGCATTTAAATTGAGTTTATGTTCTTATACATGTGATATATATAAGATATATATGTGTGTTTATAAGAAAACATCCAACAATGTTAATTCAAAAAAGGAATATGTTCAATGTCATTATCGTTTTCAGATAGTACTGTATGTTTATGCGATTTAGTGAGATTGTTTCGATTACATGTGATCTATTTATGTTTCAATTCCGCCATTGGCATCGTGATTTCTATTATGGATTTGATCCAAAGTAGAATTCATCGTTTAGGTTTCGAATAGGTTGAAGATAAAGACGTACGGATATGTTAGGGTCTCTAATCGGATTTAGGGATCTGAAATATTGGAGAAGAATCGAGTCTAAGTTCAGATATCTATTTGGGTAATAGGGATCCGAAACTATGGGGAAGACAATCCGGACCAGAAGCGTTATGGGCCGTTGTTGTTTTCTTTTTGAAACTGGGCTGAAATCCATTTAGAATTGGACTAAACAAATTTTTTTAAAAAAATTGGGTCCAAAATTTTTAAAATTTAAAATTTTCAAATATTTCTTTTAAAAGGAATGTGCCTTTTTCAAAAGCTCCGGAGGCGCTACCCCTTGCACCCTTGCACGGGCGCTGCCCCTTGACCCTGCCTGCTAACTGGCTAGCAAGACCGCCGTGACTACCTATTCGTAGCGCAATATAATCTAACCATGACATTTATTTCTTTTCATATTGTATGAATTCTTATTGTGGTTTATTCTTCATACTTGTTAGGGTATGGTGAACAACATGGCTTTAGATTTTTACAAAGGGTTGTAATATTTAAATATGGCTTGTGTACCGCGTCTTCCTTTAAATATTCTCAATGTACATTCTCTTCTTATCTCACTCCCCCCAAATGTTTAAACTAGGTTTCTCTCAATGTATTTTTTTTCTTATTTAGAGAAGTCCTCGTATTGGCTTGAGAGGATTTTAGGTTAGATAAGCCATGTTGTATCACGTTTAAATTATGCTTTTGATTAGATCATTGCATAAATACTTTTGCGTTTATATGTATTTATCTGTATGAGATACGACCACGATTGCATTCCTATAAAAAAGACTAATTAATTGAACCCTCTAATCAAATCTTAAGTCTTAATGCCATCAATTAATGAATACCTATCAAAACCTAGATCGCTTTTTGCGGAAACCACCAAAGTGGATGCACTTGAGTTATCTTGATGAGACAAGCATGAGTAATAGTGTTGCCTGTAATATTCATTATTTTTTTGACTTAATTGAGATTAATAAAACGGTTTTGAATCTCAAGGAGTTAGATGAGATTAAACATGCCGGATCATATGATGATCAAATCCCATAAACATTCCTGTGATGTAATTGGTAAATAGGTTACCTACCTCAATAACTTGAATTTATGCATCTTGCCAAAGAGGACTTAAGTTTAAGCCAAATATGGATCTTAGCCCACTAATTATTTTGAGGGTTGTTAATTTAGTGGGAGATTACTAACTAACTTTGCATATTTTAATTGTAGAATCATGTCGACTAGTAATTCTGCTACACTATCGTTGCAATCGGTCCTTGAGAAGGACAAACTCAATGGGACAAACTTTCTTGACTGGTTCAGGAACTTGAGAATTGTTCTCAAGCAGGAAAGAAAGGCTTATGTCCTATATCAACCCATTCCTAAGGAGCCTGCAGCCAATGCTCCAAGAGCTCAGAGAGATGCTTACACAAAGCTTAAGGATGACTCTGTGGATGTAGGTTGCCTGATGCTTGCCACTATGGTTCTAAAGCTCCAAAGAGATCTGGAACTTATAGAGGCTCATGAGATGATTGTCCATCTCAAGGAAATGTTCTAGCAACAGGCAAGGCAAGAAAGGTATGAGACCATAAAGGCCTTACATTCCTGCAAGATGGCTGAAGGTGCATCAATTAGTACTCATATGTTAAAGATGAAAAGCTATATTGATCACCTTGAGAGGCTTGGATTTCCCATGAGCCAGAACTTAGCTACGGATTTGATCCTGAACTCACTCCCAGAGAGTTATGACCAGTTTGTCATGAACTACAACATGAACAACATGGAGAAATCAATTTCTAAGCTGCATGGGATGCTCAAAACTGCTGAGCAAAGTACTAAGAAAAAGCTCAATACAGTTTTGATGGTTCAGAACGGAAAGGGTATGAAAAAGAAAGGGAAAGGCAAATGGAAGGGTAATGGCTCAGGTGGTAAGACCAAAGAGTCAAATAAGCCTGAAACTAAGCCTACACCCAATAAGGCAAAGCCTCCAAAGGAAGGAGTTTGCTACTTCTGCAATGAACCCGGTCATTGAAAGAGAAATTGCAAACTCTACCTGGAAGATCTGAAAAAGAACAAGAAGGATAGCGAGACTATCGCTTCAGGTATTTATGTTATAGACATTCATTTTTCTACTTCCTCGATGTAACCCCCTTCGTAATTATGATTCGAAATACATATTCTAGAATAAAATAGAGACCAATAATAATAAAACTCATTTTCTATCCCTTCCTTATAGTAGGGTTTTTTGTAAATATTATCAAAAATTTCTACCTTCCTTAGTCTCAAATTCCATATCCCAAATATAATCACCCTGTACAATTGAATCACATTTAAACATATCAGAGTGTAAAATAGAAATCCTGGCAACCCCTGAGTCAAGTATATACTAACCATCAGGTTTATAATTCCCAGCTAGGGGATTACATGCCATAAGTCAAATATTAACTACATCCAAAAAATAATATACAATAATCCCAAAATCCAAAGCAAATAGCCAACATTCCAAAAACCTAAATATCCCTACAAGGTTCTAGCCGCTCCTAGTCATCCTTTTCCCTTTAGAACCACTTGCCCTATCTGAAAGGTTAGTCAATGAAAAGAATGAGATTCAAAAGAATCCCAATAGTAACAATTCACTCATACAACATGTAATCACATAGCATGTAAGCAAATTATCAAGCAGCATCACGGCATAATACACAACACGCAGGTTGCATATGCACATAATCACATAGTCTCATTCCCCGGATTCCACCGCCCTAAAGGTACGATCCTTCCACCGTCACCACTGATGGGCCGCAGGTAATAGACTTACAAATAGCCTTTCAGCTTTCACATAGTCTCATCCCCCGGATTCTATCGCCCCAAAGGCACGATCCTCCCTCCATCAACACCGATGGGCCGCAGGTGATAGACCCACAAACAATGATAAACCAAACATACAATGTATCACATATAGTATAAGGGAAAGAGTCACTACCTTGTTCTTTCTTGACTTGCTCCATCACAGCTTGTTCACGACCAGGGCAAATGTCAAAGACTATAACCAAAATCAAGGACGATAGGTTATTCTTTATTCCAAATTCTTATCCTCATTTTACTTTAAGTTGGCTATCATTTGAACTCTTCGGATGACCAATAGAGGCCTAAATATATGCCTAAAGGGTTGGAAACACTTGATCAAAGATTTCGTTTTGAGAGCAAAAGTACTGATTTCTGGCCGAATCACTCGAGTGAAGGAGACCTCACTCGAGTGATGCCCCCACTCGCACTCGAGCCCTAGCGAGTGAAACACAGGAAGTGAGTACCCGAGAGCACCATACATCCTGGATTGATTAGTTCACTTGAGCACTGACCCATCACCTGAATGATAACACACTCTCACTCTAGTCCTATCGAGTGAGATACAAAGAGTGACTACCCGAGAGCAACCCTAAGGTGCAACTGACTCCCACACTCAAGTGAGATCGAGTTCACTCAAGTGATGACTCATATCACTCGCAGGCAAGGAAGTGCACCCTTGCTTCCTACCTGAACACTTAACCAAAATACTGAAAGAAAAGAAGGAACATGATGCTGCACTTGAGGGTGCTCCAACCTCACTCGAGTGAGGCTATCAAAAACCAGAATCGCAGCAGCTGATATACTTTTCCAAATTTACCAAATCTAATTCCAATGATTTCCAAACTTATGCCAAAGTTCGTACCCACACAAAATTCCAAAGTAAACCTATTAGTAATCTCAAAACAACTAAAATCTTACCACAATGACATATTCTACTCTTCTAACCACATTGCACCCAATATCACCTAATGAACAACTTTTCTTTTTCCAATCCAAACAGCAACTATTGACACCAAGACACAATTTGGCCTATACTCCATCACAAAAAACTAGCTAATTCATGCATTTCAAAATTAGGCCAAAATCAGGGCAACATTCCAAAGTTCTCAAAATTCAACCAATGACCAAAACAATTATACCAAAATACTACAAATACTCACCTCTTCAACTTCCAATGATTAGCTTCTTGATTTTCTAGCTTCCAAGCTTGTGTAAACTCTAAAACACCTCCTTTCAAAATTCTAAAACCATAGGTTTAAAGCTCTCAACCTCTTGAACCAATTTAATGAAGACCATTTGAGCATATGGCGACATTCACTTACCCAAACTAAAGCTTTTCTCTTTCTCTTTCTTGCTTGAAGCTCAACGAAAATGGAAGATAGAAGAGAGAAAATGAGAGAGCATATTTTTTCCCTTCTCAAGCCCAAGAATCAACTTTGAAGGAGAGAGGGAAGAGAAATGGGTTTGAAAATTTGACTTTGATCTTATGGCCAACCTCTTGCCACTTGTCATGATCTAACTCTTCCCTTCATAATTCACATACACCCACATGCATTAGATTCCATCTTTTGCTCATCAAATCCTAACCATTGATCTCAAGTTACCTGTTAGTTCACTTTCCAGTGACTGACCAATTGGTTGAAAATTTACCATCTTGCCCCTTATTATCACAATATATACTAAACCATTATCAAACACGTTTTATATCACAATTCACATTACATACTTCAAAAGTACTTACTTAATATTAATTACACCATTTTGAAGTTATTAGCCCTTGATTACAATTCAGGATATTACACTCTACATGGGTATTAGATACCGCATATGGTTCTCATATTTGTACAAATGTGCAGGGTTTAAAGGACAGTAGAAAGCTGAAGAAGGGCGAGGTGGACCTAGGAGTTGGAAACAGATCAAGAGTTGCTGCTTTAGCTGTAGGCACTTATGAATTAGTTCTGCCCAGTGGGCTTTTGTTAGTATTGAACAATTGCTATTATGTTCCTGCTTTAAGTAGTAACATTGTTTCTCTTTCTTAGTTGGATAAGGAAGGTTATACTTCCATTACTAGGAATGGTAAATGTTCTATTTATCGTAATGACATTTTCTATACTGTTGGTGATTTGCATGTTGGTCATTATATATTAAATTTGGAACATCCTAATAATGGGAATATCTATAATGTAACTACTAAAAGGATAAAATCAAACGATTTGAATCTGACCTACCTATGGCATTGTCGTCTAGGCCATATAAATGAGAAACATATTTCCAAACTCTATCAAGATGGATTTCTTAACTCATTTGATTTTGAATCATATGATACATGCAGATCTTGCTTATTAGGAAAGATGACAAAGGCACCTTTTACTGGGCATAGTGAGAGGGCCACTGAATTATTGGCCCTTATACATACAGATGTATGTGGACTATTAAATACAGATGCCAGAGGAGGTTATGTCTACTTCATTACATTTATAGATGACTTTAGTAGATATGGCTATATCTATCTAATGAAACATAAATCTGAATCTTTTGAAATGCTCAAAATATTCCAAAATGAAGTACAAAATCAACTTGGAAAAATAATTAAAGCATTTTAATCTGATCGAGGTGCTGAATATTTGAGCCAAGAGTTCATTGACCATCTTTCGAGTTGTGGGATAATCTCACAATTAACTCCTCCAGGAACACCATAATGGAATGACATTTCTGAACGGAGGAATCGAACACTATTAGATATGGTTTGATCTATGATGAGTCAAACAGATCTTCTACTGTCCTTTTGGGGACATGCCCTAGAGACAGCCACGTTCACACTAAATCGTGTTCCTTCTAAGGCAATTGAAAAGACAACATATGAGATATGGACTAGAAAGAAACCAAGTTTATCTTTTCTCAGGATCTGGGGATGTGAGGTATATGTTAAGCAATAAGCCTCAGATAAATTAGCACCCAGATCTTCAAAGTGCCTTTTCATGGGGTATCCTAAAGAAACAAAAGGATACTATGTTTACAATCCCACCGATGACAAAGTGTTTGTTATTCAAAATGGTAAGTTTCTAGAAAGAGAGTTTATCTTTAAAACAACCAGTGGGAGCAAGGTACATCTTGAAGAAGTTTAATTGTCACAAGACAGTACAAAACTATATATGGATATTAGAGAAGACTCACAACAAGTTGCTGAGCCTCCTCAAGTAACACAAGGTCCACGAAGATCTGATAGGACATAGCATTAGCCTCAGAGATATGGATTTCTGATTACTGAAGGCCGTGAAGTGTTGCTCATTGAGCAAAATGAGCTAAACACTGATCGAGAAGCCAAAGTGGGACCAAACTCTGAGAAATGGCTAAATGACATGAAGTCTGAAATGCAATCCATGAATGACAATCAGATATAGACCTTAGTCGATCCACCAGAAGGTGTAAAAACTATCAGGTGTAAATGGGGTTTCAAGGAGAAAACTGACATGGATGGCAATGTAAATGTCTTCAAGGCATGATTGGTTGTAAAAGGATTCACTCAAACTCATAGTGTAGACTATAATGAAACCTTTTCCCCAGTTGTAATGGCTAAATCAATCAGAATCCTTCTTGCCATTGCAGCATATTATGACTATGAAATATGGAAGATGGACGTCAAAACAACCTTTCTTAATGGAAAGCTGCTTGAGGATGTATACATGAAACAACTTAAGGTTTTGTGTGTCTAGAAGACTCTGGTAAAGTTTACAAGCTTCAAAGATCCTTTTATGGATTGAAGCAAGCATCTCAAAGCTGGAATCATCATTTTGATGTAGTCAAAGAGTTTGCATTTATTCAAAACATCGATGAACCTTGTGTTTACAAGAAGATTAGTAGGAGCATAGTTGTATTTCTAGTGCTTTATGTAAATGACATCCTACACATTGGAAACGGCATTCCTACCTTGCAGAGTGTCAAGTCTTGGTTAGGAAAATCCTTTTTAATGAAAGACTTAGGTGAAACCACCTATATCCTAGGGATTACGATCTATAAGGATAGATCCAAAAGACTAATAGGCCTAAGTCAGAGCACATACATAGACAAGATACTACATAGGTTCAGTATGCAAGATTCAAAAAGGGGTTACATGCCCATGTCTCATGACATCCATCTTAGCAAGGATCTGTGTCCTAGCACACCTGATCAACGAGATCGCATGAGTAAGTTCCATATGCCTCAGCCATTGGATCCATCATGTATGCCATCTTAAGTACTCGACCAGATGTCTCATTTGCCTTAAGTATGACTAGAAAATATCAACAAGATCCTGGTGAGGGTCATTGGATTGCGGTTAAGAATATCCTAAAGTACTTAAGAAGGACTCAGACTTATTTTTGGTTTATGGTGGATTGGATGATGAGCTCTATGTAACCAGTTGCATGGATGCAAGTTTTCAAACTGAGCAAGACGACTTTAAATCACAATCTGGATACGTATTCCTCCAAAATAGTGGAGCAGTAAGCTGGAAGAGCTCTAAGCAGAGCACTGTAGCAGATTCTGCAACAGAAGCTTGTTAGAGCAAGCGTTTCACCCAAGAGGGGGTGAATTGGGTGATACTAAAAATTTCGTTGCAAATATAAGAACTTCACGGTGAATATAATGCAGTAAAGAGTAAGGAGAAATATCACCGAAGTGTACACCAGGAGTTATACTGGTTCGGCCACAACTACTTTAACCTACGTCCAGTCCTCAGAATATCTCTGAGAGTTTCACTATAACTTCCAAGATTCAGTGGGTTCTTGGCACCTCAGTATAAGCAAGTTCCTTCGCCTGGACACTCGCTCCCCCTTACAGGTTGTAATCCAATCCCAACTTAAGGTTCCACAACCTTAAGTTACCTCAATAAAGAATATTGAGTTTAAATAAAATATCTCTCACAGAGTGAATAAGAATCACTGAAGCACAGAATTACAAGTATATGTAAAAACAGAGTAGTGAACTTGATAATGCGTTCGTGTGTGTGTTCTTCTTATTTTCTCTATTTGGATGTTCCCATATATATAGATGTGTTGGTAGTGACCATTGGAACATTTTCTTCTTGTCCGTTAGAGTGTGCGCAGCCACTGTTGACTTTTCCAATATTTGAAAAATATCTGTTTGTGGTAGGTGGCGGTAGGTAGCGTTTGAATGTTGCATTTGACTTTACTCTTTTGGTAAGATCTCTTCATTGTTTATCTGCGGATATGCTAAGAATACTAATACAATGAAGGGTTAATCACATAGAAAACAAATCAATGAAAGTTGGAATGATTTCTCATTTTCTAGACTTGCATACTCGAGTATTCATTAAATTTACTTGAGTACTTACTCGAGTATTATCGTGAAAATATTGATAATCAGCAAGTCAATAACTGAACATTACATTACTCGGGTAGTGCATGAAGTAAACAAATTTTATAAACCTTGGAAATACCTGTTTACTCAGATACTTACTCGGGTATGATACAATTTACTTCATAGGTTACTCAAGTAGTTACTCGAGTAATCTCTCAAATAAACTTCAGGTTACTCGATGCTTCACTCCAGTAATGTTGGTAGGATTACAAGGTCGAGAGCACTTCAAGTTTGCTTACCTGGTTACTCGAGTACTCACTCGAGTAAACATCAATTTTCTGCATAGCTTACTCGGGTAGGTACTTCAAGTGCTGTGTAAATAACTCTGCAGATTACTCGATTACTGACTCGAGTAATCTAGTTAAAATATTTGGCAAAGAATAATTGAATACCTGCATACTTGAGTAGTGCCTCAAGTGAAGTGATAATAGCATTTCAAGTTATTCGAGTATTACCTTCAAGTTTTGCTTACCATAGTGAGTTACTCGAGTAGCTCCTCGAGTAACATTGGCAGGATTGAAAATGCTGAGAGCAACATATTTCTTGAAGCAGGGGACTCGAGTACAGACTCGAGTAACGTTGGCAGACCGAGAGTAACTGGAAGTAATGTCCCTGATTACTCGAGTACTCACTCGAGTAATATTGGTAGGCCGAGAGCAACTGTAAGTGATCTACATGGTTACTCGAGTAGCTACTCGAGTAACGTTGGCAGGCCGAGAGCAGCAAGTCTTTCTCTTGGTTACTCGAGTACTTACTGGAGTAACATTGGCAGGTAACTTGAAGGTCAACTATAGATACTTCAAGTTTCTGTCTCATTACTCGAGTACTTACTCGAGTAATCCTTTAGGAATTTTTCCAATGATGAAGTTTCTCAGCTTTTTCTCTTGGCCTTTCTTCATTACTCTAGTACTTACTTCAAGTGATGATTTGCCCTGTTATTACTTTGTTCAAACTTGTTTGTTTATCAAATATTTTTCATACCATTCTTTGTTATCATCAAAAAATGTGAGATCTAACAAAGCTGAGTATATAGTAGCATCAGATGCAGCTAAAGAAGCCGTTTGGATCAGAACGGTGGTGCCTACCATCTTAAATCCAATAGATTTGTTCTGTGACAATTGCGGTGCTATTGTACAGGCTAAGGAGCCTAGGTTACATCAAATAGCCAAGCATATACTCAGGTGATTTCATCTTATTAGAGAAATCAATAATAGAGGTGATATAAAGATATGCAAAGTAGCAGGAGAAGATAATGTTGTTGATCCTCTTACTAAGCTACTTGCACAAGCAAAGCATGAGCGTCATGTTAGGGAAATAGGAATTAGGAAAATTAATGATTGTACTTAAGGCAAGTGGGAGGATGTTGGAAATTGTGCCCTAAGGGCCAATCATTGTACTTTGAACATTATTATTTTAATGAAATTTCTCTATTCTGTTATCATATTATTTGTAGGTTAACTGTGATAATTGTATCCTTGGATAATTCATGAAGATTGTCCTAAAATGTACCTGGTCGGTTATCTATGCGGAGAAGAGATGAAACAAGACCAGTATGACTTTGATAAGATATGGAGATACGAATCAAAGTCTTAGGCACTTGTAAGAGTACAAGGTGCTGGACCGACTCACTATGAGAAAGCTACATGGATCAAATCATAAGCTTTTCTCATGTATAACCATGTCACAATACCCTTAGACCTGAGGTCATCATAGATTCCTACATGAGAGTTGCTAAGCTTTAAACTAGTCAAAAGTCACTTTTGACCAGGTGATTATAAAGGCTACGATCGAGCTTGGTGGTTTTTCATGCAGAGGAATATGAATGATCAAGATGGAATTTATCCCTCACATTAGTAGAGATATATACTGGGCCACTCAATGAGTGAGTCCGAGAAATGTATGGCCATACTACGATAGAAAGGAGTTTCCATTTCTATTATCAGGCTACTCAGGAATCGAGAAAATAATGGTTAGGAACAAGAGGATGACATTATCCATGCCTTATCCTTGACCGATATATTCTATGACAAAAGGGACGTGACATGGTTGTATGAGAGGTTGTATTGTGTTAAGGATCCTCATATGAATTGTGTAGTCGTAATGTCTTGCTAGAGGCCACTTGTGACTTGTGGGTTAGTACAGTTATTGGCCCATTGTCAACTTCATATGGG
Organism: Inga laurina; assembly: GCA_963855925.1. NCBI lineage: Eukaryota > Viridiplantae > Streptophyta > Magnoliopsida > Fabales > Fabaceae > Inga > Inga laurina. The sequence continues at coordinate 36,084,350 of OY979711.1, forward strand.
CCTACAGGGTCGCACACAAGAATGACCCAATACGAGATAATGTTTAATTTAGGGTGGATGAATTATATATATATATATATATATGTAATATAAAAATTTGTTAATAATATTATATAGATATGTATTTTCGAAATACATATTATATATATATATGTATATATATATTATATGATATTACTATATTTTGTTAGTTTTAAATTTAATTTATTAAGATATATTAAATTTAATAACTAACATGATAGAGATATAGTATGTCATATTTAGTTTATGAAGATAAATTAAATAGATGGCTCTTTATTTGGATTAAATAAATTGGTTAAATTAAAATTGTTAGACAGATTTAATTTAAACTGAATTTTTTTAATTAGCTCATCAAGATAATTAATTATTGATTAATTTCGAAATTAATGATGATTAATTTTGAAATTTGAATATAGCCCTAATAGGTTATGAACTTGATAGAGCAGATAGACTCATACACGGATGAGAATTTAGAGCCGCAAGGTAAACTGTAGGAGACATTGGAGGCGCTAGCACGCAGTCTCTGTTGGAGAGCATTCGTGTGGATACCGATAGAGGGAGCAGACCTAACGTGTTGGCTCCTAGAGATCAAAAACCTTAAATTAAAGAAAAGGTACGAGTTGTTTCTAACCCGATTTAAACACCGTTGATAGATCCTAGATTAGGATCGGTGAAAATTTTTATAATTATTCCGCTGTGCCTTCCGATTCTAATAGGGACTTTTAGAGAATGGGTGGACTATTCTACCTTGAAGGATCGAACGTGAAGAATAAAGATACATGGAAGGCAAGAACGGCATTGGTTATCTCCAGCTCTCAAAACTATGATGTATTTCTGTGGCATTGTCGTTCAAGCCACCTTAGTTTTGATTATATGAAATATGTGTTTACAAGTTTATTTAATAAAATTTTTGTTCATTTTCATTGTGAAACTTGCCTACTTGAAAAACAAACTAGATTCCCATATCCCAAATAGCTATACACACCTTTTGCACCTTCACACTAATCCATAATGATATTTGGAGGCCAACAAGAATAAAAACCGTCACTAATGCTAAATGGTTTGTTCTTTCATAGATGATCACAGGAAAGAAAATTCCAAAGTAGCTAAAGTGTTTTAAAGCTTCCATACCTTTGTACGAATCCAATTCAACACTTTTATTAAAATCCTATGAAGTGATAAAGCTAAGGAATACATGAGTAGAACCTTTAAGGAATTCTTGATCAACAAGGAATTAATCACCAAACTTCCTACCCTTACCCCTTAACAAAATGGAGTGGTTAAGTGAAAAAATTGTCACCTTTTAGAAGTAATTCGAACCTTGTTAGTAGAACGAAATGTTCCCACCATCTTCTGGGGTGATGCCATACTAACAGCCACTTATCTGATTAACCGAAGGCCATCCAAAGTTCTCAATTACATCACCCCAATCCAAAAACTCCTTGAACACTTTCTAAATTTCCCACTAATCAATTCCTCACCTCCAAATGTGTTTGGTTGGGTTGTGTTTATTCATAAAAGTGATGGAAACAAATTTACCACTTGAGATGATTATTGCATATTCCTTGGCTACTTTCCCACTCAGAAAGGATACAAATGCTATTGTTCTACTTTCAAAAAACTATTCATTTCACGAGATATCGTCTATTATTGAAGAAGAAGCTTACTAATCCCAAATTACCCTTTTGGGGGAGTATAATGACATTGAATGGCTAATTGTCAACCTTAACTCATTTGCTCCCACAAACCAACCTAGTCCTAGCCAACTTGATTATGAGTGTGAGCCTTCTCAACCTTAACCTCAACCTCAACCTATAATGTTGAGATCAATTCTGGGGTGGAGGCCGAAACAAGACAAGAAATAGAATCCAAGAAACAAGTTCAAGAGGAACTCGACCCTAGTAGGACTATCTATCCATTCAAAGGAATAATCATGATTCTAATATGGGATTAAATCCTGAAGAGCTAGGTTGGATTATTACATTAAGAAATGGGGTAAGATCTTGTACTCAACATCCAATTTAATGGTTTGTCTCATACAATAACCTATCTATAAAAATGCAAAGCTTTGTTGTAAACAGTATACAGATGAAAATCCCAGACACATTTCAGCAAGCTATGGCTGATCTGAATTGGAAACAAGCTATAGAAGAAGAGTTGAGAGCACTTAAGGAAAATAAAATGTGGGAGATTACAACTTTTACTAAAGGAAACAAGCCAATAGGATGTAAGTGGATCTTCACCCCAAAATTCAATCCAGATGGTGGTATCAACAAATACAAGATGAGACTTGTTGCGAAGGGATATACCAAGACATATGGGATTGATTATTAAGAGACGTTTGCTCTATTAGCCAAGTTTAATATCATCCAAGTGTTGTTATCAATTGTAACCAACTTGGATTGGTCATTGCACCAACTAGAATTGAAAAATGCATTCCTAAATGGAGACTTTGAGGAAGAAGTATACATGGAGATTCTAGATGGAGTTTTAGCTCCTAACAACCTATGTGTAAACTCAATAAGTATTTGTATGGGCTAAAACAATCTCTTAGGGCATGGTTTGGCATATTCACCAAACCAATAAAAGGACTTGGGTGCAATCAGGGACAAGAAGGTGACATGTTGCTCACCAAATGTGTTAATGGCAACATCACTGTCATGATTATCTATGTTGATGACATAATCATTGCAGGAAATGATGAAAAATCTATTGCTCAACTAAAACGGGATTTGTCAATTGAATTTCAAGTAAAAGACCTTGGACAAATGAGGTATTTTCTAGGCATGAAAGTAGCAAGAACTAAAAAGGGCATGAACGTATCTTAGCAGAAGTATACCTTAGATCTATTACATGAGACAAGAATGTTGGGTACCCGACCTGAGTTGACACTAATGGAAAAAGGATATCACCTTGAGATCAAGCCATAAGGTGTTCCAGTTGACTTAGAAAGATACAAAAAACTTGTAGGAAAATTGATATACTTGACCCACATATATCCAGATATCAGCTATACAGTTGGAATAGTAAGTTAGTTTATGAATCACCAAAGGAAGAACACATGGAGGCTGTATATGGAATTCTGAGCTATATGAAACTTAATCCTGGTAGATGAATCTTCTTTTAGAAAAGCACTGTCAAAAATATCAAATCTACACCGATACAGACCATGCAAGGGATAGAGAGAATAGGACGTCAACCTTGTTTGTACAAGTGTTTAACTCAAGGGGGTGAATTGGGTGATAATAAAAATTTAATCAAAATTAACAATAATAGAGATTAAACTAGAGTTTAAGAGTTAGAGAAATATCACCGAAGTGTATTTTAGGGATTATACTGGTTCGTCACAACCTATCTGACCTACATCTAATCCTCAGAGTGCCTTTGAGATTTTCATTATAGCTTCTAAGATTCATTGGGTTCTTGGCACCTCAGTACATGGCAAGTTTCTTCCCTGGACACTTGCTCCCCCTTACACAGTGTAAACCAATACCCTACTTAAGGTTCCACAACCTTAAGTTTTCTCAATTAGAAATATTGAGTGTTTGATGTAACTCTCTTTAGGAGTGAATGAATAATCACTAAAGTACAAAATACAAATCGAATGATGAAATAAACAGAGCACTAATAGCATACTTAAATATTTTACAGTTCGGTGGTTGCTCTACTTGAATGCTTTTGTATTTATAGTTGGAGTGTATTCAATTACTGTTGTGAGCATTCCATTTGTTCGTTACAATGGTGTTGTTTCTCTAGACATTCTTTGTGCGTAGGAATATAGATGTTGCATTTAGTGCTTATGACACATAGTTTGCTTTTTGAGATATTCATATCTTTTGGTACTGGAAATCCCTGAAACTTGCTTCAGAAAGATATTAATCTTGCAAAAGAACAATAACAAGTAAGATTAAAGACTTCACAATTTTTTCTTTGATTTCTAGAATCTTAGGTATCATGCTCTATTTTTTTGGATAGTAAGCTATTCAAATATGTTCATTTGTATTTGAATTGAAAGTCTCTTTTTTGTTATAGTATATTTGAATACTTTTCTCTCTATTCGAATAACATTTAAGTTATTTTGAATAAGTATATTTGAATAAAATGACCCTTATTCAAATAAGTAATGTTATTCAAATACTAGAGTTGGTATTCGAATACATATTATTATAAAAGTGTATTCGAATACAATTCTCCCTATTCAAATATGTTTTCTACAACTTGATAAACTGTCATGTATTTAAATGTCAGCAAGTGATTTTATTGTGATATGGTATTAGGTTATTCAAATAAGCTTTCTAAGAATTCTTATTTGAATACAATAGTATTTACTCAAATAAGCTTTTGGAATTTGAATATGAATTAAATGAGTTTCTCATTCGAATATCATTTCCTTTATTCGAATCAATCTAACTTTTTTCTTTAAAAGACTATCTCACCTTATTTGAATAGTTAGCTCATTATTCGAATAGCATTTCAAAAACAAGATTGAAATATGTAAGCTATTATTCAAATAACCAATTGCCTATTCAAATAAGTTTTGTCATAAGTCAATTTGAAAAACAAGCAAGGCTTACCTTTATTCGAATAAAGTTATGTGTATTTGAATAATCTCTTTCTTAAACTGTGTATCCTTATTCGAATAACATACTGCTGATTCAAATAACATTCTAACTATGCGAATAAGCTAAGAGTTACTCAAATAGCTCTTAATTGAAAACAAATTTCCTTATTTGAATAACATTGTGATTATTCAAATAAGTCACAGTGTTAGCAAAAACAAAATGAATTTCCTTAAACCAGATAATGAATCCCTATTTGAATAAACCTAAGTTTGTTATCATTAAAACTTTGAATCTAACAAACCTCAGGGTATTGCACATATGTATAGGGAAATTTGGTTACGTGGAGAAGTAAAAAAACAAACTATAGTATCAAGAAGTAGTGTAGAAGCAAAGCTGAGAGCAAATAACAATGTAGTATGTGAAGGAATCTGGGTCATCAGGTTACTGAAGGAGTTGGGAATACCATATGAGGGATCAATGCAACTCTAGATTGACCACAAGGCTAGCATTAAAATGGTCAAGAACCTAGTATATCATGATAGAATGAAGCATTTTGAGATAGACAGCCGCTTCATTAAATTGAAGATGTAAGAAGGCACCATGAGTCTTTCCTACATACATTCTACAGACTAAATTGCAGACATTATGACAAAACCACTGGGCAGAGTTAAGTTTGAAGGATTTTGATGCAAGCTAGGAATGATTGATATCTACTCTCTAGCTGGAGGGGAAGTGTTAGAAATATATTTAAATTTAAAATTTCAAATTAGAGAATCCCATGATTATTTCATTTATTATAATTCCTAACTTAGTGCTTTCAATTTTGGATATAATATCTTATTGCAATCCCTTTATTTTCTTTACTAATTATTCTCTCTATAGCCTATATATTATACCCTTTGCTAGTTGAATAATTAATAAGATAGTGTTATCTTTTTGCATCTAATTTAAACAATATTCATTTGTAGTTGAAGAAATACTTGATATAAAATTTACAAGTAGTTGTGCTTGCCATATTGGATGTGAGGATATCTTTAACTAACATCTGGTGGATAAAGTCATGTGTGCCTTCTTCCCTATAGACATCTTACTAAAAAACACTTGTTTAATGTAGCCTTCTTTCTCAACATATGTGGCGACAACTATGGCATCTTGTTCCTCAAGACATCTCTGGTATCTAGAGGAAACTAACGGAATAGCCAGCTCAGGCTCAATCGACTTCTTCAATGCACAAGACACTGAACAATAGTCAGATTGAGCTTCCAGATTGATCTTCTTCCTTCTTATCTAAACAAGTTGAGAAGTTAGCAAAATAGATACTATAAACTTTATTAGCTAGTCATAAGAGAACAATTACCTTTTTTGCTTAAATGGTATGACAATAAGATTGTTAGGCCATGAAATAAAGTCAAGTATAGCCCCTCCCACTATATCTACATTTGAAGTGGCTACTGGAAGGACATACTTAGGATCGATGGCGGTCTTCAACTCTACCATAACTTGATTAGGAGAGAGAGGCAGCTTGTACATCGTGTTCACCTCTTGTACGTTGTACATGTAGCCTATAGCAACTTTATGTCGCTTGGGGCTATTTGCCTCACACTCAATTTTCACCTCGTCTTAAAATAATAGAAAAGAAAATTCATGTAAAGCAAAAATAAATAACTTATAGGCTTTATGCATGAGTCAAGGTAGATTTTGAGAGGGGAATGTGCAGCTATCATTGGCACTTGGGGTGTTAGCCATTCCCTGCTTACTGTTGAAGCTATTGATCAGAAAACCTTGTCGACTTCTTCCACTTCCCAAAATATTCTTTCTTAGAGACTCTAAAGCCAACACCCCTTAGAAGACCACCATGGTCAAGACCTAACGCCTTTTCCAAAAACATCCCCATCCGTAGGAAGCTTGCCTCAAGAAAGTTCTTGGCTCAAGCTCTCCTGCAGCAAAACAATTCTTAAATACCTTTTCATATAAAAACAAATTTAGTTTAATCAACATCATCAATACTTACTAATCTTGAGACAACCTCCTTTATGCAAGGATTGTCAATCTTTATTTTACCCTCCAACAGTGCACAACATTCTATGTTGTATAGAAACATCTGATCCTGATCCCTGCTACTCTATCAACTCTTGCTTGAGGTTTGCATACCCTATGCAACCTTTTTGGTATGTAGTACGTACATTTGTTCTTGTTCACCATCTCCCTATTTATTTTTCTTAATTGTTGTGTAAAGAAACAACAAATAGGTAAGAGTTACATTACATTATAAAAGTACTATTGGCATTTTATTCCTTCTAATTTAATATATCTTGACTGCTTTGTCGTGTCATGACTGCACAAAAGTATCCTATTCCATCAATTTGGTAGATTTGTGCTCTTTCTTTTGGAAATTGTGTTCTAAGGTTTTGATTATTGAGGAGCTCGATAAACTACAACACAAAGTCATTCTTATACTTTGTTATTTGGAGATGATATTTCCTTTATCCTTTTTCACTCTGATGGTTTACCTAACAATCCAAGTTTTTCATGAAACAAAGCTAGCTGGCCTAGTTCAATATCAATGGATGTATCCTATGGAGAGGTACTCATTTTACATATGCTGATCAAAATTAAATTATGTATTTGCTAGCCTCACATTTCAGCATTAATTAACATATTTCATTATTAAATTTATAGGTTTTTTGAAAAATTGAAATCTTACATAATGAAAAAAGCATGGCTAAAAGGTTCTATAGTTGAATGTTATTTGGGGAATGAGGTTCTATATTTCTGTTTAAGGTACTTTGATGACATTGAGACATCTTTCAACCACCCACCTCTATAGATGATTGTCCTAAACTTAAGGCATCATCAAGAGAATTGCTAATCTCTCGTGTTGGTAAACTAATTGGAGGAAGTAAGAACTTCAAACTAATTATAACTAAGAAGTTTCAAGCACATAAACATGTCTTGATAAATTGTAGTCAAGTTGATCCCTTCCTTCAGTAAGAATTATACACTCATATGTTATTCTATATATTTTCATAAATTTTGCTTATATCTCATGATCACCGCTACTTACATCAGTAACTGCAAGGAATTTAGAAGTTATATGAAGTGTCAACTCAAAATCCATACACACACATCCTTTGAAATTCATAAAAAGGCCCACAGAGAATTCCCAAATTGATTTGTGCACAGAATACTAAATGATCACAACCTATACTCACCATATTTCAAAGCTCTAAAAATCGGCATGCTTGACCATGCAAGAAGGTTTATTGCACATAATGTCAATGGTTTCAAGTTTTGTACAGTTTCACGAGATCAAGGTTTGGTAACCCAAAACTTAGGAGTTTATGGCACCTTCAGGACAAGGAGTTATGCGCCAGCAGTGATGACAACATGCAATTCGGAGGTGGCGTTAGTATGGAAAGCTTGTTCATATCATCGAATTAAATTATCAAGGATGTTTAACCATAACACTCTTCAAGTGTTTATGGGCAAATGCAATAACTTCATGGGGACCCTACTAACAAATTAGGCATTACATCAGTAAATTTCTCCTAGCTAATTCACACCGGTTAATTGGAATATGGTAGTTTACTCAAAGCCTCAAGAGCTTTATGACATAGGTGAAGGGTATAACATCACCTATGAAAATGAGCCCTTCCAGCCTGCCAATTTTGAAAACTTCTTCCCCAAAAGTGATGACAATTTACATCAAGTTGGTGAATTTTTATAAGTTACATTTTATTATCACTTAATTTAAATATAAATTTTGTACAAAATCACACACTTATCACTAACATTTTCTCCTCATTTTTTCCTCAGGAATGGGCGAAAAAATATGATTAAAAAATAATCACTTTCATTCTTGTAAAGCAATCAATTTATATTTTTCTTTTTAAAAAAATTGATTTATATTTGTAGCGGTTTTAAACTACTACCCAAACCGCAACATTAACTACTACAAACATCTCCCTGGAGCCCTATAAATACCTCCACCACACCCCATTCCTTACTTTTTCCTTTCTTCCAAACTCTCCTATCTCTCCTTTTTTATTCTCTTCTTCAGAAGAAAATGTTTATCCATGTAATGTATATTTATTGTTTTATGATTCTTATTTTGCTTCTTCATATACTAATTATTTATTTCCTTCTATAGAAATTCAATGATGTCTTTCTTCTTTCCTCCACATTTTCAACATTCTTTCTATAAACAAATATATCTTTTCATCTTCAAATCCTCTTTCATAAAGTCAAGATCTTAAATCATGATTACCTCTACATTATATTTCTCAATCACAATCATCATGCTTATACTTAACTAACTAAATGTACTAATTGTCATCAAATAATGTTCTTATAATTTAAATTTTCATTTATTATACAACATTTTAATAGAGAAATTTATTGAAAAAATTATTCACATATTTTTTTTAATATTTGTACAACATTTAGTAGCGGTTACTAAAACTACTACAAACATTTAGAAGTCAAATTTAAATTTTTAGTGCAATAATTTCAAATTTCATTAAACATTTGTAGCGGTTAAACATTCGCTAAAATGTTGGCTCTAAACATTCAAATTTTATTTCCCACCATAACCAAATTTTGGCAAAATACTTTTACCCCATTTTTTAGCGGATTATTAACTGTTGCAAACATCAATTTTTTCTAAATTGGTTACACAAAATTCATCTGACATTTGTAGTAGTTCACTGACTGCTACAATATGCTTCTACAAAGGCTAATGAATAGCCACATATTGTAGCGGTTGGTTTCCCCAGCATAACAGTTTATTGGAACTGCTACAAAACTAAAGGCCATTGTGTGTTTTATAACATTTTAGTGAACTGCTACAATGCGTATTTGTAGTAGTCAAAATCGCTACAAACCCCCCAACTTAACTATTACAAAACAACCTATTTTTTGTAGTGCAAGAAGAAGTACAAGTATTGGATGGGGGAAGTTTGTGAGCGATGAAAAGATTTCAAGACCAAGATAATAAGAGAGTATGTTCGAGAGGCTAAGAGGAATGAGGACCCATTTCAAAAGTACTCTTTTCTTGCTCTAAAATATTGGAGATTGTTTATGGCATCATGACAAAATATCCTAAATTTTTGGTAAATTTCATTGAAGATAGTATAAAACATTTTATTTGAATTTTACCTCACTGAACCAGTTTTCTTTTCACATGAAGTAAGCGCTACAACTAAAGAGAGGCAATCTAAAATGTTTATTAGCATTCCATATCTCGTGGGGGTTATCAGAAGCTTAAAGAGAAGATCATGTAGTCTAATTTATAGAAAAATGCATGAAGCATCCAAATCAAGTCCTGAAATTTTTGTTCTAGCCTCAACTGTTGGAAATTATGGCCTAGGGGCCAATCATTGTGCTTTGGACATTATTATTTAATGAGCTTCTCCTTTTATTATCATATTATACGCATGTTCACTATGATAATTGTATCATTGGATAAATCATAAAGATTTTCCTAAATGTCCCTAGTCGGTCATCTATGTGGGATCAAAGATGAAGTGAGACCAATATGACTTTGATAAGGTATGGAGATACGAATCAAAGTCTTAGGCACTTGTAAGAGTACAAGGTGTTGGACCTACCCACTATGAGAAAGCTGTATAGATCAAGTCATAAGCTTATCTAATATATAACCATGTCACTATGCCCTTCGACCTGAGATCATCATGGATTCCTAAATGAGAGTCGCTAAGCTTTGACCTAGTCAAAAGTCACCTTTGACCGGTTGATGATAAAGGCTACAATCGACCTTGGTGGTTGTCATGCAGAGGAATTTGAATGGTCAAGATGGAATTTATCCCACACATTAGTAGAGAGATATTACTGGGCCCCGTAATGAGTAGGTCTGAGAAATATATGGTCATACTACGATGGAAAGGAGTTTCTATTTCTATTGTCAGACTACTCAAGAATCAGGAAAGTAATGGTTAGGAACAAGAGGTTGACATTATCCATGCCTCATCTTTTGCCAAAATATCATGTGACAAAAGGGACGTGACATGGTTGTATGACAGGTTACATCGTGTAAACAATCCTCATATGAATTAGGTAGTCGTAATGTCTTGCTAGAGGTTGCTTACGACTTATGGGTTAGTACATTTATTGACCTATTGCCAACTTCATATGGGCCTACAGGGTCGCACAAGAGAATAGCCCAACGTGAGCTATAATGTTGAGGTTCATTGAACTAAGATGTGTCTAAGATTCAATGAATACAATGTTTAATCTAAGTTAGATGAATTATAAATTTATATATATGTATATGATATAAAATTCATGAAAAGAATATTAACAATATATATATATATATGTATTTTCAAAATACATACATACATATATTATCAGTGTTAGTTTTAAATTTAGTTTTTTTCAGATAAATTAAATTTAATAAATAACATGATAAAGATATAATATCTTAAATTTAATTTATAAAGATAAATTAAATCTAATTCTATAGGCCCTTTATTTGGATTAAATAAACAGGTTAAATTAAAACTGTTGGATAGATTTAATTAAACCCGATTTATTTAATTAGCTCATCCAAACAATTAAGTGTTAATTGCTTTCAAAATTAATTAAGATTAATTTTAAAAATCCAATATAGCCCTATCAATTATAAAAACGAATTGTCATACCCTTACTTTATTTTGACTTGCAGTGGAATATTATTGCGTGGTTGGTAGGCAACATAAGAATAGCATAAATATATTGATATTATCTACATGATTGCAGAAGTCATCCATAAGGGTTCATACATGATAATTACAATCAATGTAGCCGTACATGGCTACTAGGGTGTTAAAACCCGTTCTAGTGAAACGTAGACACTTTCCCGTCTTTGTTCCGCCAATGCATTCTGTCAACACCCATTTCCATTTTGATATGCGCAGGGCAATAATGAACAAGTTCTACAAGCAAACAGAAAAGGTACAAAATTTATGGGTTCTCTGGGGAAAATCAGGGTTTTGTGATTTTAGCTCCATAAATGTGTTCCTTTATACTCCTAACCACTTTTTTAACCATATGACTGAGTTATAACTACCATTTGAACTAAAATTGGGCAGCATAATACTTCCAATGTCACATTTCTAAAATTTACAAACAAAGATAATCGGCGAAATTTCATCGATTAAATTGTCTACAGCAGCCAGAATAGTCAATATACAAAGGTTTGGAAGTTACCTCAACCTTCCACTCGCTTTTCCTCAATATGGGTAAAAGCCCTAGGTGTTTCACAAAAGATTTTTAGCTTCCAAACCTTAAAGAACACAAAGGAGTAGCTTAGGATCGGAGTTATACTCGTTAGGAGTTAAATCATCGGAGAAATCGGCTTATCATACAAGATCTCTTCCCCTTTCTCTCTCTAATATTTCCACACATTCTCTCTCAGGGTGCAGCTGGTTCATGTCAGTTTTGCTGGAACAAGGAGGTAGGAGATGATATATTTAATATATCTTATGCTATTTTGATGTTTTATGGAATTTCCAAAAATTAACTTATGTGCATAAATCCTTATGTACATGAAACCATGCTCATTAAGCCCAATCAATATTTCCTTCTCCATGCTACATGTAGGAGACTCCTAGGGGTCCAATCCTATGGTCTCAATTGGCTTCACAACTTGTTCCGGTTACGTATACACATAAAGTCTCAATTTTGGTCAAAATTGCACTTTTTGCTCAAATTTTCAATAAATTCATATTTAATTGACCAAAATAATTCAAATATATTTTCCAATTTATTTTCCTTAATTAATTGAAATTAATTTCAATTAATTGGAAAATAATTTATTTTGTGATATTTTGGCAAAATTTCATTACCTTTTTAATCTAATTTCTTTTCTTATTTTTCTTTGGCCAATTTCCATATATTTTTGGATCAAATATTTTCTCTAATATTTCTCCATTTTTGGACCTTAATATTGGGCTTTTTAAATTACCTAAATTAGTTCCATATTTAATTTTTTGCCCAATTTCTCATGAAATTGAACATTTATAGATTCATAAATTCCAAATTCATGAATATTCAACATTTTATTGAATTTCTCAAATAGTTATAACATATTTGGTGAATATGAATTTGGGGTGTTACAGTTCTCCCCCACTTAAATAAATTTCATCCTCGAAATTTGCTACACCTATTTAGCCAAAAATTCCGGGTAATGTTTCTTTATACTTTCCTCCATTTCCCATATAGCCTCTTTGGGTGATAACCCTTTCTAGACAATCTTGATGAATGGAATGCTCTTGTTCCTGAGTTTCTTTTCTTGCTGATCGATGATCCTATCATGTGTGACTTCGTAAGTCAAATCATCACGCATTTCCACGTCTTCATATTCTATCACATGTTCTGGATCAGGTTGCTATTTTTTCAATTAGGAAACATGGGAAACATCGTGTAGCCTACTCAGATTCGATGGCAAAGTGATGCGGTACACTACTGGCCCAATCTTTGCTAATATCTCAAACAGACCAATGTACCTTGGTTGCAGCTTTCGTACTTTAATGCTCTACTAATACCTGTAACTGGTGATACTTTCATAAACACGTGATCACTAACTTCAAATTTCAGAGGTTTCTGCCTCTTATCAGTATAATTCTTTTGTCAACTCTGAGTAGCTAACAACTCTGTTTAATTAGCTTTATCTATTCCATTGTCTGATCAATAATATCTGGCCCCAGCAATTATCTCTCAGACAACTTTGTTTAGCACAAAGGTGATTGACACTTCCTTCCACACAGTGCCTCATATGGAGCCATCTAGATGCATGAATGATAACATTGTTGTAGGAAAACTCTGTAAATGGAAGGAATTTTTCTAGCTACCTTTGTAATCAAGCGTACATGCCCTTAGCATATCCTCAAGGGTTTGAATCATTCATTTTGTCTGCCCATCACTTTGAGGATGATATGCCGTGCTGAATCAGCGCTTGATACCCAAAGCTTCATGTATCGCCTTCTAAAACTTGGAAGTGAACCATGGATCTCTATCTGAGATCATGTTCTTTGGAATACCATGTAGTCGCATAATCTCCTTAATGTAAATTTCTGCCAGTCTGTTAGGAGAATAGTGGATATTGATAGGCAGGAAGTGAATAACTATGTGTACAGAACTCAAAGCTTTCCATCTATCAATAATAGCCACCTAAAGAGTCTAAATGAATACCAACATAAAGTATTATGAAATTAGGAAACTTGGAAAAGAGATTGATTTATTGTCCCTATTTTGGTTTATAGGATTTGACATCTGCCGTCCTCGTGAGCCCACTGTGCCTGCGAACGTCAGGAAGGAACAAGGTAGAAACTTTTCTTTCATACCATATGTGATGCATTGTATGTGTGTATTATTATTGATTTGTGATAAAATCGTATGCTACGATATTGTGAATATGTGTAAGCACCGTCATTCCGATAGTCCCTAAGTAGCTAACAACAGTTCGGGTTAAGATGGTATGCCTTTCCTGTGGAGAAACGGGATGAGGATGAGGTTTGACTTTGTGATTATGTGAAAAACTGAAAGGCTATTTGTGAAGGCCGACGGGCCATTTGTGAAAGCTAGATAGCTATATGAGCCATAAGGCTATGTGTATGCACTGCCACGCCAATAGTCCCTGAGTAACTAACAACGGTTCGGGTTAGGACAGTGTGCCTTCCCGGCGGAGAAAGGGGATGAGGGTGGAGTGTGATTTGTGCTGTTGTTGCCGTATGATGATTTGCGTACATGCTGTGTACTTATGTGTGGTATAAATGTTTTGTTACTACTGGGATTCTCTTGAATCTCAATCTTTCCTTTAACTAAATTTTCAGACAGGGCGAGTGGCTCCAAGGGGAAGAGCACGACCCGGAGCGGTTAGAACCCTATAGGGACATTTACTTTTGAATATGTTGGTTAATCATACTGGATAGGGATCTTGTAAATTATTTTTGGGTTGTATTTAGTAACAAAATATAGTTGTGTAATCCCCGTATGGGAATTGTAAACCCTTTAGTGAACGAATGGAACCCGGGGGTTGTCGGGATTTTTGTTATATACTCTGATATATATGAATGTACATTAACTGCACAGGTGATTATATTCGATAATTGAACTTGAGACCGGAAAAAGGAAAGAAGTTTTGAAAATTTTGTAAAGTCCCTACTTTTAAAGGGAGTTTTAAATGAGTTTTGAACTATTCAGCGGTCTCTAAACCAATTTAATTAAGTGACATCGAATTATAATTACGCTAATTAAGGCAGGGGGTTACATTTTGGTATCAGAGCTGTAGTTCCTGGCAAGGGTAGAGTTTTCTAGGATAGATCCCTTAGTTGGCTTTAGGGATAGAAGATTATCTGTGAATGGTTGTTGTGTATGAACATGTATGTTTTATTGATGTGGATATATAGGAGACTTGTGAATATATGTGCATACTATCTCTGCTAAGTTAATGGGGTTAAGTTGTTTGTAGAATGAAGAAAACTAGAGGACGCCCAATGTTCAGTGTGTAGACCCAGAGGTGGAGGTCGTTAATGAAAATCCACCAGATCCAATACGAGAATTAATGGGTTTGATAAAAGATCAGCGGGACATGATCACTGAGCTGAGAGAAGAGCTTAGAGCAGAGAAGGTGAAGAACAAGGAAGGTCCGGTTCAATCTACTCCGGTTGAAACTCAAGAAGAAACCCGTCATGAGGAAACTGCTGAAGGGTCAGCATGACCCCTGGAGTCCTCACCTCACATTGTCCCAAATCAAGAATCACATGGGATGCCAGTTAAGGAGGAAAGGGACCTTCAGTTTTGGGTCACAAGATTCTGTAAACATCTTCCTCAGGTGTTCAAAGGGAGGTTTGATCCTCAGGCAGCTGAAGATTGGTTGAATAGACTAGAGAAGATCTTTGAGGTCCTTGTGTGCCCGGATGAGGTGAAGCTACGCCTGGCAGTCTACAAGCTCGAGGGTGATGTGGACCGTTGGTGGAGAAATATCTCTCTCACTCTGCGTAGTAGAAATGTGCCACTGACTTGGGAATTGTTTCAGCAAGAATTCAATGAGAAGTATTTTCCCAAATCAGTACGGCTCGAGAAGGAAACAGAATTTCTGAATATTAAACAAGGGGACGTGGAGACTTTTGATGTCTACTTGTCCCGTTTTGTTCGGTTGTCTCGGTATTCCTCCTACCTTCAGTATAAGGATGATAAAGAATGGAGTTCAGATATGCTTATCCGCGGTCTGAGATGAGAGTTGAGGAAGTGGTTAGCCACTCACCAATTCACCAAGTTTAACAAGGCTGTGGAGCAATGTGGAATCACATAAAACAATTTGAGAGAGTTGTATCCTGTTAGAGCTACTAGCCACCGCAGTGAACCCAGTAAGGGTAATGTTTCCCAGAAGCGGAAAGGCCAAGGATCATCTTTATTCTGGGGCAGTGATAAGAAGCCCTATCAGCCCAAAGACCATGAACCTCAAAGATTTATGACCGAGTGGAAATGTCTTCGCCGCAACAAATCACATTATGGCCAGAATTGTCGAGGAGAAATGATCTGTTTTAACTGTAAGTAGCCAGGACATCTTTCCAGAGATTGTCAACGACCGTGAGTCGATTAGAGACCGAAGACACAGGGTAGAGTGTTCACTATGACCCACGAGGAGGCCCGTAAATCTCCTGAGTTGATACAAGGTAAAATCTCTATTAATGGCTATCTGTTGCAAGCATTGTTCGACTCGGGTGCAAGTCACTCCTTCATTGCTTATGATTGTGTGAAGCGCCTGGGATTGCATGTACATAAATTACCATTTGATTTGGTAGTGTCGACTCTGATGGGTATTAAGGCCTTGACCACAGAAGCTTGTTTGAATTGTGTCATAACTGTGGAAGGGCATCAATCTACTATAGATTTGATCTGTCTGCCGCTTTACCAATTGGAAGTCATTCTGGGTTTTGATTGGTTAACAGCAAATAATGTGTTATTAGATTGTGGGAACAAAATAATAGTGTATCCTGTTTCCCAAAGGGTTGAAGCTGTAAATACCAGTATGAACTTCCTTTCTACGGCTAAAGCTGAACGATATCTTAGAAAAGGTTGCCAGGGGTATATGGTATTTTTCACTGTACAAAAGGAAGCTAGTGAAACTTTGAGTGATATACCCGTGGTAAATGAATTCCTTGAGGTATTTCCAGATGATCTTAGTGGATTGCCTCCTGAGAGGGAAGTTCAGTTCCCAATTGACATTGTACCTGGAGCTGGTTCTATATCTAAGGCCCCATACCGTATGGCCCCAAACGAAATGATAGAATTAAAGAAACAAATAGAAGATTTGCTTGAGAAAGGGTTTATTAGACCCAGTGTGTCACCTTGGGGAGCTTCAGTGTTATTTGTTAAGAAGAAAGATGGGAGTCTTCGATTGTGTATCGACTACAGAGAACTGAATAAAGTTACTATCAAGAACAAGTACCCTCTTCCCCGAATTAATGACCTTTTAGATAAACTCTCTGGTTCGTGTGTGTTTTCAAAAATTGATCTAAGGTCAGGGTATCATCAGCTGTGAGTGAAAGTAGAGGATGTTCCAAAGACTGCTTTCAGGACTAGATATGGTCATTATGAGTTCTTGGTGATGCCATTTGGGCTAACCAACGCACCCGCTGTTTTCATGGATTACATGAACCGTATCTTTCGACAATATTTGGATCAGTTTGTTATTGTGTTTATTGATGACATTCTGATATACTCCAAGAGTAGGGAGGAGCATGAGCATCATCTGAGAATCGTATTGAATATATTGCGTGAAAAGCAACTCTATGCCAAATTGAGTAAATACGAGTTTTGGCTATCAGAAGTAAGATTCCTAGGCATGTTATCTCACAAGAAGGGTCTGTAGATCCTAGTAAAGTGGAAGCAGTACTGGACTGGAAGAGGCCAGAAATTATTGCTGAGATACGCAGTTTTCTGGGTCTTGCTGGTTATTACCGGAGATTCATTCAGAATTTCTCCCATATTGTGTTGCCGATGACCAAGCTCACGAGAAAGGATCAACCATTTGTGTGGGATGAGAAATGTGAAAATTGTTTTATGGAGCTAAAGGAGAGGGTAACTGCGGCACCTGTGTTGATTTTACCTGATCCCAGTTTGACGTATGTTGTGTATTCTGATGCCAGTAGGCAGGGATTAGGGTGTGTCCTTATGCAGTAGGGACGTGTGGTGGCCTACGCCTCTCGACAGCTCAGACCTCATGAATTGAACTATCCTACTTATGATCTGGAGCTTGCGGCTATTGTTTTTGCCATGAAAATTTGGAGGCATTATTTGTATGGTGTGACGGTAGAACTATACTGCGACCACAAAAGTCTCAAGTATTTGTATAATCAGAAAGAACTGAATATGAGACAGCGTCGTTGGATGGAATTGCTTAAAGACTACAACCTGGAAATTAAATATCATCCAGGTAAGGCAAATGTAGTCGCGATGCTCTTAGTCGAAAGACCGTGCTCGTTGCAGCTATGATGATGAGAGAAGAAATTGATTGAAGATTTTCGTGATTTGAACTAGACAAACCAGATCATCTATGCCAACTACACTGTTTCCCAAGAGGAAAGTGATCTAAGAACTGAGATTGTAGAAGCTCAGAGGCAAGATGGCTGGATACAGCGCAATCTGGCTTGAATTGAACGGGGAGAAGTTCCGGGCTATGACCTATCGCCTCGTGGATTGGTTCGCTATCAGAAAAGAGTCTGTGTTCCACTTAAGGCGGAGTTGAGGCAGAAGATTCTGAATGAGGCGCACAAGAGTCATATACTCTTCATCCTGGTATGACCAAAATGTACCATAATCTGAAATCTGTATACTGGTGGCCGGGTTTGAAGAGTGATGTGACCAAATATGTAGTAAGGTGTCTCACTTGTCAGAAGGTAAAGATCGATCACCAGAGACCATCGGGTTTACTTCAGAGTCCTGAGATTCCGGAATGGAAATGGGAAAGTGTGACCATGGACCTTGTGGTGGGATTGCCTAGGATCAGGAATTATGATGCGATCTGGGTCATTGTGGATCAGCTAACGAAGTCAGCACACTTCATACCGATCAACGCTAGTTACTCTCCGGATAGGCTAGCAAAGATTTACATTAGTAAGATTGTGAATCTTCATGGTATACTGAAGAATATCATTTCCGATCGAGATCCTCGTTTCACTTCCAGATTCTAGAGAGCATTGCATGAGGCACTGGGTACTCAATTAAGATTCAGTATAGCTTATCATCCTCAAACTGATGGACAGTCAGAGAGGACAATCTAGACGTTAGAAGACATGTTACGGGCATGTGTTCTCGACTTTAAACCAAGTTGGGATTGCTTTCTTCCACTTGCTGAGTTCGCCTACAACAAAAGCTATCATGCGAGCATCCAGATGGCTCCGTATGAAGCGTTGTACTGAAGGAGGTGCCAATCGCCTTTGTGCTGGAATGAGTTATTAGAAAGGAAGCTTTATGGACCGGATCTTGTTGATCAAACTTCAGCTCAGATTCAGATTATTCGTAAGAGGTTGGTTGCAGTGCAGAGTCGACAGAAAAGCTACGCTGACAAGAGAAGACCTCTAGAGTTTGAAGTTGGTGACCATGTGTTTCTGAGGGTATCAATTGTCACCGGTGTTGGGCGTGCAATCAAATAAAAGAAGTTGAGCCTGAGGTATATAGGTCCTTTTGAAATCGTTGAGAGGATTGGGCCTGTTGCTTACCGAGTAGCCCTACCCCCGAACTTGAGCAGGCTCCATGACGTGTTTCACGTTTCTCAACTGAAGAAGTACCAACCAGATTCATCTCACATAGTTGAGTATGAAGAAGTTGAGCTATAAGACAACTTTACCTATGCGGTGGAGCTAGAGCAAATCATTGACCGAGAGGAGCGACGGCTCAGACACCGGAGCATTCTGTATGTGTAGGTGATCTAGAAGGGAATGACTCAAAGAGAGGCAACCTGGGAAGCAGAGGAAGATATGCGAAGGCGGTATCCGGAGTTTGTGACTCTAGTTGTGTAACAATTTCGAGGATGAAATTTAATTTTCGGGGAGAGAATTGTAATATCCTAGATTGTAATCAAGGATTAATAACTTCAAAGTGATGTAATTAATGATAATTAAGCACTTTAGAAGTAAATGTGGTGTAATGTGATATAAAGGTGCTTAGTGATGGTTTAGTTAGTATTGTGTCAATCAGGGGCAAAATGGTAAATTCACCGGCCGATTGGACAGTTACCGAAGAAGAAACTCATTGGTAATTGATATCAATGGCTAAGATTGAATAAGCAAAGGAGTGGGATTATGTGTGAATGTTCATATGTGAGTTCATATAAGAGGAGATAATATGGTGACACATGGCAAAAGGTGGACCATAGGATTGAGTCAACATTTCAAACTTTTTTTCCTCTTTCTTTCTCTTTGCTTAGGTCAGCCAAAGGCCCCATGTTCAAGGGAAAACTGATCCTATTTTCATCATCCTCACCATCTCATCTCTCTCATCTTGCCTCCATTTTGGCTCAACCAAGAAAGGTAAGAGAAAGAAGAAGCTTGAGTTTTAGGTAAGGTTTTATCCCTAAATGCTCAGCTTACCTTTATTAATATTGTTCAAGGGGTTGAGAGCTTTATTCCTATGGTTTCATATTTTTGATTAGTGGAGTTTGAGAATTTATGGGGATTTGAAATAGGAGAATCAAAGAAATAGCTTTGGAAAGAAGTTATAGTGAGTATTTGATACCTTTTGGTATGATTGCTTTGATCATTGGTTGAGTTTTGAGGACTTTGGAATTTTCCCTGAATTTTGGTAAATTTCGAAAAGTATGGCTTGGTTAGTGTTTAGTGTGGAAATTGGTGTCATAGAGTGTCTTTGTGCATTTGGACTTGGCTTGGAATTTTGGGTTGGTATAGGTTGCAATGTGTGTGATGATTGGAGATGTTGAGGTGACATATTGTGATTGTGGTAGAACATGCCTATGGATAATGAATATGGTCATTTTGATGGCTCCAATGTGTTCCTTGAGCCAAATTGTGTGAAAATAGTATTTGGTTTGAAATTAGGAACCATTGGAAGCCAATTGGCAAAATCTGGGGAATTTGGTTAAGTCTGGAAATTTGTTAAGTTCAGAATGCTGCGCAGGGACCTAATTTTTCATGACATTTTGACCTAGTAAATTATGTCTAAATATTATGAAACATTCCAGGATTGTAGTTCATGTTGCAAGCTTTCCATCCATATAAATTTTAAGTCCTTTTGAGTTCTGTGTACAAAGTTATGAGTGTTTGAAATCAGCCAGGAGTCAGTGCCACAATTTGTCCGCTGCCCATAAGGCTGGCCGCGACACAAAACCTTCTGCCACATGTTGGCCGCGGCCCGTTGGGGGCTGACAGCAGCCCGAGACTTTCTGACCTGATTCTGGCCACTGGCCGAGGTTGCTGGCCGCGGCCCAAATCGTTCTGTGCATTCGTTGGCCGCAACCCACAGTTGGGCTGGCCGCGGCCAACCAGTGAAAATCTGCATTTTGAATCTCTGAAAAAGGTCTTTTGGGCAAACTTTCCCCAACCCTTTGGGTATATGTCTAGGCCTCTAGTAGCCACCTAAAGAGTCTAAATGAATACCAACATAAAGTATTATGAAATTAGGGAACTTAAAAAAGAGATTGATTTATTGTCCCTATTTTGGTTTATAGGATTTTACATATGCCGTCCTCGTGAGCCCACTGTGCCTGCGAACGTCAGGAAGGAACAATGTAGTAAATTTTCTTTCGTACCATATGTGATGCATTGTATGTGTGTATTATCATTGATTTGTGATAAACTCATATGCTGCGACATTGTGAATATGTGTAAGCACCGTCATTCCGATAGTCCCTGGGTAGCTAACAACAGTTCGGGTTAGGATGGTATGCCTTCCCGGCGGAGAAAGTGGATGAGGATGAGGTGTGACTTTGTGATTATGTGAAAAGCCGAAAGGCTATTTGTGAAGGCGGACGGGCCATTTGTGAAAGCTAGATAGCTATATGAGCTATAAGGCTATGTGTATGCACTGCCACTCCAATAGTCTCTAAGTAGCTAACAACGGTTCAGGTTAGGATAGTATGCCGTCCCGGCGGAGAAAGGGGATGAGGGTAGAGTGTGATTTGTGCTGCTGCTGCCGTATGATGATTTTCTTAAATGCTGTGTACTTATGTGTGGTATAAATGTTTTGTTACTACTGGGATTCTCTTGAATCTCAATCTTTCCTTTAACTAACTTTTCAGACAGGGCGAGTGGCTCCAAGGGGAAGCGCACGACCCGGAGTGGTTAGAACCCTATAGGGACATTTACTTTTGGATATGTTGGTTAATCATACTGGATAGGGATCTTGTAAATTATTTTTGGGTTGTATTTAGTAACAGAATATAGTTGTGTAATCCCCGTTATGGGAATTGTAAACCCTTTAGTGAACGAATGGAACCCGGGGGTTGTCGGGATTTTTGTTATATACTCTGATATGTATGAATGTACATTAACTGCATAGGTGATTATATTCGATAATTGAACTTGAGATCGGAAAAAGGAAAGAAGTTTTGAAAATTTTGTAAAGTCCCTACTTTTAAAGGGAGTTTTAAATGAGTTTTGAACTATTCAGCGGTCTCTAAACCAATTTAATTAAGTGACATCGAATTATAATTACGCTAATTAAGGCAGGGGGTTACACCTTATGTACTCCCTCCTCACCATTTCCTCGAATCAACTCCTTGAATCGATCTTCCAGATGATCTTGCCTTTGTTGTACCCCTCAAAGTTCATCTCTTACTTTATTTATAGTGTTTTGCTATTGTGCCAGCATATTTAATATTTGCTATCATACAGGATCAGGCCTTGGTTCTTCCTTATTGTTACCATCTCGACCCCCTATTCTACCTTGTCCTCGGCCTCTACCTCATAGCCTACCGAACATCATCTCTATATTTCAAACTACATGAAAATAGAGAAAAATTACATTTCATATAAGAGTAAGGGAATTTTCATCATTTCATAAAAGTCAGGGTACATAGATATGTCATACATGGCACACAACAACTATTTACAGTAGTTATAGATAAACAGAAACATTAGATAACCTATAAACTACTGTACATGACATATTAGTCCTTTTACATTACATTTCCCTATCTGTGCCCTCCCCAAAATACCGACTATGACTAAATCTTTCTCTGTTTGTCGGTTCTACCTATCTGTCCTTGTCTCACAATATGTGCTGGTCAGCTTTAGTCACCAAAATATACTGTGTGGATCCCACATCACCGAGTACATAAACCTTCATACTAGGTCAGTGATGTGCCTTCGAAATATCCAGAAGTTTGCTTTCCTGCCTCACTCAATGATACGATTATTCTGTCGATTCTAATAAGATGAGTTCGGGAAGAAATGCAACGTAGTATAAACCCAAGTCTCATTGGAAAACACGACATCCAGCTACATCTACATCTAATGCAGGGACTCTACACCTCTCAGGAATGCAAGATATCGGCCTCTGGGTGTATCATGCTCCTGCAGTGCCCTATGGTATCTGCCCCTGAGGTAATATCCCAAATCTAAGTCTAGCTGTAAGTCGTAAAACACCTGTACTGGCTCTGCTTGAGACTTGCCATCGCTCGGCTTATCCTTTGGGATCTCCTCCGGATCATAATCTGAATCCCACTCTGGGCCCTCCTTTTTACATGACCTGTGACACTCTTGGGGATGTCGGCCTTGGCTCTAAACCGTATACTAGCAGCTTCGGCATACTCTTTCGTGTCGTCCACCTCATGCACATACCATTATGTCCATAATACTCTATGTACGACTGTTGATCTGATATCCTCCGCTCTGGTGGACTGCAGTTTATTGATAGCTCTCCCTCAGAAGACTCACTTTAACTGCTCATAGTCCTGTCATCATACAAATCAGTATACAATTCTGAAAATGCCAGAACCACTAATTAACTTTGTCACAACCGTTTTAGCTCTGATACCAAAAATGTCAATACCTGTTTCCATTTTGATATGCACAAGGAAATAATGAAAAGGTTCCATAGGCAAATAGAAAAGTATAAATATACTGATAATAAGTATTTGTTTACAGACAGTCATTTACAGAGCAAAATTCACTAATAGTTAAAAATATGTATAGAATATCTCAAAATAATCCAAGTACAGACTAAACATAACCACCGGTTGCATCTCCAGAAACGTGCCTGTCAGTTTCTAATAACCGTGTCCTTGCCTTTTGAACAGCTGGCACCTGTTAAGACATTTTGATATAGAAAAAGTGGTGAGATTTTGAGGAAACTCAGTAGAAACATATTATCTTTTGCATAACATGCGCTAAGTAAATATGATATGAACCATGAATGCACCAATTAATGAACAACATAACACATCATCATGCATACATAAGTAGAGCTCCAGCCCCATTACTCGTACACCAGTTGGATTCTCATCCAATTCCTCAGGTGTAAGTGCACTTTCAACACTAACTGGCCTCTCTAGGCATACCATGTTAATTAATAAAAGCACAAACCATGGTAACCATACATACATATAGACTAAGGCATGAAGTTCAAGGACAATGTGCCTTGAAAAGCGTACCAACTTCAAGGTCCTAACTTGGTCCTAAAACATAAAATGTATAGGAGCTAGGTTAAAATCTATCCATGTATCATTTTAGACACTTCCATAGTGTTTATTGTGGTTATATTAGCCTATGGTGAAAATTTACCAAAATGCCCCTGGGACCTCGGTCCGGCCCCACTGCACTTTTCCTGAAATTTTGACATAGGCTATTCTGACATATTTTTGCTTAATGAATCCATTTCGAGATTCTGGAATCACCAAATATAATGTCAAATTACAAAATTGCCCTTGGCATCCCTTATTTCAATGTTTCTAGGGCGTTTTTGTAATTATGCTTTTTTGGGCTTTTCCGAATAAGTGCCCAACTGTAACCCCATCTAATTTTCCCTTCTGAACCCAATAAAATTATCAAATCATTGAAAATCTAACTCTATGATCTATTTATAGCCTTGGCCAAAATATATGGGTTCTCCAGGAAAAATCGGGGTTTTGCGATTTCAACTCTGTAATCATATTCCTTTCTACTCCTAACTATTTTATTAACCATCAATTGAGTTATAACTACCATTTGAACTAAAATTGGGCAGCATAACACTTCCAATGTCACATTTCCCAAAATTTACAAACAAAGATAATTAATTGGAAAATAATTAATTTTGTGCTATTTTGGCAAAATTTCATTACCTTTTTAATCTAATTTCTTTTCTTATTTTTCTTTGGCCAATTTCCATCTATTTTTGGACCAAATATTTTCTCTAATATTTCTCCATTTTTGGACCTTAATATTTGGCTTTTTAAATTACCCAAAATTAATTGCATAATTATTTTTTGCCCAAATTCTCAAGAAATCGAATATTTATAAATTCATAAATTCCAAATTCACGAATTTCACCATTTTATTGAATTTCTCAAATAATTACAATATATTTGGTGAATATAAATTTGGGGTGTTACACATTCCTCTCGTACGGTTCTCTTCTTTGTTTCCAACATACCTTCTGTATTCACTTGTCTAAATTATTGGTAGAAGAGGGTGAGATTCAAGAGAATCTTAGTAGGAAATAGTACCAATATGCACGCAGGATAAGTGCTTAATACATAAAATACTTGCATTAACAAACTCATGCTAACAAAATGACATATTTGTGTGCTCAATGTTTCAAACAATATACTTATGGCCATAGCACAAATAGAAACATAGCTTCAATCATTCATATATGTTTCACATAATCAGACAAAACAATAACATGCATCAATACACCAGCACAAATATGCCTTTTAAGGCTTTTCTAAACATGCGATCAACTGTAACCCCACCTAATTTTCCCCCTGAACTCAATAGAATTATCAGCACATTAAAAATCCAATTCTAACCCCTCTAAACAACACTAGCTGAATTCTAAGATTCTTCAAGGAAAATTACAGTTTTCCAATTCTCTGAGTTTACAGACTTGCTTCTTTCTACTCCTAACCACTTTATTAACTATTTAATTACGTTATAACCACTATTTAGACCCAATTTCGATAACATAACATTTAGGAGACCACATTCCCAAATTTTACATTCAGAGCAAATTCAGCAGAAATTTACCGATTAAACTACTCACAGCAATCTGAGTAATCAGTATTTGAAGTTTTGGAAGTTACCTTAGGCTCCTTCTTGCTTTTCCTTTAGGTGGCTGAAACCCTAACCTCCAAAACACTAAAATTTATGCTTCAAATACCTTAAATAACATAGAAGAGAAGCTTAAGAGAAGGACTATACATGTTATGTACAAGTTCATTGAAGAAATCGACCTACCTTATGAGTTTTTCTTCTATCTCTCTCTAAAATTCTCTCAACTCTCTCTCTCTTTCTTATGGCTGCTGATTCATGTCAAAAATGGCATGGAGGAAGAAGGAAGTGTTATTTTATAATATTTGAATTATCCCTTTATTCACTTTGGATTAATTGAGGATTCTGGTAGATTGTTTGTCCAAACTTTGAAAAATCATAACTAAATTTGTAGATATTGAATTGGAGTGATTCTAAAGGCTATAGAACCCTTATTGAGTCTAGTTTCAAGGAAAAATATAGCCATTACCCAACAGGAAGAACACAATTCCCAGATTTTAAGTTTTTGGACACTATTCCAGAAAATAGATAGTTTTTTCTACACTAATTTCAAAAATTCATAAATTTTTGTATATAACTTCAAAAATTACTTAGAACCTATTAAGTTAAAGCTTAAGATGTCCACTTTCACCCTATAAAATTTCACAATCTTTGGACATCATTTAATCGTTCAAAATCACATGACATTCTCGCTGCGTCGCCGAAAATTACACTAGCAGCACTATTCACTTTACAATTTTCACTGTTAAATTCCTATGATCCAAAATTTATAGCCAAAGGCTATTCAAGGGTGTCAATATTCACCATTTTTATCCTATTTAATATCCTAAAGGTATAAGGAATTTTTGTGACCAAATTTTGGGACATCATTTCTCCGCCCGTTTAATAAATTTCATCCTTAAAATATGAAGTCTACAACTTGGGGATCAATCCTTATCACCGTGTAACTTATCCTTAGCTTACACATACTTATAGAGTGTGCACCACACATTACCTGATATGTGTAGTTAAGCTACCTATCAACACTTGCGTATTCAACTCATTCTATACTTATGGATCACCCAACCATTATTGTACTAATTGTCCATTAAGACACTCAGTATACTATTCTAGGCCTTGTTGCCTTGTTGGAGCACTGCCCCAATATACTTAGCCTTACGGCTTATGTCATTCTATTCTCATAACAGTAAATATTCTGGTCTTATTGCCCTTTGTAAACACATATATTAGGGCTTACTGCCAACATGTCTACCTTTATACATGATCATTTGTATATATGCTTTCCTGTCTGGTGTTTATGACCAAATGACTATTTGACCCTTACTGGTCTACTGTGTACACTGATCACTATATGTACCATTCACTGTGTGTACCATCCACTATAAGCACTATATCATGAGTGGGTGATTCATTCTGTGAGGCTATAGTTGTTGGGATGCACATGCCTCTACTCGATCCTATTGCATCAAAACACATCCTAAACCATGCCTACTTGCTTCTGTATAGACCATAAAGGTCAACCGTGGATCTAGGATGTTAACACTGGTGCTATTGAAAGGTATTCGCCGCCATTCTGCCCTAATAGACTAGGGCTCAAACCAATTCCAATTCACTTGTGTCACTATAAACCAAAAGGGTTGTGTAACTGTTGACCATACATGTCATTACTCTGTACACCACACAGGGTGTAATACTATTAACCCCTCAGGTCATATCACCGTACACCATACAGGGTGTAATACTATTGACCACATAAGCTGTGTCACTGTAGACCACACGGGTTTAAACATGATTTGAGATGATCAACACTGGTTCAACCGTCAACCTCTCCTATATCACCCAAAAATCACATGTATGTTCACCATGTTTTCGTGGTGCCCCCTCTAATATTTCACACTGTTAAATACAATATAGATGAGGCAGTACTGTCTACCCACTTTTGTCTTACTACCTCAGTTAGATCCCACGTGGCCTCCGTAGTAACCCACAATCAACCAAAGAAAATGTGATAAAGAAATATGCCATGCACCATATAAGTAATAGAATTATAACACCATAAATCTGACTGTTTGTCTGTATACTTTATTCAGGATCATATGACTGTATGACTCCTACTTGTACCTTCACTGGCTACATACATTATTTGGGATCATATAACTGTATGACCCCTAATTGTGCCCTCTCTAACTGAATACATTATTCAGGATCATATGACTGTATGACCCCTACTTGTGCCATCTTTGACTGCATGCATTATATGACCCCTACTTGTGCCCTGTTCCTACCCAGGCAACTGCCTACCAAGAAATGTTTATCTATCCCGAAGCAGACAACTGCCTACCCAGAAATATTTCTCTATCCCAATTGGGTTCCACACCACAACCAAGTTGTGTGTCTATAACTCCTACCACAAAACATGGCATACACAACATATAGATAATGACATAGTATATAAAAGAGAAAGTCACTACACTAGCCTTTCTGTATGATATTAAATTTATAATCTTACCCTGTTCTATGATCTGTTGTACATCTCACAGCTCATTACTATAATCCATGACCATTGATCCTTGCTTGATGTTCTATTAACTTTCCCTATGTTTGCTGTATTGGGTAAGGTCTAACTTCCTGACCCTGCCCAGCACCTATACCTCCTGGTCTCATCACCTTTTTGTTTCACTATATGAAACAAAGAAGAGGTAAGCATCTCATTATCACAAGGGCATATCTGTCATTACATAATGTGTTGGGTACACAGGTACTCCTAAAATTACATATAACAGAGGTTTACTATAGTCAGGGAAAACTTGTAACAACATACAACCTCTAAACTACAGTACAACATGTTGTTGCTCTCTTGTGTTACATAACATAACATGCCCATGTAACTTTCCAGGGGGTTACCTATCCTAAGATTTCCTTGGGTTGAGCATGCTTAACTTTTATGTGCCTATGTCAAAAAGTAGATATCGGCTTCAACTGGACCACCGCTACTCTATGACTACCCTTGGTCCACAAGTTATGCTGGCTGACTAAATATTGTATGAGGACACTTACTGCATTGATATATAGTCTGGGTACATATGCCTAAATGCATACCCTAATATGTTCCCTGTTGTCCACAAAGTTTCCTATTAGACTCTACTCTACAACCTCATTCTTCTTCTGAGCTAAAACACTATATTCGAAAAGAAGTTTAGTGTTGTGTGGATCCCTAGGTTACCTAGAATCCCCCAAATTAACTTATCCCTGACCACCTGCCACTGGGGTCAGTTTATCCGTGTATACTGTATACTGGGCCACTGGGATATTATACTCATGGACAACCCACATATATATACCCTTGATGTGTTGCCATAACTCTTGATTTGGTTATAAGCCATGCATCATGTATATTGCTCCAACATCAGGATCGGTAACGGAATCAAGATCTATCTCCATCTTGTCTGTTTGTGGCTTATCTGCCTGACTCTTAATTATCTGTAATTGTGGCTAAACACTGATCAGCCTATTTGTGATTTCATTCCTAGATGAAGCTCTACCCTTTGGCCTTACTCAGACCTACTCCCTCGGCATCCGTGTCATCCTTATACCATCCTCTCTTTAGTATGGTAATATATGCTGCCTTCCGGGTATTCCACTATTCCTTGGTGCGTGTCTGTTCATTTCAGTGGCTTGTGAACTAGCCTAAGACACTCAGTATACTATCCTATTGCCAAAACCACCACTTTTACTCTGAGTAAACAATTTTGTGGCCAGAATCCTTGGTTTGATACCAAAATGTCATACCTTTACTTTATTTTGACTTGCAGTAGAATATTATTGCGTGGTTTAGCGGGCAACACAGGAATAGCATAAATATACTGATATGATGTGCATGATTGCAAAAATTCCCCATGGAAATTCGTACATTATAGTTACAATTAATGTAGCTACACATAGCTACTAGGGTGTCAAACCTATTCCAGTGAAACACATACACATTCTCATCTTTGTTCTACCACTACATTCCCCTCATACGGTTCTCTTCTTTGTTCCACCACTACATTCCCCTTAAATATTGGTAGGAGAGGGTGAGATTCGAGAGAATCTCAGTAGGAAACAGTACAAATATGCATGCAGGATAAGCGTTTAATGCATAACATGCTTGCATTACATAAACTTATGCTAACACAATGACATATTTGTGTGCTCAATGTTTCAAACAACATACTTATGGCCATAGCATAAATAGAAACAAAGCTTCAATCATTCATATAAGTTTCACATAATCAAGCAAAGCAATGCATCAATACACCAGCACAAATATCAAATACACGTAGGAGAGGTAAGTCCCTACCTTAACCTTTTCTTGCCTCGTAACATGCACCTCATAAAGCGTGCCACTAACTGGCTCTCAACTCGATCTTGAGATGTTAAATGTACAAGAATTAGGTTAAAGCCTAGTCATGTACCATTTTAGGCACTTCTATAGTGTTTTTAATAGTTATATAAGCCTATTGTGAAAATTTACCAAAATACCCCCAGGGACCTAGCCCTGCCGCGCCGTACCCAATTGGACCGTATTTTTTCTAAAATTTTGACCTGAGCTATTCTAACAAAATTTCACTCAAAGAATCCATTTTGGGACTCAGAATTATCAAATTTACTGCCAAAAAATAAGAATGCCCTTGGCAACCCTATTTTAGGGTTTCAAGGGCATTTTTGTAATTATGCTTTTTTAGGCTTTTCTGAAAAAGTGATTAACTGTAACCCCACCTAATTTCCCCCCTTGAACTCAATAAAATTATTATAATGTTAAGAATCCAATTCTAACCCCTCCAAACAATACAAGCCAAATCCTGAGATTTTCCGAAAAAAATTGGGGTTTTTCAATTCTGACTCTACAAACTTGCTCCTTTCTACTCCTAACCACTTTATTAACTATTTAATTACGTTATAACCACCATTTAGACCCAATTTTGACAGCATAACATTTAGGACACCACATTCCCAAATTTTACATTCAGAGCAAATTCAGCAGAAATTTATCGTTTAAACTACTCACAGCAATTAGAGTTATCAATATTTGAAGTTTTGGAAGTTATCTTAAGCTCCTTCTTGCTTTTCCTTTAGGTGGCTAAAACCATAACCTCCAAACCACTTAAATTTATGCTTCAAATACCTTAAATAACATAGAACAAAATCTTAGGAGAAGGATTATACATGTTAGGTATAAGTTCACCGAAGAAATCAACCTACCTTGTGTGTTTTCCTTCCTTCTCTCTCTAAAATTCTCTTAACTCTCTCTCTCTCTCTTTCTCTCTCTTATGGCTGCTGCTTCATGTCATAATTGGCATGGAGGAAGAAGGTGTTAGAACCAACTGACACCCAAGAGGGGGTGAATTGGGTGTAAGATAAAAACTTAAGAACTTTAAGAATCTTTTCACATCTTAGTGGAAGCAATAAATAAAAAAGTAATGAATCATAAATCAAAAATTAATATATGCTAGAAATATAATAGCTTAAGGAAGAGAGTATGCAAACTGTGATTTATCCTGGTTCGATCTAATTCGTAATGGCCTGTCCCCAGGCACCTTTTGAGATTTTTAAATCCACTATCTTCTTGTTTAATCCGGGCACAAGAACAGCCTTTATAACTCACAAGTTTAGAAGAGTACTTATAAAGCCTTTTACAAATATCTCACAGAGTTACTCTCCCTTACACACCGTAAGGTTACAACTGAGTTACTCCCCCTTACACACCCTGTAAGGATACAACTTTGATGATGAAAGATTATAATCGATCTTCTCTCTTAGAAGTGAATAAAATGAATACTGAAGTACAATACAAATAATCTCTCTCAAAGGTAAATAATATAAAAACTAAAGAAACAGAGAGTATGTGCGAAAAGCATTACTGTCAAGATGTTGGCATTTAGATTATATATGCACTGGGTCTGTCTTCTATTTTAGATTATCTTTTATTTATAGTTGATAAGGATTGATGATTGTTTGAGTATTTCAACTTATCCGTTAGAATCCTATTGCTTTGTTTGATTGTTCTTCATATTTGAAAAACAAGCCGTTACACTCGGTGGATGCTCTGCTTCTATAAAGTCAAATTTTGTCTCTTCACATCATCTCTTCATTGTATTCCTGGAAAAACACATTAAACACTAATATAATGAAGTATAAGAATGATTGGAAGCAAGAAGAGTGAGTTTTATATTTAATCCCATGATTTTTGAAAGCTTTAGTACGTTGTTCTATTCTCCTGGGAAGCATTACTCAAGTAGTAATCTCTTTCAAAATATGGCTAGAGCATTTCCAGCTTCATTACTTGAGTGATCCCTCGAGTAATGCTTAAAATAACTTTACAGATTATTCGAGTGATCCCTACGAGTAATGTTTTCATTTTAATTCTAAACATGGAAAATAATATATCATCAAAAAGCTCTCATCGTCTACATTCCAATACGATAAGAATCAGCCCCAAACTCGTTGTATATAGAAAGTTATGATCCAAAGAGTATCTACTGTTCTCAAACAATATCTAAAATCACGAGCAGTAAATTCCAGAAGGCATAATTTAAACGTAGCATATTATATATCCATAGAACCCTCTTCAAGGCTACTTTCATATGGCACTAGTTTTTTCACAATCCGATATGTAGTTTGAGAGTTATATCCAAAATACTCAAGCTATTCTGGAATATGACACTGATTTGAGTGGCAGCTTCAACAAATCATATCTCCCTCATCTGATATCCTTTGAATGTGATCTTGGTGTGTATTTTTTGTGTTAGGAGTCTAGTTTCATATGAAACTAGTTTCAACTCATTTTGACGTATGGTTAGAGTGATTTCACCAAAATACCAAACCTCTATCTTACAGCATGAAAACATAGCATATCAGAAATCTCATACTCGAGGGAGCCCTCGAGTAATCATGGGTCATTACTCAAGGAAGCCCTCCAGTAATCACCTCCAAAATGAGGCAGTGTCATATTACTCAAGGGATTACTCGAGTAATCACCTCTAGAGGTAGCATAACTTTTGTATACGTCATTTTAGCTTCATATTGACCCATTCCAACCTCTGGTATCACTTCTAAGAGCTGAAATCTTGATATTCTCATTAGTTCTTGCAAGTTCTTCTTTCTTCAATCTTCTTCTTCTTTGCTTAGCTAATGTACAAGATATCTTCTTGTTTTTCCTCTTAATAGTTATCCTTCATAACCCAACTAGATATCTTCTTGAATTGATAATCATTCTTCATAATCCAACAAGATATCTCCTTGAATATCTTCAATATTCTTCAATCTTTGCTTGATATTCCCATTAGTTCTTGAAATGCCTTCTTTCTTCAATCCCTTGCCTCTTGATTTTCTTCTTGATGATCATTCTTCATATATGAGGCATTATAACATCAACCCACTATCGGGTTTATGACTAATCTATAAGATATACAACATTAAATACAGTAGTTAGTTAATGTAGATGATAAGTATATTATACAAATGTTTTTCTCTTAATATTTAACATTTATATTTGACCTCATCAAAACTATTCATATCTAACATTCTCCCCTTTTTTTATGATGGCAAATCCTTTAAGAAAAATATGTATGATTTATAAAAGCATTATGAAAGCAACATATTTTTTTTGCCTTTCTCTCCCCCTATTTGACATCAGGAAAAAGTTTGAAGCATAAGGAAGAAATATTTTTAGAGAAGTAAATATGACATGAAAATTTTCTCTTCCTCGATTTGAAGGTAATTTGATGCAAATGAAAAATGGTGAAAAGTTTGAAACAATTTGGAGAGGTTTTCAAGAAAAATTTTGATAATCAAAGCAAATTGAAATCAAAGATATGAAAAGTAGTCCCAAAATATAAAGAGAGGGTTTAGAAATGCTCATTTAGATTTAGCAAGCTGATGATTGATCCATGAAGTCCATTTCCTTCTTTTCTTGTCGTGTTAGTTCCATGATGTTGTATTCACCATACTTTCTATGTGCAACTTTGATGGATCAAGTTCATAGGAGTGAACTATAGCTGGCTTAGTGGTAGACTCTGAAGTGAGCTTAATAGTAAGCTCAAGAATAGCCTCTGAGATATGGAAGGGAACTGAAGTACTTGCTTCTCAAGTGGTGTCTAAACTCTTGTTGCTTGAAATGTTGTTGTTCCTTGATTGAGCGTTTAAGCATATGTCCTCAAAGTTGATATATTCTCCTTTTAGTATGTTGAGGAACAATCTTGCATAGAGCAAATTCTTCTGCTATAAGTAAAAGCATTCTTTCAAGGAGAATAGTTAGTACCATCAAGTATTAAATTTATTGCACAAATCAAAGTCATCTTTTCTATATGATATGTTAAAAATTAAGACCATGAAAGAAAAATATAAGAGTAACTCCTTATCAAAACTAATTAAAAGATAGTGAATTCAGATGAGTATGTTAAAATGATTTTCTTTAAATAAACGAGATAAGCTTTTAAGATATAAAATACATGTGAATGTGAAGCTCCCATTTAATGAATGTGTGGCTTAAAAGAAAATCTTTATAAGGAAAATAGTTAATAACTCTCCAAGATTTTTAAAACCATTAGAAATTTTGTAGAAAGTATGAAAATCTAAAGATCAAGTTTTAAAAATGATCATGTTATTCAGTGTTTTAAGGCTGAACCCCGTATCACTTGAGTCATCACTCAAATGTTCACTTTGAGTGATGCAACTTAGAGAATTTAAATTAAAGAATACAATACCTTACTCGAGTAATGTCATAATCACTCAAGTCATAGTCCTTAGAAGTCCATTGATGCAACATTAGCTAGTTACTGTCTGATAATGTGATCAGTACTGAGCGATTCTGAAGCATAATCTCTGTAAGTACTTAAGAATACCAAGATGAGCTCCAAATAAGGCCGTGAAGTTCTAGTTGATCAAATCATAGAGTTGTTTAATCTTGCCATTTATAGAAGTAATGAACTCACATTGTTCATATCAAGCTCTGTGTGATTGTTGAAGCTCCTCTCACAGATAGCCTTGGACAGATGGACTAAAGAATGAAGGACCAGGGAGACCAGCTCTAGCAAAGTGTTGTGTCTCATCTATCCTTGAAGTATCAACTCCCATCCTCTATGCCTCTTGTGTTAACTTAGAGTGAGATTCAGTAATTTAAACAAAGTGGTTGTGAATCCCTTGGAGTGATTGCAGATTACTTGTAATGATCCTTAGATTACTTGAAGTAATTACATATTACTTGAAGTGATCCTCAAAATTACTTGGAGTAATTTCAAATTAATTGAAGTAATTATAGATTACTTGAAGTAATTGCAGATTACTTGAACGTTCAATGTTTAGTAAACAACATTTGGAAGTTTTGATTCACCACAGTAAATAACTTCCTAACTCTTTCATCCACAACCTTAATAAGCTTCTAATTGGTAACATCAAGTAAAGCTCAGTCTGTTTAAATGGTCGATCTAATGAAGAAGACTCCAGCTGATTTAGCTCTAGTGAGGATTGATCTTTATTATCTTTTATTGACTTTGGTTCTGCTCTTTATCTCTAGCTAGTACCGCCTGCTAGTGACAAGTATATATTTACCTTTTGGATGTGCAGCTTCTGAACCATAAAAGTCTTCACAAGGGGCTCATTTGGCTCTCTTGTTCATTGATAGACATGATATTTCCAGTATTCTCCTCCTCCTTGCTGATATATAGGCCATTATGTGACAATTCTTTTCGAAGAAGTGGGTGAAGTTATTGGCCTTGTTTACCATAGCTCGAGTTTAGATGTATCATATAATTTTGTGAAAACATAAAGCTAGGATTGTAGTTGAGAATTCTCATAGCTCACCAAGCTTGATGATTTTGTGCATCTTGGTATCTTCTTCTAAACATCATCTGATCACCTTGGAATGATAAAGAAGGTGGGTAGGCAGTAAAGATTCATATTGGCTAGACTTGTTGGCCTTGAACTGCTTTGAGATAAATCTCATCTAGGTTTACTTAAGAAATTTTCCTCCTCTTTCTCTTTCTCTAGCTGCATCACTAGCTAGTTACTTGCTAGTGATGTGGTGTCACTTGAGCGAGACCACAGATTTTGCTTCTACTCACATTGCAACGCTCCTAGTTACACCTACTTTGTTAGCCTCTATTCTTTGAAAGTAGAGCATCTTTATTAACTCTTGCAAAAGTATAAATACATGCTCTTTGGTACCCAACTTCTCTCGGGTCTATACAATATTAGTCATAATAACTCTTTTCCTCTTATATAATTAAACTACATGATTATTGAGCAAAGAGTGCATTAAATCACCAAAAACTAGAATCATAATATTATCTAATTAATTCAAGTCATAAATGATAACAAACACTTGATATCAAGAATGATGTTTTTAGTGATAATTTGTAAATATACTTTGTATAGAAAAATATATCATTGAAAATATTGTCATGTAATCCATGTAAGTTGGATTAAAGAGAATAGAGAATCTATCCATAATGAGCGACCCTTTTTAAAGTGATAATTATGAATTGAATCAAGTTTTCCAATAATGAAATATGTAATTTGTTTCAAATCTCCTTGTTATTTCAAATCATGACAGTGCATTGTAAAATTGAGATTTTTGATATATGCAAAACTCATCTTCAAAATATGTTTATGATCAATGTTCATATTGAAAATGGTGGAAGTCAATAGTTTAAATGTACATATACTAGAAAGCTTCTCTTTTAGAGAATAACTAAGATAACATGTTAGACATTGGAGTTTTAACATGTTTGAGAATTTTCCAAGGGCAAAAGTCATATTGAAAATGAATTAGCCGAAAAGGCTTAATTTGATATATATATATATATATATATATAAGCACAATGACTTTGCTATTGATCAAGAGATAATCTTGCCTTTTAGGGTTATGTCTTGAAATATATGAACATTCAAGACAAGAATTTGAATAGAAGGCTCTAGTTACTCAAAAATGGATGAAGACAAATGTTAATGCATTTGAGCAACAAGATGAGTATAATAATTTATGAATGATTAAGCACATACTCATTAGTCCAAATGACTAGAGTACTAGAATATTATCCCAGTAAGTTATTCCACTATAATGGTTAATGCATTAAGATTCAATGTACTAATGAACATTCATAATGCTTGGAATAACATGGCCAACCATAGATTTATGCATTAGGCATAAGACTTTCATATATTGAATTCTTTTTTAAGGAAATTTACTTGAAACCCATATAAATAGTTAACTTGTTAAACGTAAGGTCTAACATGCTAGAGAATAAAGACTAAAGGTTTCAACCATTGGATAGCACATTTAAGATCAATGATCAATATGTCAATGATGGGGAAATACTCTGGTGGATGAATTCAAAGCATTTCTGACTTTCAGTATACAAAAATATTAACTTCCAATTTTGAAATTGATTTGAATGTGGACAAGATAATTTTTAAAGTATGTGTATGCACTTTTATAAATAGGATGAATTGAAACCAAAACACATTTTTGGATTGTGCATTTCAAAACATAAACCGATAGAAAAAACTACGTGATAAATAAAATATTTGCATATTAATTTTCCCTTATATGATGATTTTGTGGATGATATTTGAGCTCAATTTAATAAATTTGGGTGTAATTAATAAATAAATAATGACTTTGGCATAAAACAGAATTTCTTGAAAAATACTAAATTAGACCCTCTTTCAGTTTTCAAGCAATATCTAGAGCTCTAGATGTTGGATTGGGATGTTCTTTATATGGATAAAAAGCTAAGAAAGAGCTCTACAACTTTTATGTTGAGACCAAAATCTAGTTCTATCTCCATGGGTTTCGAATTTTAATTGGAAGTTAAGAGCGGGAATCATCTACTATTCCACCAACCATTTCATCTACCACTTCATCTTTCTTTTCACCTACTACTTCATCTACCACATTCTATCTACTATTTCATCTACCACATTTCACCTTCCACTTCATCTACCCTACT
This sequence comes from Inga laurina, assembly GCA_963855925.1. NCBI lineage: Eukaryota > Viridiplantae > Streptophyta > Magnoliopsida > Fabales > Fabaceae > Inga > Inga laurina. Next base: position 36,122,138 of record OY979711.1, read on the forward strand.
CCATTCTTCCCAATATATAGCCACTCTCTCCTTCACATTTTACACACCAATTCATATGCATTACTCTCCTCTCTTCTTCACTTACAACCATCCATTACTTTCCTCTCCTCTCCATATATATCATCTTAGAGTTAATTTTATGCATTGTATTACTTTTTGCATGCCTCTATCTTAGAAGGCTTAGGATTGTATTACTTTTTGCATGCCACCTATATGGAAGGTTTTACCTCATAAAGGTACAACTAGATTTTTCCATTTTTCATGCATCTTTTAGTTGTATATTTATGTTTGAGAATTTAACATTCAATTTTAATGCAGTATTTATGAGGATTTCATTCTAGTTTTACATAATGTCAATTTATTTTGGTTTTGTTTTTAATTTTATCATGAGCTAAATTTTTATTTTCTTAGGGTGATGACGTAGCTTACTAATAACGGGTTGAATCTTAACTTATTAAATCTAGTTTGAATTTCTTCTTCATGATTGAGTTTTAATTATTATTCTTAATGCTTTTGATTGACTGGCCATCTTTTAAATGATCACTACTACAAAAAAGTGAAGTTGTGGCGCTTATAATTGTATTAGCTGTGGCGCTAGAGAAGTGCCACATATCTGGACGCTACTAAAAAAAGCTGTGGCGCTTGGAAGCGCCACAACATTTTAAATTTTTTTTTAAAAAAATTACCCTCTTTTGACGCTTGGTAGAGGAAGTGCCACAGGAGTGGGGACCTACTGTGGCGCTTACATTAGCAAGCGCCACAGGAGACCCCCCTCCTGTGGCACTTCCTCTAACAAGCGCCACAGAAGGGTTCCTTTTTTTTATATATATATCTTTCTTTCTTTCTTGTGGCTCTTTTTTATATTTCAACCTATTATATATATATATATATGATTTTCACATTTAAAATTCAAGTTCCCCAACAAAAATGTTCTTACAAAATAATATATTTATTGTCATTTCCCCAACAATAATGTTCTTACATTAATACTCTCCAAAGCTAACATAAAAAATATCACAATACAAGAACTTGATATGTGAACACAGTACATCAACAACTAATTAAGTAAATTAAAAGATTACTAAAAAACACAAGCTTGTCGGCTAAAAAATGTAAACAAAGCAAAAAGGCAAACGAAACAAGCTAGGTTTTCACTCTTTCCTATTAAATTAGGAACAGAAAGGCAAACGTTATATGACAGTTTATCTTGACTAAAAAAAATTAAACAAAACAAGCTAGAATGAAACATTCTTCTTCTTACAAATCTATTAATTGACCAGTGTAGGGAGTGGGGGACCATGTTGGTGATGCTATCTTGAGTGACGAGGATGAGCAAATGTGAGCTATGGAATGTAGTGGGGATCAAATGGAGTGGGGTTCAAAAGAGGAAGAGAGACAGAGAGTATAAAGAAAAGGAAACAACTAGGGAGAGGAGTGGGGACGGACGAAAAAAAATGGAAAAAGGGACAAGAGAATTTAATGAAGAAGACGAGTGTGTGTGTTTGTTGTGCAAGAGAAAGTGATATCTTTTACAGGGGGAGGGGCATCAACGCGAGCTGAGGAAGAGGGAATAAAAAGGTTAAAAGGAGGGAAAAGACAAAAAGTAAAGTTAAATGAGGGAAATCTGATTGGCGGGAGAATTGAAAATTCACATCCAGCCAATTGTGGCTCTTCTTTAAAGAAGTGCCACAGCTGCCTTTTTTTTCTTTTTCTATTTTTTTTTTTAAATTTTGGGGACCAAGGGTGGCCCTTGCCAAGGCAAGCGCCACCCTTGGGTGTATACCAGTTGTGGCGCGTAGTGGACCAAGCGCCACAGCTGGGTCAATTGGGCCAACTGTGGCGCCTGCCCTGACAGGCGCCACAGTTGGCCCCACCAGCTGTGGCGCCTGGTCCACCAGGCGCCACAGCTGGTCCCCAAAATTTTACAAAAATTAAATAAGAAAAGAAAACAAAAGAAAAGGGGGAAGCTCTAGCACTTCTTTAACCATACACCTTCCTTTCACCTCTAGTCACTTGTTCAACCACTTAAACATGGTTAATCGAAAATTGGGCAGCACCTCCCCTTAGGGTTTGGCATTCCCAAATTATAAAATCAACCAAACAAAGCCAATAAACCAACCACAATAACAACAACTTTGAATCTAACAAGATAACAAGGTTTTATGGCTTTTCCTTTGTTTCCCTTCTTTCTCTCTCAAAACTGTGGCCTCTCTCCTCCTTCTTGCTCTTGTTTTGCCTTGCTACATTATATTTCAAGATGGCTTAGAGATTAGAGAGAGTTGTTCATGAATTAGGAGGCATAAATAAGTGAAAATCACTTGATACCTACCTTGTTTGCTTCTTGAACTCTTGCTCTTCTCTGTCTCTCTATTTTTGTCCAAGCTCTCTCTCTCTCTCTCTTATTCTTGGCGTTTGGCCGAAAATGGCTTCTTGAAAAGGAGATACGAGCTCTTAAAAAATATCACCATCTACCTCCTTAATATATTATATTTTAATTGTTAATTAAGCATGAGAAATTTGACTTTTCCTTCATCTTTTCTACTTGGATCAAAATACTCCCAAATGTCACTATTTATGTCCAAGTGAATATTTTCTCTTTCCCTTCTCATGTTGGACGAATTATGAGGCTTTTGGAAGGATAAATAATTTCTTATAATATCTTCATCCACCTCCTTTTAAATATTAATATTTAAGTGCAAATTAACATAAGCTAATTTGACTTTTATGTCATCTTTTTATACTTGGATAAAAATGCATCCACATGGCATATTTAATATCCAAGATTTATTTTCCCTTGCTATTTTCCTATGTTGGCCAAAAATTATTCCCAATTAAAGGGAAAAATAAAAGCTTCTTGCTTTATTAGCCAAATAACCATTTTGCCCTTACATTTTTGTAATTAAATTGGGCCCAGAAATTGTGATCTTCCATTATCCCATTTTGGGCTACGAAAATGGGCTTTTAAGAAGACAAGAATTAAACTTTATATCTTATATTGGCTCAAAATTTGTGTGGCCACTATTGCATTGTTTGGCTAATTCAAGTCTGCCAATATTCACCATTGTATTCCTTTTATTACCACAAAGGTGTAAAGAAAATTTGGTGATTGAATTTTGGGATTTTACACCATTCCCTAATGATGAGGTTGTCAAACTAGGTCAAGTGAAAGGATCTTTCATCCTTTGGCCTAAAAGTCTTGTTTACATGGCGACAACACCTCCAACAGTAGAAAATACTTTACTATTACTTGAATTTTCTTTGACATCTGACTTATAATCTTTATTTTATATTTTATTAGGACTAAGAAGATGGAACAAATTATCCCTTCTTGGCACGACTGCATGAGATCCATAAAAAATTATGAAGATCGACTTTAAAATGGCTCTAGGGATTGTGGGTGATAATATGTTGTATCCCTTTGCAATTGATAGCGAACATCTCAAGGAGTTCTTATCTAGATATAGGATGGGTTAAATTTGCAATCATGTAAGTTTATTTTTTATTTTTAACTTCATTTAATGCACTAACTTTTAAGTTTTATATATTCACTAATTCATTTCTCATTTTAGTTCTATGATAGCTGCTTCCACAACCTATGCTTCAAAATAGAAAAGAAACACTTTATATGAATTCTTATGTCTTGTGAATCTTGCAAGGAGTCAAACGACAATGGATAAGAGGATGAGCTATGTGGGCTATACAATTAGAGAGACAAATTGTCTTATTATCTAGCACCAATTATTGAAAGGCAAGTAACTTAAATTTATCTATTTATACATATTCAATTTGTTGATAATTATTGTGTTATCCAACTTTATTTTAATCTATATATGTTATTATAGTTATTATTAGAGTCTATGTGTTGATTGCCCTATCATGAATGTTGTCTATTGGTTTGATTCCTTCGGTCACATGCCAAATAAAGAGATGAAACCCATCTTCATCTTGTAAGTTAATTTGTTTGTAAACCTTTTGGTTTTTGACTTAAATACATTGTTTTAATGTCTTGTGATTTTCATTTTAATGATAGTACACTTAAGACATAAAATAATGGGTGGGTGGCGCGCAGGTAAAAATAGGGAGGCAAGTGGTACAAACCGAAAGTAAGTAGTTTAAATTCAATTTCTTTCACTGACAATCGCTTTATATACATCTCTATTCATTTTTGTGATTTGCTTTTGATTTAAAGTGCCCTTGGCAACCAAGGAAAACTAACTGCAAATACTATGTTCTATTTTATATGTATAATATCATTCACAGTAGAGTTACTATAGATTTTGAAGAGGTAATTGCTTCTTGATTCTCGAATGATAATATTTTTGTTGTTACTTATTTCACTTACCTGACTTGTTACTTATATCACTTACTTGACTTATTACTTATTTCATTCACTTGATTGATTTGTATTACCTTATTTTTCAATTTACAGACTTTTGATAATAAGAACCCCACCAAAGACGAATACATTAATAATATCTGAGACCTTTTGATAGGACATCTTCAACACAAATGTTGAGTAGAGTTTAGTTTGTAAAAAGATTTCTTTTAGATAGTAGCGGTTTAGAGAAGTTATAGTAGCGGTTTAGTTTGTAAGTGCCTATTGCTTTGTTTATGAAGTATTGGATGTATATATACTTGTTATTGTTTGTGTATTGGCTTTTATTAGTTTATGGGTAAAACATAATTATGCCATATGTATATTAAAAAATAAATTCACTTGTCTCAACTGTTTCCATAGAAACAGACGAGGAAAGTGCACTTACCATGTTTGTTTTTGAGAAAACAGATATGGTAAGTCACACACTTATTTAGAAGCATAAAAATACTCTTAAATACTGAATCCAACAAAACCCTTATAGAGCAAAATGCCTTCTCCTTCCCTGATCTCCATTTTTCTGAGAATGAACATGTTGATATTTATCAGCATTTTGTCATATTCACTATGGCGAACCCATAATGAATGGCACAAAAAAGAGAGCCCATTATGTTGTGTTGTTCACCTTGGTGTTCTATGGGGAACTCATGATGAGTGTTACTCATCAAGAAAATAGCCTATTTTAAAAATTTATAACTAAATTCACAAATCTCCAGAAATTACAAACTATGGCTCTTTGGAAAGTTTAAGATATTTAGTTTCCAATATGTAAAACCCTTATCTTATTTTCACCCTTTTCAAAGTACTTGCGTGCAGTTCAGTGGGCACAATGAAAGAGCAGAAACATACTGATATTAAGTACTTATTTACATACAGGAGTCTCCCCGCAGGGTTTAAAAAATATATACAATTGTTCAAAATATCCAAAAATAAAGTAAATCTAACCAACAACTCCATTTCTCTTGGCCCGTATACTTCAGTTGCCCGTATTTACCTTTTTGCCCTTGGAGACACTAGCTTCTGCTGGAATATTTTTATATTTGAAAAAGGGTGAGATTCAAAAGAATCTCAGTAGTAACAAACAAGCGATCATAGAAAATGCAATAATAAATATGCTATGTACCACATACAACAATATTATAATAACACACAATTTAGTTTAGTTCGGCTCGATCGACAATATTTAGAGCCAACCCCTATTGTAACTCCTACTCGTTTCGTACCTTAGCTGGGCTTGAGGCCACCAACTGGGCATATCACTGTAGCCTAGGCACTATGTTCAGTGTACCAATAGGCACTATGTTTAGTCATCTTCAGTATACCCACAGGCACTATGCTCAATCATATTCAATGTACCTCCAAGTACTATGCTCTGTCATGTTTAGTATACCCAGTGGCACTATGCATCATATATATTATGGTAAATGGTATACACAAAGCATATAAACATTGACATAATATATGAAAGATAGAGTTACTACCTTAAGTCCCGTTTTGTTCATAAACAAGTCCTCAATTCGATCCGGCTCAGGCCCAACAGTTTAGTCCTACAAATCCAAGTTTACAAGAATTAGGTTAATATCCATTCATGTATCACTCCAGACTCTTCCAAATTACTTTAGTTGGTTATATTAGTCTAAAACTATAAAATTACCAAAATGCCCCTAGGGACCCGGTCTACCTTATTACCCGGTTTGACTATACTTTTTTAGAAATTTTGACCCAGACTTTTCCTACATATTTTTTAAATGTCGAATTCATTTTTGACCTCATTTTTCTCAAAATCACTGCCAAATAATAGTTTTGCCCTTGATAGCCCCTATTTCGAGTTTTAAGGGTATATTTGATATTTCACTTTCTAGGGTTTTTCTCACAACATGATGAGCATCAACCCTACACAATTTTCCCTCCTAAACACAATAGTACCATCAAATTAGTGAAATTCCTGCTCCTGCCCCTATTTCTTGAGCTGGCCAAAACTTATACCAAGAAAAGGGGAAAATGTGATTTTTGTGATCTAACCCTTAAAGCTCCTTCCTTTTCCCTTCTAACCACTTGTTAACCCTTTTTAAACACTTATTAGACATTATTTGAGGGAATTTGGGCAGCATAACCCCTTAGGGTTTCAACATTCAAACTTTACAAAATCAACAATCCAAACCACAAATCATGACAAGAACTACAACAACAACAACAACAACAATACACCAAAGGAATTGAAGTTCTTGAAGTCACCTCTTGATTCACAAATTTTCTCTCTCTAAGAGTCTCCATCTCTCTCTCTCTTCCCTTAGAATTTTGCTTGGCTACACATGATTTCCATGAAGAAAAGGACTTAGGAGAGATTCCACATGGATTATGAGGCTCAAACATAAAAATTTCACTAACTTACCTTGGATTTTTGCCTTCTTGAGCCCCCTCCTCTTCTCTTGTTCTTATGTTTTCTTGGAGCTCTCTCTTTCTCTTTATTTGGTGTAGGACGACAATGAAGAGGAAAGATGAAGGTAAATGCTTTAAAATATCTCTACATCATCTTTAATAAATATTTTTTTAATGGCTTATGACATAAGCTTTGTACTTAAGCCTTATCCTTAGATAATTGTGTCATAACCTTCCATTGATTTTGAACCATTTTCCCCCTCTCTTGTTGGCCCAAAATGACGCCAACTACAGCCCTTTATCAACCCATTTTGGTTCCTTCACTTAGTCTAACCAATTGCATAATTATATATTATTTTATGCTAATTGGGCATGTGCTCCAATCCTTAATTAACTCTTGTTTAATCCCTTGGCTTTGAATGATGACACTTGGCATGATTAATAGCCAAGCAAACATTTTTTCCCTCTTATTTCCTTATTTGGGTGAAAATATCATGGGGAAAAGGGAAATAATAATTGTTACATCATATTCCACAATCTCTCTCTAATTAATTTGTGTACAAGTTCTCCTTTAACTTTTTAAAGCTTATATACTTAGCCACAACTGCTCTAAAATTGGGATATTTATCCACAAATATTTATTTTCCTCTTCTTTTCTTCATTTGGCCGAAAAGGGCCCAAAATTATTAGGAAAATATTAGCCCTTGGCTTAATTAGTAAATTACGATTTTTCCATTTCATTAAATGCCACAAATAATTACAAGACATATTGGTGAATAAAATTTTGGGTGTAACACAATGCAAAAAGAAGCACTGAAAATATTATCATTTGTTCCTTGAAAACTTTCTATTTCCAAAACTTCTAAAAATGCCCTAAAGATATGTTCTTCTACTATTAATCCTAGCATTTCTAAACCTCAAGCTTCTAAATTCAACTACTTAATACCTCAAATTTCCCATAAATCAAAGCTTAATTCAACTACTTTTCGTTGCAGTGAGATCTACATCATCCAAATATAGTTTCAATGGTTCAGATTTAAAATTTTCAACTAATAGTTTTTAAATAAAAATGTCATTTTTGAGAAAACGACAATTGAGAGATTATTTTTATTTTAGATTTTGTACTCATTAAAATATTCTTTTTTCAAAAATATAAAAGTAAAAAAAGTAAAATATGTTGATAAGCATTGAAACTGAATCCCCATTAGGGGTCTAGGTCTAGACTATGATCCATGAGTCAATAATCTAATGGTCCCATTAGCGGTCTAGGTCAAGACTATAATCCATGATTCAACAGTCTAATTGTCATTAAACTAAAGTCAACAAGTAAATGGAGTATTCATATATAAACTAATATAAATTAAATATAAAGTATAAATATGATGGACAATTATTCTTTTTAATACAGAACGACATCATTTATATAACTTATCAAGAGGAAAAAAAGAGTATAAAATTCAACCCATGTGTATCTAAAACTCTTTATCAAACTGGCTAGGGAATTAGTTTATTGGTTTTCTAACGGCACACCCAGATTGTGTTGTAATACGATGATAATTTGGACCTGGCTTCTCTCCTTTGCCAAAGCCAGTAGCTGCTGGTTCGCTACCATAAAAACGACGATGTTTCACCTTAAGATGGAAAGAGAGTGCGTAGGTCGATGAAACTGAAAAATTGAAAAGGTGGAATGAGTTGTGATACTCTCATGAGTAAATGGCTAGTGCTTCGTTGGGTCACCAAACAAATTAAAATATATATATATATACACTAAACCCTCCCTAGTTTTTACGTGAACTTTTTTAAATAAAAATTAAGGATGAACTGATGAATTTACACTATATATTTTTCATAAATATTTTTTTTAATTTATAATAAATTTTAATAAAAAGCTAAAAATAATTAGTTTTTAATCTAATAATGCATTTGACAGATAAAATAAAAAAAACTATTAATATAATCTTTGGTCCTTTAAGTTTGCCCTCATTTTGATGTTGGTCTCTCTAATTTCAAATTATAGGTTTTATTTTAGTTTAGGGTTAATATAACTTTTGGTCCCTGAAGTTTGATCCAATTTTGGTTTTGGTCCCTCAAGTTTGAAATCGGTGGTTTTGGTCCCTGAAGTTCACCCAATTTTGGTTTTGGTCCCTCAAGTTTGAAATCGGTGGTTTTGATCCCTGAAGTTTCACCCGATTTTGGTTTTGGTCCCTCAAGTTTGAAAAGGACTTGGTTTTTCGGGTTGGGTCGGGTTTCAAAAACGGGTCGCCAAGTCCTTTTCAAACTTGAGGGACCAAAACCAAAATTGGGTGAAACATCAGGGACCAAAACCACCGATTTCAAACTTGAGGGACTAAAACCAAAATTGGGTGAAACTTCAGGGACCAAAACCACCGATTTCAAACTTGAGGGACTAAAACCAAAATTGGGTGAAACTTCAGGGACCTAAACCTCCGATTTCAAACTTGAGGGACCAAAACCAAAATTGGATCAAACTTTAGGGACCAAAAGTTATATTAACCCTTTAGTTTATATTAGTTGTTTACTGTAATATCCCGCATTTTGGGACTAGAGACTTGATAATAAGCTTGAATCAAGTGGACTGCTAAGCCCCGGTTTAGCAAGAGTCCCAAGAATGTAAACTTTGCTGCTAGTGTATTTTTTCTTCATGGCAGTCTAGTTGTGTGACATTTTTAAATAGGCAAATGATTTCCAATGCCTATGATATTTTCTAGAATGAAAGTAAACTTATCAAGCATTAATTTGATAGGTCATATAGGTCATTTGGAGCTGTACACAAAGAGTTATGTATTTTTGAAGTTAGCTCAGTAAAATTGGAAAGTTTCTATGGCAGCATCCAAAAACGATAAGTCTAGGAATTTTAAGCTTCCAATTGGCTAAAGGCTATATTTTTCCCTAAAAATAGACTTAATAAGGGTCACATAACCTTTAGAACCATTGTAATTGGATATCTATAAATAAATATATGAATTTTCAAAGTTGGATGAAAATTCTGTTAGCTTTTAGGTAAAGTGCGAAATTAACAAAGCAATGGCAAAAATGTATGGGCAAAATAGTCATTTGACTACATTAAACCCACAGCCCATATTTTTCCCATTTTCAAGAGGTGGGATGTCCAAAAGAGAGGCAAGAAAGTGATTCAATACTTAGTTCATATTATGCTAAAATAACGAAGAATTGTGACCAAGGAAAAATGAGTTGAAAAGTCAATAATTATAGGCTAATATTGTAACATTTAAGTAGGCAATATTATGATATTTCAAGAAGACAGTTTAGTTGTTTTTGGCCCTCTATTTAGGTCACTTTTTGGCATGAGGCAAAGGGAATAATGATTGAAGTCTACATGTCATTAGTTGGAGTATTTTGGTCAAGCAAAAGTAAACTTTGAAAAGTAGAGGGCAAGTGTAATAAAAGGAGCTCTTACATGGTTATCACAAGACTTGAATGAAGTCAAATTAGGAGACTTATTTGATCTCTTTGTGCAGCCATTTATATGCTATTTTGGAGGGAGGAAAGAGAGAACAATTATGATCAAATAAAAGTTGACAAGGCTTTATAAATTGGCTTGTGCAAAAGGGTAATAAACTAATATATTTTGAGGAGGTGTAAGATATATTTTTAAGGGCAATTAAGCTCTTCCAAGAATCCATCTTTTTGGCCAACATTAGAAAATAGAGAGAGAGAGAGAGAGAGAGAGTTGAACGAAAGTGAGGTAGAGCAAAGGAAAGAAGACTACTTGAAGGCAAGATCTTCTTGAATTTTCACTTGGAAAATGACCTTTCTAGTTCAAATACCCTTTATGAACTTATTCCTCTCTTCCTTAGCTTCATTTCTATGATTTTTTTTTTTGAAGAAAAGGAGTTTTTAGCCATCTTGCAAGAACAAAAGTTGAGAAATCAAGAAAAGAACACAAGAAGAAGCAAGAGGTGAGTAAGAGCATTATTTTGATGTATATGATGATTGATTTGGCTGAGTTTTGGTGGGCTATTTTGACTGCCCTAATTTCGGTTTTTAGGACTCATTAGTGTTCATGAAGCTTTAATCCTTATACATGTGCTTATATGTTGGTTTAGAGGTAAATGAGCTAAGTTTAGTGATTAAATTGTGAATTGGTTGTTTGTTGTGAAAAACCCTAAAATTCTAACCTAAACAAGGCATCATGAAGTAATGGGAATTTGATCATTTTTTTTATTCCATTGGATTTAGAAGGGAAAATTGTGTAGGAATATTTGAGTTCATGATTTTTGGATGTTTGTATAAATCTGGAAATTAGTGAAGTTGAAAGGGAATACTGTTTGATTTGTCTCACTGGAGGCAGTGTTATTATGAAATGAATTTTAATAGCCAAACCTAGTCCAAATATTATGAAATTTTTCAATATTAAAGTAGAGATGTAGAGCTTTAATTTGATAGGTAGATCATAATTTTCGGTCTAGTATATTAAAAGATATGGATTTTTAAAGTTGTACCCTGTTTGTGGAAAGAAATCTAGAATAGGGAAAGTTTGATGAATTTCTCGGAACAATGTGATTATAGTAGTCAGACTTAAGTATTTTTTTTTTGTAAAATAGCAATTAAAGAGCTTCATATAGGCTTTGGAACCAGTCAATTTGGAATTTCCTAGAACTAATTGTGATTTTCCAAAGTTGACTGAAAATCTACCATTTTCTAGAAAACAGTGAAACTACAATATGCAAAGTTGTACTGTGCAAAAATTATTGAAATTGTGATAGATAATCAACAAACTGTGATTAAAGGAAGTAAAAGTTCAAGTAATAACCAGTTACTTGTTAACTTTAATTTATAGGAATCAATAATAGCCTGAGCCAGATCAAAGGTACTGAACAGATAATAGATCAGGAAAGGACAATTCCAGGTTGTAACTCTTTCTTTCATGCACCATGTGATTATTGTATGTTTGTATTTGTCATCTTCTGTAACATGAGCACAGTGTCTTGGACACTCATATTAGCTTAGTTGTGGTCTAGGACCCAACGGAGGCGTAGAGTTAAGCTAGGGTTGTAAATAGTCGTTTGGCCTTGGACAATGTGCACACAACATTCTATCATTTCTTATAACATGGTGCATAGCATATTTATTTTCACATCATATATGTCTGATTGTATGTTATTACTGAGATTCTTTGAATCTCACCCTTTCGTTAAATGTAAAAAGTTTTCAGCAGCAGATAGCGACTCAGATGATAGAATTGTAATTACTGACAACAGAAGGTTCCGGACAAGCACAAGAGGAGATGTTGGTTATCTAAAGACTTTTTATTGTTTTAAGGTATGTAATTATTACGTACGAACCCCTGTAGGGAACTCCTATAACATAATCAAGCAATATTGTTTCAATAATATCAATATATTTTTGCTATTTCTGTGTGTCCACTGAACTATTCAATTACTACTTAGATTAATATCGATAATAAGTGCATGTAAGGTGGGGTCTTACATTTACCACTAATCCAAACAGCAACTGAGTGCATTTTATTTTATAAATTAAATTACTCTCCAAAAGAAGTCAACTATGCCTTATTTTGAGGATCACAAGTAGTAATTATTTTTAACTTTTTATTAAAGCATATTATAAATTAAAACAAAAATATTTATAAAAAAATTATAGTGTATACTTCATCAGTTCATCCTTAATTTTTATTAAAAAAAAGTTGACTTAAAACTAGGGAGGATTAAGTATTTTTTTTATTTGTTAGGTGACCCACCGAAACACCTGCCATTTACTCATGAGAGTATCACAACTAGGGGTGGAAACAGGCCAGGCCAGGCCAGGCTTGTGCCTTAACAGGCCTGGCCTATTAAGGCACAAGACGGCCTGAGCCTGGCCTGTGGCCTGTTTCAGGCTTTTTATTAGGCCTAAGCCTGGCCTGGCCTGTGGCCTATTAAGAAGGCCTGGATTTGTAAAAGATCCTAACAGGCCAAACAGGCCAACAAGTTGACACCTAACAGGCCAAAACAGGCCGACACAAACAGGCCTAACACAGGCCGACACAAACAGGCCTTACACAGGCCTAGGACTCAGATTCTTTTTTTCCTGATAGAGAACACCATTGCATGAATCAAAACTAGCAAATAACCAGAACACCATATGTACATAAGAGGGCCGTATTAAAATTTTACAAATCACATAATTGTTACAATGAATATCCTTGTTCTCCTGAAGCAAAAGTCACACAAATGTGCCAAACTGTGTTCAAATTATGTCCCAAATACAAAACGCTGAAGCAGATGTACCGAATGAGACTCCAATAGCAAAATGCAACAGAACACCTGAGATAAGTTTAAAACCACAACAAAATGGCATGTGTAAATAGTAAAACGTTGCAGGAATATATGCGTTGAAACTAAACAGAACATTTAAAGCTAATGATTAAAACCATTGTTTCTAGTTCTATATTTTTTATAACATACCCATTTCAAGCTAATGATTCTTCTCACCTTCACATCAAATCTTCAAAATAATTTCTTCTTCTCCTTCAAAGGCCTTGAAAAAAATCAATGAAATATATAGTATTAGATCATAACACAATTTAACATGCACAAGAAGTAATATGATTTTATAACTGATCTTCAGGATACCTGGTGATAACCATGATGACTAATTATTAGAAAAATAAACAAAACCAGACATAAAAAGCCAACATGATAATTCTAATTTATTACCAGGAACAATGCTATGAACATTCTTCCCTACTGCAAATTAAATTAGAAGCATCTTCAAGCAGATTGTAATAAGGCCTTCAATTGTTTTTTCTCTGCTTCATATATAGCCAAACAATCACTTCTGGCTGTCTTGCGAGAGAATTTCTGAAATTCAGGATTAGAATATTGAAATCCCTACATCCATACTTCATCCTCAACAATGCTAAATGGATGTTCATGCACCATGATTGCAGTAGCAATTATTTCCCTCATCTTCTCATTAGAATATCTAGCACCTGATCCTAGAAATGGATTAATGCAAATATTTGAAGGTTGGAATGGAATGGTGGATTGCTTATTTCTTGCAGCAACATGCAGCTTCCTTGAATCACAAGATTTAATATGTCTCCATAGATGGGAAGTGCTAGTTCCCTTCCCTGAGTATGAAAATAGACTTTTGCAATACTTGCATTTAGCTTTGACCCCATCATTACTTTCAACTTGATCAAAATCATCCCAAATAAGTGAAGTTTTTCGCCTCTTCTTCTTAATGATATCATCATCGCCATCATTTTTCTCACTAGTCTGTTGACTAGTCTGTTGACTAGCTTGTTGACTTGAATCAGTTGGTACTTGTTGACAAACCTCAATAGCATTAGGAGGAACTGAACTAGATGACATAGTTTCACTCTCAAAGGGTGATGACATTCACTAGGACTAAAACATAAAACAACCAAAATTTCATAATTTAATTAACCAAATAGATATCAGCAAGTAATTAAGCACCGAATCATTACAAGGTATTAGCAGTAATTAATCCTAGAAAGCAACAATTGATTCATTATGGATGTTCCGAGTGTTCACAAATTTATATCAGCATCTCCAAATAAACTGTCCAATTTAGATCACATAAATTCAAACCAACCTTGCCAATTCAAAAGAGATGGCATTTAATTGGTAAGGCTGATTCAAAGTGTTCAGTCTCTACTCCAAGAACAATCTTAAGATCAAAAGCATAGATACTCAATCACTCATGCATTCATTATCATTACTCATGATAGCATCACATCGAAAACATGTAAGGAGAATCAGTAATATTAGAAATTAACAAAGGCATGCCTTATCAAAAAGGAAGAAAGCAAGCTATACAAATTTTCAAAAGTCTAAGTTATGTGAACCTCCATTTCTCTTTTATGACCCAATTTAACAGTGAATTCCCCGAAACAAAAATTGCAGAAGCATACAAAAATGGAAGGTTGGTTGTTAAGATCTTTGAGTGTTTCATTAATACTCACATTCCTTAAGAAGTTCGGGCATTCTTTTCATTGAACAAGTCCAACCGAGAAAAATTACCATGTATTCAGTATTTCAAAATCATAACCCCTTATGACATTTCTCAAAACAAAATCATGAACACAGAAGATGATTTTCTCAAAACAAAGCAGCTAATAATCAGAACATAGAAGATGGGACAAAGCAGAACATTTCTCAAAACAAAGCAGCTAATAGACAATGAAAGAAAAGTAAAGTATTATGACCTTATCACCACATTCCCCAAATTCAACACCATTGAAAAGAAAATGAAACATCCGAATCAATAATCAGAACACAGAAGATGGGACGAACCGAAACAGATCCGACGGAGAGGACCACAGATCCGACGAGGGTAGCCGACTTGTGGTCCGCTGGTGACTCACGGTGGAGCTACGGCCTATGGGAGTCGGGATTTGGGAGGGAGAGGGAGTCGCTCGCCGGGGTGGGTTGGGACTCGGGAGGCAGAAGGAGTCGCTCGCGGGGGTGGGTCGGGACTCGGGAGGCAGAGGGAGTCGCTCGCCTGGGTGGGTCAGGACTCGGGTGGCAGAGGGAGTCGCGTCGACGGGGGTGGCAGTCGGGGGTGGTCGTCTGGTCGAGGGGAGTCTCGTCGAAGAGGAGAGTCTTTTCTTTAGGAATTAGGTTTGGAGAAGAGGGGAGTGGCAGAGGCAGTGATGGTAAGGGCGTAAGGCAACGGATTTTTTTTTTTATAAACCTTACAGGCTCAGGCCGGCCTGACAGGCCTAACAGGCCTGTCAATAGGCCTTGGCCTGGCCTGTTAAGGAAAATAGGCTTTGGAAGAGGCCTTGGCCTGGCCTTTTAGCCTGTCAGGCCAGGCTTGAACAGGCCTCTAACAGGCCAGGCCGTAGGCCCCTGCCAGCCGGCCTGGCCTGTTTCCACCCCTAATCACAACACATTCCACCTTTTTAGTTTTCCGTTTCATTGACCCAAGCACTCTCTGTCCATCTTAAGGTGAAAAATTGTTGTTTTTATGGTAGCGGACTAGTAGCAGATGTAGAGTTAGTAATATAGGCTACACCACTAGATTCGGGCTAACCGTCACAGGTTTAGACCTTATGGATTTTGGCTAAAAAGAACTGCATTAATATGGGTCGACATTTAACCAATCCAACCTATAACTTTTGGGTTGGTGGGTTAGCCTGGCCAATCCATATTCTTTTTCTTTTTGTAATATATAAAATTTTTTTGTTCTATATTTTTCAAACTTTTTTTAAACATTATACTGAAATTGTTTTCTACAAACACTATAAAAAAATTAAAAATGCATTACAAAATCATAAAGTGATAATAAAACATCAAATTCAAAGTTTTAAATATTACAAATTAAACATTCATTATAAGTCCATATATTACAAAATAAATATAAATCTAAAAGTTATCATTAACATTCAATACAATAAATAATTAGTTGACATTAATGGTGTTAAGGTACATAATACACTCAGAGAAGTCTCAATTTTTTTTTTAAAAAAATAAATAAGAATAGTTCAACCCGCCAACCTGGTGGTCCAACTCACCGCGAGTTGAGCTCATATGGGTTCGGGCTAAAAAAAACATTATAAAAATAATCTGACTTTTGCAAAACCCAAATCTGACCATTTTTCTGGATTAGGTGGGCTTGACCCACGATTAAAACCCATTTTACCAGCTCTAAGCGGATGCCTTTGGCAAAGGAGAGAAGTGAGTTCCTGGTAATTTGGGCTGAAAGATCACTTCTTTCCGTTTTTGTTTGCTTTTTATGTTTTACTTACATTTTGGGCAAGATGGGCGATGGCCCAAAAATGAAAGCAGCTAAGTTAAATTTGTCCAAAAAAAATTTGTTCAAATAGTTCGAATGGAAATTTTTCTGGATGAACGAAGACCAGACTCGAGAGTTTCAATGGTAGTACCGATAGCTAATGGCTTCATCCCGTTTGTTACAGCTACACAATTACACTACCCATTGTAGCGCAGGTACTTCGTTGCCGCATAGGGCTGCGAGGGTCGCTCTTTCGTCGCTAATACTACAAACTTCACTTTCTCTTCATCCTCCGTCTTCGCTTCGTTATCATTCGCACGGTTACTGTAGCAGCAGAGACGTTCCTGTTGCTGAAGTAGCAGAAAAGCACTCGAATAAAGTGCATTTGAGTAGCCCCGAGCTGGTGGCGTTGGAGTATGCAGATCTTAATCTTTCATACAAGTTGGTAATTTTAGCTTGAGCTTAATTTTGCCGAGTTCAGAAGGGTTTTTGTTTGATTCTTTTTCTTTTTCTTTTATGACATAAGGGTTAATATTCTGTTGTTTTACTATATAAATTCAACGCAGGACTTGGGTCATGTGAGAATCAGACAACATGTCAATCCCCTAAGTTCCTCTTTCTCTGTATGTTCCTTTGTAAACTCTAGCAATCTATTCCATTATAATTTTGACTGATTCTATCGGCATTTTTTACTTTCTTGTTAGTGCCACCAACAAGTTTACCAACTCAGATTTTAAAAAGTACAAAATGAGATTAAAAGTCAATAAATTGTTTTATTAGCATTTTTTCATATTAGGTGTTGATATATTGGAATAATAATTTGAATGTAAAGGTTTATAGTGTCAACCTAAATGATCCAGTAAACCTATCACACATATATGTATGTAACACACGCACAAGCACCCACTATAAAGAGTTTTACATGAATTGTTGAACCCTGTAGCTGCATGACTTAGGACTTCAAATTGGGGGATTGCAAGAGTCTTGTATCTGAATGAATAAGGAATATTGAAGATTCTTGAATTTTTTTTTAATTTGAAATTCAAGATTGCAAATCATATTCTCTTGTTGACTGCTTTTGAATCCCATTTATTTAACCTAAAAAGTTTATTTCAATTAGAATTTGACTATTCAACATGTATGAGGAAACCTGCTAGTCATCCTTGGCTGAATGGTCACAGCACCCAACTCAATTGGCAACTTCTTAGTTTCAATTACTACAAGATGCATGCTATTGAGACCCTCCAATAATTCTATTGAGATTGGCCCCATATCATAGGAATTTAACTGGATTCTTACTTTATTTCCTTGGTATGGGATTCAGTTTTTTAATGTTTCTATTTCTTGATAGGTACCCACGCAACCTCCAGACTGGAACCAAGTCTTCAGTGACCCAACATTACCACTCATGGTCGACATTGGATGTGGTAACTTGTTTGCTTCTGTGATAAAATTTGCTGGTAGTATCTATCCTTACAAATTATTAGTATTTAGAAGTGATTCTTAGTAAGTTGGGGACCGATATCCGTGTCATCTAAGCATGTATGATAGATAATAAAGTAGGCATTCCCTTTTCTGATATATTGGACTAGATGTACATCATTTTGTTAATTTTCTTCTCATCATAAGCAATTTCAATTTTTTTTACCGGTAGTCAAATTATTATGTCAGTACTTGGAAGGCAAATTGTTTCCACTGTTGTTCCTGTGCATCTAAAATTTGTATGTATTCTCAGGTAGTGGCAGGCTTCTTTTATGGCTTGCTAAACGAAATCCTGGAGTAGGAAATTATCTGGGGCTCTTTAGCTTCAAATATATGGTATTATATTTTATTCCATTCATGTGCAGTTGGTCAAGCGTGCTGAAGTATTTTATTCCGACGTGCGCGTGGCCCTCACGCGCCACTCCCTCTCTCGAGAATTCCACGCGCCGTCTCGTGACGCCATTTTCCGGTGACTTTTCCACTGCCGTTTGCTGTGCTGGGGTCGACTAGCTGCCGCCGTCCTTCCCCTTGTGGTTTTGTATTGTGGGTTCCTACGGTTTGTCGTCCCGTTGTTGGTTTCACCCTTTGCTGCTATTGGGAGTGCACTGTTGCTTCTGTTTTTGGTTCGTTTCTGTCGTCTTTGCTCGTTTAGCCACCTTTGGGAGTGTTTCTGTCGTCTTGTTGGTGATTTCGTCCTTTGCTGCTGGTGGCTTTGCTCGCTTCGTATTGGGGTTGTTTTTTGTGGCAGTGTGCTTGTAAGGTTCCTTTCATCGGTTGATCCTTTGTTGTGTGTGTTTTGGTCTTGCATTGATGGCTGATTCTAAGACTAGTGTCACTACTGAAATTATTCCTGTAACTAATAAAATCATTGAGCACAAATTAACCTGGACTCTCGTTGATTTACCTCCTGGTAAGAAGGCTATTGGATGTAAGTGGGTGTTTGCTGTTAAGACCAAAGCTGATAGCACCTTGGAACGATTAAAAACTCGATTGGTGGCTAAGGGTTATGCTCAGACGTATGGTGTTGACTATTCAGAAACTTTCTCTCCTGTGGCCTAGTTGTCCTCTGTTCGTCTCTTCATTTCTATGGCCGCTATCCATGGTTGGGATCTTCATCAGTTGGATGTTAAGAATGCCTTTTTAAATGGTGATCTTCTTGAGGAAGTTTACATGGAGCAACCGCCTGGCTTTGTTGCTCAGGGGGAGCATGGCAAGGTATGTCACCTCCAGAAGTCTTTATATGGTTTGAAACAGAGCCCTCGTGCTTGGTTTGACAGATTTAGTTCTGTGGTTAAGAAGTTTGGTCTAAATCAAAGTAAATGTGATCATTCTGTGTTTTATCAACGGACAGATGTTGGCATGATTCTCTTAGTAGTCTATGTCGATGACATTGTTATTACAAGCAGTGATACGTCCGGGATCTCATCACTCAAGGATTTTCTGAATTTTCATTTTCAAACAAAGGATTTGGGTCCGTTAAAGTACTTTCTTGGGATCGAAGTTATGAGAAGCAAGAAAGGCATTCTCTTAACCCAGCGGAAATATGTCCTTGATCTATTGAAAGAAACCGGGAAACTTGGCGCAACACCTAGTAGCTGTCCCATGATTCCTAATCCCTTTTTGGACATTGATAATAGTGTGCCGTTTGATGAGCTACCCGAGGATGTGAAAAAACGAATTGATCCTGAGAAGATTAAACCGTTTGAGTATTCTGAGCGATACCGAAGGCTGATTGGACAATTGAACTATCTCACGGTAACTCGCCCTGATGTAACCTTTCCTGTCAGTAGGCTTAGCCAATTCATGGTATCACCGACCGTTGCTCAGTGGGAGGCTTTGGAGCATGTCCCACATTATCTGAAGGGCTTACCTGGTCGTGGTATACTCTATACGAATCATGGTCACACAAAGATTGAGTGTTTCTGTGATGCAGATTATGCAGGGTCAAAGACGACTAGGAGGTCCACTACAGGCTATTGCGTTCTTGTAGGTGGAAACTTGGTATCTTGAAGGAGCAAGAAGCAGGATGTGGTGGCAAAGTCTAGTGCAGAGGCTGAGCATCGAGCCATGTCTCAGTCCGTATAGGAGATTGTCTGGATCCACCAATTAATGAAGGAGGTCGGTCTTGCCACGTCATTGCCTGCGAAACTGTGGTGTGATAATAAAGCCGCCTTACACATAGCCTCCAACTCCATGTTCCATGAACGTACGAAACATATTGAGATTGATTGTCATTTTATACGTGATAAGATCAAGGAGAATTTTATCTCTACAGGACATGTACCGTCTAGTGATCAGTTAGGTGATTTTTTGACTAAGGCCTTGGATGGCACTCGGGTTGACTATCTTTGTAACAAGTTGAGCATGATTAACATCTATGCACCAACTTGAAGGGGAGTGTTAGGAAATAATGTAATGTTAGGAAATAATGTAGATATCCCATATAATCAGGGATAGTTAGTATCCCACTAAATTAGGGATTATAGTATCAATCATCATAATGAGCCATTAATTCTGAGGCTCCCACTTTGTATATAAATACCCTTATACCTGAATGAAGAACATAGATTTCAGTGAATATTTGAATAACATAGAACAAGTGGATTAGCGCCATTCTTCTTAACCTAGTGGGAAGAGTGTTCTGTCACAGGTTTGGAGTAAAGAGGTCTTAGTTTATGAGGAAGCTGAAGTGTGGGTTTTTTTCATTGAAAATAGGAAGTGTTGGGGAAAAGAGGAATATTCTTATACAGTTTGATGTTTTGGATAGGCTTGAAGTTGAGGATTAATACATCAAAATGCCTGGGGATTAAATTTAGGAAATGAATTAAATAAGATTCTCTGTTTGAATAAACTACCTAGTGGAAAAAGAGGAGGATTACTTGGACTAGAGAAAGGATGTTGTTGGTTCTAAATTTCTCACTTGACATGTTAGGAGACGTACAGGTATGATAGAGGTTGGAGATAAAGAAAGGAAAAAATGTTACAGATGGTGCTGCAATAACAGTTGAAGTATTTTGGATTTTTGGTATTAAAATGAACTTTATCCTGAAGAAGTCTCAGAAGTTTCTTGATGATTTAGATTGAAACCCTACGGCTTGTTACCCACCACTTGCATTATACCTCTTTAAATCTGTACCCATGGCTGCCTCTGATTGCTGCCAATCCTACCTGAACTTACGCAATTCTGCACTTTGATGTTGCCATCTGCGCTGGCATGAAAACTGTGACTATAAAGTATTGAATTTTTTCATGGGAGTTGCATATATCTTTCTACCTTCTTTAAAGATGATGAGATAATGTTTAATTTTTTGTTGATGGCTGATTCTTCAATTGAATTTCTTACAGAACATGGTTCGGCATGCCTTTTTTGATGATACAAATATGATATCCCTTGCCAGTGCATGTTCCCCTTCTCTTGCCCCACATATTTATTCATTGTATACTATAATAAAATGGCTGACGATGACATAAAATTATGAAAGGGGAAAAGTAGAAAGAAAATGATACTCCCTCCGGTCTTTTTTATAAGATACTATTTTTGACCATACCTTGTTCCTTTTTATAAGATACTATTAGGAAATGTCTGAAAAGATTCTTGTAAACTCCCCCATTTTACTCTCAACTACAAAAATCAATCAAGCCATTATTACATTTAATTCTCATTTTTGACTAAAGAACTCAATATAACTTATTCTCTCTTTCACATAAATCAAGGCATTTTTGTAAATCAAATTTCATTTATACATATTTAGTGCGCCAAGGCATTTTTGTAAATCAAATTTCATTTATACATATTTAGTGCGCCTAACTACTTTTAGCTACCTCATAGAACAATTCAATTCGGTTATTAGTATCATATAAAAAGGAACACGGACAGTAATATGAACATAGTAGACATTGGATTTACTTTGTTCAAGTGAATGACGGAAACGAAACTTCAATATTCACATTGATATGCCAAACAAGCCCTTGGAGGATATGTTATGTAAAACAGATTTTCAACGGTTGAAAAATTTCAGTTTTTGGCTGAATTTCTGGAGTGTTATGGTTGTGTTTAAGCAGGTTCTTATACAATCTGATGTTGTTGAAGTGGCACTTGACATGAGAAATCAGTTTGATGAAGTTGAAGCACTTCAACATATGGATGCTGTGAACCCAAGTATGTTGTGTGACAGTGAAGGATGGTTGTTAAGCAACCCCATGGGAATAAGGACTGAGAGAGAGGTTCATGCTGAATTGGAAGGTGCAAGAATTTTCAGAAGGATGTACCAGAAGAAACAGATGTAATGGTTTTAAAGAAGAGATGCTTAGTATTTATTCTATTAACGGAGATTAAATATCATGTATTTTATTCTATTACTAGATGGTATTGGGTATTATGTATTGTGTGGAGTCTGATGAATGAGCCGCATTAGAGCTATTGAGTCAGAGGATGGGTTAGGATGGAACACTTGCTCTAAGTTCTAATAGAGAATAAAAGGTATTTCTCTCCATCTCTTTTTGTAAGAGACAATTTTTGAATTGGGCTTCTTTTTATTTATAGGAGAATTTTCAGAGGTTGTCTCCAATTTTTTTTTTGTTTTGGTTAATTTCCCAATTCCATCATACCCCATTCAATTGCTCATATTAATTACTCATTATTTCTTTTCCACATCTCTTTTTTTTTAAAAAATAAATACTAGTAATTTTTTTATTCTCTCTCTTACACACTGTGTCCATATGAGGTCATTTTTCTTAAAAAAAAAAAGTTACATTTTTTACATGTTTATTATTTTTAAATAATTTTAACTACATTTTTTATTAACGAGATTCAGTATGTCTTGTAAAAAATTAATGGAGGCAGTAGTAAGCTTTATTCAATTCTGGTAAAATTTATCCTTACTTTACAAATGGTAGCTGATCATATGGAAATTATGGCAAAGAGCATTATTTCTTGTTGATATGCTTTGTGAACATCAACTCAATACTTGGGGTCAGTGTAATGTTTGGATTTTCAATTGATGATGAAACTTTGGATCAATTGACGTTTAGGTGTCCTTACCCTAAAGCCATATGGTTTGGATGTTTTTCAATTAGGCCACCTGATTTATTAGGACTTAAAACTCTTTCCATGGATGAAAGATTTTTTACTTCATCTTCGCTCTTGTGATCAGATAGATGTAGCTAAATGTATTATTGTCCTGCTTAATACATTGTGGCGCAAGAGGAACCTGGTACCTCATGAAGGAAAGGCCACGTCACCCCAGCTAGCTATTCATGAAAGTTTTGGAGCAATTTCATTCTCCTCTATAGCCTTTGCCAACTCGAATCCCTCTTTGCCATTGTGTCCCTCCTCTTCAAGCCTCAAACATTCCGAAAATGGATATGAGTGGTTAATAATACTTCTTCGTTTTTTAATATAAGGTATATTTATCTAATTTCACTACTACTGAAAATGGAAGTTGTATCACTTTTTTATTTTTTGATATTTGTGGCATTTAAGAAATGGTACATATGCCATCAATATAAAAACAAGCTGTAGCGCATATACTTGTATTTTACTTTTTTAAATAATACTTTATTTGACTTGTTGCAATTGCTCTAGCAAGGATTATTTTTTTTAAAAAAAAATATATATACTTTTTTCAGATTATTGTAATTATTATATATTTTCATTTAGACCTTATTAACAATTAATTCTATCTTAATTAATCTTCAACATATATAAATGACAATATTTTTTTCATATTTCAAAATATAAAAAATATATTGAGAAAATTAAAATATATGCTAACAATAAAATTAAATTTGTAAACTTAAAAAATTTAAAAACTTACAATATATTAGGAGCTTATAGATCCGAAACTTCAAAGAGAGCCCAAACTTCAACACATCACCTTAAATATATATATATATATATATATATATATATATATATATGAACTATACATATTTTCATATACAGCGTATATTAACAATTAATTATCTCTCAATTAATTTTCAGCATATATAAATGACAATATTTTTTCATATTTCAAAATAAAATTAATATAAAAAGTACATTGAGCAAATTAAAATATATGCTACTAATAAAATTAAATCTGCAAGCTTAAAAAAATTTAAAAACTTACAATGTATTGGGAGTTTAGAGATCTGAAACTTCAAAGAGATCTCAAACTTCAAATATCACTTGAAAAAAAAAACAATACAAAGAGGAAAAAAGGACAGATAAAGAAAAAAAGAATGAACTTTGATTTTGAGTTGGAAGAGGACAAGGGAAATGGAGAGTGGGGAAGAAAAAGAAGGAAAATGTGATGAAGAGAGAGGGAGTGTGGACTGAGAAGAGGAATTAAGTGGCGGAGGGAGGGAGGGAGGGAGCGAGCGAGTAAAGGAGGGGAGAGAGAGAGGGGGAGTAGGTTTAGTAAGAGAGTGAAGTGATCAGAGTTACACTGTGTTCAGGCTTCTTGTTCAAAACCTTGGTTTGGTGTAAGAACACTTAAAATTTTTTCAAACCTAGGTTTTGATCTCAAAACCTAGATTTTGAAAAAAGCTATTTTTTTTTGTTTTTTCTCTTGTGTGGGTCCTACTCTCTCTCTCTCTCATTGATCCTTTTTCCTTATGTGGGTCCCACACCATGAAAAAGGTTATTCTGAACACAATACCCAAATACTCTCATTTTATCAAAATCAATTTTTTCTTATAATCTATCCTACTCAATCTATTCTCCAGAAGCTATTTTTTACTTTTTCTCCAGAGGTTATTCTTCACAAGCTAATCCGAACACACCCTTAAGGTGATGCAATCGTGATTTGTGGTTGGGGAGTGAGGTTAGAAGTTAGGGTTCTATAGAAAAAGGAGACAATCTTTATTTGTAGGGTATTTTTTAAAAAAACTTAATAGCTTATGTAGCACTTGCTGACACTGCTAATGTCCTTATGAAGCAAGCGCTACAAAAGGCCACTATATTTTTTACAAGAAATAATTCACCTACAGCAAACACTGCAATAGCCCCTTTTTTATTTATTTTTTTATTTTTAAAAAAAGAGGAAGCACACTTATCTAGCGAAGTGCTACAAAAACATGCACCACTTTTTCTCCTTTTTGTAGTAGTGTTTGATTAGATTAAGGACGCTAATTAAGTTAGTTAATATGACATGTATTTTCTAAAATATCTTAGTCATCTCTCATAATTCCCTCATTCCCTCTCTTCATTGATTATAGTTGATAGAGCATCAATAGGGATAAATTAAGCAAAAGTTGACAAATATGAAAGCTATGTCTTATATTTAGAATTAAGATCAACTCTCTAAATATGTTTTATATTAAGGATTTGAGGAGTGCTCTACAAGAACAAGAAAAGACAGCCTAGAAATATCGTTTTGCCATGCCCTTATTTGTCAGAACAATTATCTGATGCAATATTTCTCTTGGAAGAAAATTCATGCTTCTGGTCAAACTTTCATTCCCAGCTGTTTGCGAGCTTTGTTAAGTTGCATATGCAACTCTGACATTCCTGGATTAAATCAACAAGCAGTGAAAATTGTTGGCATCCAACATCTACTATTTGATCCAAAGACTACTTACATAAATGTTATGTTCCTAACGTTATCCATGAGAATATCCGTTTCTTTCTAAGTTCTTTTGCTTCTTTTTCATGTAGTGTTAAAGATGTTAGTTATTTCAGTAGATTTAGAGATGTTTTTATTTTTCCTCAGTTGATTGGACCTCTGTAGTTTTTACTGTTAATAATATCATTTTGTCTTTTACTTAAAAAAAATGTTGGATTCATAAAATAGGCGTTTTCCCCATGTGGAATTCTCATTTCTGTATTTTAAATTATTTTCATATAATTTATTTTTCAATTATTTTATATCTGAATAGGAATAGTATATAATTTATTTGAAATGGATCAACATGATTCTATTAGAAAATGGACTACTATGATATATGATGGTTCTTAACTGCTATACATAATGGTTCCGAACCGTCATATATGCGGACACTATAAAAGCTTTGCACAAATATATTATAGTTCCAAACCGTTATTTATTCCATACCTATCATAACAGCTATAATATAACACCCATTATGTATTGAGGCTCGGTCATGCCATAATATGCGCATTACTGTGATAAGAACTAACAGACACACGTAAACAACTATAATAATATATTGTAAGCTTGCATAATACATAACGGTTCCAACTTAACAACCACTATATATCTATTAACATATATAACGGTGCTTTCCAAACAACTGTTATATATAGTTGACATAAATAACAGTTGTTAGGTAACAATCGTGATTTATAGAAGCTAATTTTTTTTAAAAAAAAAATGGGTTGGGGGGGTTTCTGCTTCCGTGATCCTCCTTGCATATACATTTATAGAATGAATCACAATATATATTTACATTTTCATTCATATACAGAACAACATAACAAATCAAAATATATTTACAATCATTCATGTATATGTATATATCATTAAAACCAAAACATTAAAAAAAATTAAACAAATCATTAGTATATATAAATTTACAGTCATACTATGTATTATTTACGCTCCAACAATAATGCATAGATGCCGCCAACTCTTCATCCACTTCTTCCATTTATGAGTTGGTAAACATCGTGTAGGAGGCATTAAAATACTTTGCAAAAAGGAAACAATAGATGGAAGTTAAATATTGTAATATATAGCTAACCGAGTGTATATATGAATAAATTGAGCATACGATATACCTTATTTGTATCAATAGTTTCAAGAACGTGTTTGTTTATGTCCTTCATGATGCAATACTCACAATCATTGCTCATGTCTGGTTGCTTTGGGCGCTATAAAGGAATGAGAAAAAAATTTTGTCAATCAATCAAATATATAAATTATATGTGTGCTTTAATTTAATATTATAGTCATTGGTGAATAATATATATATATATATCTTTGGATGCTGCCATTGGAAGGCGTATCTAAAGCAGCTGTTGGTGAGGTTGCAATTGATGTGGTCGAGACCATTCTTTGGGCGATACCTATACATTACTCTGAGAAGATATAATAAAAAAGTATATATATAGAAACAAACTGAACTGAATTATAAGAGATGATAAATAGATAACTTACTAGTTAAATGGTTCTTGCATGTATGGTCTTCTGTCTGGATCCTCGTCCATAGAGTCATAAAACCAAATCTTTTTGCAAATTGGATTGATCACTATGAACATCCAACGTTCCCTAAGTACGATAATAGATCACACCATCAAGATAGTTACAAAATAAATAAAAACTAATTTAAGCAGAGTTAATGATGTTCCCACGCCCTTGAATGTAAGGTGCACAGAAGTAAGTGTCCCTTCCGTCGGCTCCCTCCTAATGAATTCATCCCCAAGAAACCTCGCATGCTGTTGCTTCAGATCTTCCTTCATGTGGTCACCCTAGTTATTGATTTTGTCAGGATGGATGAACTTGATCTTGTCTTGGAGGCCACAGGGGAAAAGGTGATTATGGTACAAGTGCCTGAAATGTCAAAATCAATATATCAAAATGTAATCAAAGTTTTAAGCAACCAACTATTTAATCATATTTAAGGAATACCTCATAAAGAAGTTGACAGAACTTGAACTTGTCATGTCCTTGTTAAGCACCTTTGAAATAAGCTATTGGTTTATAGCATCCTCTTGGTCTTCTTGGTCGAAGACCTCTCGCTCAAATTTGATATGTGTAAACGGGTCAAAAGCCAAGATTTTGCCAGCAAACTCCTAGAAGGACTTCCGAGCAGATTGACCAATGGGCTTATTATGTGAGGAAGGCTTCTTCCTGGATTGACAATTGTAGGTGGAATACTTCCTCTTCTTGGACTGAGTGAGGGTCTTGGAAGTAGGAGGACTGGACTGATTAGGGGTCTTGGAAGTGGGTGGCTTGGATTGATTGGGCGCTTTGATTAATTGGGGGCCTTAGACTTATTGATGGGGCAGCTTATTTTGAGCGGCCGACTTCTTTTGAGTTGGGGGCTTCCATACTCTAAGTAGACAGTAATGCCACACAACAAAGCAGCCTCGCAGCCCCTTCTATTGTATGTGTCTTTAGTAGGCATGATAGAGCTCAATATTTATATATTTTTATTAATTAATCTAAGGTTTTTGTGGGACTTAATTGTATATTTTGGCATAATCAAGTGATAATGTGAGATTGTAGTGAAATAATAATTTGGGAATTATATTAGTTAAATTGTTATATTTTTAATTAATATTTATT
The DNA here is from genome assembly GCA_963855925.1 of Inga laurina. Classification (NCBI taxonomy): domain Eukaryota; kingdom Viridiplantae; phylum Streptophyta; class Magnoliopsida; order Fabales; family Fabaceae; genus Inga; species Inga laurina. The sequence goes on from OY979711.1 coordinate 36,150,353, forward strand.
ATTCCCATTATTCTTTAATTGTGAGCAACAAATATTACTTTTGTGAATATAATTTTGTAGATGATGATGTGGCACAACTTGAGTGATTAATGTCAAAGATGTTATTTTGGAGCTTAATGAAGGACAAAAGTGGAACATCACAAGTGCAGAATTTATTTTCATATTTTTTCTAAGAGGAGGTTAAATGAGTAAGGGCTTTGTTTGGTAGTTGCAATTGTATGCCTAATGCCAAAAAAGATTCTTGCCTCTTATCCAAACAAGACACAACTCACATTTTAACCTAAACACAATTGAAGAAGCAAAGGAAGTAGGGACCATGGTAAATGAGGGAGGCGGCTGATTGAATAAAGCAAAGAGAGAGATGAATCGAATTGAAGGAAAACAAAAGATGAACTAAATCGATAAGGGGGCTGATCGAATTAAATGTGAAAGTTGGACCGAAATGGTTGAAGGAAGGAAGGAAACCGTTGAAACGAATGGAAGAATTAAAGGAAAAGGAGGAGACCGAATGTGAAAGGAAAGAAGAAAGAAACAGCTAGATCGATTTGAGTAATTAGAGAAAAGGGCACAGCTGGACCAAATGATTAAAAGGAACAGCCGAAATGGTTGACTTGCTAAACCCATAAATTAAAGAGGGAGGAATGAACCGAGATTGATGATGGAAATGAGAAAGAAGTTGACTGACGAATGGGAGAGCTGGACCGAGTTGGAGAATTGAAAGAAAAGAAGAGAAAAGGCTAAACCAAAGGGAAAAACCACGTGAATTGAAAAAAGAGGTAGTAGCTAGGCAAATAAAAGGGATTGGGAGGCGGCTGTGTGGGTGTGAAAAAGAGTGAAGCACCAAATTGAATAAAGGGCTTGGTGGCTGCGAAGGAAGGAGGGCAACAACGAATGTGAAAAGGGAGAGGAAGGATGGTTGACCGAATACAATGAAAGAAAGGAGTATTGCGGCTGTGAAGAGCAAGAGGGAGCAGCGAAAATGAAGAAGGAATTGCAAGGGCTATTCGGTGCTGCAATATCTATGACCAATTTATTCTTCTTTTATCAAGCTTCATCTTCCTCTTCCTCCATGAGTAGATAAGTCTTGGTGATTTCCTTGAGTTGGGTAATGGTTTGAGCTTCTAAACTTCAATGGAATTCCTTAAGCTCTCTTTCTATTTCATAATTGTATAGCTTGGTAAAGTATGTGATTATGATCTAGATTGTTCTATGTCAAGTGAATAAACTTGGTGGTTGAGCTAGGAGTTAATTAATTTAGCTTTGTATGATTCAAATTAGGAGTTGGTTGAGTTGTTTATTTCAACTTGGTTAAGTGGATTGTAAATGACTAAACTGAATGCTTTGAACTTTTGTAATAGTAATTACAAGCTAGAATTGGAAGTTGATTATTCATCTCCTTGAGTCTGAATTATTTGATGATATTCATTTAATTACTTCGGTAGAATGAATTAAATGATTATTGCAAGTATGGAGCTAGTGGTATCTTAGTTCCATCCTCTTGACTCATTATGGAATTCATATTATTAGCAAGAAAGGAAGACTAAAACCTCAACTCAAGGGAATCCCATTTCATCATTATATTAGTTAATTGAATTTATCTTGTTATTAGTGTTAATTTCAATTCCTTTTGCTTCTTTGTTTTAAAAACTGAAAAATACAAAAACATTGCTTGAGCGTAGATTACTTCATTAGTTTAAAAATCAAATTCTCAAAATGATTTCTCACAAATTTAAGTATATTTTATCACTTTACTACTTAGAAACTTGAAAATTAATCTCCTCACAAGAACGAACTAGGTTGAGCTACTACGCTTCATTTTCAAACCTAGTTTTATTTTGTGAACTCACACGTCATGAGTTCATCAAGGCACAGGGAGAGGGTAGCTAGGTCGGTGTTGGTATTGATTTGTACCTTCAGATGCCTAGGAGGGATAGGCTCATTATAAAGCGTGTTGTCCTCTGAGCAGTTGATCATGTAGCCTATTATAACTGTATGATGTCTAGGGCTATCGACAAAACACTTGACATCCGCCTCTCCCTCGAAAGATCAAGGGGGATGTGCAGTGCCTTTAATATACTTGATCTGCCATATTCCCCTTGATGCTTCATAGTATGATCCTTCATCAACTCTTATATGAGAAACTGTATTTATTCTTGCATTTCATCACACTATTTCTAAAGCTTTTCAAAATTTTCATCCCATTCATTTCTTCAAGGTTGCCGATGGCCATAATACTTTTTCTTGGTCAATTCAAATCAGGCACCCCTAAGAAGACTGGGATGGTTAGGCCCCAATATCTTTGCCAATACGTCTTAATCCATAGAAAGATAGCCCCCTGTGTTGTAACTTCCTAGGACATGGTTTGCTGTGCATTTAAAAAGAATGTTAATATTGGTAAGTTAATTGAAGTCATTACTTCCATAAATTGAGGACTAATATTAATACTTACTATTTTATTGATGACTTCCTTCACCTGATCGTTATAAGAGCTATCTTTATTTTGCCTTACCACTAAAAAAAGTTCATAATGGGGAGGTCTATTACCATCCCCACTCTCAGCAGCCAACTTTTCAGCAATTCGAGCATAACCCTTTTGCCCTCTCTTATAGAAATACTTATTGTTCTTCGGCCTCCTCTTATTCACCCTACTTAATTCCTATGAAAACACACATCACTCGAGTTAATATTAAGCAGCTATATGCAAGTCTTATGAATTACAATTAACAATCACCTAGAATGCTGGATCATGACATGAGATGACAAAATTTCTCCAATCATCCGGTTTGGTGGTGGAGTGAAGATGCATAGGAACTTCTTTCTCGTCAGCCACTTTAGGGTTATGCAAATACGCCTTTGTTAATACATAATGGAATGTGCGCAGTGCATTGCCAACCTTCTTGACGAATCATTCCTTGATGTAATCTCCGTCTACATCATATGCAGACTACAAAACACACAATTCAAGTTAACATTTTTACAAGTATATAGCAAGTAATTAGCAGGCATATATACCTTACCATGATATTTTCCCAAATAACACTTGTGTAATCTCTTTATACCTTACGCCAATTACCTGCCATGATAAGAATGTTGGTCCTTACCGTTAAGCTGATATAGCTATTGAAGTGTGACGGTTGAAGAGGTCGACTGTCATTGGTCCATATAATGTGAAACTTTTGCCCCAAATAATTTGCTTCGTTCAAAAAAATCAAGGTGCAGTAGCCCCTCTTAATAATATGCCTCACTCATTCTAACATCTCTTCTGGGGTCTCATTTCTGGGTTTTATAAGGACAAAATCAGTACCAGTTGGAATACCAATACTAGGACCATCAGAACTAAAGGCACAACCAAAACTAGGGGCATTATCAATGCCATGATAAGTAGAATTGGTCATTTTAAATAGAAAACAAAACTCATTCAGTTAGCCATAGGAAATAGAGTAATGGGTTTTCCAAAAAAACATGATACACGACTAAGATCAAAACCTTCCTAAGTAAGGTAAAGTAAAAAATAAGGAGGATGCGAATGCAGAAGAGAAATCATACCTTAAAATAAGAAGAACATAGCAAGCGAAGGAATGTGACCTAGCTAGGGCTCGAAGACAAAAAAGCGAGTTAGGGAAATCGAAGCAACTCATGCGCTTGTCAGAATGAAGTTTAAAGAAAGTAATGGAGGATAGGGTTCGCCTGGATGTGACTGTTGATAGTCGGAAAGTCAATCAGAGTTTTGGGCTTTTAAGGATGGTGGGTAACATTTGACCAAAGACAAGTGTGTTAAGTGTAATAACTTGGGAGAGTAAAGAGGAGTGAGATAGTGGGTACGTGTTTTAAAAGACTTGATGAAACTTGCTTGTAGTTGTTATGATTGGTGGCCTTTTCTTATGGTTCTTAATTTACAATGTAATGAAACTTTAAATGAAAGTTCACAGTTCTAACATCACATATGTAAGATTTTGTAAATGGTGATGGTGATTTCTTAACAACCGTTAAGTATTTGACATGGTATTTTGAAAAGAAATTGGTTTTACATAATAACCATAACTTATTTGACTTTTTTTAATAATATTTAAAGTTGATTATTCAACCCTATAGTATAATCAAAAAATTAAAAAAAGAAAACGAGAGTGTGAATAAATGAGAGTGCAAATGAGAGAGGTCAGTTCCCCCTCACTCATGGTTTTAAGTTTACGATTAGCCAACATCTGCAGCAGAGCCTCTATTTGAGAAGGAGGCAGAAGAGGAGGAGGAGGGTGACCATGGGGATGAGGAGGAAGGTGACTGGAAAGAGCTCTCTAGCATCTGACCATCATGACGGAGAGAAGGATGAGATTATGAAAATGTATTTTTTAGAAAAGTATTATGAACAAAATGAATACTTCATTCTAAAGCATTTAACCTGGGAGAACTAGTATTTGGTGTTCGACTGAATGAGGTTTTGAAAAGTTTCTTTTTAGATTTGTACTTTACATAACGGTTGTTTATTATGAAATGTTGTTTTGTCATTTATACTTTACGGTCAATTAACATAACCATTATATATGTGTTTTCGCTGATGTAAGGTTGGAAGACAAATCATTTGTAAGTGTTACATGAGGGTTATTTCAAAAGAATTGTTACTAAATAAATGGTGGTTAATAACTACAATCGTTATTTTTGTGTTTTTGTTAATTTCGCTTCGCAATACATGACGGTGCATGTAATTAACAATTACTTTTAAGCGTTATGTATCCTTACGCGACCTCTGCCTCACATACATGATGTTATTAATTAGATGTAACTGTTATGTATTAGGTGCTATAAATACACATATATGTAGTAGTGTGCTATATCACATGCTCTCTTGATCTTCCTCTTTCTCGAAAGGTATCGCAAAAAATGCGTAATATTAGGTTGGAAGATTGAATCTTAAATTAATTTCATAAATTTTTTATTTATTGATGGTAAAAATTCTCTTTTTGTTACCATGAATGTGTTAGATTGATAAAATAGATTTTTTTTTGTAAAACATTAAATAGATTTTTTCCATTTGGTATTTTCATTTCATCACATTAAATTGTTTATTATTTAGTTTATTTTAAATTATTGGAAAACTGAATTTTAAGTTCTTATTATTTTACCTGCTTTTAATGATGCCCTTGTGATTTTTTTAATTAGCTTCTTATAATTTCGATTGATTGTTAATTAGGCCCCTATAGTCTTTTACACATTTTTTTATCAATCCCTCTAAACTATAGAGATCTTATTAAAAATACAATAAAACTGTAGGGACTTGATAAATAAATTACAAAAAACCTCACTAAAAATCAAATAAAATTATATGGACTTGATAAAAAAATAATATTGAGAAATTACAATGAGGCCCTAAGTAAGGGGTCTCAATTACCAAAAAGCTCTAATAATAAGTGATGTGTCATTTCTTACCCTGAAATTTATCATTGGAATTTATTGGTATTTAAATTCCTTCCTTGGGACCTTATTATAATTCTCCAAAATTAAAAACTACATGAACTTGGTTAAAAATTTGTTGAAACTATATACACTTTTTGATTAATTTTTCCTAACTTATTTTAAATTAAAGAGGCATGTTGTAAAATTTAGAAAATCTGAAATTTTATTCGGAATATGTCAATCATAAAAATAAATAGTTTTTTTACAAAAGAATGTATTTTTGGTTATTCCTTTCGTACCTAGGATAGTGGAGTAACGGGCACAAGACTCCAAAGAAACGCTACAAGTCAAACTCGACGGTAGCCACCATCCATCTTGTTCTTCTTCTGATATATTCACATGAATGTCGTTTTTCTTTTTCACTTAATTTTTTTCTTTTTATAATTTACTATAGTTATATGATTTTGTTAAAAAATTCAAGAACAAAAACATCAAGACCAAAAGTACATTAATACCCCCAAGGAACTCCAATGTGCCACAATATAATGTTTTAGTTGTTCTATAACCATACAAACAAGAAACATGGACAAAGTAAAACCAAGGTTGTTTCTTGCAAAAAACATTTTGCAAGTCAACAATAAAAAAACTCCCCTCGAATAATCAAACCCTCTAATGAAGGTACCTTGGTCATCATTTTCTTTTTTGTCAATGCTAACTTCCAAATCCATCCAACTTCATTTTCACATTTTATATTTTTCATGTTATAAATAAGTAGTATTATTTATTCTAATAGTTTTCCTTTCAGTCTTATTGTAGGAGGTGAACATGCATGAAGGATTCAGCCACTATGAAGGGACAAGTAAAAGTCACAATTACCTATCAATACATGCTTGTTTTCCTTTTTGGTTTACAAAAGGGAATGATAAACTATTTAATTAGGTTACAACTACCATTTAGACCAAATTTTGATAGCATAACCCTTATGCCATATCAATTTCCAAATTTAAAACCAAAGATAATCCGGCAAAATTTCAACGATTAAACTACTCACAGCAGCTAAAACAATCAATATTCGAAGGTTTGGAAGTTACCTTTCACTTTCTCTAGCTCTTCCCCTTTAGGCCGAAACCCTAGCTCTTTACAACAAGGAAATTTGATCTTCCAACACCTTGAATCATATAAAGGAGAAGCTTAGAAGAAGGATTATACACGTTAGGTACAAATTCATTGAAGAAATCGACCTACATTGTGAGTTTTCTTCCTCCTTCTCTCTCTATAAATCAAAACTCTTTCTCTCTCTTAGAACACCATGGCTGCATGGTTTTGAAGCTTGGGAGGGAAGAGAAAATGTTTTTTTATAACATTTGCCTTTATCCTCTTTAATTGTTTAAATAACCAAAATTCCAAACTTGGACTTTTTTTGTGTACATAAAGCCCAATTCACATGCAACTAGTTCCCTCCCTCTTCTTGGTCCATGAAATCACGCCTAGAGCCCTTCCATCAGCCCAAAATAAGCTGATCACAATTTACCTTATAATTACAACACTTTCCATCACTTTTTTTTAAAATTTTCGGATTTATTGGAAATTCTGGCAGCTTTTCTGCACAAACATTATAAAATCATAACTAAATTTGTGGACATCATTCAGAGTGATTCTAAAGGCTATAAAACCTTTATTAAGCCTAGTTTCATGAAAAAATATAGAATATTTCCAATTAGAATCACATCATTCTTAGATTTTTAGTCTTTGAAAGCTGTTTTGGAAACTTTACAATTTTTCTGGGCCAACTTCAAAAATTCAGAACTATTTGTATATAGTTTTAAATGATTTATATGACCCATCAATTTAAAGCTTACGATGTCTACTTTCATCCTGTAAAATTGCATAATTTTTCCTCATCATTTGGTCTTCCAAAACCACATGACAAACTCACTATCACACTGGAAGCAATGAAACGACAAGAACTTGTAACTTCAATAAATTCTATTTTTGTATACAAATTTTCCATACTCTTTAATTCACTATTTTATTCCCTTTAATACCTTAGATATAAGAAAAATAAATTTGGGGTGCCTGCTAAATGGGGGCTTAGTAGTTCAATTAATTTAGGCTTATTACTAAGCCTCAAATTCCAAAATTTGGGAATTACACAATAAGTGGTATCCTACCTCCAGATTGAGTGCGTAAGATGCCATAAAATCCGCATTTTTGTTGGCTTCACGATAAACATGCATGATATTAATCTGTGCCAATCTTTAGTCACAAGTTGTTGAATTTTCCTGATGAGTCCCAAGTTGGCCTTAGCATCACACTCACCACATTGAATAATGCTTGGTGCAACAAGATAGTCAATTTAAACCATCACCAACCTGTGACCTTTCAACCATGCGAATTCATGTCCATCCATCAATGCCCACAGGTCTACTTGAAGGGACGAACAGGCACCAATATTTCAACAGCAACCTACTAACTACCTTCCCTCATGATCTCTAATAACATAACTTGCTCCCACCATTCTTGTGTCACCTTTATTCACTCCATAACAAGTAAGAGAGACATTATACAGTGGTTTTAGCCAGGTAACAATCTTTTCTCCTCTCTTCACCTCGTGCAAGACATATTAGGTTAGCCGCCTCTTTATTGAACTCAGTAAGGGCTGTCAATTCTCAACAAAGGTTTAGAACCTAAATTTGTTCATTTCAAAATATCAATTTGTTCCTAGCCTCTCAAAGTTTCTACCAAGTAAGCCAAAATAAAGTTGCCCATCTAATTATGCCATTTAGACATCGATTCTGGTTGGTAAGATTATTATATAGCATCCAGCTTCGCAAATCTCATCAGAAAAAAATAGCTACTTGGTTACTTGGTACAAGGACTTCCATATATTCTGAGCAAGCTCACATTTTCCAAGAACATGATCCATGTCTTCCACCGCTTCATTGCACCTCACACATTGATCACTATCTATTGGGAATTGGGCTTAGTCCACCCTTGGTGGATTAGGCCCAAACCAATTAAATTTTAAGTTTTTTGGGGTCAAATAAAATACTCAAATAAATATAGGATATTAATTAGTAATTTTCCCCAAGGGTTCAAAATTGAAATATGGTGGGAATAGTTTTAACATATGTTTTGGAGGGAACAGTTGTCTGATTAAAACAAGTGTGAGTGACAGATGAATAAATTGAACAGACAACAGATAGAGAAAAATATTATCTGTAGAAATCTCTTCTCCTCTCTTCTCTCCCTATGTATTTACTGTGTAAGATAGTCGAAATCCTGGTGATTCGATTCATATGGGTACCACAAGAGTTCAAAAACAACACTTTAGGTACACCCGAAATCCAACACTATCTGTCATGTGTCTATGGTGTCGTTCAGCATTAGTGAGCAAAATAAACTATTAGTCATGGCCAACCATAGAAAAACTCAAAAACATTGAGCTCTTTCCCATTTCCAGATCACGTCTCAGATTCGATCTGAAGCTGCTCCCTCATCTTCACCCAGTAACTCATGCTGAAGCAACAGAGAAGCTCTCGTCACTCGTTAGATCCCAAAAAATAATGAGCGGCACCATCAAGACATGCTTATTTTATTCTGAGTTATATTCTTCATGACCTATGAATAATTTTTTTATTCTTTTTTATTTTTGCAAATATTTAGTTATTCATTCAATTGCCCCCTCAACGTTCATGAACTATATGTAATGTCGTAGGGATGTGTTCATTGCTATTTTCTTTTGTAGTGTTTTTTAGTTTAAAGCCAATGTCATCATGGATGCTCTCAGTCGAAAGACAGTGCTTGTGGCAGCAATGATGATTCAAGAGAGGAAGTTAATAGAAGATTTTTGGGGCATGAATCTGTCAAACCAGATCATCTATGCTAATTACAATATTTCTTAAGTTGAAAGTGATCTAAGGGCTGAAATTGAAGAAGCTCAGAGGCAAGATGATCGAGTACAGTCCATACGGACTATGATTAAATGAGGAGAAACTAGTGGATTGGTTCACTACAAAAAGAGAATCTGTGTTCCACTAAAGTTAGATTTGAGGCAGACGATACTAGATGAGGCACACAAAAGCCAATATACTCTTCACCCCGGAATGACTAAAATGTACCATAGTTTGAAGTCCATGTATTGGTGGCCAGGATTGAAGAGCGATGTGACTAAGTATGTGGCACGATATCTTACTTGCCAGTAGATGAAGATTGAACATCAGAGGCCGCCGGGATTACTACAAAGTCCTGAGATTCCAGAATGGAAGTGGGAAGGTGTGACCATGGATCTTGTTGTGGGATTTCCCAGGATTAGTAACTATGATGCGATCTAGGTAATCGTTGATCGGTTTATGAACTTAGCTTATTTTATACCAATCAATGCTGGTTACTCTCTAGATAGGCTAGCTGAAATCTATATTCGGGAGATTGTGAAACTCCATGGCATACCGAAGAACATAATTTTTAATAGAGATCCCCGGTTTACTTCAAGATTCTGGAGGGCTTTATATAAAGCTCTAGGTACTAAGTTACGATTCAATATGGCCTATCATCCTCAGATAGACAGATAGTACGAGAGAACCATTCAGACGCTGGTGGATATGTTGAGAGCATGTGTTCTGGACTTTAAAGGGAATTGGGATCGCTTTCTTCCACTTTTCAAATTTACATATAACAATGTCCATCATGCGAGCATTCAAATGGCTCTGTATGAAGCACTGTACGGGAGAAGTGCCAATCACCTTTGTGCTAGACAGAGCTGTTTGAGAGGAGGTTATATGGGCTAGACATTGTTGACCATACATTAGAGCATATCAAAATCATATGAAAGAGGCTCCTTACAGCACAAAGTTAATAGCAGGGCTACGCTAATAAGAGAAGACCTTAGAGTTTAATGTTAGTGATCATGTGTTCTTGAAAGTGTCTCTAATCCAAGCATGGGGAGACCAATCAAGCGGAAGAAGCTAAGCCTGTAGTATTAGGTCTTTTTGAGATTCTTGCGATAATCGGGCCTGTAGCTTATAGAGCAGCCCTACCCCTAAACTTGAGCAGACTCCATGACGTGTTTTCATATTTCTCGACTGAAAAAGTACCAATCGGATTCAGCGCACGGTATTGTGTGTGAAGATGTCAACTTGTAAGTCAACTTTACCTATGTGGTGGAGCCAGAGCAAATCATTGATTAAGAAGAAAGATGGCTCAGACACTGAAGCATTTTATTTGTAAAGGTGATCTGGAAAGGAATGTCACAAAGAGAAACAACTTGGGAACAAAAGTTGATATGCATAGGCGTTATCTGAAGTTTATGGCTCAAGTGGTGTAACAAATTTTGAGGGCAAAATTTATTGTACGAGGGGAGAATTGTAATGCCCTAAAACATGATTAAGGGCTAATAACTCTAAAATCAAATGTAATTAATGTTAAACGAACACTTTTTGAGAATACGGTGTGAATTATGATCTGAATGTGCAAAAATCAGTGCCTAAACCATGTAATTAAGCTTAATTGTGTGTTAAGCTTAAAATGAACCATAAGGGAAAGGTAGGGCACATGAATGAGGAAATCGAATGAGAAAATATGTAAGTGGTGATTTAATAGATATTGCAATAGTCAGGGGTAAAATTTGAAGAATGGAAAATTTATCTGCCAATTAGTCAGTTACCGAAGAGAAAATTCATTTACAACTAAAAGAGTAAGAGTTGTGACTAATGGGATAATGAACTTGGTTAGTGTAACTAATTGGTGAATTCCTTTTGTGAGAAACCATGAGATTGTGACAAGTGTAAGACATGGATGAAGTCAGGAAAGTTGAAAGTCAAATAAGTAATTTTTAAATCATTTTCCTCTTCCCTCTCTCTTTCATGGTCGGCTAGAGCATGGGAGGCTAAGGGGAAAAATATGTTTTCATTCTCATCATCATCTCACACTTTCTCTCTCCAAGCTCTATTTTTCGTCCAAAGAGAAAGAGGAAAGAGGAAGGAAAAGCTCAAGATTAAGGTGAGATTTTGACCTTGAATGCTCAAACCCTCTTCTTTAACTTTGTTCATGTTGACGAGAGCTCTAATCCTATGGTTTTACATTTTCAAGAGGTGGTGTTTGAGTACTTGATAAAAGTTGGAAGTTGAAGAACTACAGAGCAAGTTTGGGAAAGTGCAAGAGGTAAGTAGTAGCTATGTTTTGATGTATAAGTTGTGACCATTGTTGAAACTTTGAATTTTTTTTATTTTTGCCCTGATTTTAGTGTGATATGGGATTGGTTGAATTGCATGGTGTTTTGGGTGTGAAATGGTGTATTGTAGTGTCATTGGAACAATGAAATTGGTTAGGAATTTTGAATATTGATTTTGGCAACTTGGTGCTTTGGTGTTGCATTGCGGTTAAAACAGAACATGTCAATGTAATGGGAATTTGTCCATATTGATGTTTCCATTGGATTCCTTGTGGGAAATTGTATAGGAGTATTGTTGGATATGAATTTTGAACCATTGGAAACTTAGGTTTAAGAGTTTGTCCATGTTATTTGTCCATGTTCTAGATTTAATCCTCGTATCAATATATCGGAGCTCTATTCCTCATCATCCCAATGTCTTAGGTACGAGGAATAACGATGTAACCCCCTACCTTGATTAGCATAATTATGATTCGATATCGTATAATTAAATTGGATTGGAGATCGTCGGATAATTTAAACTTATTTCAACTTCCTACTTTACAGTAGGGTTTTCACAAAGTCTTTCAAAAACTCTTTCCCTATCCTGGTCTCAATTTCAAAACTCGAATATAATTACCTGTGTAGTTAATTTACATTCATACATATCAGAGTGTATAACCAAATCCCCGGTAACTCCCAGGTTCTATACATATATAATCTGAGCGTTTATAAGTCTCCACTAGGGGATTACATAACCAAAATCAAATGTAATATTTACATCTCAAAATATATAGTAATCCCAAGCTCATAAGTAGATAATCAACACATAGCATGTATGATCATGTTAAGCAAATCACAATGTATCATGGTTCTCGCCACAAACGACAGTACTCATGGCTGTAATCTCTATGCGTCAGCTTTCGCTGCGATCTCTATGTATCATAAAGAAGCATAATGTATCACTAAGCATCAGCTTTCACTACGATCTCAAAGCATCACAATGTATTCACAAAGTATTCTCAATGCATGACAAACATACATACAATGTTTCACACACAGTATAAGAGAAAGAGTTACTACCTTGTTCCTTCCTGACGTTCTTCGGCACCGTGGTCTCTCGAGGGCAGCAAATATCAAATCCTATAAATCAAATCAGGGACAACCCATCAATCTCTTTTCCAAGTTTTCCAATTTCGTAGTACTTTATGTTGGTTATCATTTAATCTCTTGAGGTGGCTATTATAGGCCTAAATATATCCCTAAAGGGTTGGGAGAAACTACCCTGAAGATACCTTTTTCAGAAAAAGAACACTAATTTTGGGTTGAATCACTCGAGTGTTACCCTCAATTGCACTTGAGTCCTAGCGAGTGAGATACAGAAAGTGTGTACCCGAGAGCATCGACACTCCTTAGAGTGGTCAGTTCACTCGAGCACAAATATAAGCACTCAAGTGATGGTACTTTAGTCACCCGAGTCCCATCGAGTGAGGTACAAGAAGTGACAACCCGAGAGCAACTACAACTCCTAGGTGACAAGTGCACTCGAGTACTAGCCCTAGCACTCGAGTGACTTCCCAATGCTCGTGAGTGCCCATGCGCACTCTTGATCATTTGCTTACGAGTGATAACCTGAAACGCACACCCATAGTGCTACATACACTTACACTCGAGTGATACCATATGTACTAGAGTGATAACGTATGTCTCTCAGAGATAAAGAAGTTCACTCGTGATCTCTGCCTGAAGACTTAACCAAAATACCCAAAATTTTATATTGCACTCGAGTGAGACCCTACCTCACTCGAGTGAGGCTTATTAGAAGCCATATCGCAGCAACTGATATAATTTTCTAGATTTATCAAAACTGGTTCCAATGGTCTCAAAACTTATACCAAGACTCATTCCCCTATAAAATTCTATAAGGAACCTATTGGTAAACTCCAAACAACCAAAATCTTACCATAATGACATATTCAACACTTCTAACCACATTGCAACCAAAATCACCTAATGACCAAACTTCCTCTTTTCAAATCCAAACCAAAACTATGGACTCCAAAACACAATTTGGCATTTATTCCACCACCTTATACTACAAAATTGATGCATTTCAAATTTAAGCCAAAATCAGGGCAATAATACAAAATTCTCAAAACTTAACCAATGACAAAGATAATTATACCAAAGTGCATCAAATACTCACCTCTTATTTCTTCCCAAACCAACTTCTTGATTTCACCACTTTGAAATTGGTTCAAACACCAAAACACCACCTTCCAAAAATCTAAAACAATAGCCATGAACCCCTTACTATTATGAACAACTTTAAAACATAAGATTTGGGCTAAAGAGATCATTTCCAAAGTCAAAAACTCACCTTTGCTTTTCTCTTTCTTGTCTAGTTTCAGTGAAAATGGAGGAAAAAAGAGAGAAAATGAGATGAGAATGAGGATGATAGAGTTTTCCCATTTCCCATGCTCCAAACGACTTGGAAGAGGAGAGGGAAGAGAAAATGAGTTTGAAAATTTAACCTTATCCAATGGTCAACAACTTGCCACATGTCAACATCTTATTCTCCCTACCATAGATCACATGGACTTGCATGTGTAGGATTCCGCCTCTCCCTCTTTCAATCCTAGCCATTGATCACAATTACCAAGGAGTTTCCTCTTCAGTAACTGACCAATCGGTCGGTAATTTACCATTTTTCCCTTGATTATCACAATGCTTACTAAACCGTCACTCAGATCGTTTTGTATCACATTGCACATCATATACTTCAAAAGTGCTTAATTAAAATTAATTACATCACTTTGAAGTTATAAATCCTTAATTACAATTTAGGATATTACAACTAAGACAATCGGACATAACATGCCAGGTACTCATTGAAGCTCTCTTCATTATCCTGTCGTATGTTAAGAAATTCTTTTTCTTTTACTACCTTGTCTGATTGAGAGAAATATCTTTCATTAAATTTCCCCTGGAACATTCCCATGTTACTGGAATATTCCATACTTGTAGAATCAGCTCTGTATTCCTCCACCATATATCCTCCTCTTCCTCTAATTTATGAATGGCTAGCTGAACCTTACACATCAGTCTTGTGAAAATTTGCTCCAATACGGATAACCAAGCCGAGGATCTAATCTCCTTCAGAGAGTAGGAGGTTGTTGTTTTTCAAACTGTTTAACCCATGTTTGAAAAATGTATGCTTCATACACAAGCATGGGTCGTGACTCCTGATGAGGTTTCTTAGATGAATTATATTCACCCTCTTGCCTTTCAAGATGCTTTAATCTTTCCTGTCTCCTTCCCATGTACGCATCATCTTGGTACCTCACTAAATGAAATAAAGAAAAAATAAATTTTCATATAGATGCAAGGGTTTTTTCGTCATCTCATATAGTTTGGGTGCATAGATATATCATTTATAACATTATTTATAGTAGTTTCAAAAAGCTAGGAACATCATACAACCTATAAACTATTGTACATGACATATAGTCCCTTTTATATTATATAACTCTTAAGTTATATCAACTTCCTAGGGGTTACCCATCCTAGGATTACCCTGAGTCGAGCACGCTTAACTTTCTATGTACCCCCCTAAAATGGTGACTTTGACTTTATCTTCTTTTGTCAGCTAGTTCCACATGACTCCCCTTAACTCGTAATTCGTGCCAGTCACCTCCGGTCACCAAAATGTACTACCTGGGTTCTACATCACCCGATATACATGTATTGCTGTACCAGGACAGTAATATACTCCATCAACTCATTGAAATTATTATTTGGACCCCGTTAAACTATATCATTCTTCTTCCTAGCACAAAATGTTGTATCCAGAAGGAAATATAATGTAGTGCGAATCCAAACATTATCTGGAATATATAAATCAGAGTAGCTCTGCCCTGCGTGTAATGTGTCTATTTCTTCCAAATATTCCATATATCGATCAACAGGGGTGTCCTATGCAAAGAAGGCCCGCTGATATATACCTTTTACATACTCCTATAAATCTCGTAGTCATAAGTCATGTAATCCGTGCACGATTCAAGCTCTTGAACAAGAAATAGAACCTAAATCTGATTTTAATTCATCGTCTATGGTTGTTCAGAATCTCCCATCCCTTCTCGAGGTACTAGTTTAGGTTTCAGTTGAGGCCCATATACCACTCTAACCTAGACCTGTTCCCTAGGTGTCCTCGTCTCAATAGACTGTTGCTCCTTAGAAATACTTTGTCCCAAAGTTCCTTGATTCACCAACGAGAGTGATACCTCATGCTTCTCGCTTGAAACGCTTAAACTCCAATCGCTCATGATTCCTTAAACCGTCAAACAAGACCATATCAGTATACCATTCTGATAATGCCAAAATCGCTTAGACTCTAATACCAAAATGTCAACACCTATTTCCATTTTGATATATACAGAGTAATATAGACCAAGTCCCACAGACATATAGAAAAGTACAAATATACTGATAATAAGTATTTGTTTACATATCAGAATCAACAGTGCAGAATTTGATAATATTTACAAATATGTACAGAACATCCAAAAATATTCCCAATACAGACTATGTATAACCACAATCTTCATCTCAGGAAATGTGTCTGTCAGTTTTCTGTATCTATGTCCTTGCCTTTTGAGCTGCTGGCACTTGCTGAGATTGTTTTATTTGGAAAAACGGGTGAGATTCCAATGAATCTTAGTAGAAACATATTATCGTTCACATAAAATATGATAAGTAGATATGATATGCATTATGTATACACCAATTGATATACAATATAAAACATCATCATTATGTATATATGAGTAGGGCTCTTGCCCCACTAATCCTACACCGGTTGGATTCTTACCAACCCCTAGGCTTAAGTGCAATTATGGCAATAATTGCCTCTTTTAGACAAACCATGTTGATCAATAAAAGCACAAATAAGGGCAACCACATAAACATATGAACTATGTCATGATGTATGAATGATAATGTCTCTATCTTAATTCTCTTTTACCCCATTTCACGTTTATCAAAAAGCGTGCCAAGCTCAAGCTCCCAGCTCAGTCCAAAACTATCAAATGTACAAGAATTAGGTTAAAATCCATTCATGTACCATTTTCAACACTCCCACAGTGTTTATAGTGGTTATATTAGCCTACTAATAAAAATTTACCAAAATGCCCTTAGGGGCTCGGCCGAGCCCAGGCGTACTCGGTCCGACCGTATTTTTCCTGAAATTTTAACTAAGGCTATTCTGACATATTTTTGCCTAAGGAATCCATTGTTAAACTTGAAATTACCAAATTCGCTACCAAAAGATAGATATGCCCTTGGCAGCCCCACTTTTTGGGTTTCATGGGCGTTTTCGTAATTATGCTTTCTCGGGCTTTTCCGAAAAAGTTACCAACTATAACCTCACCTAATTTTTCCTCCTAAACACAATGGAATCATCAAAAATCCAACTCTAACCCCTCTATCTAGCTTTGGCCAAAAATTATAGTACTCCAGGAAAAAATTGGGGTTTTCCAATTTTGACTCTGTAGACTTGCTCCTTTCTACTCCTAATAATTTTATTAACTATTTAATTATGTTATAACCACCATTTAGACCCAATTTTGGCAGCATAACGACTAGGCCACCTCCTTCACCAAATTTATAATCAAAGCTAAATCAGCAGAAATCCACTAATTAAACTACACACAGCATCCAGAACAATCAATATTCGAAGTTTCGGAGGTTACTTTAGGCTCCTTATGGCTTATCCTTCTTGTAGCTAAACCCTAGCCTCTTTGAATAGTAGAATTGATGCTTCAAATATCTTAAATCATATAAAAGAACTATTTAGGAGAAGGATTATCCAAGATAGGAGCTAATTCACTAAAGAAATCAAACTTACCTGGCGAATTTTATCCTCCTTCTCTCTAGAAATCTCAAAATCACTCTCTCTCTCTCTTGAGCTCTCTAAACCGACGTGAAATGGAGGAAGAAGAAGATGAAAAATGCTCTTTACTCTCATGCTTATGTCATCTATAGCTTGCTTATGTCATATTTAACAAATTTTCAAAATTCACAAGAACTGGACTTTTGTGTACATAAAGCCCATTTAGCATGTAATTCATATTTCCTCTCTTGGTCTATCCCACAAGGACGTCCTAAGGTTCATCTCTTTAGGTCCAAATTGTCTTTTTCATTTATCTCATAATTTCAAAAATTGTCATCACATTTTTATTCAATTTTTGGATTAATTGGCAATTCTGGCCTGCCATAACTTTTAAAAATCATAACTTAATTTGTAGACATCAAATTGGAGTCATTCCAAAGGCTATAGAACCCTTGTTGAGTCTAGTTTCAGGGAAAACTATAACCTTTAGCAAACTAGAATCTCACAATTCCCAAAATTCCAATATTTGGATGTTGTTCCAGAGAATAGGCAGTTTTCCTGGGCTATCTTCAAATTACTCATGACCTATAAATTTAAAGCTTAGGATAGGAAGTCTACTTTCATTCTATATAATTTCATAATTTTTGCTCATCATTTGGTCATCCAAAACCACATGACAAACTCCCTGCCTCACTGAAAATTCTCACTGGCAACAAAATCACATCCTCCAAAATTCACCATTCCATTTTATTGAATGTTTTCAAATAATTACAATGTATTTTGATGAATAAAACTTGGGGTGTTACATTTTCTATGATTTTCCCTAGACCTTTTATTCACTTTTTTGAAAATTTCAGAAATTGTGGGGTCATTTCTGTAGTTTTCCCAAATCTTCAAATTAATAATTCTGACCCTCCAAAATCTCTTAAATATTTTACTATAAAATATTACCAAAATAACCATGAAATATAGACAATTATGTAGTAGTAATAAAAAATTATTAAATAATATTTTTTATTTTTTTATTTGGAAAATCATAGATATAAAATTATATCATGTATATTTTTAGTAGAGTTCACGATATATATTGACAATTAATGGATAATCCAAAGGATATATCTTAAATAAAGTAATAAATAGACATAAATTGACTCAAGATAGATTGGTCTTCAAGTAATATCTCTTGTAACTCCAAGCAAGCCATCTTTAAGCTCATTCAAGAGTCTCCATGCACTAATTACATCATGCATTTGAGCTCAAACATATATGATTATAGCACAATTACCCTCTCTCCCATAGCTATTTTTTCACATGCATCTACTCCCCCCTTCCCTCTCCTCCATCACATATACCCACATTTTCACATAAACCACAAAACACAAAAATCATCTTTGGCTTCCTCTTATGAGTACAAAAATTGACCTATTTAATAGTCATCTTAAGTCTTACTCCCTCCGATATTTAATATAAGACGTATTTAAGGAGTTCACCTTGGTCTTAAATATGAGACAAAGTTTTCATATTTTTCAATCTTTTCCTAACTTACCCCTATTGATGTTGTAACCCTTTATCTTATTTTCACATTTTTCAGAGTATTAGCACACAATTTGGTGGGTACATGGGAATAACAAAAATATACTGATATTATTGAAACAATATTGCTTGATTAAATTATAGGAGTTCCCCACAAGGGCAGGTACATAATAATTACAAACCTTAAAACAATAAAAGGTCTTCAGATAACCAACATCTCCTCTTGCACTCATCCAGAACCTTCTTTCCCAGTAATTACAATTCTACTATCTGAGCCGCTGTCTACTGCTGAAAACGTTTTACATTTTATGGAAAAGGTGAGATTTGAAAGAATCTCAGTAGTAACATGCAATCATTCATATAAAATGCAACAAATAAATATGCCATACACCATGTAATGCAACATAACAATAACACAAAGCATATAACACTCACATAATGTATGAGAGAAAGAGTTACTATATAGAATTGCCCTTTCCTACTCTACTTGTCCATTCAAAATTTTGGTTCCGGCTAGGGCTATTGCAAATTCCTATAAATTAAAGTTACAAGTAACTAGTTATTACTTGAACTCTTATTGCCTTTGATCGCAGTTTATTGGTTGTCTATCACAGTTTCAACAATTTCTGCATAGGACAAACTCTATACAGTGCAATTTCATAGTTTTCCAGAAAACTGCAGATTTTCAATCGACTTTGGAAAATCATAATTAATTTTAGGAAATTCCAAATTGGCTGGTTCCAAAGCCTATGTATAGCTCTCTAAGTTTACTTTTATGACGAAATACCCAAGGTTGGTCACTGTTATCAAATTTTTCCCAGAAATTCACCAAACTTCCCCTGTTCCAAATTGAATTCCAGAAACAGAGCCCAACTTCAAAAAATTATATCTTTTAGTATACTAGTCTATAAATTATGATCCATTTATCAATTAAATCTCTACATCTCTACTTTAATCCTATCAAATTTCATACTATTTGGATTAGGTTTGACTAATGAAATTCATTTCACAATAGACTACCTCTAGTGATAATATTCAAACAGCATCCCCTTAACCACAATAATTTCTAGATTTAAACAGAAACTTCCAAAAATCATGAACACATGTATTCCTACACAATTTTCCCTTCTAAACACAATGGGAACATCAAATCAACCAAATTCTAGTCCAAACCCTCTGTGATTGGTGCTTGGACGAAACTTATAAAATTTAGGGAAAATGTGATTTTCACTTTCCATGCAATTAAACATCTTCCTTACACTTCATAGCACATGATTAACACTTAAATACATTTTAAAACATGATTAATCAAGATTTGGGCAGCACCTCCCCTTAGGGTTTGGCATTCCCAAATCACAAACCAAGCCAAAGCAAAGCCAATAATCAACGACAACAACAACTATAACTTTGAATCTATCAAGATAACAAGGTTTTATGGCATACCTCTTGTTCCTCTTCTTTATCTCTCTAAAACGTGTTCTTTATCTCTCATTTGCCTCTTCATTTTTCTTGGTACACATATATTTCAAGATGGAGAAGAGATTTGGAGAAAGTTTCCAAACATATAGAGGCAAGAATACACCAGTTTTACTACTAACTTACCTTGATTTGGCTTCTTGAACTTCTTGTCTCTCACTTGTGTCAACACCCATTTCCATTTCTATATATACAAAGTAATAAAGACCAAGTCCCATAAGCATACAAAAAAGTACAAATATATTCATAATAAGTATTTGTTTACATACTGGAATCAACCATATAGAATTTGATAATATTACAAATGTGTATAGAATATCCAAAAATATTCCCAATATAGACTATGTATAACCATGATCTTCATCTTGGGAAATGTTCCCATCAGTTTCTCATATCTATGTCCTTGCCTTTCGAGCTGCTGGCACCCACTGACAAAGTTTTATTTAGGAAAAGGGGTGAGATTCCAAGGAATCCCTGTAGAAATATACTATTTTCACATAAAATATGATAAGTAGATATGATATGCACCATGTATGCACCAATTAATAAACAATATAAAACATCATCGTCATGTATACATGAGTATGGCTCCTGCCCCACTAATCGTACACTGGTTGGATTGACACCCAACCCCCAGGTTAAGTGCACTTTCGGCACTAACTGCCTCTTCTAGGTAAATCATGTTGATTAATGAAAGCACAAACAATGGCAACCACATAATCATATGAACTATGGCATGATATATGAAGGATAATGTCCCTACCTCGAGTCTCTTTCACCCTGTTTTGAGTGCCTTGTAAAATGTGTCAAGATCAAGCTACCAACTCTGTCCTAAAATATCAAATATGCAAGAATTAGGTTAAAACTCGTTCATGCACCATTTTAGACACTTCCATAGTGTTTACAGTGGTCATACTAGCTTACTGTGAAAATTTACCAAAATGCCCCCGGGGACCCGGCCCGGCCCCGCTGTACCCAGTCTGGCCGTGCTTTTCCTTGAATTTTGACTAGGGCTATTTTGACATATTTTCGCCTAAGGAATCCATTTAAAGACTAGGAATTACCAAATTTATTGCCAAAAGATAGTTATTCCCTTGGCAGCCAGCTTTCCGGGTTTCAGGGGCGTTTGTGTAGTTATGCGTTTTTGGGCTTTTCCGAAACAGTCATCAACTGTAATCCCACCTAATTTTCCCTCCTAAACTTGATGGAATCATCATAACATCAAAATTCCAACTCTTACCCCTCCATCTAGCTCTGGCCGAAACTTACAAGACTTTGAGGAAAATTTGGGTTTTTCAATTCTGACTCTGCAGACTTGATCCTTTTTACTCCTAATCACTTTATTAACTATTTAATTATGTTATAACTACTATTTAATACAAATATTGGCAGCATAACATTTCCAACAACACATTCCCCAAGTTGAAAATTAAAGACAATTCGGTGAAATTTCACCAATTAAACTATTCACAACAACCAAAACAATCAATATTCAAATGTTTAAAAGTTACCTTTCTCTTCTTCTGGCTCTTCCCCTTTAGGCCAAAACCCTAGCTCTTTACAACAAGGAAATTTGAGCTTCCAACACCTTAAATTACATAGAAAAGGAGCTTAGGAGAAGAGTTATACACGTTAGGAATGAATTCACCGAAGAAATCAACCTACCTAATGAGTTTTCTTCCTCTTTCTCTCTCTATATCTTTTTACTGTAAAGGGTGACAGAAATGGCTGAAGAAGATGAGGAAATATGCTTTAAGACATTCTGCTTATGTCATGATATTACTTGCTTATGTCATATTTAGCAATTTCCAAAAAATACCAAATTCCAACTTTTTTATATGTGTAATTTAATGTCCCAAAGCCCAATTGATATGAAACTACTTCTCCCCTTTGTTAGTGCAAGCATTTAAACAAAGAAGTGGGGTGAATTGGGTGTTCAAAGTAAATTCGTTATGTGTATAAAATTTGACTGGAAATTTAAAGTAGTTAAGAGCTGGGAGAAATATCACCGAAGTGTATTCGGCCACAACTACTTTAACCTATGTTCAGTCCCCAGAGCTTCTCTGATAGTTTTACTATATCTTTTAAGATTCAGTGGGTTCTTGGCACCTCAGTACACAGCAAGTTCCTTCACTGGATACTCGCTCCCCCTTACATGTTGTAATCAAATCCACAACTCAAGGTTCCACAACCTTAAGTTATCTTAATAACAAATATTGGGTTTGTAATGAAAATCTCTCACACAGAGAAAGTATATTATTATTGAAGTATAAAAAGTGAATATAAGAAAAATAGAGCACTAAGAATATGTTAATCGATGTATATTCACGTGTTCTCTATTGTTTTGTATTCTTTGTTGAATGTTCCCATATTTATAGATGTATTGTGATAGCTATTAGGAACTATTTCAACATGTCTATTAAAGTCACGCAGCTTTTTTTGACCATTCTTTGAATTTGAAAACTAGCCATTTGCGGTAGGTGAGCATTTCGGATGTTGCGGACGATATGTTTGTCTTTTCTCTCAACAAATCTCTTTATTGTTTCTCTACAAATATACTAAAATACTAACACAATAAAGGATTAATCATATAGATAACAAATCAATAAACAACATATTAAAATCATGCTTTCTAAACATCATAACTCCAGTGATTCTTATCTATCACTTGAGTGATCCATTGAAAAACTTGGCAGAGAGGCAAGTCAATATTTTTGACTTGATCACTCAAGTGGTTACTCAAGTAATACATTGGTATCACTCGAGTGGTCACTCAAGTGATCTCTTGCAAAACTTGGCAGAGACTTTACTGCCTTATTTCTTACATTGTCACTTAAGTGGTTACTCAAGTGATCCTTTGTTATCACTTGAGTGGTCACTTGTGTGACATCATGAAAATCTTGGCAGAGACTCTCTAGATGATATTGGCACACATCACTTGAATGGTCGCTCGAGTAATAGAGTATCATTACTAGAGTGATTACTCAAGTGATCTCTTTTTAAAATCTGCCAGTGGTGCTTTGTCTTATTCAGCAACTTCATGTTCTTCTTTATCACTCGAGTGACCACTTAAGTGATAGCTTTCCCTACCACTAAGTACCTAGTTACTTTGTTCAAATCTCTTTTGTTTATTATTAAGACCTTTTATAGGATCAATTCAATCTTTTTTATCATCAAAACATATAGGATCTAACATTCTCCCCCTTTTTGATGATAACAAAACTTGGTGATTTTTGAACAAGATATTTGAAACCATTTTGAAACTTTAAGTTTTAATTAAGCTCATATGTTATCATTAGTCCGTATAAACCTTGTTGGTTAGTTTTTGAACAAACTTCTTTAAAAACCATTTTGAACTTAAAAAACAATGACTTTGAAACTGTTAATATTTGAAACCATTTTAAGTTCAAATCATTGTCTTTAAAATTTTAACATTTGAAATCTAAAATCATTTTGAATTGAAAACCAATGACTTTGAAAGATTAGTATGTTGTTAATATTGGATCAAATTTTGTAACCACCTTGCATACACAGCCAAAAAATTCATGAGTCCACAAATTTGACAATAATAACAAAATTTAAACTACATAATTCATGAATTTAAATTGATAACATGAAGTAAGCTTAGAAATTCATTACACAGCCAAAATAAGCTATAAAGCTCTCTAAATCCCAATACACCCATAAGCCTATGTTATATGTATGCAACATTAATAACAATTCTCAAAAAAATCACTTCTAGTTTCCCCCCTTTTTGTCTTCATCATAAAGAAGAGTTAGAGCTAGATTGCTGGGTAGTAGAGATGAGAGTGACTGGAGGTATCTGAATATGATGGTTCAGGCTCAGGTAGATTTACTGGAGGTATCTAAAAAAGATCATTTGGAGGACTTTATGGTGTTAAGATTTGAGAAGTAACTTTCACCTCCTCTATACCAGCAGGTGATTGATGATCACTGGATGAAACAACCACCTTCTCAGTGCCTACAGGTGAAGCAATAGATGTTGGCATTGGATGGGCTGGCTGGATAGGGTCATCGATAGTAATGTGAACTACTTTGGATATGAATGAATTAGGAAAAGTAAAAGTAAGGTTACTAGGAATGATGATAAGTAAAGTAGGAAGAGGAATAGAAGAGGGTCCAGGCTCAGAAGCTGGTCCTGACTCAAGTGCAGTAGCAATCATAGATGGACCAAGAGTGGATGAGCCAGGTGCCATGGCATCAAGCTTGGTGTGTAATGATCACATAAGGTTACCAAGCTCATGAATGGCAATCCCTTATGCCCATTGTTCAACCAATATTGCCTCATTATGTTGATTCATACTAGTCACCAATTCTCCTATCTTGTAGTTCATATGAGTAATGAGCTCTACATTAGTGTTGGCAATATCCACATGAAAGCCCTTAAGAATATTTTCCATAAATGTCTGCAATTCGGATCCAAAGAATGATATAGGATTAGTAGAGATAGGAGCAAAAGACTATGTATTATCATTCGACTAGTCTCAGTCTCAGTCTTTTTCTTCTTCTTTGGGCTAGACTCAAGATGTTTCTTCAGGGAATGCCAATGTTTAATTTCCTAATTTGATTTCATTCCACTGGGGCTAGCCTCTCAATAAGCTCATTCTTCTCTAAGTACCGAATCTTATTCTTTTCAAGAATAAGGATATAAGCTAGGGAAAAGGCATTGGAGTAGTCATTTTTCCATCAAACCTATATCTCTTAATCTCAGTAAATATGAGCTCACCTAAGTATGTTTGCTCTTTGAGAATAATAGAAGCCAGCTTTCTAAAATCTCTCTCAATGAAATATGTGAAATTGGCTGATTTATTTACTATGGCTCTAGAGTAGATATACCATATAACTCTTGTAAATCACACATATCACTAGGATTAAAATTGAGTGGTCCTACTCTCTCCCCAGGTCTTAGAATGGTAAGCAATTGATTGAAATCAAGGTTGGGATAGATATATTCAGGGGGTCCTCTATTCCTAACCAAGTATTTACTTTAGAGGGTGAGATCAAGAATTCTTACCCCTAACCTTAGATACCAATTCCTCTTCTAGAGAGTCTTTAAGGACATCATTCGCTGGCTCTAGAATATAGTAAAAATGTCTAACTATCTTTGTGCAAAAAGGAAGTTTAACTGATACTCAGGGTATATAAGACTCAAGATAAAGACTAAGGTCAAATTTCAATACCTCTTGAAGAAGGTTGAGGTTAATATAGTGCATCTTGCATACTTTTCTCCTTAAAAAGTGATCTGTGAATTTCTGAGTCTCTTCTAACTTCTTCACATCGAAGCCCTTAGGAGGAAATGTAATGTTTTCTTTTCCTTCTTCTTCTGGAACTTTTGAGGATTGACCCTCCTTTCCTTCTTTAGACTGTAAGGCTTCTTCTAACATATTTGCCATGGCTTTGGCAAGTTTCTTATCATACTTGGACCCTTTAGATGGTTTTCCAGACCAAAAGGGTATGTCGGATGAGTCAGAAGAGGGTGGAGATTATGTTATGGTTCCTTTGCTTCTTCCTAAAGGTGAAACCATCTTTATTTGATCCCTAGTAACCATAGGCTCCTTCATTACAATCCCTTTTGCTTTTGGTTTGGCTTAAGGCTTAGGTTTTAGTTTTGGTTTTGAGATGGTTTTCAATTTCTTTGTTGGAGGAGATGGAGGAGATTTAGAGGGTTGCTGGGGATCAGAAGACCCAAAAGGAGTGTTAGAATGAGGAGTTTTTGTAACCATTATGATATAGAAGAGGATCAATTTTTTGGAAAATGGTTGTCAACTGTCACGAGATTAGGGCTGAGGATTTATGAGATTTTAGGAAGTTTTCCACTGTAAGAATCGGTAGGTTTTGGTCTAAAATTGATGGGTAAGTATTTGTGAGAAGATTTTATGAGAGCACTAAGAGAATCACTAGAAGAGATTTTGCAAAAAATGACAGAGTATTGACAGATATAGCCATAGTACCCGACATCACCCGAGTAGTCACTCAAGTAATCTTGAGGCATCACTCAAGTAGTCACTCGAGTGATCATGCCAAAAATTTAAAAATGATGCAATTTAAGTGCGTACTTGGCATGAGTAATATTGTAATTACCCATGTATATTCCCTTTATGATTTAATGATACTTCAAGGCATATTTGAGTTGAAACTTGGTCGATTTATGTTCTATATTGATGATCACTCGAGGGCTTACTCAAGTGATTCTGAGAAATCCCTTGAGTGATCCATCCTTTCACCTCATGACTATTCTGATTCAACTATTATGCCATTTCTTTTGAATTTATTTGACTTAAATGCTCATTGCCTTGAACTTTAAGGCATCACTCGGGTGGTCACTTGAGTGATGTTGTCCATTACTTCCAGCCATCACTCGGGTAATGTGTATAACTTGAAGTTATCACTAGAGTGATTTATCCCTTTGTTTATCTCTACTTTTGATATCCCATAACAGAGTATTCAAGGTCCTGCAAAACAAATCACTAGATACTCCGATGCTTAAGTTAGTAATCATTAAAATATGATCAAATTATAATTTCTAACATAAAACAACTTATAATTCATTGGGATTCACCATTCCTAATTCTCTTCTAATGAATAGGAATTGATCTTTCATGAGGGATTTCATAAAGATATCATGTAATTGAAAATGATTTGTGTAACATCCTGGATTGTAATCAAGGATTACTAACTTCAAAGTGATGTAATTAATATTAATTGAACACTTTTGAACTATATAATATAAGTTGTGACGTAGACACATGTGATGATGGTTTAGTATATGTTATGTCAATCAGGGGTAAAATGGTAAATTTATCAACCGATTGGTCAGTTATTGGAAAGGAAACTCATTGGTAATTGATATCAATGACTAAGATTGAATAAGAACAAGGGGTGGGATTGTGTGTGCATGTGCTTATGTGAGTGATTAGAGGGAGGAACAAGATGTTGACACATGTCAACACAAGAGCCATGGATTGTGGTCCAAGAGTCAACAATTGCAACTCTCACTTCCCTCCTCCATTTCAGGTCGGCCAAGGGCCTAATTGCACCACAAAAATCTGATTTTACCATCATCTTCTCACCTCTCTCCTCTCCTCCATTTTCGCCAAGATCAAGCAAGAAAGAGAAAGAAGAAGCTTGAGTTTTAGGTAAGGTTTTGTCCCTAAATGCTCAACTCACCTTTATTAATATTGTTCAAGGGGTTGAGAGCTCTTTTCCTATGGTTTCATATTTTTGATTAGTGGAGTTTGAGAACTTGTGGGGATTTGAAAGTTGGAGAATCAAAGAAATGGCCTTGGGAAGAAGTTGAAATGAGTATTTGATACCTTTTAGTATAATTGTTGTGGTCATTGGTTTGGCTTTGGGAATTTTGAATTTTTTCCCTGATTTTTTGTCTAATTTGAATACTTGAATTGGTTAGTGTGTTGTGTAGAATGTGGTGTTAAATTGTGTCTTTGTGCCATGGGAGTTGATTTGGAATTTTGGGAATGGAAGGAATTGCATTGTGGTGGATTGTGTGTATATTGTGTTGACATGTAAAGATTTCGGTGGAACATATCTATGTGGATGGAATTTGAATGTTTTGATGGCTCCAATGGATTCCTTGGGAAAAATTGGTATTGGAATGGTGTTTCATGTGAAAATGGGAACCATTGGAAGCAATTGTGAAAAACTGAAAATCTGTCCATTGAAGGTCTGTGCTAGGCAGTCTTTTTATGTAAGCGTTTTGAATAGGCTAATTATGTTAGAAAATTATGAAACTTTCCCGTTTTGAAGTTCACTTCCCAAGCTTCAAAATGGACATATAATTTATATCATTTCGTTTTGTGCACTGTGAGTTATGGTTGTCCAAAGTTTGGGATGAAAATTGAACTCTGTTGTAGGACAGTGGTGAGTTTTGTGTAATTCTGTACTTTTATGGTGATTTTCAGTAACATGCAATATTTTTCCTAGAAAGAGGACTTAAATAGCTTTTATTTGGCTTTGGAATCACCTTATTTCGAGTTTTCTTGAATATTTTATGATTTTTGAAAGTTCAGCTAAGAAACAGAATTTTCTTGGCCGTGGCCAGAAGATGTTGGGCCATGGCCCAAATGTTTCTGACCTCTTTTTGGCTGCGGCCAATGGATTTGTGGGCCGCGGCCAACCCCCAAAAATCAGTATTTTGCACTTTTGAAAGGTGGTTATTGGTATAGCCTTTCCCAACCCTTTAGGCATATATTTAGGCCTAAAATAGTCACCTAAAGAGTTCAAATGATAACCAACTTAAAGTATTATAGAGATAAGAACTTGGGAAAGAGATTGACGGGTTGTCCCTAACTTGGTTTACAAGATTTGATATTTGCCGTCCTCGTGAGCCCGTTGTGCTAAGAAACGTCGGGAAAGGATCAGGTAGTGACTCTCTCTCTTATACTTTGTGTAATGCACCGTATGTGTGTTGTATCACTGTGTTATGATGATTTCTAATGTTGCTGTGGTTACAGCTGGTGATAGCTGTCATTTACAATGCAAGCTGTCGTTTACAGTGTAAGCTGTCATTTACAGCGTAAGCTGTCGTGATAGTGATTACAGCAAGAGCTGTCGTATTGTGTATACAGCCGTGAGTGCTGTCATTTGTGGTGAAAACCATGTATCTTTGAGATTGTTGCTGCTGTTGCTGTTTGTGATTTATGTACATGCTTTGTGTTTATGCATTATGTGAGTGGTTTGTTACTACTGGGATTCTCTCGAATCTCATTCTTTCCTATGACTAACATTTCAGACAGGGCGTGTGGCTCAAAAGAGAAGAGGCCAACCCGGAGCAATTAGGACTTTTAGGGGTATATTTGATCTTGGAGATGTTGGTTACTTATTTTGAACTCGAGAATATTGTATATTTTGAAATAGGAATATTATATTCAATTTTGGTTGTGTAATCCCCTAGTGGATACTTATAAACCCTTAGGTTATATATGTTTAGAACCTGGGAGTTGCGGGGATATGGTTATACACTCTGATATGATTGAATGTATATTAACTGCACAGGTAATTATATTCGAATATTGAAATTGGGACCAGGATGGGAAAAAGATTTTGAAAGATTTTGTGAAAATTTTACTGTAAGACAGAAAGTTTAAAATGAGGTTAAAGCATCCAATTAGCTGGGCACTTGTGTAATAACCCGAATTTTGAGACTTGAGGCTAGAGAATAAGCCTGAGATTAGTGGACCGCTAAGCCCTGGTTTAGTAGGATCCTAAATTGTGACTCCAAAAGTGGATGTGGTTAGTGATAAATAAACCCTTTTGGAGATTATGGTGTGAGTTGGCACCCGATGTGATTCGTATGTGCTGTGAGCAGCGCCAAAACACTGTATTTAGGCTCAATTATGGATTAACCTCTAAATTGACTTAAAATAGAGGGGAGGGCGCATTGTGAAAGAAAATGAATGAGAAAAATGTATTTGATGGTGATTCAAGAGGAATTGCTATAATCAGGGGCAAAACGGTAAATTTACCGACCGACTGGTTAGATACCATTGAGAACACTTCTTAGTAATCAAGATTAATGGCTAAGATTGAAAGATCAAAGGGTGGAATCAAGTGTATATGTGTGTTTGTGAACTCATGGGTGATGGATTAAGATCTTGACAAGTGTCACCATGAGAGCCATTGATTGGGTCAAATGGTCAAAAAGTCATTTTTCTCTTCTCTCCACTTCTAAATGTCGGCTAAGGAGTGTTAAGAGCTCAAAAAATCTGATGCTCCTTCATTATTTCATTTCCCTCTCTCTCTCTTCTCTTCCATGGACGTCCCACCTTGAACAAGAAAGAGAAAGGAAAAGCTTGAGTTTTGGGTGAGTATTTGTCTCTAAATGCTCAAGTGTTCTTCATTAACATTATTCATAGTGTCAAGAGCTTCACTAATATGGTTTCAGATTTTTGATTTGTGGTGTTTGAAAGCTTGGGAAAATTTAGAAGTGGTGGAAATCAAGAACAAGTCTTAGGAAGAAGTTAAGGTGAGTATTTGGAACCTTTTGGTATGTTGATTGTAGTCATTAGCTTGGTCTTGAGATTTGTGATTTTGCCCTAATTTCTTGTGAATTTCAAATGGTATGTAATGGTTGTCATGTGATGTTAAATTTAGTGTTAAATGGTGTCTTTGTGCCATTGGGTTGGTTGGGAATTTTGGTTTGGAATGGGGTGCAATGTGGTGACTTGATTGAGTTTTGGTGTGACATGTTGTGTTTGTGTTGGAGCATGTCCAATGTGAACGGAATTTGGTTGCTTTGATGGCTCCAATGAATTCCTTGAGTAAATTTGTGTAGAAATGGTGTTGGGTTGGAAACTTGGAATCATTGGAAGTCAATTGGTGTAAAACTGAAATACTGTCCATTGAGACTCTCTGCTGGGCAGTCTTTTTGTGTGGGCGTTTTGAATAGGTTAATGATGTTAGAAAATTATGAACCTTTCCAGTTTTCAATTTCACTTCCCAAGCTTCAAAATGGACATAAATTTTGTGTCTTTTTGCTTTGTGAGCTGGGAGTTTGAACTGTCCAAAGTTAGGCATCAAAACTGAACCCTATTTTGGCACAACATTATTTTTTTGGTAAATCTGGACTTTTGTGGTGATTTTTAGTAAAGTCCAATATTTTTCCTGTGTAGAGGACTTGAATAGCTTTCATTTGGTTTTGGAATCACCCCATTTCGAGTTTTGTGGAATTAGTTATGAGTTTTGGAAGTTCAGCCAAGAAACTAGATTTTCTGGGCCGCAGCCAGTGGATTCTGGGCCGCAGCCCAAATGTTTCTGGGCAATTTTGGGCCGCAGCCCGTGGATTCTGGGCCGCAGCCCAAATGTTTCTGAGCGTGTCTGGACAATTTTGGGCTGCAGCCCGTGGATTCTTGGGCCGTGGCCCACCCCCAAAAATCAGTATTTTACACGTTTAAAGGTGGTTCTTGGTATAGCCTTTCCCAAGCCTTTAGGCATGTGTTTGGGCTTTGATTAGCCACCTAAAGGTCATGAATGATAACCAACTTAAGTGATATGAAAGTAAGAGTTTGGAATAGAGAATAACCCTATGTCATTGCTTTGATTATAGGGATGATGTTCGCCCTGAACATGGTTCGATATTCGCCTGGTCGTGAGTAAGCTGTGCTGGAGCTTACGTGGAAAGAGTGTAGGGAACATATCTCTTCTGCTTGTATTTGATATATGTGTTAATGTGTTGATGCATGTCTTAGCTTTGCATGGTTATGTGTTAGTGATGCTATGTTTCAATTTATGCTATGGCCATTAGTATATTCTTTGAAGAATTGAGCTTACAGATTTGTCATCATGATAGTTATGTGATGCAAGCATGTCATGCATTAAACATTTATCGTACATACATATTGAGATTTTTTTCCTACTAAGATTCTCTCGAATCTCACCCTCCCCTACTAACCTTTCAGACAGGGTAGTAGATCGATGATGGAATAAGCAGACAAGGGTGATGAGGACTCCCTTCGAGTTAAAGATTCGGTAGTTGGTTATCATCATAATTGGGATGATTTGTATTTGTATATGGATTTGGATATGTATGTATGTATGTGGATGAGGATTTAATTATGTGTATGAGAAAGATTTGTGTAATCCCCATATGAGGGCTTGTATAGGAGAATATGCCCTATAAAGCTTGAGTTAATAAATAGAATCCGGGATTTGCCAGGATTATTATATTGCGTACTTTGATATATTTAAATGTGATTTATCTTTGTGTAGTAATTGTATTCGGAAGATGAATGTGAGACCAGGTCATGAATATTTCGAAATGTATTTATGAAAACCCCGTCTGGTAGATGGGTTTGTAAAATGTAGTTTTTGTTCCTTATTGGTCTCTATTTCACTTAATCGCATAATCTGAATATTAATTACGGCAGGGGGTTACAACTTGCGAAGCCGTTTACAAATCTCTCACCGAGTTACTCCCCCTTACACACCGTAAGGTTACAACCGAGTTACTCTCCTTATACACCCTGTAAGGATACAACTTTGATGATGAAAGATTACAATCAATCTTCTCTCTCAGAAGTGAATAAATGAATACTGAAGCACAATGAAAATAATCTCTCTCTCAAATATACATGATATAGAAAATGGATAAGAACAGAGAGTAGTTGGGTTGGAGTAGATGATTCATGATCTTTGCATGTTTCTCGTTGTAGTGTTCTCGTTGGTGTAACTCTTCGTTGAATGTTCTCATATTTATAGATAAGTTGAGATAGCCGTTGGAAGCATTTCAACCTGTCCGTTAGAGTGGCGTAGCCTTGTTTGACTGTTCTTCGATTTTGAAAACTAGCCGTTGTGAACATTGACGCTCCGCTTCCTTAAATTCACCTTTTGACTCTTCACATCATATCTTCATTGTATTCCTGGAGAAATACATTAAAAACTAATACAATGAAGTGTTAGAGTGATTAGAAGTAAGAAGAATGAGTTATATGATCATTCCATTGATTTCCAGAATCTTCAAGATGTTGTTCTATTTTCCTGGGAAGCATTACTCGAGTGCTCACTCGAGTAAACATCAAGTTTCTTCACAGGTTACTTGAGTGGCTACTCGAGTGGCCTTCCATTTTCTGCATAGCTTACTCGGGTAGTAACTTGAAGTTCTCTTCTAGATAACTCTGAGTACTCGTGTAGTAACTTAAAGTCTGACTTGAGGTTCGGGTAGTAACTTGAAGTTCGAATTGAAGTTCGGGTAGTAACTTGAAGTTCAACTTGAAGTTCTCTTCTAGTTTCTGTCTCTTTACTCGAGTACGGACTTGAGTAACGTTGGCTGGCCGAGAGCAACTGGAAGTGATTTCCTTGATTACTCGAGTGCTTACTCGAGTAACGTTGGCAGGCCGAGAGCAATTGGAAGTTTTCTATTTGATTACTCGAGTACTTACTCGAGTAAAGTCTTTTGTTATCAGCCAGTTACTCGAGTGGTGCCTTCAAGTGAATTCTTGATTTTGACTCGAAACATGGAAAAAATATATATCATCAGAAAGCTCTCATTATCTACATTCCAATGCAACAAGAATCAACTCCAAAATCATTGTGTACAGAAAGTTATGATCCAAAGAGTATCTACTGTTCTTAGACAATCCTGAAATCACGAGCAGCAACTTCTAGATGGAATAGCTATTAGAATATAACCTCAAATATGATAAATTACCTATCCATGGAAATCTCTTTGAGTCTTCTTTCATATGGCACCAGTTTCGTCTCAATCCGATATGTATTTTGAGGGTTATGTCCAAAATACCAAAGCTGTCCTGGAATATGATGGTGATTCATGTGTCAACTTTTGAAGCTTATATCTCTCTCATCGGAACTCCTTTGAATGTGATATTGGTGTCAAAAGTTCATGTTGGAAGTCTAGTTTCATATGCCACCAACTTCAGTTTGATCCAACATGTGGTTGGAGAGATATCATCAAAATACCGAACCTCTATTCTGCCGTGTGAAAACAGAGTGCCCATTACTTCAAGTGCCGCCTCGAGTGATTCATCAAATAACCCAGCAGATTACTCGAGTAGCTACTCGAGTAATCACCTCTAAAATGAGGCAGTACCCTATTACTCGAGTGGTTACTCGAGTAATCATCCCCAGAGGCACCATAACTTCTGTATACATCATTTTAGCTTTGTATTGACCCATTCCAACTTCCTTTTGACTATAGAAACCTCCGATATCACTTCTAATAGCTTGGATCTTGATATTCTCATGTGATCTTGCAAGTTCTTCTTTCTTTAATCTCTTTCTTCTTCTTTATTCAATCTCTTTCTTCTTGTTTTGCCACTTGATGATCATTCTTCATAACCCAACTAGATATCTTCTTGAATTGATGATCGTTCTTAATAAACCAACTAGATATCTTCTTGAATATCTTCAATCCTCTTCAATCTTTGCTTGATATTCCTATTAGTTCTTGCAATGCCTTCTTTCTTCAATCCCTTGTCTCTTGATTTTCTTCTTGATGATCATTCTCCACATATGAGGCATTATAACATCAACCCACAATCGGGTTTATGACTAATCTACAAAATATGCAACATTAAATATAGTAGTTAGTCAATGTAGAAGATAATTATATCATACAAACTTTTTGCTCATATTTAACATCTATATTTAACATCATCAAAACTATTCATATCTAATAGTTTCAGCCACAACACCTGTGTACAACAACTTGATGCTGTGACATACTCAGCTTCTGTAGATGAAAGAGGCACTGTATTTTGTTCTTGCTGGACAATTACACAAGTGAGCCTCCAAGAAATTGAAATTGCCCACTAGTACTCTTTTTGTTAGTCTTGTATCCTCTATAATTAGAGTTTGAGTATGAAACAATGTATTCATTTCCTCCTTAAGGGTACCAGAGACCTAATTCTGCTATGTCACCAAGATATCTTAAGATTCATTTGACAATCTTAGCATGTGATTCTTTTGGTGCTGATTAATATCTTACACACATACCAACACTAATTGGATGTCAGGTCTATTTGCCGTGAGGTAGAGTATGATCCAATCATTCGTCTAAATTTTGTGATGTTATAATTTTTCCCCTTGACATCGGCAACAAGCAATGTAGTTGAACTTATATGAGTGTCCATTCCATTTGCTTTATCCATTCTGTGTTTCTTCAATAGCTCCTTTAAATATTTTGTTTGAGATATGACAATTCCATTCTTTCTTTGCTTGATTTGCAAACTAAGAAAGAAATTCAATTCTCCCATCATTGACATCTCAAACTCCCCCTGCATTATCTCAGAAAATTCCTTGCACAAAGTTTCATTAGTAGCACCGAAAACAATACCATCAATGTATATTTGAACTATTAAAATATCATTTCGTTTTTGTTTTGTAAAAAGTATTGTATCAACTTTTTCTCGTACAAAACCTTGATCAATGAGAAATTTACTAAGACTTTCATATCCTGCTCTCTGGGCTTGCTTTAAACCGTATAAAGCTTTTCTTAATTTGAAAACATGGCCAGGCTTAATCACATCTTCAAAACCTGGAGGTTGATCTACATATACTTCCTCCATGATATATCCATTTTAAAAAGCACTTTTTCCATCTATTTGATATAGTTTGAATCCTTTGATACATGCAAAAATAAGAGTACCCATATAGCTTCCAATCAAGCCATTGGAGAATACGTATCCTCATAATCAATACCTTTTTCCTAATTATAGCCTTTAGCCACCAATCTTGCCTTGTTTCTGATAATAATTACGGATTCATCAAGTTTGTTCTTGAATACCCATTTTGTGCTAATGATTGGATGACTCCCAAACTTGATTTCTTTCAAATTGGTTAAGTTTTTCTTGCATTTCTATTACCCAATCATTGTCTGATAAAGCTTCATTCATGTTAGAGGGTTCTATTTCAGAAATGAATACAGAAAAGCAAACCTTATTATATTTTGTTTATAGTTTTAACCCCTTCACTTACATCTCTTATAACTTGTTCTAGGGGATAACTCTTGTTATATTTTTAGGCTCTAGGTTGTCCTAGTGATTGTTCTTCTTCCTTGGTTTAGTCAACCTCTGGAATGAAAGGTTTAGGATTAGATTGACTATTCTCTTGATTTAAAAAAATTTCCTACTCATCGTCAATAGTTTTGTCAGAGGACCCAAATTCATTGAATACAACATGAATTGATTCTTTAACAATACATGTTCATTATTGAAAACTATGTATGCTTTGCTTCAGCTAGAATAGCCTAGGAATATTCCTTCATCTATTTTAGAATCAAACTTTCCTAGGTTATATTTACCATTATTATAAACGAAACACTTACAACCGAATACGTACAGATGAGCAAGATTCGGCTTCTTTCATTTGTATAGTTCTCACGTTGTCTTTCCAAGTTTTGTTATGATATAGGCTCTGTTTGAAATGTAGCATGTTGTGCTAATTGCATCGGCCCAAAAAACTTGAGGCACATTCTTTTCATTTAGCATTGCTCTAGGCATTTCAGTGAGTACTCTGTTCTTTCATTCCATAACTCCATTTTGTTGAGGTGTCCTTAGAGCGGAGAAATTGTGATCAATGCCATTTGTGTCACAGTAATCTCCAAAGGCTTGATTATCAAATCTCTATCGTGATCTGTCCTGATACCTGTAATAGATATACCTTTCTCATTTTGCACTTTCTTGAAAAAAATAATAAGTTCACAGAAGGTTACATCCTATAATGATAAGAAAATAGTTCATGTAAATCTTGAGAAATCATCAACAATAACTAATGAATATAAATTTCCACCAAGAATTTTAACTCTTACTAATCTAACAAAATCCAGATGTAGCAATAGAAGTGGTCCGTTGGTTGTGATCTCATATTTCAATTTGGACGATGATTTAGTTTGTTTACCCTTTTGACATGCATCATAGATCAAATCATTTTTTAAATTTAATTTGGGTAATCCAAACACTAAATCGTATTTAAGTAACTTGCCTAGTTGGGCAATATTGACATGAGCTAGTCTCTTATGCCATAGCCAATTTTTATCGGCATTACTTATAAAGCAATTTTTAGAAATATTTCTGCTTATATCAAAAGTATAGCAGTTATCTTCCCTTTTTGGTCTGAGCTTTGCTTTGAGATTCTTCTTATCTAATTGTAAGTATTTCTTGTTTACAATTAGACATTCCTCTTAGTCAAATATTACCCAGTTGTCCTTATCTGCACTTTGACTTACGCTCAGTAACACAAGCCTTTAATGTAATACACGTTTTTGACTTGTATACCTTTGTTGTTTTTGATATCACCAATTCCTACTATCTTTCAGGATTAATTTCCTCCAAATTTTACCTTTCTAAACCTTCCTTAGGTTGCAGCGTGGAAAAACTTTCAAAATCACCGGTATATGTCTGGAGCATCCACTATCTATATACCATTTGTTGTCTTTGAATGCTATAAAATATATCTGTATTTAAATACAGTTAAGTCTTAGGTATCCATATCTTTTTGGGTCCTTTTGGGTTAGTACAAATTATTTTTTGAATATAAGAGCCTTTAGGTACCCATTTGTGGGTTCTTATTTTTCCTTTCTTTTTATGAATGCATGATGAAGTATAATGACCCTTTCTATTACAGCAATTGTAGTATGCAAAAGGATTCGATGTATGGACAAAATGTTGAAAATGACTCAAATATATCTTACAACCTGCTTTTTTTCTTCCTTTCTTTGTGGTTGTTTTTGGATCATACCCAATACCAGATCGATCATTTACAAATATTTGAGGTTTTAAAATAAAATTTAACATCTCACTTCCTTTAGTAAATTTTTCAACAGTCTTGGTGAGATCGATATTTTTCTTTTTCAAAGAAGAGCAATTTTCATAAACTTTTTCTGAACTATCTTTAAGTTCTTCTTCAAGAACATTATTTTTCCTTTCAAAAACAACTAGTTCTTTAACTACTTTGATGAATTCAGAATGTAACACATTATATTCAGAAAGTAATTTATCATAGGTAAGATCAAAATCAGTTACCTCTTCTTCTGTTTCTTCTTGAGTTACTAGACAGATATTGGCTACTTCTTCATCGTTGTCTTTATCAGAGGAACTGTCTCCACATATAGTGAATACAAAAGCTTTCATTTTGTTGAAGAACTTGCCTTTTCTCTTTTCTTTGCTCTTCTGAATCAGCTCTGGACATTCTGACTTATATGTCCTAGCTTTCCACATTCATAGTAGATGATGTTTTCCTTATTGTGTCTTCCTCCTTTCTGAAGAATTCTGAATCCCTGGCCTTTCTTGTAAAATTTCCTGAATCATTTTATTATTAGACCCATTTCTTTATCATTGAAATCTTCATCATCTTCTTGGGTTTCTTCTTTCTCTTTTAGTGCAAGGCCTTTCTTCTTTTCTCCAATATCTTCTAGTTCTTATTTTAACTTTAATTTACTTACATATTCAAATAGACTTCCGAATAGAGAAGTAACCGATCGCATTGATTCACCTTTTGCTTTCCCAATCGCAGTAACTTTGGCTTCCCACTTGTTAAAGAGTATGTTTAGAATCTTTCTTACTTGGGTATAATGATAATAGACTTTCCCAAGTGCAGCAAGTTGATTAACAAGATGAGTATATCTAAGTTCAAATTCAGCTATTGATTCACCTAATCTCATTCGAAGTAAATCAAATTTAGTGACCAGAGTGTTGATCCGATTTTCCTTTATTCTCAAAGTTCCTTTAAGAGCTATTTCCAAGGCTTGAAACATTTCCTTAGTCATTGGAAGTGTGCAAATTCTAAAGTACTCATTTTGACTCAAGGCACTTTGAATCAATAGAATTGCCTTGTTGTTGAGAGTAATGAGTTTCTTGTCGTTCTCATTCTACTTGGTTGGTGTCTTTCAAACTTTCTATAAATCTATAATCTTTACAGGTTCATAATTTCCATTCTCAATCACCTCCCACAATCCATATTATGTAGTCATTATGAATACTCTGAACTTCACTTTCCAGATTGTGAGTACATGACAAGAGACCAGTATTCCCTAGGCACATTCACTTACAGCTATTCAAAGCACTAAATGGAGTTTTTGCATTATTGGGCATTCATCAGAGGGTTATGGAATTAAAATTGTTAACCTTATGACCTTTTTATGGAGGATCCTCTTATATGATTAGTTGTACATAGGAGTGTCCACAACTTAGTATCAATTATCCTTCACCAACAAATAAAAGATGATCAATTCAAAGTATCAGTTGAAGACATGATAATTACATATGCACTTGTCCTTATCCCTACTAGTAATTTGAAGATTGTGAGTAATGTCAAGAATACTTTCATCTTGTGGCCAAAGAACCTTGTTTCTATTCGAGCTAAGGAAACCCCAATCACAACCCCAATTGTAGCTCCATCCAATCAACAAGTTTCACAGCCTATGTTGAATGCCATACAACAAGTAATTCTTATGGCATATGATACATCCTTTATAACAAGATCGTTGCCTATGGATTCAGTTGCAGGCAAGTTAAGGGTACTAGTTTATCTTAGCCAGGATGATTTAATGTCCCTTATAGCTCTTAAACAGTAGCTTACGGTTGCAATTATCCAATGATTTTTAATGTAAGTATCTTCAGTGTAAATATTTGAACAATTAGGCCGTTATAATTTGTGTGCTTGCATTATTATAGGTACATGAATCGTAAGTTGGTTTCTTTAGAAAAAAGCAATAATTTTGAATTCATTTGCCCAGTTCAAATCCAAGAGAAAGGGACTGCTGTTGCTATCCGACATACATACTTATTAGAGAGGCTAAGTAAAACCACAACTGAGTGTTTCTTGACACCATATGTTCGTGAGTAAGAAGCAAATTTATATTTCATAATATATATATATATATATAATGCTTTATATTTGATTAATAGTCATCTTTTTTTTCAGTGATCATTGGCAACTAGCTCTTTTATACAAGAAGAGTTATCTGTGATCTTCTTATGCTCCCTTCACTACAAGCCAGGGAATGAATTAAAGAAGATCATGAACTCACAAGTTTTCTTATTACTAAATAAAGTAGTGAACTAGCAATGTCATTTGAATAAATAAGAGAAAATTGTAATTTTAATTTTGTTGTATTACCTATTGTTGGAAGTTGATGGAATTTATGGAAAATAAGTAACTTTTGTGATTTTGATGATTGGGCTATGAGGACATACTAACACATTGCTTGTGGTAAGCATGTGCATGAGGTAAAAGACCCTAAATTGATCACACCAAACGTTAGTACATATTTGTATGCTTTATGAACTTGTTCAATAAGTTATGCTCTATACAGTTTTAAAGATGCCATGTTCTTTTTTAGAGCCGTACATAACTTATGTGTTGAGAAACATATTTAATATTATCACCTTAGGTATGACTAAATTTACTTAAGAGATAAATGTATATTTCAAAAAATTTGTACTACTTTTATTTTTTTCCAAGTTAGAAATGATTTGTCTGGCTTTGATGTTTTTGCTAAAGAAGATATTGACTTCATCAACAAATGGTGTTCTGAATTCATTTATGAGCTTTTAAAATAATAATGAGTTTAAGTCTTGTGAATTTCATGTATGTATTCATTTGAAGGATGTGAAGTATTGTGGTATGTGATAATTCCTTAGATGGTTATGAAAATATCTTTGATGAATGAAAGGGTGTTGGGTTCAGAGGAACAACCCAAGTCAGCGATTCCAAAGCTGTTAGTAGCAGTTGCCAGGTAAAAACTTGCAACTATATCTATGATTATGTGCTTCACCTTATTAGATGCCTTCTTCTATCAAATTTCAATTTCAAAGTGAAGCTGAGAACTTTTGGAGGAATTAATAAAAACTAAAAAATGAAAAAACAAAGAAACAAGGAAATTAAAGAACCTAAAGTAAAGTGAGGAGTTTTTGGTGTAGCTAGTGTTGCCACTTCCTCAAGTCATGTAGAACACTTATTGTGGATCCATATATCTGATAGCTGTTGTATTCAGAGAAGTGTCTTCTGTTTTCAATGTATAAGTGTAACTCATGAACCTGTGAATGATGAATAATAGTTGTTAGATTTTGTTCCCACTTGAATTGGAAGATTGTTGGTATTATATTCATTTTGAAGCTTTTGAATTGTGAGAATTCAATTTTTAACTCATATTGAGTTGTTAATGTAACGCCTCAAATTTCAATTAAAGGCTAAGGGTAATTATTGAGGATAATTATCGAATTAAAGTGGAATAATTATGTTTTTGGTGGTAATATTAATTAATTGCCTTAATTGTTGGGAAAATTGAAAGAATGGCTCTAAATTAGTGATTAAAGGAAGAGATTAATTACTAATTAAGAGGGTATGAAATGTGAAATTAAATTGGCTAATGGAGGGATTAAATTGGCTAATTGGTGATTTATTGTGTGTGAGCCAATAGAAAGGTGACATGTGGCAAGGTTGTGGGAGTGTGTGAAGGGAGAAAAGTCAAATGAATATTTTAGTGTTTCTCTCTCCTCTCTTCCCTCTTTATACGCTGGACATGTATGGGAGGGGAAGGAATTGTCATCATTTTCCTCCTTCATCTCCTTCACTCACCTCTCTCCTTCTCTCTCTAAATTCCAGCACCATTGTTGCCAAGAAGGGAAGGAAGAAAAGCTTCAAAAAGGTAAGGAAAATGTCTCCAAATGCTCAAACTTCCTTCTCTAATATTGATCCTTGAATGAAGAGCTTCATTGTTATGGTTGTAATATGTTCATTGGTGTTAGTTTGTGACCTCAAGAGATTGTGAAAGTTAGAGAATTGAAAAGTCACTTTGAGAAAGTTAAAGAGGTAAGTGAAACCTATCTACCCATCTAAGTTTTGTGCCATTTGAGGTAGCTTTGAATTTCTGGGATTTATTGGCCATTTTTGAAAATGAGTATCATTGGTCATTTGGCATGTTAAAGGTATACAAATGGTATATTTGGAATGTGTATGGATAGATAGGATTGATTGGGAAAGAAATGAGTGAGATTGGAAAGTTTGGAAAGTTAGTGTTTAGTGTGTCCATGGACCAAAGCATGCTAATGTAGTGGAAATTAGGTTGTTTAAATGGTTTTATTGGATTCCTTGAGTGTTTTAGTGTAAGGAATAGGCTTGATTGTTGATTTTGGAGCCATTGGTCACTTTGGTATAAAATTGGAAATGCTGCCATTGAAAGTCTATTCTGGGCAGTCTGTTTGTATTGGCGTTTTGAATGAACAAATGATTTCCGAAAATTGTGAAACTTTCCAGTCTTAAAGCTCACATCCCAAGCTTCAAAATGGACATATATTTTGTGTCATTTAGTTTAGTAGTTTGTGAGTTATGGTTGTTCAAAGTTTGGGATTGAAACAGAACTCTGTTTTGGGGTAGTGATGCGTTTTTTGTAATTCTGGGATTTGTAGGGTGATTTCCAGTATTGGTCCATATTTTTCTTGTAAAGAGCACTTAAAATCTTTCAAAGGGCTTTGGGATCACCTCATTTAGATTTTTCTATAATTAGTTATGAATTTCCGAAGTTGCCTTGGCTGCAGCAGAAAAGTTTTGGTTGCAGAAAAGTTTTGGACTCGATTACAGTGAAATTGAAGGGGACGTGGTGAAAGCCTGGACTTGAATATAGATAAAGTGAAGGGGGCGTGGCGTAAGCCCGACCTCATATATAGTGAAGGGAACGTGGCGAAAGCCCGGTCTCAAATATTGATTGCTGCATTATGATATATGTGACTTGCTTTGTATATATGCATCATATAAATAAACTGTTGCTACTGGGATTATCTAGAATCTCATTCTTTCCAAATAACATTTTTAGACAGGGCAAGTGGATCGAAAAGAAAACAAGTGGATAAGGGCGATTAGGGCTGCCAGCGGTAGTCTTAGTTAGATATTTTGGTTGTATATCGAATTGGTTATCATTTTGGATCAATGTAAATATGTTGTATAGATCATAGTACTATAGTTTTATGTAATCCCCGGTATGGATACTGAGATGGGTGATGATGCCCTGAACAATATTTTGGATTAAATGTTATTATCCCGAGTGAACGTTGGGAATTGTGCTGATACTCTGATATTATATTTGTGACAAACCAAACAAGCCATTTATTTTAATGAATGAAATGAATAGAGATCCATTTGTACATGTTCTGCAAAAAAGTTTTGAATTGTTTTGGATTTCTCATTCGATTATTAAACGCCTTTAAACACTAATCCCGACCTGATTATTGAAGGGGGTTACAGTTAAGACATGAGTTCTTTTAGGTGCTAGCTTGAATGGTGGGTAACAAGAAGAAATAGGGTGGATATGTAAAAAAAATGAAAACTTTAGACCAAATGTTAAAAATATGTGGTTTAAAAAGTATACATTTTAAGACGTGATGTATAAAATATGAGTATAAAAATTACAACTTTTAAGACTGGTTTTGTAAAAGATGAGGTTGAAAAACAGTTTTAGACATGATGGCAAAATAAACAGTCTATAAAGTAACACATTTTAGACTTGATATAAGCTAAGTCAGGTCTAAAAAGTATGACTTTTTAGACCTGATATTTGATCAACCGATCTAAAAAGTGTTTTTTAAGATTTTTTAGACCCATTGTATCAAGATCTAATCCAGAACCAGTCTAAAAAGCAACTTTTACCAGGTCTAAAAAGCGATTTTTGCACTAGTGTGTTAATTTGATGATAATTGTGCTTGGGAGTGAGCATACGGATTAATTGTTAATTTGGCATATTTTATCACTTCTTTAAGTGTCTATTATGTTTATTACAATATATTACATTTTATTTGGGGTTTAAATTGCACAACAATAAGAAGGAAAGGGCACAAGTTTTGCAGAATTGGAGAAATAACAATTAGGGACCAGAAGACATTGTGGATGAGGGACCAATTTATGGAATAGCAATGATGAAGGACCAAGCGGGCAAATCGCACGTGTTAAAGCAGCAAACCCGAAGACCCAATCCATACACCATTTGGATCACCCAAATTCTCCATCTTTGAGATCGAATACTTCCTAAGGTTAAGGAGCAAATTTATCCAGAAGTTTTCGTTAAGGAGCAATGTTACCTTAGAATTTTTTTTGTTCAATATTACCCTGAAAGTGATAAAATGAAGTAATGTTCCCTTTACTATTAAAAATTTAAATTTAACGGACAATATCAAGTTTTTAATAACCAAATTTAGTTTTTTTAATGGTATTGCTATAGGGCAACAGTCCTATGTTTTGAAACTTCCGAAGTGATATTGAACTTGAAAAAACTTTGTGGGTAACATTGCTCCTCAATGAAAATTTATGGGCAAATTTACACATGAACCGTAGTTCATACTCAACTTCTTTAACATTACAAGCTCTCCATCTCCGTTCAACCAGATTTGTCCTTACCATCAGATCCTTTATGGCTTCCATTTCCTGATTTCATCCTTCGTTTCAAAGTTTGTTCCAAAGATGTGTAGCTAAATCGAGTGTGTTCACCTAGGGATGGACCGCACCTGAGTCTCTAAACTTCCTGAAGGGAGTTTCTACTTCTCTTCTTCTCGGGAATAGAATTATTCCCTTGATCATATGACTTGTATGGTTGAGTTTGTAATTTAAAAAGACTTGTAATGATTTCTGTTATCTAGAGATTTTGAGA
The DNA here is from genome assembly GCA_963855925.1 of Inga laurina. Taxonomy (NCBI): domain Eukaryota; kingdom Viridiplantae; phylum Streptophyta; class Magnoliopsida; order Fabales; family Fabaceae; genus Inga; species Inga laurina. The sequence continues at coordinate 36,194,915 of OY979711.1, forward strand.
TTGTTAGGCTGAATGATTGATGAACGATGTGTAAGCTTGAGTTGAGTTTATTTTGAAACTTTTTTGTGTTATAGATTTTGGATCGAGTTGGTTGTTATACATGATTGATTCGGTTGATTTGATAATAGACCCAGTTGGCTATTGGTAGAAGAATTAGCTTGTTGATTGTTCTTCCTGAGCCCAAATGATTCACATGTTAGTACTTCATGTTTTGGTTATTTAATAGCCAAAATGTCATTCCTAGTATTTCATTTCCTTATGCTAAGCCTTTGGAAATTTCATATTCATAAATTTGGAACCACAAAATGAAATATTTTCCCATTTACTAATTAAATAATATTAAGTTAGCTATTGCTGAGCATAGTTTACGTGGCCCAAATCTGTTTGGGATGCCCCTAAAACCATTTTGGGATGCTTAAACTAAGCTTCCCCACTTTCAATTTTGGCGCCAATAGTAATCTTTAGGCGTCCCAATTCAAATTTTGGACGTCTAAACTATACTTTAGGCTTCCCAATTCAAATTTGGGACGCCTAAAGTTTCTACCTTGTTTCATTATTTACAAAAATGCCACCGCCTCTTTGTTTTTACTTCCCTTTTTTAAAAAGGGACATCCTTTAGGGTAGTAAAATCTTTATTTTGTAGTAGTGACACTTGCTGTTGATTTCTACAGTTTAGGAATTAGTAGTAAATGAACTGCCAAGTTGGTAGTTAGTTTCTTCTCTATTTCATCTGCTTACTCCTAAATATTTAAAGGACTAGGATAGTGGAAGCTATCTCTAAAGGAGCAATATTAACTCTATTATCACTCTTCACTCTTCTTCACTCTCGTCATTCTGCACTTTAAAAAAATAAAATTCTAAACAGTGGCTTATGACTTTAAGACAGAAAATAACCCAAATAACTCTTCACTGTTATGATGTGATTAATATGTTAAGTTGTTGCTCAAATGATTTGTTAGGAAACTCAGTATCCATTTAAGTTCATTAAAGACTCGACCTAGGTTGGATTTTACTTTTATTGCTATATTCTAGCTTAGTTAATTTTTGGAAGACCAATGACATGTTTATCAAAGTGGTGTTAATGGGGAAATGGGGTAAAAGAGTTTTTAGAATTTGCTTAAAAAATGATCTTAAGAGTAGTGAACATTGTTGTCCTTTGTATAAATTGTTGTAAAATATGAATATTTTAGTGGGTGTGTCAAATAAACAAGTCCCACATTGCTTGGGAGTAAGAGAACATTAGCCTATATATATCACTACACTATCTTGGGCTTTTAAAGAGGCCTAGAAGAGCGGTGGGCTTGCACGCACAACAATGGGCCACTGAAAGGAAAACATAGCTGAAATCCGACAATTCCCCTCCCCATGCAAGTTAAATGTAGTAGTGGCACTTTTTATGAAAATATTTTTGGACATCTAAAAATATTTTTATTTATTTTCAGACTTACCGGTAAACCCTTGTTTTGGATACCTAAAAAATTGTTTCCCTTCAAGACCGAAAAATTTCCAACGGTCAAACACTTGGCCAAGAGACTCATTGTGTTCGATATATCTCTAAGGGATAGACTTGTTCTAGTTGATGTGTCTCCTCGGTCTTTAAGGGATGTGTTTTTCGAAGTGTGTGTGCCTCTAAGCTCTTTGATTCTCGACTATAAATAGGCTAGGGATGGAGCAATCGGAACGTACGAAAATACCTTCCTTCTACTCCATCTTTCTTTTTTGTGATATTATTACCAATACCTTTCGCTAGTTCAGTTGCCTTGATACAAATCAAAAGGGGTCTGTTTAGTCCTATGGAGTGCAGCTTCCTCTCTGCAAGTGGTCACGAAATAACTCTATAAGATAGTGTCCTCGGACAAAACTCAGATCATCCATTTCAGTTCTTACAGATTACTCGTGGTTTTGCCTTTCGTCTAGTAGCTCATGAGAGTCTACAATCTATCGAGTTAAAAGATCGGTATGGAGAACGATGCTGATAACAACATTCCTCAGACTCATCCCAATGCCAATACTGGTGCCTTTTGCCATGCCACTCCCGAGGCCTATTTCAGACACCTCCAAGATTGACGTTTTCAATGGGAAACATTTCAAGCGTTGGAAAGAACATGTTTATTGTATTCTCGATATGCATGGGGTAGCTACTCTCTCGATCAACCAGAACCTTCGTCAGATTCTGACCAGGCTATGAAGGATTCTTGGACATACACAAATAAGGTTTGCAGGCACACCTTTATAAGTACTCTATCTAATGATCTATTTGATGTTTACTGTGTCTACAAGGAGACACAAAAGATTTGGGAGTCTCTTATCTTGAATAACACTGCTGAGGATGCCGAGAAACAAAACTTCATTGTGGGGAATTTCTACAGATAGGAAATGGTCGAGGATAGAAACATCAAACTACAAATCAATGAGTATCATAAATTGCTTGAAGAATTCCGAGCTAAAAAGATCAATCTCCCAGATGAGTTTGTAGTGGGAGTCTTAATTGAAAAGTTGACAGAAATGTGGAATGATTACAAGCAACAATTAAAGCATAAGCAGAAGCAGTTGTCATTGTCGGATCTAATTACTCATATTATTAGTGAAGATACCAATAGAAAAGTGATCAAATTAGCAAAGGGGAGGCAAATGACTACAAAAGCCAACTTAGTGAAAGCAAAGCCGCACAACAAGAGGTATGACTCTAAACATTAGCACAAAAAGAAGTCTAATTACAAGCCCAATGATTCTAACCCAAATTTCAAGAAGAAAGGAAATTGTTATTTCTGTGGAAAGCCAGGTCATTTTGCTGCTCTGTGTAGAAAAAAGGCAAAAAATGAAAAACTTAAAAGAGACAAAAATCCTCCAAAGCCAAAAGTAAATTTGGTTGAAAGAGATTAAATGATGATGAAGTTATTACTGCAGTAGTCTCTCAAGCCTTGTTAGTCTCTGATGTGAAGAATTAGGTGGCAGACTCTGGTTCTACCAAGTACATATGTGCAAATAAGGAGATGTTTGCCTTTTTCCAAGAAGGAGAAGACCACATTTATTTGGCTGATTCACAAACTACAAAAGTTCAAATAAAAGGAAAAGTGGTGCAGAAACTCACATCAAGGAAGACATTAGCACTGAATGATGTTTTGTATGTGCCTGAAACTCACAAATTTGATATATGTGGCTCTATTAGGAAAATTTGGGGTTAAGGTGTCATTTGAATCTGATAAGAGCATTATGACAAAGAAAAATGTTCTGATTGGAAAGGGTTATTATAATCAGGGTCTTTTTGTACTAAGTGTTGCTGAAAATAATGAAAGTGCATCTTCTTCTACTTACTTGATTGATTCCTTTGATGTATGACATTCTAGATTAGGATATGTTAATAAGTCATACTTGAAAATACTACAAAATCTAAATCTAATTTCCAGAATTAAGGATGCTATGATAGATAAATGTGAAATTTGCATAGGAACTAAATTGTCTAAAATAACTCATTTCCCCGTACAAAGAGATAGTGAGTTATTACTGAGACTAGAGGTGGAAAAAGATATATATAACTTTTATTGATGAATTTTCTTGATATACTAAAGTATACCTATTAAGGAACAAAGATGAAGCTTTTAGAAAATTTATTTTGTACAAGGCAGAGGTAGAAAATCAGTTAGATAGAAAAATCAAAAGAATTAGGTCTGATAGAGGAGGAGAATATTTACCATTAAAAGACTTTTGTGAGAAGAAGGCATAATTCATGAAATAGCTCCTCCATATTCACTTGAGTCTAATGGGATAGCAGAAAGGAAAAAAAGAACTTTGAAAGAAATGATGAATGTCTTACTTGTAAGTTCTTGTGCATCTAATAATTTATGGGGTGAAGCCTTATTAACTGCCTATTTTCTACAAAACAGAATACCTCATAAGAAAACCAAGAAAACACCTTATGAGTTATGGAAAGGATATACACCTAACTTGAAATAATTAAAAGTATAGGAGTGTCTTGCAAAAGTTCTATTACCTGATCCTAAACAAAAAAAGATTGGTTTAAAAACTACTAATTGCATATTTATTGGTTATGCTTTACAAAGTACTGCTTATCATTTTCTAGTTTTAAAAAGCGATATTTTAGAACGTAATACAATTATTGAGACAAAAGATGCAGAATTCTTCAAGAATATTTTTCCTTTAAAAATTGAGCAAATTCCAAGAAGGGATGAAAATTTATCAGAACAAAATTCAAATAATGATTTAGTTGAAAATTTATGGAAAAGCAAAAGACAAAGAAAAGAAACATATTTTGGATATGATTTTTACACTTATCTAGTAGAAAATGAACCTAGGAATTTTTATGAAGTTGTTTCCTCTTTGGATGCAAATTCTTGGAAGGAAGCTATAAAAGTTGAGATAGATTCTTTGAATCAAAACAAAACTTGGGTTTTAATATATTTGCCTATAAGAGCAAAACCTATTGGTTGTAAGTGGGTGTTTAGGAAAAAATACTTTCCTGATGGGTCTATAGACAAATATAGAGCTAGGTTAGTTGCCAAAGGCTTTACCCAGAAAGAAAATATTGATTATCTGGATACCTTCTCGTCTGTAATCAGGATTTCCTCTATTAGAGTCCTGATTGCCTTAGCATCAATTCATAAGCTTGTTATTCATCAAATGGATGTCAAAATAACATTCCTAAATTGTGATTTAGAAGAGGAAATTTATATGGTTCAACGTGAAGGATGTATTGTTCCTGGGCAATAAAACAAAGTTTGCAAATTAAATAAGTCATTGTATGGTTTAAAACAAGCACCCAAACAGTGGCATGAGAAATTAGATCAAGTGTTAATAAGTGGTGGTTTCTCTACTATTGAAGTAGAAAGATGTGTTTATATAAAAGCTGTGAATAATGATTGTGTGATTATTTACTTATATGTGGATGATATGATTATCCTTGGTACTATTTTAAAGGTTGTGCTTGAAACAAAAAGTATCCTTGCTTCATTTGATATGAAAGATCTTGGAAAAGCAAAGGTAATCTTGGGTGTAAAAATCATAAAGAATGAACATGATATTCAACTTTCTCAAGAACATTATGTTGAGAAGATTATGAGAAGGTTTGAACAATTTGATGAAGATCCTTTGAGTACTCCTTATGATAGTAGTATACATTTGAAAAAACATGAAGGAAATCCAATAGCTCAATCTAAATATGCACAAATCATTTAGAGTTTGCTGTATTTAATGAATTATACTAGGCCAAACATAGCATATGATGTGTGTAGATTGAGCAGGTATACTTACTGCCCAGGCAGTAAACATTGGGAAGCTCTCTCAAGCTTATTATGATACTTGAAAGGTACCATGAATTATGGTATACAATATAGTGGATTTCCCACTATATTAGAAGGGTATAGTGATGCTAATTGGATCTCAGATTCAGATGAAACAAAATCCACTAATGGCTATGTCTTTATTCTTGATGGTGGTGTAGTCACATGGAAGTCAACCAAGCAAAACATTATAATGATTGAGCAATTTGAATAAGCTAGACTACATTATTATAGATTGAGCAAAGCTCTTAATGATTTCATAGTCCAACGAGATAGTGTGCATAGTACATGTACACTTATATGAAACCACCTCTGTGAATGTGGAGTATGACCACTCCTATGAGATCATGACAAAATCTCTAGAGCTTTCATTACACATCAGGCAAGCACATGATCAACATAACATGCAAAACCGTTGTAAACAGAAAAAATGAGAGGATATAGTCTGACCTTTAATGCCTCTGATATGCACCAAAGAGATGTGAGTTCATAGTCTATAGGACCACTAACATCTTTGTGTATCATGTGTTATCGGTCTAGGTCTAGTTCATAGTCTAAAGGACCACTAGATACAATGGTTATATTCGTGCGGGTAACACAGTAGGTTTCTTTGACATATATGGGGGATCGTTGTAAAATATGAATATTTTAGTGGGTGTGTCAAATAAACAAGTCCCACATTGCTTAGGAGTAAGAGAACACAAGCCTATATATATCACTGCACTATCTTGGGCTTGTAAAGAAGCTTAGAAGAGTGGTGGGCTCACACAAACAACAACGGGCCACCGAAAGGCAAATATAGTTGAAATCCGGCGAATCCCCCCTGTGCGCGAGTTAAACGTGGTAGTAGCACTTTTTGTGAAAATATTTTTGGACTCTAAAAATATTTTTATTTATTTGAGACTTATCGGTAAACCCCTGTTTTGGATGCCTCAAAAGTCATTTCCCTTCAGGATCGTAAAATTGCCAATGGTCAAACGCTTGGCCACGAGACTCATTCTGTTCGAAATATCTCAAAAGGATAGACTCGTTTTGGTCGGTGTGTCTCCTCGGTCTCCAAGGGATGAGTTTTCCGAAGTGTTTGTACCTCTACGCTCTTTGATTCTCGACTATAAATAGGCTAGGGATGGAGCAATCAGAACGTATGAAACCTTCCTTCTGCTTCGTCTTTCTTTTATGTGCTATTATTACCAATACCTTTTTCCAGTTTTGTTGCCTTGATATAAATCAAGAGGGGTCTGTTTAATCCTGGGGAGTGTCGCTTTCTCTCTCCAGGTGGTCGTGGAATAACTCTATAGGACAGTGTCATTGGACGCGACTTAGATCATCCATTTCAGTTCTTACAAATTGTTCGTGGTTTCGCTGTTCGTCTAGTTGCTCGTGATTGTCTACATAAATGTTTGAATGAAAGGCGGCAAAGTATTGTGAAAATTAGAAAGCGTCTAATTCGTGATAGGATTAGCAATAGTTACACACGAAGGATATGACATGATGAATTATAATTAATTAGAAAGTCAAGTGCACCCAGCAAGGGAAAGTTGATCAAATATATGATGAGGATATGTATGACCGGTTAAAAAGTGATAAACTTCATCAACATCAAGAAGTGTGGTTATACTCTGATGCTAGAAGAATTTTGAATTCTCTCTTGGTATTTGATAATTTAACTAGGCAAGATTAAAATATTTGAATATAGGAATAATCTTCTTTATATTCTCTTCTGAATGAAGAAATTGTTGAGATCATTGGGCCTAAAAAATGAGGCCACGGCTTTAATTAATTGCTTAGGGTGTTTAATATTCATTTTTTTTATATTACCATTCAGTATCCGGTTCAGAATTCGTGACTTTAATATTTATTTATACAAACTAAAAATTCTGTGAAGTACACAAAATGTGAGCTTGGAGTAAGTTGTGAGTAGTTAAAAATGTGAAGAAATGGACCTACACTAAAATGGAAAACATTAATGTCTAAATGAAATAATGATCTATGTTGGCAAAAAAAATTAAAATTATTTTAATTGTTCTACCAAATGATAAACTAAGTGAATTGCAATATAATAAATGCAATTCTAAGATCATAACAAATCAGTGAATTTTGTTGCAAGAAAATTAAATTGGAAATTAAATAAATTAAACTAATTAAAAATAAAGTTAACTATTAATTTTGAAATTAAAAATGGCTTATCAATTCAATTTTGTTAGCGAGCAGGTAAATAAGGTTTGGCTTTCCGATCCTATCAATTCAATTATTTAAGGCTAGGGAAAGTAAATTATATATTAGAGTAAAAGATTTGATTGAAGAAAGAAAAATGAAAATTTAGCTAACCCAATGTACAAGGAAGTGTAATTCTAATCCAGCTAATAAAAGAACTCTACCAAATATATTGATTGACAAATACACTTGTTAATGTCAGTTCCATTGATCTAAACATAAAAGCCCAAATATGCAATAAAGTCCTCAAACTTGAATCAATTATGAAAACAAAGGTGTTAATCACCCCAGGTCAGAGATCAAAAAATGTATAGATCTAATCTATTCGGACAGGGATATTGAAATTTCGGTATGCTCCATTCTCCATTTTTGATATATTTGAAATATAATTTTGGTATGTTTGGACTGTTATCAATATAATTTTGAGGGATTTCGGAGTTTAAAAGAAAAAAATCAATTTGATACATTATGTAGGAGATTTCATTATTTCCTTTTTTTCAGAGCTAAGAGATGACGCCGTTTGCAGCTGGAGAAGTTGAGTTTCAGACCTAAGCCACAAGTTCGAAGATCAGAGAGAGGAGGTCGCACTGTTCATTTATCGTCTTCATTAAGTGAGGCACGTCGTTTTGTCGGGTGCCAAGCCATCATCTTCTTCGGACTGGGAGACACGAGCTGTAGAGGAGAGAATTGTTCTAATTCCTCTTCGTGACTGAATGAAGAGCTTGAGGAGGCTGGACGACATCATCTACATCTGCTTTACCTTATGCTCGGGTAGAGAGAAAATTAGAGGGACAAGAAAATTAAAGAAGAAAACTCTTAAAATAATAAATTTATTTATTATATATATAGAAATTTTTAAATTAATATTTTTTTAAAAAAATAATATTTACATATTTTAAAAGTATCAATTCATATATGATCTACCTAATCAAAATCCTTCACCTCAACAAATTTTAATTAACATGTAATCCTATTCATATTCATTAACTTATTGTTTTTTTAAAAATAAAAAAGATCTTTTCCTTTATTACCCTCTTCCCTCTTTCTCACACTTCCCCTTTCTCCACCGTCAGACTCTCCTCTGTTTTTGCCACCAACCCTCACTGATCTCCGGCAGGCATATCTCGGTAGCCGGTGAGTGTGCTTTCAGTCAGCCAAGCAAGATCAGGTTGTGCCCTTTAGTGAATCTAGTTTGAAGGTTGTCTTCATAGTCAAGATCTGATCCTCTCGTATATTGGTTACTTTCATATCATCGAATCATATTTAAAGTTTTATGAGGAGTGTTGATTGCTGCAATTTATTAGCTGCTGTCATTTGGATGTTTGTCTTTGCATTTTTCAATGATTGTTGCTGTCAAAATAATCTCCTTTGTCTCCATCCTCAAAATCCTCGAGTCCTTGTTCATCCACTTCATAGTCCGCACTGCACTACCTGAGAACTCATGGACACAACACGGAGGCATGGAGGGGGTAAAATTCCAGTTAGCACTTGATCTCCGTTCTGGTAGAGCCTCGCCGTCGTCAAGATGCACCTGTTGCAGATCCGATGTCAGTGGCCAAAAAAAGAGAAGACAGTCTAAGGAGAGAAGGAAGAAGGTGTGAGAAACAGGGGAGAGGGGCAATAAATGAAAAGACTATTTTTATTTTCTAAAAAACAACAAATTAATGGATATGAGTAGGATGACATATAAATTAAAATTAGTTGAGGTGGAGAATTTTTATTAGGTATAGTACATGAGTTGGCATTCCTAAAAAATGCAAGGGCCCGTTTGGTACAACGGAATTGGTTTGAATGGATATGGATATGCATATGAAAATGGAAATAGATATGGATATAGGATTTAAAAGTATGTTTAGTATGTTTTAAAAATAAAACCTAATTTTTATATAAAAAGACGAAAATACCCTTATAATTAACAAATAAAAAAAATACAGGTGCACAAATCTTAAACGAAAAATGGACGTGCAAGGGATTTGGTAAATTCCGTCAACACTCACTTTTTACAAAAAAATATTTGAAACATAAAAAACCATCTCTTTCATGGAAGCTGCTAGTTTTGCAATGAAGAACTGCCGAAGGACGAGAAGCTTTAGAGGCTTTAATACTCTATTCAAAACCACAACTAGGGTCGATTGGGTGAAGAATCTCAAGTTGCTAAACTTTTCGCAAATCCAGGTCCTCAAATCTGAAACAAAATCCAAGTTCACAAATCTGAAAAAAAAAAAAAATCTCCTCCTCTCCTTCCTCTCCGATCTGACAATGGATGGTTCTCAGATTTGAAAATTGCAGGGGGGATCGCCTTATGGGTGGTGCGAGCGGGCAGTGGTTTGGACTTATGGTGGTGGCATGGAAGGGAGTCGGAAGATGAGAGTCCACGGTGGTTGAGGAGGGTTGGGCATCCTGGTGGCTGAGGTAGAGAGGGCAAGGTGGGAAATGAGGGCATGGAATTACAAATCTTGACTTTTTAGATGGAATTAACCTTGATGGAATTGATCCCATTTAGTTTCCACATGGAATTAAATTCTATGACCATTTCTTTGTACCAAACATGCATAGCTTAGAGTTAGTAAACACTTACTAGATTCATAAACTTTGTCTTTACTTAATTAATTAGTTTCAATGTCAATTTTATTAATTGAGAGCATTAATAGTATAAGTATCTCCTTATCACTTATACTCTCTCTCTCAAGTTAAAATTGTTATTCTAAAGAAAAATACCCAAGAGGCAATAAATATCCAATTCCACTCTCTAATATGATTATATGTGTCCAATAGGTATATTCCTATCCTATTGGTAAATTAGAATAAATTATAATCCTATATTACTCAATCTCATGGTTCAATTAAGATTCATTAATTTCCCAAGTTTAATCTAAATTCCCCAAAATCATACTTAATGGTAATCAAGCACTAAGCAGATAATAAATAAACAAATCAAGTAACCAAAATTAACATTAAACTATAACTAATAAGTTAAAATAAAGTTTAATATACTAATAAGTTCATAGCTCCTCTAGATTGCAAAGAAAATCTAATCACACATGGCTTTAACCAAGTTCATTCCAACAAAGAAACATTCAGAGTTCAAATTCATATTGAAAGAAGAGAAAACTAGAACCAAGAATAGAAAAATTACATTACCTCCTCTGGTCCAACCGGCTACTCTGATCTCTTCTCTTCTCCACAGCCCTCTCTTCCTCCTATGAGAAGAAGAAGAATGGAACCTGAATGCTTTCCTCTCTTCTCAAGTTACCTCCCTTTCTGGTTCTCTCCAAAATGAAGAAGATGGTTATGATAGTCAATGAATGTCGCCACCTCCTTTTCTTTATATGCCAAATCGTGCTTGTGGGCTTGTGGCTTCTTAGGTCTCCAATTGATTCACAAAAACGTTGCCTTATTGTCCTAGTAGGAAAAGGAAATATAATAATAATAATATACTTGAATCTGTCTTCTTTTTATTGTTTGAGAAAAGTTCCTATTATTATTTTTCATTCATAAACATAAAAACTTCTATTTTAATTTGAAATTCCACAAATGATGCATCTAATTTTTTTTTTTATCAAACGATGATGCATCTAATTGATATCTCATAAAATCTTTAAAAAAAAATTCTTTAATTTAGCATTAATGACTTCTCAAATATATATCAAATCTATTAAAAATGGGAAGTTATCAACAAATTTTTTTTAAATAAAAACAACTTATAGAAAGCAGTTTTCTAAACAAGTTTTTTTTTTTTTAAAAAAAAACAAAATCAAACAAACCCATGATTTTTTTTTCTAAATATATTCTCATTTATGAAGATTATGTGTATGAGAGATAATGAGTGGAGAAAAAAAGATGAGAGCGATGGTGTGAAGTGAACGATGGATAGAAAAGTTCGTAATGCGGTCAAAATTATATATGCATGAGAAGGTGGCGTGAATTGGACGACGGAAAAGTGACAATTCCATGAATTAAAAATCTTCCTCCAAGCTTCATGTGTACCCCGTCCATGTGGAATATGTGTAGTGGAACAGTCAAGAGATTATGAGGGTGTGGCGTGAAGTGAACGATGGTGGAAGGGGCGTGTGTGGGGGGAGGAATAAAAAGAAAGGGTGGAGAATAATTAGGGATTTTAATCCAATGATCAAAAGAGTGGGTATGAAAATTTAGAGAAAATTTAGGATATTATAATTTATTTGGACTCATGGAAATAAAGTAAAATAATAAGGAAAAAAAATATTTCTTGGTTTTTTCATGAGGTGGCTTACCACATTGTACCCTCGACAATTTTCAAAAATGTCTAACCTTAAATATTATATCACCCTTTGATCCCAAGAATTGATCTCCACCATATGATTTTTAACTGTACTTCCGTAGTCTAAAAACAAATCAAAGTGCACCTGTTAGTGTAGCGTACGTAGGTTAGTGCAAGATATATTCATGTGACATGTGACATGGGACATGTGGAATAGCGTGACATAGCAAAATATAAATGAAAGGCAACGAAAAATCGGACTACACTTTGTCACTGAGTGACTTGAGGTCTCCGCTTTTTTTCCAGAGTCTTGATCTTCTTAAATTCACCGGGAAATTATGCACCGCTAGGGATACCTCTCTATCTAACTACCATGGTGCTACGGGTCAGTTCTTCCATGTTGATAGTCATCTTCCTCTCGGCTTGGCTTTTCCAGTGTTCATCGTCTTCCTCGGATAAGTTGTTTTCTCTGTCAGTGGAGAATCCAGGGCATGTAATCAGATCAGCAAACGGCAATTTCACTGCTGGGTTCTATGGCACCGGTGAGAATGCCTATGCATTCGCTATTTGGTTCACTGAACCTAAAGGCCAAAACTTGACTGTCATCTGGATGGCAAATCGTGACGTATTGGTGAATGGAAAAGGCTCAACGCTTACCCTTCACAGAAATGGTAATTTGGTGTTGAACGATGCAGGTCAGGTCGATGTTTGGGCCACCAACACAACGTGGTTGAAATCTCCAAAATTGACTCTGAAAGATGATGGGAATCTCATTCTTCTTGAACACTCCAATAATACTGTGTGGGAAAAGTTTTGGTTTTCCGACAAACATACTTGTCCCAGGACAAAGGCTTACCAGAAACACTAGCCTTGTCTCCTCTAAAAGTCAAACTAACCCCTCTTCTGGTTTTCATAAATTATTTTTTGACAATGATAATGTTCTTCGTCTTCTCTGCAATGGCCCTGATGTCTCAAGTATTTACTGGCCACATCCATGGAATCTGCCACAGCAAAATGGTAGGTCCACCTTCAACGCAAGTCGCTTTGTATTTCTTGATTCATATGGTGATATCATTTCAACCGATAATTTTACTGAAAAGACATCAGACTATGGCCTTGTGCTTCAGAGAAGGTTATCCATTGATAGTGACAGTAATGTCAGAGTCTATAGTCGAAGAAGCAGGGAAGAGAAATGGTATGTTTCATGGCAAGTTATTTCTGCAGGTTGCAACATTCATGGCGTTTGTGGAGAAAATAGTTTCTGCAAATATGAACCTTATATTGGTCGAAAATGCTTATGTCTGCCAGGTTACAGGTTCAAGGATGAAAGTGATTGGTCACTTGGGTGTGAACCAGAGTTCAATTTGTCTTGCAACCCACAAGACTCTCGCTTTCTAGCTATACCTAATCGTTATTTCTACGGGTACGACCAAGGTACATACCTTAACATTACATTTGACAAATGTAAGAAGGAATGTTTGAAGTTTTGTAACTGCAACGGTTTTCAATATACACATGACGGTACCCAGTTTATATGTTACCCAAAGACCCTCTTGGCAAATGCCAAACTTTCCCCTGCGTTCAAGGGAGGTTTTCACTAGAGACTCCCTAATTCCAGCTCATTCTCTCTTCAAAAACCAAATACCCAGTGTGAGCTTGTTAAGTATGTAAAGCTTGAGAGAGTCTATGTCTCAAAACAAGATAGTGTCTTGGTGAAGGTGTTACTGTGGTTAGTGATAGCAATTGGAGTCTTTGAACTTGCATGCATCTTTCTCTTTTGGTGTCTGACATGGAAAAAGTCAAGTAAGCAGCAGAATTATGATCATCTTACTGGAACTGGGTTTAGAAAATATAGATACTCAGAGCTGAAAGAAGCAACAAGAGGTTTCAGTGAAGAGATTGGAAGGGGTGCTGGTGGGATCGTATACAAGGGTGTGCTAAAAGATGGGCGAGTTGCTGCAATCAAGAGACTCAACGAAGCAACCCAAAATGAAAGTGAGTTTCTTGCAGAAGTCAACTTAATAGGAAGGCTTAACCACATGAACTTGATTGACATTTGGGGGTATTGTGCAGAAGGAAAGTATAGAATGTTGGTAAATGAATACATGGAAAAAGGTTCTTCAGCAGGAAACCTCGAATCCAACAAGTCACTTGATTGGAAAAAGAGATATGAAATCTGTTGGACTTTGGGTCCAAGTCCGCCTTTAATGGGCCGGACTATTTGATTAGGATATAAGTAGCCTAATCAAATAAGAATAAAATCAACATTAATTGCAGATTGGGGAATAATTCAGCAATAATTATGGATTTGTTAAATGAGGAACAAATCACAACAATTAACGAATTAATTGAGAATCAATTAATTGCTGTCTTAGAGGGCAAGAAGGAGTGCACATGTTTCCTAATTAGTGGCCTCTATAAACCACTATAAATAGGGTGTGCCTCCTCAATTATAATTCACCCCGCCATTGAGTTTTATGGCAATTCTCTTCTCTCCTACCATCTTACTGGTTCTGGTGATCTGCTGTGCAAATCACAATTAGGCTCTAGTAGTCTAATAATTGTGTGGGCACAAGTATGGAGTATTGGAGTTTCGACCCGGATCCGAACATGGATTCACCCTGGTACGCCAAATCTCCTTTTTAGTTATATTTTTCTTACATTGGCATCAAAGCCATTTGATCCTTGAGCCTGTGATTATTCTATATGAATAAACTATATGATATAATTTATTTTATATCTCCATCATATTCCGCTATGCTACTATAAATATATATGAGTATATAAATTTATATTGATTCATCGCATATTTAATTCTCCTCTGTGGTTCATATGAATGAAGCATGATCACTGTCTCTTAGCATGAACATATATGTTGTTAATTCATGCCGCAAGAATGCGTTTTTTTTTTCTTTTTTGTGTATCGATTCTTCTGCCTCTGCCTCTATATGAATATAAACTGTGTTATTGAACGATATATGCGTGTCTGTGTGTGCATCGGATTCTTCCTTCCAGATTTGATATTCGACCATGAAGCTCAATATGCACACATATAAAATACTAGGTTCCTGCTTGTTTCCTCCTCCAATTATTATATATGTATCTACACGCATATATATATAACTCAGACACGATTTCCTTCGTCTGTTCATCACTTCTTTGATTTCTTAAAGTTGAGTTTTTGAAACCTATGTGGATTCAAAAACGAAAAGCCTGAACTCCTCAATGGTTAGAACAGCCTTTGAAACCCAGAGGACACACATCCACATCGGAATACATAGTGCCGTCAATGTCGAGAAAAAATTGGGTGTTTGAAACTAAGTGTTTTTTCCCCAAATGAAGACATGGATGTGTAGATCTCGAAGAAACGATTCCAACGATGCTTAGAACGCGTCAAACGGAGTTTGGATGAGGGAGAAACAAAGGAAAGAAGTTCGCGGGTCGTTAGTCACCGTTGCAACTTAACTTGTGATTTGATCAATGAAACAGAGCTTTTAAGATCAAATAAATGCCATGGATTTGTAGTTCATTGAACTACGATTCCAACGACACCAAGAACGCGAAAAACGAAGCTAAAACGAGGGAGATATGGTCTCCCGAAGTTGGTGGGTCGTGATGACCCACCGGAGCTCCAATCAGGTCGGGCTGACTCGGCTGGAGGTTGAAGATGATGATGTGGCAGTCAACGCCACATCATCGGTCAACCAATGGCACGTGGAGCCAATGACAGGTTGCCACGTCAGCATAGGTCAACGAAGGCCACGTCATCAGTTGACTAGACACGTTGACCAAGGCATGTTAGCACCACGTCATCGACACATCAGCAGTGACATGTCAAGCTTGGCCAGTCAGCGTTGACTGGTAAATGGTCAACGTTAACCGGTCAAAGGTCAATGGTCAGCACTGACAAAAAAAAGAATAACAATTAAAAAAAATGACAGTGGCGCGTGGGACCCACTAGGACCTCCATTTGACACGTGGCAAGCACCGTCGGAGAGAGGACGACGCGTGGAGTCTTGGGAGCCGGCGCGTGTTGCCGGCGGGCGGCCCAAGGCGGCGCGTGTACGTCATACGTCACCGCCGAGAGTGGCCAACGCTGGAATTTTCCAATTTTTCAGGATTTTTTGATCCAGAGACCTTCTAGGGGCGTGTAACGGCGCATGGGACTTTCGATTGAGACCCGATTGGTTCCTAAAAATCCCTAAATTCGAGAGCTTCAATTTGATATATAATTTGCTTATATTTGAAGCATGTTTGGATCTATTTTGAGTTAAAAAGGTGCTTGTATGCACCTAGAGATTCCCAAAAATATTGAAATTGAGTCTTTGTGGATTCTACTATTTTTGGAATAGGTTGACTTACTTATTAAGAGTATTTCAGCTACAACATAAGGTTAATACTGCAAAATTCTTTAAAAGTAAGGGATTATTCAAATGAGTTTTTGAATATAAAATCCTATCAAACCTTGACTCAAACTCTTAGAGATAAAAACCTGAAAAATTGCAGCAACTTAAAATTATTCAATAATTATTGAATAATAATAAGTCTTCCCATGCTTCTAACCACATTGATCCACTTGGATTGAAGCAATGACTTCTAAAAGTCAATCATTTATCACAAATGTTGTGACAAAGGATAAGACAGATAGAGATGTTAGAATCTTCTCATCAAGTAGGAGGTATGCTGTAATTATATCCAAGTAAGTGGATATAAACATGGAAAAGAGGAGCTGGACATTGTAGCTAGACGCTACATGAGTTAATATGGTCAGAATGGCCTATCAAAAGGAGAACCTAGTTAAGAGACAACAATATGAGGCTTAAGCTTTTGAATGTTCTTGTTTTTTCATTGAATTTATAATTAAATTCTTTGTTTTTTTGGAATTGAATTAAGTATGTTCTCTTCCTGTTTCCTTGAACATTCATGCTAGTTAGATGATATTGTGTTATTATCTTGTTAATATAACTGCTCTTTGATTGAGTGGGAGTTTCTGGAATGTGTCTAGAAATCCAAAAGGGGAATGTGTTCAATAAAGATTTTGGTTAAAAGGGAGATGAGCTAACTAGTATGATTGGGATGGGAGTCAACATAGTTGTCTCTTGAACATGAAACTAGTGAACTTATTATCTAATTATCCTTTGTTTTATTTGAACAAATAAGATTTGTATACCATAATCGTCTGAGTGACTAATTATAACCAAGTCTATTTGACTGATCTTATAAAGACAAGCTTAATAGAGATATCTGTGGAGCTAAAAACTCTCAAATTTCTTTTATTCAAGAAGAATGAGATGTCAGGGACATCCTACAAACTAATCTTCAGCATTTAAAGGTTGAAGCAACTGAAGGATATAAAAGGCTTATGCTATCAAGTATAGAAAGAACAATATTGCTTAAACTTATATTGGTATGAGCAATGTAACCTTATCCAAGCCGTGTGGATAGTGTTAGAAGATAGTGAAATAGGTGATCTTCTTCCATAAAGTTAAAATTAAGTTAAGTTTTAACATAGTGTACTAAGTCCTAACATGTTGTTTAGGCAACACTTGAGGCAGATGTCAAACTAAAAAGTTGAGACAAACTAAATACCAAGTTCTTTCTAACAAACAAATAGTGTATGTTGTGATAAGACATCTCCTAGTGAGTGGGAGGAAGCCATGTCTCCTAGTGAGTGGGAGTGAGCCACGTCTTACAGTGAGTGGGCGTATACGAAAGTAAAGATTGCCTCTGATATGCATATTGTAACCTTCAGCAATGTGATTCGCCACATTGAACTTGAGTGTGAAAGACTGAAGGATTCAAAATCCATCAGTCAGATGAACTTAACTAAAGAGTGGGAGGATTCATCCTCCATACCTAAGGGCAAGAAACCTATGAGGTAAACTTGATCTAGAAGAGGTCAATGGTTTCTGCAAAGATAAAATGCTACATTAATAAACCTTTAAGGGTTGTAAAAGTAGCAATCCACATGATTTGTGGATGTTTCACAGAAGCATATGGCTTCATGTCAAATGCAAAGCAATAAAGAGATAGAATCAAGGGATTTGAACTTGCACGATAACTCTGCATAGATAAACCACCCTAATTCACTCCATGCAATTGTAATTGACAAAATCACATCGTTGCTATCTCTTTAGTTAAGGATCGATGGGACTATGATTCCCAAATCCTTCGTTGGATTTTGATGTTTCTTTTTAGGGATAAAATATTCAATTTCTTGCCATATGTACACCTTGATCAAAGGGAATGATCAAACTAGCAAAAGAGTATTTGCTAAACAACGTGTGCTAAAGGGTTAATACCCTTATGAATAAATTGAAAACTTATTCTACCTGCAAGAAAGACAAAGAAACATTTTTTGAGAAAATACACTCAATTGGCAAAATATGACGTTAGTGAACCAATGAACTTGAGGGCAAGACACAAAGCTTGGTGTTTCGTTAACGTTGTGGACGTTTACTCAAAATACAATAATGTTTACTTGATTTTTGGCAAGTGTGAAGCTGTTAGATAATGGTTGAACTAGTCAGGAATCAGTAAACTGAAAGAATAAGACCTTTCGAACTAACAAGGGTTTAGGACACCCATGTGATTAGTTCAAATAGTTTTGTGTACAAGAAAGGCATTGTTAGGCAACTATCAATACCTAGAACCCTTTAACATAATAGAGTTGTTGAAATGGAGAGATAAACCTCTCCTTGATTTAGTTGTGAACATAATGGCATCAATAAGGCTATCAGCCTTATGTAGACTTGCAGCTATTATATTCACACTTAATCAAATGCCCTCTATGTCAGTCACGACCTTACCCTATGAATCGTGGATGGGCCTTAGACTAGGACCAAGCTCGTTAAGACCATAAGGGTCATCAACTTTATATTCATAATTCTTCCTATGAGTAAGGAAGATTAGGGCCAAGGTATACAAGGTATCTCTTTGTGAGATGACATGAGAATTTGACATGACACGTCTTCATTAGTGAAAATGATGGCGGTTTAGTGACTGAGAGAAAATCGTGGGACACAACGTTCATAAAACCCAGATTTCCTAGCAGGAAATGAGCATTAATCACAATAAATCTCTTTAAGAGGTTTACAAGTGCCAAGGAATAACGAAGTGTTCCTAAGTTCACTGATCTGAGTGGGAGGATTGAAACCATTTTCACAACGAAAGAGGTAAGAGGTAATTTACGAGAGAATTACCTCACTCATACATAGGAAAAGAATCCTATGAAATCTACCTCGGATCAAACTGTCATCTAACGAATGACTATAAGGGATAGATTCTCTAATGGATTGAATGCTCTCTTCATCATTTAGAAGGTGATGATAACTACCTATAAGTGTCTGAAAGACACTAGAAGGACCTGCTAAGATGAATTGCAAAGTGTCATGCAAGAGGATTTGGATTCTTTTTAAGCCAAATACGTGTTTGGGTAATTTGTCACCTAGCCAAGAGGTGATTGGGAACAAGTAGGTTCTCAAATCTGTTGGGGGCATGTAGAACCTAAAACACTTGTGGCTAGGGGGTAATACAATGGAAGGTTGTCCGTTGTGCATTTTAACTCTGAACTTTGGCTATGACAACAAGCTTAGTCTTGAAATTGCATCAAGATGATGTAAAGACCACCTTCCAATTTGGAATTTTTGGAAATTGGATGATAAAATCTAGATGAAGTAGCTTAATGGCTTCATAGAAACAATCACCCAAATAGTAGCATATGAGGTTTTCACAAGGTGAAAGCCTCACCAACTTCAAAATAATCGAAGAACACTCCATAAGTCCCAAATGGTCTAATGATGATTCTTTGTGAAGTCATCCTTTGTCAAATGACATATGAAACAAGTGTCAAGGGAGTCAAAGGAATAAAGGATCAGAGAATCCTTAAATTTTGAATTAAGAAAGTCATAGGTTGAACAAATATCTTGAATGACAAGATAAACATAGATTGCACAAGAAAGATATAGTCTTTTCCACCTAAGACATATACAAGTGTAATCCTTAGACATTTTAGGATGTCAAACTGCAAACCCATGGACACCCCTTAAGTACAGGGCATGAACCTAAAGAGGTTACATGTCCTATGAGGAGTCCAACATAAGAAAGGTGGATAGAGTCCTATGTGAAACTATAGTTGGTAATATGAATGTACACATTGGTGTGCATAAAACAAAATGTTTTTGGGTCAGACTTGGAAGTTGTTTTTGGTCCTGCTGTAAAATGGGTTATGAGAATAACCATGGATAAGGTTGTTAAGACAACAACTTTCCTTTGAAAGGATACTCCAATACAAGACCTAGGCAAATGGTGATGGAGTAAGGAAACATACAAAGTATTTTTTCCTGTTATCCATGGAAATAGAACACAGGGCATGTGCTGCCATCATTTAAAGTGCCATATGGCTAAAGTAATTCCTATGAGAGATTGGGAATGAATGGTGGATAGAAGGACCCAAGCGATAACATCTTATGATGAGGATCCTAAGTATCACAGCAAGGCGAAACATATGTTTTAATATATCCCTATGAGAGATATGCTTTCAAAGAGGAAAAGTGACAGTTCAATGACCTTCTACTAACAGAATGTTGGTAGAGCCCCTTACTGAGCCCATAGCTTGATTTTCATTGAGTTAGTGAAAATCTTTGGACGTGAATAATATGTAAGGTCGTGAACTTCTTTTATATGAAGATAAAAGAAATAGTATGTATGTTATGAGTAAATACATATAAGGTATACAAGTTTGTATGTCGTACAGGTCAGAAAAGGTTGATTCACTCACAAGAACAACCATCTTCCCATGTTTTGCGAGGGCATGGGAAGGCAAGACGAGCAAATGATCACCATGAGATGGTTAAGAAGAATTTTTGCGTTTGAGTCTCCTCGGTTAGACTGAGATGAGATCTACATGTGTGCATATATACATAGAATGGATCGAAGCATGAATATACACCTAGAGCCAGGCAAAGAACTCTTTTCCACAAATGAGATTGTAAAAGAGATATTGTGAAAAAGAAAGTTCTGGTTCTAATGTTGAGTACATTTTGTAACTAATGTATGTACAGTGAAAGATAAAGAAATTGACGTACACCTCACTGTAGCATGCAATTCATACTGCATGTGCTTAAGAGTTAAACTACAACACGGGATGTAGGTGAAAGATCCCTAGTTCACTACAGTGTGAGTCCCAGAAAGGAAAAATCCTTCTGCAATGCCCTTAAGACTTAGACGACATCATGAAAGCTTGGTTTGGTGAACTCTACTTTAGCTGAAGCTCCATGATCACACTCGATTCGGTCAGACAAGTGAAAACTAGGAAAATGACCAAGTCAAGATGGACTGATGTTTAGTCAAAAAGGAAGATTTACTCCTAGATACATAAGATGTGCTAGTATCTGTGGTCGACCCCTTACTAGCTCTATGTATAGCTAGTAAGTGCGGATACTATGTGCGTGGAAGGCAATCTAAGTTAATCAACATATTAACTCGAGAGGGATTAGATATGCCATGAGTAATATGTATGGGAGAATCTGGGGCATATGAGGCAATGAACATATAGCTTACGGTTATATATAAAGGGTGTCCTTAGATGCTGATCCGATATGAAAGATTTCTAATATTACAAGCTCCAAATCTTAAAGACGTTTTTGCTCACACAGTCACGGCAGACGCCAAGTATGAAACAAGAAAGAGTAACGCACGCACGATAGGAGGCCCATCAAGTATCAGTGGGAGATGTTGGACTTTGGGTCCAAGTCCGCCCTTGATGGGTCGAACTATTTGATTAGGATATAAGTAGCCTAATCAAATAAGAATAAAATCAGCATTAATTGCAGATTGGGGAATAATTCAGCAATAATTATGGATTTGTTAAATGAGGAACAAATCACCATAATTAGTGAATTAATTGAGAATCAATTAATTTCTGTCTTAGAGGGCAAGAAGGAGTGCACACGTTTCCTAATTAGTGGCCTCCATAAACCATTATAAATAGGGTGTGCCTCCTCAATTACAATTCACCCCACCATTGAGTTTTCTGGCAATTCTCTTCTCTCGTACCAACTTTCTGGTTCTAGTGATTTGCTGTGCAAATCACAATTAGGCTCTAGTAGTCTAATAATTGTGTGGGCACAAGTATGGAGTATTGGAGCTTCGACCCGGATCCGAACATGGATTCGCCCCGGTACGTCAAATCTCCTTTTTAGTTATATTTTTCTTACAAAATTGCTCTAGGAACAGCAAGAGGACTATCATATCTTCATGAAGAGTGCTTGGAGTGGGTTTTGCATTGCGACATAAAACCTCAAAACATACTTTTGGATTCAGATTATCAGACCAAGGTTGTAGATTTTGGATTGTTAAAGCTGCAGAATAGAAACGATGTCAAGAATCCAAGCTTCTTAAGGATAAGAGGAACAAGAGGATACATGGCACCAGAGTGGGTTTTCAACTTACCAATAACATCCAAGGTTGATGTTTACAGCTATGGAATCGTGGTGTTAGAGATGATCACAGGAAAAAGATTGAAGGTGGATGGACCAGATCACTCACATCATGGGAGGCTAGTGACATGGGTGAATGAGAAGAAGGAGAAATAAAAGGAAAAGGAGGCATCATCATGGGTGGCACAAAGAAGATGGAGGTTCTGGTTACAGTGGCATTACAGTGTGTTGTGGAGATGCTTTAAAGTCTTGAGATGGACTCTCAAACCAACGAATCATATGCATCGACTATTAAAACCAACCCCTCAGGGTGAATGACAATAAGGTTCTACGGATCAAAGATAATAACAATAAGGTCTCAGTTAAAAGAAGTAACAACTTGTTAAGCGTGTTTTACAACTTAACATATTGTAAAAATAACTCAACGAGTTGTTATTTCTTCTCACAAATATTTTACTGGTATTTTGTTTGGTCTCTGAAACCTCACTATTATTCTCAATGGAGCATAATAATAAATTATCGTTGAAGCCACCCAAGTCATCCTAGGGTAAGAGATGGCATATGTATGATATATAATGAGTAGTAGTACATCAGATGGGTATGAAATGTTTTTAATATTTTATATTTTGTGTAATTTAGAATTTAATATTATAAAAATTAAAAAAGTGCTTAAATTCCATATTTATAGACCATTCTTCACCTTAAATTACTTATTGATATATAATTTATTGACTTATTATTGGTTAATGATTGTTTCTTATTTTCTTTTAAAGAAATCCTATATGTGGATGTGTAGGTATACATTCATACATACATGCAAATATACATGTCATACATACATGCAAATATACATGTCATTTTCAAATAGACTTGTAGCTAAATAAGTCATGTAGGGGACACCTACGTGGGATTTTGTCCTAAGGGTTTACTTCAGTGAGGCAATACATGACTTTTCCTTTCTTTTGTACAATGAGAAGTATTCTTCTTTTTTAATTTAAAAGTAAGATTTAATATGCTAATATTATTCAATTACTTATTTTTACTACAAAATTTTTTAATTATTTTTATGTAATTGTGCTGAAAATAAATTAAAGTAATAGATGAAGGGACCCTTTATCGCCCTTTCTCTCTTTATTATTATAATAAATTATTATAATAAAGTAGTCAATTATAGTATGTGAAAATCTTCATCTATTAGAGAATAAATCACAAAAGTGCTGTAAGGCGTAAAGTTGAGTCAGCAACTCTCATGCAACTTTTTATACCTAGGACTGCATCGTGAGAAATTTTGTTATCATGTTTTATATATTTATTTGATAATTATTGATTCATAATAACATATGTGATTTCAAAAAAAATAACGAATACTTATAAACACAATAATTATTCACTACTACAGATTCATGCATATATAACACTTAATAAATAATGGTTACAGCTACTAAATGTTATGTATGTCAAGGCCAAGGTCATGCAAGAATATATAACACTAAAAAAACGGTAAATATGTGCATCATTATGTATTGAGAGGCATAATTCGCGAAAACACAAAAATAACGGGTTGGATGACCCA
Source organism: Inga laurina (assembly GCA_963855925.1). Taxonomy (NCBI): domain Eukaryota; kingdom Viridiplantae; phylum Streptophyta; class Magnoliopsida; order Fabales; family Fabaceae; genus Inga; species Inga laurina. The sequence continues at coordinate 36,218,678 of OY979711.1, forward strand.
TGAGTACAAAACAGATAAACAAAGGCGGTAAGACCCGATATGTATGTTTGCATGGGGTAATGACCCTGGGCAGTAAAACCGAACAAATATTTTATACAGTAATGAACTGCATGGCCTATGTATATCAAACAAGCAGCATAAGTGAATAGTAAAAGGTTGAACGTGTGGATGCTAATAGGCATTTCACACACATACTTGGGAAATAGAAAAATATGTGACTACTCAATTAATGATCAGGAGGCTCATATGCCAACATGGGCAGGTGGGTTGCACCGTACTGGTTGCTTGTAGTCGAGAGGCTGGTCATAAAACATGTGAGCTGAGGCGATGAGGCCTAATAAATCAAGTACTGTGGGAATGGACTAGTGGGTCCTGTGTTTGATTACACACTACATACTATGTACTAAATAAATCATGAATGTTGAATAATATCTGAGAACTTTGATGAGAAATTGATGATTGTGTTGCATGATCGATAAGCTTGCATACGAAAGAGATAGATTGAATATGATCATTAAGTTGCATGGTCTGTGAGCCTGCACATGATAAAGGGATGGATTGCGTGATAAGAAGGGATCCCTAAATAATAGACGTTCAAATTTTGAGGACCAAATTTATTGAACGGGGGGGGGGGGGAAATGTAATTTCTCAAATTTTGGGATTAGAGGCTTGGGGATAAACCTAAATTAAGTAGACTGCTGAGCCCCAGTTTAGTAGGTGTCTCAAACCTATTTCTTAACATTTCTTATATCTTTGAGGTATTAAAGGGAATAAAATGGTGAATTAAAGAGTATGGGAAATTTGTATACAAAAATAGAATTTGTTAGAGTTGCAAGTGCATTCCGTTTCATTGCTTCCAGTGAGGCAATGTTGTTGTGCAATGCATTTCATTAAACAAATAATGCTACAAAATTGTGAAATTTTACAGGGTGAAAGTACACATCTTAAGCTTTAATTTGATATGTCATATGACTTAATTAGAGGTATTTAAAAAAATTTTTGAATTTAGCCCAGAAAAACTGTGATTTTCTGGAACAATATTTAAAAAAGTTAGTTCTGGGAATTTTGTGCTTCTATTTGGCTAAAGGTTATATTTTTCCTTGAAACTAGACTCAATAAAGGTTCTATAACCTTTGGAATCACTCCGATATGGTATCTGTAAAATTAGTTATGAGTTTTCAAAGATTAGACAGAAAATCTGTGAGAAAATTTGAAAATGGGAAATTAGCAAATTATGACATAAGCACATTATTGGATGACATCAGCATGATATTAAAAAGCAAATCTTCATTTTTTGCCTCTAGCTTCAGTCATTTTCCATGCAGCACCATGGAGAAAGATAGAGAGAGGGAGAGAGAGTTTTAGAAAGAAAAGAGGAAGCAACTAACATGGTTTGAAAGCTCAAAATCTGTTGTGGAATACCTAGGGTTTTCAGCCACATTGAGGAAAAGCTAGTAGGAGGTTGAAGACCGAGTGGAGAGCCGGGCTGCAACATGCTTTACGAGGCATGTAATTCAAGGTGGAAAAAGGTTTAAAGTAGGAAACTTACCTCTCCTACATGTATTTGATATTTATGCTGGTATATTGATGCATGTATTTGCTTTGCTTGGTTATGTGAAACATATATGAATGATTGAAGCTCTGTTTATGTATTGCAAAGCAAATACATGCATCAATATTGGTATCCTGCATGAGTTTATGTATTGCAAGCATGTCATGCATTAAGCACTTATCCTGCATGCATATTGGTATCTGTTTTCTAATGAGATTCTCTTGAATCTCACCCTCCCCTACCAACAAATTAGATTTGTGAAAATAAGAGGTGTAGTGAAAATAGAGAAGATAACTACACGGGAGGAAAGCAGTGGTGGAACAAAGATAGAAAGATGTCTTCGTTTCACTAGGACGGGTTTAGATACCCTAGAGCTCTATGCGGCTACATGATTTGTAATTATTATGTATGAACCCCTATGAGAAATTTCTGTAATCATGCATATATTATTAGTATATTTATACTATTCCTGTGTTGCCCACCGAACCGCATATCATTTTTTGCGAATACTCTGATAAAGGTGAAATTAAAATAAGGGCGTGATATTTTGGTATCAGAGCAAGGATTCTGGCCACAGAATTGTTTGATCAGAGTAAATGCAATGGTTCTGGAAATAGGATAGTATACTGATATGCTTGATTATACAGTGATAGAATAATGAAGTGAATTGCTTCGGCTAGTTCTCAAGCTCTGAAAGGAATAGACACGCCTTGAGGAAATAGTGGAATACTCGAAAGGCAATACATGTTACCAAACTAGAGGAAGGATGGTACAAGGATGACATAGACACCAAGGGAGCTGATCCGAGTAAGGCCAAAGTGTGGAGCCTCGTCCTAAAACAGAATCACCAGTTGGCTGAACAACAACCAGCCACAATTGCGAGTACTTAAGTGACAAGAAGATAAGCCACAAACAGATAAGAGAGAGATATATCTGGATTTCATTTTTTATCTTAGAGTTGGAGTGGTATACGTGATACATGGTTTACAACCTGATCGAGGATTATGGGAGGATGTCTGGAGCATATACCTGCGGGATGACTGTGAGTATGACACCTAGTGGCCCAGTATACAGTCTGCACGTATAAACTGACCTTAGTACACTTCAGGGATAAGTTAATTCAGGGATTCTGGATGACATAGGGATCCACACAACACTACACTTCTTTCTGGATATAGTATTTTGGGCCAGAAGAAGAATGAGATTGCAGAGCGGAGTCTGACTGACAACTTTATATACATCAGGGAACATATTAAGGTATGTACTTGTACCAGTACTGATATGAACTCCACAAATAGTGTTTGGTTGACCGATGACAGTTGGCATGACTCTCGAGATAAGGGCAGTCTTGGGGTACCAGTGAATGGGAATAGATACAGCTGGTATATATCTGTATTTTGGCACAGGTACACAAAAGTTAAGCGTGCTCAACCCAGGCAAATCTTAGGATAGGTGACCCCCTTGAAAGTTACATGTACATGTTGTGATATGTAATGTAATGGGAGTAAGCACATGTTATACAGTAGTTCAGAGGACTGTATGCTATTACAAATCTCCCCCGGCCATTACAAACATCTATTATACGTAATTTTAAGAGTACTTGTGTACCCAACACATTGTGTAATGATAGATATGCCCTTATGATTATGAGATGCTTACCTCTTCTTTGTTTTACATAGTAAAACATAAAGGTGACAAAACCAAGAGGTATAGATGCTGGGCAGGGTCAAGAAGTTAGACCTAACCCAATACAACAAATACAGGGCAAGTTAACAGGACCGTAAACAATGATCCATGATTATTAGGAATGAACAGCGGGAAGAGTGCGGGAATATAACATAAACTGGGACAATCCTGGCATACAAGAATATGAACAACAGTTGGAGGAGCACAAATAGGAGCCTCTGTTTACACTTGCTCCAAAGGGAGACAGTTTGTAGACATGAACAACATAGCTCAATCAACAGGGGTATACTGTTGACAGAGGCCGACACCCCTAGTTTTGAGGAAGGTTTGGTTTCCAGTTGAGAAAGGATTAATTATAGATTTAGTGTCAATATTCTAAACTACTTGAATAGTATAGAAGAACATGAGGAGTACTTAAGAGTGGTGCTAAGACACGTTGTCTCACAGAATGGGATTTATCAAATCCCAATAAAGTGATACATATTATTAGCGGATAGCTGTAAGAGGTGCATCAAAAGCAAATCATAGATTAGGGGAAAGTTGGAAATTCAATGTCATTCAGGAAAAGCCAGTGTAGTGACTCTCTCTTTCATACTCTATGTGATTATCTATATGTCGTATATGCCATGTTTTGTAACAGGAGTTGTAGACACACAGCCTGGTTATGGTGTGGAACCCAACTGGGATAGAGAAATATTTTCGGTCAGGTAGTCGTCTATGTCAGGATAGAGAAACATTTCTAGGCAGGCAGTAGTTTGCGTTGGGACATAGAAACATTTATTGGCAGGCAGTTGTCTATATAGGAACAGGGCACAAGTAGGGATCATATAGTCATGTGATCCTAAATAATGCATGCAGCCAGTGAGGGCACAAGTAGGGGTCATACAGTCATATGATCTTAAATAATGTATGCAGCCAGTGAGGGCACAAGTAGGGGTCAAATAATCATGTGATCCTGAATAATGCATAAGCTAATAAGGGCACAAGTAGGGGTCATACAATCATATGATCCTGAATGATTGTATGCAGCCAAACAGTCAGATTTATGGTCTTATAATTCTATTACTTATATGTTGCATGGCATATTTACCTATTACATTTTCTATGGATGATTGTGGGTTACTACAGAGGCCAAGTTGGATCTAATTGGGTAGTAAGACAAGGGTGGGCGACAGTGTAGCCTCACCTATATTGTATTTAATAGTGTGAAGCATCAGAGTAGGCAATAGAAGTGTGGTGAATCTAGGTGCAATTTGGAATTTACAGGAGAGGTTGATGTTTGTACTAGTATTAATCATCCTAAAACATAATATGGCCTTGATGGTCAATAGTGTTACAGTATATGTGATGGACAATATTAAATCCAGAGTAGTGTACAGTATTACATCTAGTATGCTGTACAGTATTACATTTAGTGTGGTGTATAGTGCAATGACCAGTATGGTCAATAGTCACACAACCTATATGGTTTGTGGTGACACATGTAAATAGAGATTGGGATGAGGCCTAGTATAGTAGGGTAGAATGGTAGCGAATACCTCTCAACAGTTGATTTGACCATGTCTTTACGCCTTAGGGTCAAATGCAAAATATTTTTAATCCAAGAATTGTAGTACAACACAACACTTGGGTTGTCTCACTTGAGGAGCTTTTTATTGAACTACCTAAGTAATCTAATTATCATGCAATGCAATAAAAACAAGGGGAAACTTTGTTTTGGATTTTTCAAATTAATGACTAAAAGAAAGATGCAATTTAATCAAATTCTAAGTTACTATTTTTGGTATTTTTTTATAAAAATATAGAATGAGTAAATGGAGTGGAATGAAGTGGAAAATATGAATAAAGAATGCTCTTGGTAATGAAGAAATGACAATCCTTGCTCAAAAAGATTATGGAAGTTAAAACTCATTAAGTCTTAAGAAAAACCCCAAGATAACACTTGAGTTCAATATTCTCAATTAATAGTAGCTCCTACAAAAATAGCTAACTACTACTTCTTGAGATATTGTTTAAAACCACTTAATGTGTAATTAAAGTTGGAATAATGCAACATGAGTCTTCTTGAATTTGAGTGCTAAACAGCCCCTTAAGGATACAAATCAGCCATATTAACTAGACAATAACACATTAATGAACATAATCTCATTGCAACCATAAAGAAATTCAAACATATATAATCTTCACATTGCAAAATTCAATCTCAACTACAATTATCAAACCAAAAGAGACATTAACATTAATCTCAATTCCAGAATCACATATATGAAAATTCCTAAAACTAGGCAATCCAAATATATATAATTCTAGACTAATGGAATGATAGCAAAACTCCCCTTTATAGTCCAATAAGCTCAAGCAACTCTTCACCAAGAAGCACAAATGAATCAGCTTCTCATTGCTTTAACTCCAGCTCCAACAAGCTTATACAGTTCGACCATGGTAGAAAAGGTGAAGATGATGATAACGCTGTGAAGATGATGGTGGTGTAGTACAGTACAACGGAGGATGGATTGTGGTATTGGACTATGGAAAGAGAAGCAAAAGAAGGTCGTTGGTAGTTGATGGTCTGCAGTAGGGGAAGGTCAAGGATGATGGTGCAGTGAGGATGAAGACGATGTTGTTGCCATGCCCATCTTTTCCCTTCTCCTTCGCACCACGTTCTCACTCTCAGGTCCAAGTCGCAGCACAGTGAAGGTAAATGGGGAATGACGGAGGCAGAGGTCCGGTGTTAGAGCTCTCTTCGTCAATGGCTATCCTGAGCGCTTGTCTGAGTTCAAGCTGCTGTCACCAATAATGGTGAAAGAGAAGGTCAAAGGCGATGAGCTCTCCCATGTCAGCCCCAAATCCTAGCTACCATAATGTCAGGCCCCCCTCTGTTTCGGAGCTCATGATGGTGGCTCTCTTAATCTGAACCTCACCGGCGACGGAAAGAATGGAGGAAAGGAAGTGACAGTTGCCGATGAGAGCAGAGGTAGTACGCGTTATGAGATGCTGAAGGTAATGATGCGATAATCAGAGGTCCCCTGTTTGCGGCACCTGTACTCTCTATATCGTTCTCAGCTCTGTTTTCCCCAATTGGGTCTGTGATTAGCTCTCGGGCCTCCTTGTTTCTATTTCAGCAGCCCAATTCAAACTGGATCTATTTCTTTTTCTTTTTTTTTTTTGGGCTCCAAGACCACTGTTGGGTCTGTGTCTGTTGAAGATAAAGGCCCTGGTCAAAATGGGCTTTGACCAGGGACCTATCTGAAAAGTGTAAAAGCTTTGGGTGAGGGATTAAAGAGCAATTGTTTGAAATATTTGTAGGGACAAAATATAAGTTCTAAAACTCTTGGGTCTTATCTGTGATTTCCCCCCATATTTTTCTACATTTACTTGTAATTTCCAGAAATTTTAGGGATCATTTTTGTAATTTTTCCCAAACCTCAAATTATTAATTCTAACCCTCTAAAATCTCCAATTTCTTCTACAACACCAACAATGCAAAAATTAAGCATAAGTAGCATTAAAAGTCCAAGAAACAATTGTACAAAATAATTAATAATTTTGACCATTTTGCCCCTAATAAACAATTGTTCCTAACCAAAATTAATGCTTAAATATGCAATAATGCTCTACAAAATGCATTTAAATCCCAAATAAATCATGAAAAATTATGTAAAATTATGGTTCAATCAACAGTACCAATATCAACAATCCCAAATCCATAGTCAACCTTTATGGTCTACAAAGATACAAGTAGACATATATAGGGATACGTTCTAATGCAACAGGGTTAAGTAAAGGCATACGTATCTCAACAATCGTAGCCTTACAGAATCACTTATCCATTCATGTTACAGTACACACAGTATGATTAATAAGGGTCAAATAGTGATTTGATCCCAAACAATTCACACAATACAACCAGTAAGGGTCAAATAGTCATTTGGTCCTAAACATCGAACAAGTGGGCATAAATCAGATAGATATATTACCAGTATGTCCTAGTGTACATGTTTGTACAGGGCGGTGACACTCAGATACACAACATTGTGCGAGTAGAATGACATAAACCGCAAGGCTAAATACACTGGGTAGCGTCCTAACAAGGCAATGAGGCCTAGAATAATGAACTAAGTGTCTTGATGGACAATCAGTACAGTAATGGGTTGGATGGCCCATGAGTACAAAACAGAGAACAAAGGCAGTAAGACCCAATATATAAGTTTGCAAGGGATACTGACCCTGGGTAGTAATACCAGACAACATTTTTATACAGTAATGAACCGCATGGTCTATGTATACCAAACAAGTAGCATAAGTGAACAGTAACAGGTTGAATATGTGGAGGCTAATAGGCATTTCACACACATACACGGGAAACAGAAAAAGATGTGACTAATCAATCTATGATCAGGAGGCTTATACCCCGATATGGCCAGGTGGGTTGTGCCGCATTGGTTGCTTGCGGTCAAGAGGCTGGGGATAAAACATGTGAGTTGAGGCAGTGAGGCCTAATGAATCAAGCACTGTAGGAATGGACCAGTGGGTCTTATGTTTGATTACACACTACATACTATGTACTAAATGAATGATGAATACTGAATAATATTTGAGAACTTTGATGGGAAATTGATGATTGCGTCTTATGATCGATAAGCTTGCATACAAAAGAGATAGATTGAATATGATCATTATGTTGCATGGCCTGTGAGCCTGCACATGATAAAGGGGTGGTTTGAGTGATAAAAAGGGATCCCCAAATAGTAGACGTTTAAATTTCGAGGATGAAATTTATTGAACGGTGGGAGAAATGTAATATCCCAAATTTTGGGATTTGAGGCTTGGGAATAAGCCTAAATTAAGCGGACTGCTGAGCCCTAGTTTAGCAGGTTTCTCAAACCTATTCCCTAACATTTCTTATATCTTTGAGGTATTAAAGGAAATAAAATGGTAAATTAAAGACTTTGGGAAATTTGTATACAAAAATGGAATTTGTTGGAGTTACAAGTGCATTCCGTTCCATTGCTTCTAGTGAGGCAATGTTGTTGTGCAATGCATTTCATTAATCAAATAATGCTAAAAAATTATGAAATTTTCTAAGGTGAAAGTAGACATCTTAAGCTTTAATTTGAGACGTAATTAGAGATATATATAAGAAAAGTTATGAATTTTTGAATTTAGCCCAGAAAAAATATGAATTTTCTAAAACAACATTTTAGGGAATTAATTTTGGAAATTTTGTGCTTCCATTTTTCTAAAGGTTATATTTTTCCTTAAAAATATACTTAATAAAGGTTCTATAGCCTTTGGAATTACTCCGATATGGTACTTACAAAATTTGTTATGATGTTTCAAAGATTGGGCCAAAAATCTGCTAGAAAATCCAAAAATGGGAAATTAGCAAATTATGACATAAGCATGTTAATGGATGACATTAGCATGATATTAAAAAGAAAATCTGCATTTTTTGTCTCTAGCTTCCGTCATTTTCCGTGCAGCACCATAGAGAAAGAAAGAGAGTTTTAGAGCGAGAAGAGGAAGCAACTCACAAGGTTTGGAAGCTCAAAATCTGTTGTAGAACACCTAGGGTTGTCAACCACATTGAGGAAAGCTAGTGGGAGCTTGAGGACCGAGTGGAGAGCTGAGCTACGACACGCCTTATGAGGCATGTAATTTGAGGGGGAAAAAGGTTTAAGGTAGGGAACTTACCTCTCCTACATGTGTTTGATATTTGTGCTAGTATATTAATGCATGTATTTGCTTTTCTTGGTTATGTGAAATATAAATGAATGATTAAAGCTCTATTTCTATTTATGCTATTGCCATAAGTATGTTGTTTGAACATTGAGCATACAGATATGTCGTTGTGTTAGCATGAGTTTATGTATTGCAAGCATGTCATGCATTAAGCACTTATCTTGCATGCATATTGGCATCTGTTTCCTATTGAGATTTTCTTGAATCTCACCCTCCCCTACCAACAAATTTGACAGGTGAAAACAAGAGGTGTACTAAAAACAGAGAAGAGAACTACACGGGAGGAATGCACTGGTGGAATGATGACGGAAAGATGTCTCCGTTTCACTAGGACGGGTTTAGATACCTTAGAGCCTTGTGCGGCTACAAGGTTTGTAATTATTATGTACAAACCCCTATGGGGAATTTATGTAATCATGCATATATTATTAGTATATTAATACTATTCCTGTGTTGCCCATTGAACCGCATATCATTTTCCATAAATACTCTAGTAAAGGTGAAATTAAAAAAAGGGCATGACACAACTCTTCCAATTCATTATTAAACATTTTTTAGCTTCCCTAGTAGGTCTTATACTCTTCTTTCCATGGGTTTTACTCTACCATTGTGGGTTTTATCCTTTACGACTAACATGAATCTTTACTCTGTAGGTTGCAACTCCTTCCTCTTGTGATTCTTCTTCGAGTAAGCTTTCATTTTATTTTTTTTATATAAAAAGAGTTTACTAGTTGAGGATTAAAGTTGCCAAATCATCTAGGAAAAATAATCATAGACAAAAAGCAATATCTAATTTCTGATGATAGCCGTTGATTTGAAGATAAAAACGGGAGAAAAACATTGGGGAAAGTAGTAGAGAGCACGAGAAAATGATGAGGTAAAATGTCAAATTTTTTATTATTACTTTATTACAGTGAAAATAATTTCAATTCCATTAGATTATATAGACAAAAATAAATATAATTTTTCTCCCAATTTTTAGTAGCTTGTTGAATCACGATCTACTTGAATGTTCACCCTTTCAAGTTCCTAAACTTTCGCAAGTATGTTGAAATCAAATATCAAATTTGCTCAAGCTTTAATATTTGCCAACTTTTAGTTTTTTTACTATATGTATTCTGATTTTCATATTTATATTATCCTTTTACAGTTACTGGAACTCTGAAGTATTGATACGTGATCGACAATCTACAACAAAGGTATTGGAGAATATTGTAGGATTTTTTAATAGATTTTATTTTATAATTCAAAAAGGGGCTAAGGTGCAAATCCGTCTTGGAAGTATTCGTGAAATCTCAATGTAGTCCTAGAAGTTGTTTTCATCTCAATGTTGTCTTGCAAGTTTCAAAACGTAGTAATGTTGCTTCTAAGTTTTATGAGATATCTTTTTTTTTTCTCAAAATTTTATGGGGGTGAAGACTTTCCAAAACCTATCACCATTTACTTGTCTAATCTCAATCACAAGCCAATCACCGTAAATCATAAATGACACTATTTCACTTTGAAAGGAAAATTTTCAGGTCATTAATTAGTGTAAGGAACAAGGAGAGCTTTTATCATTATTATTATTATTATTTGTTTTTTTGGGTTGGGCCCAAACAAAATAGATTACAAGTCTTCTCTTTTATCACCTAAGAGTATGAGACTAGTAAGGCAAAGTCATGTTTCATATTGGAGGTCTAGAAAAATCAAAATGCATAAGTATAGTAACCTAGCACCTAATCCATAGGTAGCTAGTTGCATTCAACTTATGCTCATAATATGAATCATGTGTTAACAACATGCGATTGCTAGGCCTAAAATTGTGCCCACTATATACAATACTCAAACATAATTTAACTCCTTTGAATGTGGAAAAAATACAAGGAAAAAAAAAGTAAACCTTAAAAAAATAAATGCTAAAATTAAGATTCAATTATATAATAATATTGATAATATTTACTTGTTAGTTATAATTATTTTTCATATCGATTGCATTTGTGTTTTTAGGCCTATCTATTGAATTTATATTATATAATATATCTTTTAGATATAACAATCCAATAGAGCTTTTGTGAACCAAAATAAAATGTATATTTTTTCAAAACAATGTCCACTTTTTAGATTCAGCATGAAATGACTTGATTTAAAAAGTGAGTATTTTTTTATTATCAATTGAAACTTTTTTAAAACCGGTCAATAAAACAATATATTTTAAAAAGCACCTTTTTCCTTCCTAAAAAAGTCAATTTCAACATGTCTAAGATTATCTTTTTTTAATAGCTTTTACGACTTACGAGGTAAGTGTGTGAGAGGAGTTTTATCTCGGTTTGCGCAAACCATGGTTTGAAACCATGGTTTAGGATGTTACCAAACACACACTAAGTGTGTGTTTGGCAAAGCTTTTTTTAATAGCTTTTAGAGAATAGATTATGAGTAGAATAGATTATGAGAAAAAAGTGATTTTGATAAAGTAAGAGTGTTTGGATGTTATGGTCAGAATAGCTTTTTTCATGGTCAAATTACTAAAAAGGACATTAGTTTTTTGAATAATTACATGTAAGGGATAAATTTATATTATATGCATTATTAAACATTAAATGTTTAATAAATTCAAAAAAATTCGAAATAAATTTTAAAAAAATTATAATAATAAAATTAGTCAAATATACAATATCAAAAAATATATAAAATTATTTTATAAATTATATTATTAGTCTATAATGTGGTTTAATATAGTAATAACATATGTGTGTGTGAACATATGTGGTTTAAAATTAGTCAAATATCTATACATATGTGTGTGTACATGTATAGTAATAACTTGTGTAACAAAAAATTAATTATAAGTAGTTAGGATATAAAATAATCTACTACAAAATACCAAAGTACAAGTTCAGAGTAGAGATACGCATACATTTCACTGATTGGCAAAAATAGAATACGTCAAAATGTAAATACAATAACATTTAACAGATTGTCAATAAAAGCGTACGTAAGGAGAAGGAAACTATACATGACTAAGCGTCGTGCATATAATAAACGATTTGATCTCTTATAGAATCACGAAGAGAAGCCATGTCAGATGAAGATGCAATTGATGAATGTAGTGTTGAAGGTTCTATATCGTCATCTGCATCAACATCACACAAAATACCCTCTCGATCATGGCGTCGGAAGTCAGGATCAGAAATAGACGTTCTTCTAATGAAGTTGTGTATAGCCATTGTAGCACACACTATTTTAACCTGTGTGGGGAAGCTATAGCTACGCATATTCTGTAATATTTCAAACTTGTTCTTCCAAACGCCAAATGTTCTTTCTATTGTGCACCTAAGACTGGAATGTAAGTAATTAAGGTCTCATTGTGGTTTTGAAACGTAGATGACCTCTGAAAGTCCGGGAGATGATAACGCTTGGATCTGTATAGACCAAGGTATCCAGTCGGGGTGGGATAGCCAGCATCCACCAAATAATATTTATCTTTACAAAATAAATAGGTTAAAGTCAATAACTATATATATAATTAATAATAATTAAAGTGTAGGAGTTATAAGCATACCTTTGGGGGGATGTGGAAAATTCATTGACGGCGTTGTCAGAGCATGATCAAATACGCGCGCATCATGGGCTGTTCCTTCCCATCCAGCCAATACGAAGGTAAAACACATGTCCCAATCATGGATTGCTCATAAGGAGGTGTACACATCGTGCATAAAAGTCATCATTGTTGACAACTTCAGGAACCTGTCTAAGGTGGTTCATTACGCCCGGAATTGAGATCTCGTAAGCACGTGCCTCCGCTGCCATTCTTTCTGCACGTGCCTCTGCAGCCATCCTCTCAGCCCGGGCCTCTGCTGCCATTCTTTCTACTCGTGCCTCTTCAGCCATCCTCTCAGCCCAGGCCGCTGCTGCAATCCTTTCTGCTCGTGCAGCTTCAGCATCAACGTCATTTGCATCAGCAATCCTGTATAGGGTATCGGATATTTTAGCTAAGGCCGGCCCCTTCTTTTTCATCCCCGCACCCCTCTTCCTGACCCCCAACGAGCTACGTCCTCTGCCACCGCTGCTTGTTCTCTCCCCACCACGGATTCCCTTCCCTTTGTCATTGTTGGCAGTACTACCTCCACTATTTTCATTGACATTGAATGATTGCATATCCCCGCTCAACCCAGTAGGTGTCCCTAACACCTCATTGCTGTCTCCTTATCCCTCTTGCATCTGAAATTCTGGGATTGCATATTCTGGGAATGCCTCAGTAGACGGAGGGACAGGAAGAGACATGGATGTAGGAGCCCAAGTTTGTGTTCCCGTGGCCGTGACACTTGCAAACAATTGGGTCAATTCTTCTTGAAACTGAAGTCCTTTTGTCCTGAATTTATCATATCCTGAAACTTCCTGTACATTCATCATGAAAGTTTGTTACACAAGTTCGTACAAGCACGATGTCAAGGAAATAAATATATTCGCTCACTGAAATTAATTACTAACCAAAATTATCTTCTCCCACCAATCGTCGTCAGCAACAACAGTGTTCTTCTCACTATCCCATCCAACACCCGTCTCGTGTAACAACCTATCCCATAGCTGCCAATCCTTTCTAAGAGCATCATATTTGTTTTTAAATTAACCCTTATCATATATTCTGCCCGTCTTTGCAGTGAAGGATTCTGATATCTCTTTCCACCCAATTTTGTTAAAGCTAGTGCTTTTACGTGTTCCCTTCGTAACTTGATCTATGCATAGGTCAATAAAAACTTTTGTGCTCTTCACATCCCAGGATGCTTTTTCCTTACCCTTACTCATTATGGTTTCACCTTAAACAAATAGAAATCTAGATTTGACGATAATTCACAGTCCAATCATTATGTTCTAATCAAACAGAATTCTAAAGCAAACAAAAACAGCCATTGGATTCTAACCAAACTGAAATCTATTACTGTCACTGACTCATCGAAGCCTAATGACAGATTTACAAACCAATATTTGTGTATTCTTCCAATACAAAATAACAATAATGAAATCAATGTATCCACAATCACAAATCTTAACAGCTCAGTCAGTTTTATATACCAACTACCATATAATAAACACTAACTGGACAGAGGTTCTTTGCAACGTCATTAACAAATATCACCATCATTAACCAATATCAATGTCATTAACCAATATTTTATTGCAAAGAACCATGTTGTTCATGTCAGTGAAGGTCTTCTTTGGTATTCATCATGCTTATAGGAAAAGCGTAAAAGGAATAACCCATAAAATTAGAGCCATATCATCAAAACTAATTCCATCAGGACAATTGCTAGTGACAAATGAACCTAACAAAAGAACATTGCACATCAAGCAAGCACGAAACCATTCTCTGCCACTTAAATTCAGAATCAAGATTCCTGCATACAAATACAACTGCTTGTTTGTTGCAATCAGACCAGGACCCTATTCTTGACAATTAAAGAATAAAACAACTGGTTTCAAGATTTTTATTGATAAAAAAATTAAGGAAACATTGAGATTAACAAGAATGAAGCAAATTTACCTTACTTTAGTCATAACTTTTTGTTTCACTCATCCACGAGTTTTTTATCTCACCGTCAAGATTGACAAGAATTAAGCAATTTTACCATTGGTGAGGTGCATTTTCCCTGTCTAGTTTCATTTCATTCTCTCGCATTATATAATAATTATATCATAATATATATGTAGATTGAACCGAATATCAGAAGACAGTGATGAACATGTGCAAACCGAATAAAGGAACCAGTAATGAAGATGAGCAATTATCACAGAAGTGAAAATCAGAAGACACAAATGTGAAGCAACAATTAAAAAAACAAATGAACTTGTGCGAACCGAAGGACTCACCGGACAGCTTTTGCAACGCCGAAGAGGAGAGGGAGGCACGAGTTGTTGAGCACTGACACACGTACCGGCACAGACCACCACCATTCTCTCTTTTCTGATGGACGACAGAGCACCGACACGCACCACCTCCTCAGATTGGTCCTGATATGTAGCTGTCCGATGTTAAGAAATGGGGACCATTTACAACTCCAAACTCCTCCACCGTCCACCACCAGCCAGCCACGGTTTCCAAATAGGGCGCCAGCTAAACCAAAACGCCGAATATGGGGAGATCGGATGGGAACAAACCGTCGACGGAATCTGGAAGTGTTTGAGCTGAAAATATCAGCTTGAACGGGATCTGGGAGGGAAGGCCACGGATGAGTTCGACGGGAATCAAAGCTGGAGGGAAACACGAAAATCGCGAGATGGAAGACAGTACTTGAGCAAGTGATCCTGAGGTTCAGAGGAGGAAGAAATCGCGCAAAAGAAAACGGAAAGAGGAGGAAGGTCGAAAAAATAGAAGGGAAAGAGAAAAGAGAGATAGGAAGGGAAAGAGAAAAGAGAGACAGGGTCAGAGGTAATAATGCCATAACAACGGTCATAATATCTGGACAAAGCTCGAAAAAATAGATTCTCCCCAAACCAAGGTTTGGGCCTCCCAAACCATGGTTTCACATGAAAAATGGATTCTGAAAAAATCTTAAGTGTTTGGATGAATTTTGTCCAAACCATGGTTTGGCCTCAAAAGCAATTTTTTTAATTGTATCCAAACACTCTCTAAATCATTACTTTTTGTTTTTCCTAATAGTGATTTGATATGCTCAATGGGATAATGGTCACACTGTTTCGAGTTTTGACAAGTCTAATTAATGTGGGGCCATGACATATTGGCATTAAACGAAACGCAACGAAATATCTGACATCTTTTCTTTTGGTTAATAAAAATCTCACAACTTTGGCGACATTGACTGACTTGAGAGGCCTCCTCTTTTTTCCAGAGACTTTTGTCGACTTGATATGCTTTAATTCAATGGAAAATTATGCACAGCTCATGATAGCTCTCTATCTTTATACTATGGCTTTTCCGGGTTCTTCCATGTCAATAATCCTCTTCGTCTGGGCTTGGCTTTTCCGGTGTTCATTATCATCCTCAAGTAATTTGTTATCTTTGTCGGTGGATAATCCAGAACATGTCATCAAATCAACAAACAATAATCTCACTGCCGGGTTCTATGGCATTGGTGAGAATGCCTATGCATTCGCTATCTGGTTTACCGAACCTCATCAGTAAACTTGACTGTCGTCTAGATGGCAAATCATGACATACTGGTGAATGGAAATGGTTCAACACTTACCCTTCGCAGAAATGGGAATCTGGTGTTGAACGATGCAGGTCAAGTGTGTTTGTTGGTTTTCCGACAAACACACTTGTCCCAGGACAAAGGCTTACCACTTACCAGAAACACTAGCCTTATCTCCTCTAAAAGTCAAACTGACCACTCGTCTGGTTTTCATAAGTTATTTTTTAACTATGATAATGTTTTTTGTCTTCTCTATGATGGCCCTGAGCTTTCGAGTTTTTACTGTCCACATTCTTGGAAACTACCAGCGTAAATTGGTAGGTCCACCTTCAATGCAAATCACTTTATATTTCTTGATTTGTATGGTGGCATCATTTCAACTGATAATTTTACTAGTGAGACATCAGACTATGGCTTTGTGCTTTAGAGACGATTAACTATTGATAGTGATGGTAATGTCAGGGTCTATACTCAAAGAAATTGGGAGGAGAAATGGTATATTTCATGGCAAGTTATTTCTGCAGGTTGCAACATTCATGGTGTTTGTGGAGAAAATAGTTTCTGCAAATATGAACCTTATAATGGTCAAACATGCTAATGCCTTCCAGGTTACAGGTTCAAGGATGAATGTGACTCATCACTTGGGTGTCAACCGGAGTTCAATTTGTCTTGCAACCCACAAGACTCTAGTTTTCTACTTATACCTAATGGTGACTTTTATGGTTACGACCAAGGGAGTTATCTGGACTTAACATTTTGATGAATGCAAGAAGAATTGTTTGGAGATATGTTGCAAAGGTTTTCAATATTCATATGAAAATGACCATTTTAAATGTTACCTAAATACCCTTTTGGTCAATGGCAATCTTTCTCCTGCATTCCAGGGAGGTTTTCACTTGAGAGTCCCTAATTCTAGTACATTCACACTTCAAGAACCCAATACAAAGTGTGAACATGTTAAGTCTGTAAAGCACACGAGAGTCTATTTGTCAAGACAAGAAAGTATTTTAGTGAAGGTGTTACTATGGTTAGTGGTAGCAATTGAAGGCTTTGAACTTGCATGCATCGTTCTCTTCTAGTGTCTTACACTGAAAAAGTCCAGTAAGGAGCAAAATTATCATCATCTAACTGGAATTGGGTTTAGAAAATATAGCTACTCTGAGTTGAAGGAAGCAACAGGAGGTTTTAGAGAAGAGGTTGGGAGAGGTGCTGGAGGTATCGTATACAAGGGTATGCTAAATGATGGACGAGTAGCTGCAATTAAGAGACTCAATGAGGCAAACCAAAAAGAAATTCAGTTTCTTGCGGAGGTCAACTTAATAGGAAGGCTTAACCACATGAACTTGATTGACATGTGGCGGTATAGTGCAGAAGCAAAATACAAAATGTTGGTGTATGTGTATATGGAAAACGGTTCTTTAGTGACAAACTTAGAATCCAACAAGTCACTTGATTGGAGAAAGAGGTGCGAAATTGCTCTTGGAACAACAAGAGGACTTGCATATCTTCATGAAGAATGCTGGGAGTGGGTTTTGCATTGTGACATAAAACCTCAAAACATACTTTTGGATTCAGATTATCAGCCCAAGGTTGCAGAGTTTGGATTGTCGAAGCTGTAGAATAGAAATGATGTAAAGATTCCAAGCTTCTCGAGGATCAGAGGAACAAGAGGATACATGGCACCAGAGTAGGTTTTCCACTTACCAATAACATCCAAGGTTGATGTTTACAGCTATGGAATCGTGGTGTTGGAGATGATCACAGGAAAAAGATTGAGGGTGGATGAACTAGATCACTCGCATCATGGGAAGCTAGTGACATGAGTGAATGAGAAGAAGAAGAAAGGAAAAGAAAAGGAGATATCATCATGGGTAGAACAAATCGTTGATCCAACGATTGAGGGAAGCTTTGACATGAAGAAGATGGAGGTTCTGGTTATAGTGGCATTACAGTGTGTTGTGGAAGACAGGGATGCAAGGCCTTCACTGAGCCACGTACACATAGTGGAGATGCTTCAAATATTGACTATGAAATCAACAAATAATATGCATCAAATACAAAGCTCTTTTTATTTTTGGATTCATCTCCTTAACTTATGTGGTCCTAGAAATTGAGTGTAATATCCTGAATTGTAATTAAGGATTAATAACTTCAAAGTGATGTAATTAATGTTAATTAAATACTTTTGAAGTAAATAATGTGATTTATGATGCAAATGTGTTTGTTGAAGGTTTAGTAAGTATTGTGTCAATCAGGGGAAAAACAGTAAATTTATAGATCGAGTGGTCAGTTACTAGAGAGGAAACTCCTTGGTAATTGAGATCAATGGCTAGGATGTATTGAGCAAGAGGTGGAATCAAGTGTGGATGAGTTCATATGAACTCATGGGAGGAAGAGTAAGATGTTGCCAAGTGTCACCATAAAGACCCTTGGATCAAAGTCAAAATTTCAAACTCACTTTCTCTTCCCTCTCTACTCTAAGTCGGTTATAGGAGTGTGTGTATGGGAAAAACTGATCTTCATCTATTCACCATCACCTCTCATCTTCTCTCTCATCATTCTCCATTTTCACTGCACAAGGAAGGAAAGAGAAAGAAGAAAACTTGAGGTAGGTGCTCCAAATGACTTCACATGCTCAAATGTTCTTTATTAATGTTGTGCAAGAGGTTGAGAGCTTTAAACCTATGGTTTTAGAATTTTCATTGGTGGTGGTTGAGAGATTGTGAACTTTAGAAAGTTGAAGAATCAAGAAGTTAATCATTGGAAGTTAAAGGGGTGAGTATCTATAGTATTTTGGTATAATTGCTTTGATCATTGGTTGAGTTTTGAGAACTTTGGAATTTGCCCTTATTTTAGCCTAATTATGAAATGTATGAAGTAGCTAGTGTTTTGTGATGAAATGGATGCTAAATAGTGTCTTGGTGTCAATGGTTGTGGTTTGGATTTAAAAAGGAAAAGTTTGATCATTAGGTGATTGTGGTTGGAATGTGGTTAGAAGAGTAGTATGTGTCATTATGGTAAGATTTTTGTTGTTTTGAGTTTACCAATAGGTTCCTTGTGGAATTTTAGAGGGGAATGAGTTTTGGTATAAAGGTTGGGACCATTGGAACTAGTTTTGGTAAATCTGGAAAAGTGTATCAGTTGCTGCTATCTGGCTTCTGATAAGCTTCACTCGAGTGAGGAAGGGTCTCACTCGAGTGGAATATGAAATTTTGGGTATTTTGGTTAAGTCTTCAGGCAGAAATCGCAAGTGCACTTCTGTGTCCGCGAGTGTTATAGGTCATCACTCAAGTGAAGCTCTTTGTGCTCGAGTGATGGAGTAGGTTTAAGACTCTGGAATTTATAATTGCTCTTGGGTAGTCACTCGTGGTGCCTCACTTTTTGTATGTGATATGTTGTATGTTTGATTTATCATTGTTTATGGGTCTATCACCTACGGCCCATCGGTGGTGACGGTGGGAGGATTGTACCTTTGGGGCGGTGGAATCCGGGGGATGAGACTATGTGAAAACTAAAAGGCTATATGTTAAAGCCGAAAGGCTATTTGTGAGTCTATTACCTGCGGCCCATCGGTGGTAACGATGGGAGGATCGTACCTTCAGGGTGGTGGAATTTGGGGAATGAGACTATGGATTATGTGCATATGCAGCCTGCGTGTTGTGTATTATGCCATGATGTTGCTTGATGATTTGCTTACATACTATGTGATTACATGTCGTATGAGTGAATTGTTACTACTGGGATTCTTTTGAATCTCATTCTTTCCTTTGACTAACATTTTAGATAGGGCAAGTGGCTCCAAGGAAAAGCAATCAACTCGGAGCGGTTAGAACCTTGTAGGGACATTTATTTTAGGATATGTTGGTTAATCATACTGGACAGGGATTTTGTAAATTATTTTTTGGGTTGTAATTATTAGTTGAATATAGTTGTGTAATCCCCTATATGGGAATTATAAACCTTTTAGTGAATGAGTGGAACCCGGGGGTTGCCGGGATTTTTGTTATATAATCTGCTATGTATAAATGTAAATGAACTGCATAGGTGATTATATTTGATATTTAAACTTGAGACCGGGAAAGGAAGGAAGGTTTCTAAACGTTGTGAAAACCCTACCTTAGGGAGGGTGTTTAAACTGAGTTTTAAACTATCTGTCGATCTCTAATCCATTTTTATTATATCTTATCGAATCTTAATTAAGCTAATTAAGGCAGGGGGTTACATTGAGCGTAATAATAAATGATAGTTGAAGCGACCCAAGTGTCGGTAGAAACTTTAAAGTTAGTGTGGGGTACGAAAGATGGCATATGTGTAATATATGGTAAGCAGTATAGTACATGAGATGGCTATGAAATGTTGTTATTATTTTATATTTTGAGTAATTTAAGATTTAATATTATAAAAATTTGTTAAATTTCATATTCATAGATAATTCTTCACCTTAAATTACTTATTGATGTATAATTTATTGATTTATTATTGGTTGACAATTGTTTCTTATCTTCTTTTAAAGAAACCCTATATGTGGATGCGTATACATTCATATATACATGCAAATATAGATGTCATTTTCATATATTTAGACTTGTAGCTGGATAAGTCATGTAGGGCACACCTAGGTGGGATTTTGCCCTTAGAAGGGGTCACTTAAGTGAAGCAATGCATGACTTTTCCTTTCTTTTGTACAATGAGAAGTATTCTTCTTCTTTTTTAATTTAAAAGTAAGATTTAATGTACTATTATTATTTAATGAAAACCGTCTTTTATAGGAAGGCATGATTCTAAAAATAAGGGTAAAAGTGAATCTATCATGCTGAACTATTTTTTAGGATGCTAACGTATTTTGAGGTGTAATTTTGACCCTAAAGTAATTACATGGAAGCAATTGTGCACTTTTAATAAAAGAGAGCAAACGTTCGTTTACTCCCCTGCCACATCATTATTTTGTTTGACACTTGTGTTATTTAATTAAAAAAAATAGGAACAAAATGCATTCCTCTGAATGAATCGAAGAGCCAAAAGTTTAGGGCTTGTATATATGAATGAAAACCATGTGCAACTTGTAGAAAACCTGACAACAAACACTAGGCAACAGGGGAGAACTCCATCAACAAATATGGTGGTGTGTGTGCGAGATAAAGTGTCGATTGTCTGGTAAAATTCCTTTTTTGATTAATTGTTTTTCCCTTCTTTGGTATAGTTCTCACGGAAGCCCTCAATTGAGAGTGGGTTTTACAAAGGAGGGTTTTTTTAAACAGAGAATGGCGATAGATGCGAATCTGGGAGATCATGTGGATTGGGGTGAAGATAACATGGAGGTGGACAAAAGTGACGTGGAGCTGCCAGCCCATATGGGGATGAAGAAGAACAACGTCACTAGTGATTTTCAGAATTCCAACTTGTTTCTTTTTTTTTGTAGGACCTCTATAATATATATATATCACTACTACACAATTATGATATAACCACCTCAATGGACGTCCCAATTTTAAAATTGGGTGGTTAAAAAGAAAGGCGGTGGCATTTTCGTAATTATATGTACGTAGAGAAACCTTTAGACGTCCCAAATTTGAATTTGGAACGCCTAAAGTAGAGTTTAAAATTTGGGACGCCTAAAGATTTCCACTGGCGCGAAAAAAATAAATTAAAAAAATTTAACTTACTTTAGACGTCCCAAATGGGATTTGAGATGCCTAAAGTATTGACTTTAGGCGTCCCAAAAAAATTTGGGACTCCTAAAGTCATGTCAAAAATTCTGACATGCGTAAGACTTTTCTTCCCTTTTCTTCATTCCCATGTCAGAAACCCATCCCTCCTTTTCCATCTTTCCCATCCCCCATGACTCCTCTTCCCTTTTTTTCTGCATTTCCTTTTTTCTTTCATTCCCGTGACTTCGTCTTCTCTATCTACACCATGGGTATGCTTTTTCATTATTTTCTTTTCTTCATTACACTTCATCTTCCTCTCTTCCTTTTCTTCATTCTCTTTTCCTCCACCTCCTTCCATTCTCATAGCACCTTCTTTGCTCTCACCCTCCGGCGAACGCCTCCTCCACCTTTTTCCCCCCCTCCGACGTAGACCTCCCACTTTCATCGTTGCTTTCAGCCTTCGGCGTACCTCTCCTCTCCATTATGCATAAACAACTCCTCCAACGTCTTCTCTCCACCTTGGAAGCACATAGATACCGTTGGCTGCCCTCTCCCCTACTTTCATCAGGTTTGTTTTTTTTTTAAATATAAATTTACATGAAGAATTAAGTTAAACTTGTAATGTGAAATTATTATAATGCTTTTAATTTATTTACATGATTCTTTGGAGTGTTTTTCCCTTGATTGTTTTTTTTTTCCAGAATCATAAACTAGTTGTTAGTAGTTATGCAATACTAATAATGTTTTTGTTTTATACATTTGGAGCTTGGAAATAGAGGGAAATACATATGTATATTTAGTTTGATGAAATGAACAACAATTAGTTTATAGTTGTGTGGTGACAAATATTTTGACACTTTCTGGTTGTTGTTATACATATATAATATTAGGTTGTATGAGTTGTTGTTATTATACATATATATAATAAAAAGATTGCAGTGCTAGATGTCTTTATCATTTTGTAAAGGACATTTTGTGGTTTATGAATCCATCTTCAATTCTGTTTCTGCAATTTTAATTTGCTGGGTAATGAAGAATATAAATAATAATTTAAAAAAATAAAACTTTTTAATGTCCCAAATTAAGAATTAGGATGTCTAAAGTCCCCCCTGTGGAGGACTTTAAGAATTGGGACGTCTAAAGTCCCCCCGTGGAGGACTTTAGACCTCCCAAATCTCAATTTGGGACGTCCAAAGTCCTCCACAGGGGGGACTTTAGACCTCCCAAATTGAGAATTGGGATGTCTAAAGTCCTGACTTTAGACGTCCCAATTCTTAATTTGGGACGTCTAAAGTCTCACTTTAGACGTCCCATTTTTTTGGGACGTCTTTTCTTAAAATATACTACGCCCCCTACATAGTCGTCCCCTAGTTTTTGGACGTTAAAAGTGTCAAAATAGGGACGTTAAAACCCTTTTTTGTAGTAGTGAATAATGCATAAAATCTGACACACACACGCACACATATAATTCCAACTTTCTTATTCAGATGTTTTCGTATCTTTTTTGGCCATTCCCCTATCCAGACTAATTCACAATGCATCCTCTAACGAACTATAGTCACTTTCTTTAATACTAAGCATTTTAACAATCAGTACAAGCCTTTCACATAGATCTTGTTTATTATGTTTTTCTTGTTGAATTGTTGGGCCATATTGACTTGGTTTGAATCTTGTTATTGTTTCATATCAAACTTATATAATTTATGTTCTCTAAATTTATCCATTATATTACAATTGTTTTTGTTTGTTCAACAAAGTCATTAAATGAAGAGCTTGAGGGTGAGGAAGAAGATTTGGTAGATGAAGAAGCTGAGGGTAAGGAGGAATGGTCACTAATTAAAGATTATGAAGATGAGGAGGAAGAGTTAGGAAATGAACAAGAATCTGAAAGTGATGATGCATTTGTGTAGTAGTTGGGAATCCATTTCAAAAATTACTTTGTCATGGTCTAGGTCTGTGGCTAACATCATTGCCCGTTTTAACACTACAACTTCAGTTGTCATACCCTTATCTTATTTTCACATTTTTCAGAGTGCTTGCACGTAGTTTGGTGAGCATCTCAAGAATAGCAAACATATACTGATATATTGATACAAGGTACTCGATTACAACACAGGTTTTCCCCACAAGGTTTGATAGTATACAAACAATTATCTAAAATATCCAAAAATAAGACTACATATATAACCACTATCTTAGCCTCGGGATCCGTAACTGTCAATTCCTAGTATCTACAACCTTGCCTTTAGAGCCGCTGGTTCCCAAAAAGACATTTTTGTTTATGAAAAGGGTGAGATTCCAAAGAATCCCAATAGCAACATACAATCAATCATATAAAATGTGAAAATTTAAATATGCAATGTACCATATAATGTAAAATAAAAATCCACAACATAACATGTGTGTACATAAAGCTCAGGGCCAAATTGTTGTTTGGATCCCCTACGTATACCTTAGATAAGCTCCTAACCACAACTAGGTAATGTACCCTAGGCACACCTCAGCTGAGTACCCAACAATAGCTAGGTAGCATACCTTAGGCACCATGTTCATATCACAAAATACTGTAGCATACTACATATTAACAATCACAGTGTATGAGAGATTATAGTTACTACCTTAACCCTTTTCGCCTTGAAACGCTTGCCAACAACTGGGCTCTCAACTTGGTCCTAAATTATCAAATGTATAGGAATTAGGTTCAAACCCATTCATGTACTATTTTAGGCACTTCCATAGTGTTTTTAGTGGTCATATGAGTCTATTGCGAAAATTTACTGAAATGCCCCTAAGGACCCAGCCCGGTCCCACCATACTCAAAATTTTGACCATGGCTATTCTGACATATTTTCGCCCAAGGAATCCATTTTCGAACTCGGAATTATCAAATTCAGTGCTAAAGGACCAGGATGCCCTTGGTAGCCCCTATTTTCAGGGTTTTAGGAGTGTCTTGGTAATTATGCTTTTTAAGGCTTTTCTGAAAAAGTGGTCAACTGTAACTCCACCTAATTTTTCCTCCTAAACTCAATAGAATCATTAAAACATAAAAAATCTACCCTTAACCCCCTAAATTGGACCTGGCCAAAACTCAGGAATCTCTGGGGAAATTTGGGGTTTTCCAAATCTGACTCTGCAGACTTGCTCCTTTGTACTCCTAATCACTTTATTAACTATTCAATTACGTTATAACTACCATTTAGACCCAATTTTGGCAACATAACACCCAGGGTTTAATGTTTCCCCAAATTTACAATCACAATAATTTAACTAGAAATTCACGAATTAAATTAACCACAGTAGCCAGAATAACCAAAGATTGAAGTTTAGGAAGTCATCTTAGATTCCTTCTGGCTTTTCCTTGGTGTGGCTGAACCCTTGCTTCTAAAATACCAAAATTCTTGCTTCAAATACCTTCAATTACATAGAGAAGAAGCTTAGGAGAAGGAATACACACGTTAAGAATGAATTCATCGAAGAAATAGATCTACCTTATGAGTTTTCTTCTCCTTCTCTCTCTAGAAATTTTGCAATCTCTCGCTCTCTCCTAGGGATGTATGGCGTCAATTTATGAGGATGAAGGAGATGGGAAAATTTTTTTTATAAACTTTACTTTTTATCCCTTAATTTTCAGATTTATTGAAAATTCTATCAGATTTTCTACCTAAACTTTGAAAAATGATAACTAAATTTGTAGACATCGTATTGGAGTGATTCCAAAGACTATAGAACCCTTATTGAGTCTAGTTTCAAAGAAAAATATAGCCCTTTACAAATTGGAAGAACAAAATTCCTAGAATTAAATTATTTGGATGATATTCCAGAAAATCAACAGTTTTCTAGGTTAAATTCAAAAATCTATAACTTTTTACATACAGCTCCACAAATTACTTATTTTTGAAAATCATTTGGTCATTCAAAACCACATGACAAACTCACTGTCTCACAGGAAATCTCACTTGCAGCACTATTCACATTCTCCAAAATTCACCATTTTATTTCAATGACTTTTTCCAATAATTACAATGCATATTGGAGAATAAAATTTGGGATGCTACATTCCTCCCCCGTTCAATAAATTTTATCCTTAAAATTTGAACGTCTATAACTTGGAAATCAATTCTCATCACTCAACCCATTCCTTTATCATGTGCAGGGTCCAAGCCATGCAACATAATGATAATATTCAATCTATCTCATTCATCTGCAAGCTCCTTAAGCATACAACCCAATCATCATATTCTCATCATAGATCTCATATAGTATTCAGTATTTCTCATTTATTACATACACAGTATGTAGCATGTAATCAAACACAGGACTTACTTGTCCATTCCCATTGCAATTGGTTCCATAGGCCTCATAGCCTCTTCGGGACTCCACCTGAATCACACAATCACATCAACTAGTGGACCTAACTCGCCTAGTAATCATAACATGTACTAGACCTCACTACCCAAGCAACAATCATAACAAGTTCTGGACCTCACTGCCCAGACCACACTAAAGCGCTTGGCTATGCTAGTCTCATTACCTCGACTACAACCCAGTACAGTTTGAATGTTTTGTCAACCTCAAGACATACCTTGGACACATTAGTCCAATGTCATCACGCTAGGCATCAACCACAGCTCTAAACATATAGGTCTTAAAGCCCAGGGACACCGCCCTATGAAAACATGCATTTTGGGTCTTATCGCCTCGAGCCTCCGCTCAGAACCATTTTCAAACACATCATATTCTACCGGCCTAAGGACTTTCTAGCCCATCAGGTCTTATGGTATAAGCACATATCGTTCATTATCTTTGCTAATACATATCGAGTATACCGTATAAAACCAATCATTAGTGCCCACATAAATTTACTACGCTTCCGCTGCCCCACTCCGAGGTCCATCTCCTCATATGAGCTTTAATAATGTCAGGATGATTTAATAGGAGTTCCGCAGGAACCTTCTATAATAGCTGACTGCACCCAAACTCTGTGTTTCTCTATACCAGATCTTGGCCCGTTTCAACTCAAATCATTCTGGGACATATAAACTCTTATCTCAAGGTAACCCATTCAATGTGGGATGTTAGAAATTATACCCAAAGCGCCAATCATTATACTTTGAACATTATTAATTTAACGAAATTTCTCCATTTTGTTATCATATTATTTGCATGTTAACTGTGATAATTGTATCCTTGGATAAATCATAAAGATTATCCTAAAATATCTCTGGTCGGTCATCTATGTGGGATCAAAGATGAAACAAGACCAGTATGACTTTGATAAGATATGGAGATACGAATCAACGTCTTAGGCACTTGTAAGAGTACAAGGTGTTGGACCGACCCACTATGAGAAAGCTACATAGATCAAGTCATAAGCTTTTCTTATGTATAACCACGTCACAATACCCTTAGACTTGAGGTCATCATGGATTCCTGTATGAGAGTTGCTAATCTTTGAATTAGTCAAAAGTCACTTTTGATAGGGTGATGATAAAGGCTACGATCAGACTTGGTGATTTTTCATACAGAGGAATATGAATGATCAAAATGGAATTTGTCCCTCACATTAGTAGAGAGATATTACTGGGGCCCTCGATAAGTGAGTCTGAGAAATGTATGGCCATACTATGATGGAAAGGAGTTTCTATTTCTATTATCAGGCTACTCAGAAATCGAGAAAGTAATGGTCAGGAACAAGAGGATGACATTATTCATGCCTTATCCTTGACCAATATATCGTGTGACAAAAGGGACGTGACATGGTTGTATGACAGGTTGCATCGTGTTAACGATCCTCATATGAATTAGATAGTTGTAATGTCTTGCTAAAGGCCGCTTGCGACTTTTGGGTTAGTATAGTTATTGGCCCACAACCAACTTTATATGGGCCTACAGGTTCACACACAAGAATGACCCAACACGAGGTAATATTTAATTTAGGGTGGACAAATTATATATATATATAATATAAAATTTGTTAATAATATTATATAGATATATAATTTTGAAATACATATCTTATATATATATGTGTGTGTGTGTGTGTGTATTATATGATATTATTATATTGTGTTAGTTTTAAATTTAATCTTTTAAGATATATTAAATTTAATAACTAACATGATAGAGATATATTATCTCAGATTTAATTTATGAAGAAAACTTAAATTTAATGGCTCTTTATTTAGATTAAATAAATAGGTTAAATTAAAACTGTTGGACAGATTTAATTTAAACTGAATTTATTTAATTAGCTTATCAAGATAATTAATTATTAATTAATTTCAAAATTAATGAAGATTAATTTTGAAATTTGAATATAGCCCTCATAGGTTATAAACTTGATAGAGCAAATATACTTATACATGCATGAGAATTCAGAGCCGCAAAGG
Source organism: Inga laurina (assembly GCA_963855925.1). NCBI lineage: Eukaryota > Viridiplantae > Streptophyta > Magnoliopsida > Fabales > Fabaceae > Inga > Inga laurina. The sequence goes on from OY979711.1 coordinate 36,246,825, forward strand.
AAATCCTAGGAGACATTTGGAGGGGCTAGCACGCAGTCTCTATTAGAGAGCATTTGTGTGGATACCGGTTGAAGGAGCAGACATGAGGTGTTGACTCCTAGAGACCGTGAAAACCCTAAGTTGAAGAAGGTATGAATCTTTCTAACTCGATTTATACTCCGTTGATAGATCCTCGATTAAGATCGATAAAAAATTTTTAAAATTCTTCCACTGTGCCTGCCGATCCTAACATGGGATTCATTACAATACACTATCATTGAGAGTCAACGTTCCCATAGCTCTACTCTATGATTCAACATCACGGCGGCTGTACTCTAGGGTTCGTTGTCACAGTGGCTCCATGCTACGGTACTGTACTCAGTGCTTCACTCAGTCACCTGACTGGTTAGCCCCTCCTATCAGAACTCTCTGTATTAGCCCTCTTCAATCAGATTTCTCTTTACATAGGTCTCTCTGATCAGAATCCTCCAGAATTTGCCATTAATCTGAAAATAAGAAAAAAATGTGATGGCAACATTGTAATTATGAAGCAAATTACCATCAACCTATTTTGCTCTAACTTAGACCTTAAAGTGACGTGAAAATAGGCCAATGAAGGATAAAAAAATTATGGTTCAATTGGAGTGGGATTTATGACATTAATTCTATGTAGATATGGTCAAAGTGCTTTATGTCATAAAAAGTCAAATTTTGGAATTTTGGTAATTAATTTAATTAGAGAAAATGGGAGATATTTTCAAACTTATTCCTTCTCATTTCTCATCTTATTTCCGTCAGCCCAAGAACAAGAGAGGAGAGAGAGAGCTTGAAGTTTTAGAGAGAAGAAAGAGAGAAATCTCAAAGTAAGTTGTGATTTCTCTTGTGAATTGGTTTCTAGTTTGTGTAATTCCTTCCCTAAGCTATTCTTCTCCATGATTCCATGTGTTTGTCAAGCAAATATCAAGGTTTAAGGAGGAAGAGGAGGAGGAGGAGGGTTTGGGCCAAGTGAGGAAGGGAGAAGGAAAACAAAGGGTAACATCACTAACCTCAAATCCTTAATGCTATTTTTGTTTGTTGGATTTGTTGGTGGTTTTGTGGCTTGTTTCTTGTGATTTGTAAATTTGGGAAGTGTTAATCCTAAGTCGTTATGCTACCCAAATTTCCTCAAATCTTTGTATTAGGTGTTTAAATGGTTAATCAAGTAATTAGGAGTGAAAAGGAGTAAGCTTTTGGAGTTGAAAATCAAAGTTTCATTTTTCCTTTTTTCTTCTTCAAGTTTTGGTCAAGACTAGAAAAAGGGGTAGTAGAAGTATTTTCATAAATCTAATGATACCATTATGTTCAGGAGGGAAAATTATGTAGGGTTGATATTGAACCCTTTTTCAAAAAAGCCCTAGAAAGTGAAATTATGAAATTACCTCCGAATCCCTAAATAGGGGTTGTCAAGGGTTAAACTATCATTTGGTAGTGATTTTGCAAAAAATGAGGTCAAAAATTGATTCCTTGGGAAAAAATGTGTACGAATAGCTCATGTCAAAATTTCTGGACAACTACGGTTGGACCGGGTCCCCAAGAGCATTTTGGTATTTTTTCAGTTTAGACTAATATAACCAACAAAAATACTTTGAAATTGTCTAAAGTGGTACATGAATAGGTTTTAACCTAATTCTTGTAGGACCATATTATTTTCCCGAGCCGTTGCACATAGTTCGATGAACTAATTCTGAGCAGTAAAGGGACAAAAGGTAGTAACTTTATCTCTCAAATACTATGAATGTTGATATGATGTATGTTACTGTATTGTATGATATGAACACGGTGCTTAGAGCACATTACCAAGTTGTGGTTAGGGAACCAGCGGAGGTACACAGATAAGTAGGGGATCCAAACAGTCATTTGGCCTTAAGCATTGTGTACACACGCCATATTGTATGAATTTTCATATACATTATATGGTGCATTGTATATTTAATTTTTATATTTTATATGATTGATTGTGTGTTACTACTGGGATTTTTTTAAATCTTACCCTTTCTTTGAAATATAAAAATATTCCAGCAAAAGCTAGAGGCTCCAAGGGCAAGGTGGTGAATACGAATAATTGAGGGGTGCGAATTCCAAGATCAGAACTGTTAGGTTATATTAGTTTATCTTTAAATATTTTGGACAATTTGTATATATATTATAAAACCCTGAGGGGAAAATTGGTAATGCAATCAAGCCTATTATTTCAACAATATCAATATATTTCTTCTATTCCTATGTTGCCTACTGAACTGTGCTCCAGTACTCTGATTAATATTGGTAATAAAGGGAATGTAAGACGAGATCTTATAATGTTCATATATTTGAACTAAATTATATTATTTTAATTACAACCTATCTTGTCTCGCGTTGACCCCGAGTTGAACCACTGACCCTTAAACCTTTGTCTCAACCGATTCATATATTGATATGGTTTTTCATACCTTGCATGTAGGTAAACATTATAGTCTTAGTACTACTACATATTCGGGCATATATAACACTTAATAAATAATAGTTACAATGAATAAACGTCATATATGTGGAGGCAGAGATCGCGCAATAATATATAATGGGTAAATATATGCATCATCATGTATTGAGAGACGGAATTCAAGAAAACACAAAAATAACAGTTGTAATTAATAACCGTCATTTATTTAGTGACAAATATGATGGTTCTTATGAAACAACCATCATATAACACTTATAAACTATTTGTCTACCAACATTCAATCAGTGAAAACAAATACATAATGATTATAATAATTAACCATAAAGTATGATTACAAATATGAGGCATTATTAGATATAATATCTAATAATATCTCATATTTATATTTTTAAGATAAATACAATATGTTAAGATATAGTTATATATAATAATGTCTTAAATTTATACTTTTAAGATAAATTCAATATGTTAAGATAGTAATCTAATATATATTATCTATTATTATCTTAAGGAGGAGGGAATAGCAGGATTCTAAAAAAGAAATTATTTGACAATACTTAACAATTTGTTTTATAAAGAATAGATATGTATTATTTAAGAATACTTAATAGTTTATCAATGAAAATCGTCATATATGTTATATGATTAGTTTTGATGATACCAAATATTAAGATCAAAAAGTTTATATAATATATTTATTTTAGGGTAAAGGTGCAAAAATAGCCATGAATTTTGGTCAAAAGTACAAAAATAACCATGAACTATTTTTGGTAGCAAAAGTAACCATGAATTATGTAAAATGGGGCAAAACCGTTAAATATGATTGTTGACCGTGCATTGACCGTTAACATATTTAACGGTTTTGCCCCATTTTACATAATTCATGGTTACTTTTCCTACCAAAAACAGTTCATGGTTACTTTTGCACTTTTGACTAAAGTTCATGGCTATTTTTGCACCTTAGCCCTTTATTTTATACTTTGACTAACTACTATATTTAATATGAAATATATTGTAGATTAGTCAAGAAAAGGAAGAAGATATCAAATTGAATTGATGAGAATGATTAAGAAGAAGCAAGAAATTGAAGAAAGAAGAACTTGCAAGATCTAATGGGAATATCAAGATTCAAGCTTTTAGATTTGATATTAGAAGTTTCGATGATCAAATGGAAATTGGGATGACTCAATTCGAAGTTAAAATACTCAATCTGGAAGCTTTATTTATCAATTACATCCAAATTCATTAAATTAAGCTCAAATATCATCCATAAAATCATCATATAATGGAAAATAAATATGAAAATATTTTACTTATCAATCACATTCCTTCTTTATGCCCTGTTATGACAAAATATTAGGGCATAAAGCAACAATTTACCAACTAACAATTTATTGACCAAACTAGGTTCACATACTTCCAAAACATCATATGACCACACGTATATGAACAAAGTATCATGAAACCCTAAAAACCGCAAGATAACCAAAATTAAGGTGGCCACTAAAATTCACAACAATCAACCAATCAACAAGATACTTGCTCAAATCAAAGCTCATACCTACCTCTTGCCCTTTCTAGAGCTTATTCTTTATTTCTCCAACTTTGACTTTTTATAGACAGCATAAGACACCTCCTTTTGAGAAATAAAAACCATATAATTATAGCTCTTAGAAAGGGGAACAATGTTTATGAAGAGATTTTGAGCTAGAAAGGTGATTTAGGTGGTGAAAATTGAGCTAGAACACATACCTTCTTTGTTCTTCCTCCTTGCTCTTTCTCTTTCCTTTTTCTTCTTCTTCTTCTTTTCTTTATTTTTGTGGGTGTTGGACAAATTCTTAAGTGAGTGAGGGAGTGAGAGATGTTTAATATTCATTTCCTTAGCTTCTTAAAATGCTTGGCCGAAATTTGCCTAAGGAAAGAAAAGAAAATCCAAGTGGCAATTAATTGTGGCTTCTTGCAAACATTGTGTGGTTATTTAACTATATTGACTTAGGTTAATTTAACCTTACTTCTTCCCTCTCTCTTCTTCACTTTTTGACCAAATTGCAAAATCAAAAAGAAGAAAAGCATGTTGACCAAAGCTTTTAAGTGTGTGTTTGGATTAACTTTTGGAGAATGACTTTTACGATTTACGATATAAGAATGTGAGATGAGTTTTATCTCGATTTATAGAAAAAGGCTTTAGAAACCACGGTTTGGGGCTTACCCTAACACACACTAAGTGTGCATGGTCACATTTGACCATGGGTTGAATCTTTGACCAAACCTTCCTTTCTTCCCAATATGCCCTCTTGGACGTTTTTGGGGTCATAAGGGGAGGGAATTGATTGCTTTTTCAATGTTCATGATTACTCTTGCTTTTCAAGAGCAAATCCTAGCCCTTCATCTTGGTTTCCAATTTTAACCTCAAAATTAAATGGCAATTGTATCTTTTGCCCTTGATTATGACAATATTATTTCTTGTGCCATTAGTCCTTTTATTTCTCTTTATTACTTTTTCGTAGACACTACTTCCTTTTTGCTTTGGATCTGGGTTAGGTTTTATGTCATTCAGACACATCCCAAAGGAACCTGATACTTTCTTTCAAATAATTTGCACCGAATTTCATATTCTATTTCGTGTATGGTTTCTAAAAGTCATTCTATTTTTTATGCATTCCTGGGACTCTTACTAAATTAGGCTTAGTAGCTTACTTTATTCAGGCTTGTTCCCTACCTCTAGTCCATAAATTCAGGGAATTGCAATAATGCCATCAACAACTCTTTGTTGTTGTATCCCAACGATGCCGAGATAGGCAAGTACCTCTTTGATTTCCTCTTCACCGCACAAGATGTTTTCACCACTTTAATTGCTTATAATCCTTCAGATAAAATGCATTTTTAAAAAAAATTACTTATTTTTAAATCTAGCTTTTTAAAAAGTGAAGTGGATGACATGTGGACTTGCCAAATAAGCATATTTGGTCAATGAATGGGTAAACTTAACATGAATAACAGTTAGGGTGAAATTTCTACAACTTAGAAACTTCAAGGGCAACATTACTCTAAAGTGAAAACTTCTGGGGTAAATTTGCACCTAAACCAAAAACAAAAATGACGTGGACAGCATGTGACTGTCAGCTTAGCATAATTAGTCAACTAACGATCAAATTTAACTAGGATTATTGCCAGGGAAAAATTGCTCCAGATTTGACATTTTCAAGGCAAAATTGCCCCATCCGTAACAACTTTCAGGGGCAAAATTGGCCTCTAACCCATTATTTTTTATAAAGGGAAAAACTTAACTATGAGTTAATTTTGTGCAAAAAATTTTGAAAAATAGAAAAAAAAAGGCATAACTCGAGGTAAGAAAATAGGCCAGCCTTGTGGGCTTAGGCTAGGCCCGAAATCCCAAATAAATGATATATTTTGCTAAGATAGCCCGTATATAAGTGGACTCATGCTACGCCACAAGCTTTTAAGCCCTTTTACAAACTTTATATTTTTTTACATATTTTGATATGCATAGAACTAAAATAAAAAAATCTCATAAAATTCATACTTCAATCAAAAAATATTTTTAAAATAAAATGTCAAATTATTCTCTAAATTTCCAAAACTAAACCCAATTCAATAACTGTCTATTTAAACATTATAAAGTACTGTCCAAAATTAAATAAATCAGACAAAGCACAAACTAAACACTAAACAATAGCAACTTCACCAACATTGTAACACCCTAGTTACATTATCATTCTGATAAGTCTTTCGCAGAGAATTTGAACCACTAAGTGATATTTCTTGCAAAACAATTTCAAATCCCAACTTCAATACAGGATTTGAAACTACACTTGAAGGGGGTTCTCTGAATAACTTAAAAATTTTCGAAGATTATTCACTCTGGTTCCCTACTTATTGTGACTCATCTTTCCTTAATTCTATTTATTATCTTAACAAAGTGATTCTTTGCTCATTTTTATATGGGGAAGGTTTCATAATTAATAGGCTCGTACCATGAAATTACCCACTTCTAATTCAATTATCATGCTTGGATAACTAATTCATTCATCATCTGGGTTATACAGTTATCCATTACAAATATATTAATTTACATATTGGACTAGTGCATGAATAATTCTTTTCTTCTTTATTGCAACTTCTTTCCTGGTACAGTGTCCTACATTCCTCTTATGTGCTCAGCTACCTATATGGTTAGTGGGGGAGGGTGAGATTTAGGGGAATCTCAGTAGCAAACATTACAGATAATACATGTAACATGAATGCTAATGCATGATATGCTTGCCTTACATAGGCTCATATTCACATAATGATATTCTACATGTTTAATGTTTTGTGCAACATACTTATGGCCATAGTAAAGACAAAAATAGAGCTTCATTTATTCATAAATACTTCACATAACCAAGTAAGCAATATAACAAATCAATACACGACATAAACATCACATATATGCAAGTAGGTTCACTACCTTTTGTCTTCGAGTCCCTTTTTTTTAACTTTTCTTCTAGCCACTGAAGTTGCTTCAATAGCCTCTTCTTTTTCATCTCATGGCCCTAGACAAATGGCTATATTATTAGAGCTATGACAAATAAGCAAATTTTTCACTTAACTTTGAAAAATCATAACTAAATTTACAAAAATCCATTTGTGGTGATTTAAAGTCCTATATGGCTCTTATTAAGTCTATTTTAGAGGAAAAATAATAGCCACTTCTAATTACAGGGATAATTTTCCCAGAATCATCGAACAACACAGCTGGTTCAAAAAATATTCTAGATTCAATGCCTAAATTCAAAAATTCATATATCACAATCTACAAACCCAAATGACCTAAATTATATATCAAATTAAATTTTAGGATGCCTACTTCAAATCTAGAAAGTTTCATGGCCATTGAACAAGATTTGATTATTCAAAAACTCATCACAAAATGACTGCCTCCAAAAAATGAATTTAGACAACTTTAAATAACCTTCCAAAATCATTATAAATCATCATTTAACCATAAATACATGATTAACCCATGATTAAATCCCAAAAATACCCCTTGGCCGAAATATGAATGGTAAGTAAAATATTTGCATATTTATTTTCCCTTATATGATGATTTTGTGGATGATATTTGACCTCAATTTAATGAATTTGGGTGTAATTAATAAATAAATAAATAAGGATTTTGGTATGAAATTGTATTTCTTGAAAAATACTAAATCAAACCCTCTTTCAGTTTCAGGCAATATCTGGAGCTTTAGATGTTAGATTGGGACGTTCAATATATGGACAAAAAGCTAAGAAAGAGCTCTACAACTTTTATGTTCAGAACAAAACCCAGTTCTATCTCCAAGGTTTTCAAATTTTGCAGGGAAGTTGAGAGCAAGAATTATCTACCATTCCACCAACCATTCCATCTACTACATTTCATCTACCACCTCATCTTCATTTTCACCTACTACTTCATCTACCACCTCATCTTCCTTTTCACCTACTACTTCATCTACCTTTTCATCTATCATACTCCATTCCTCCCTATATATAGTCATCATCTCCACCTTTTACACACTATTTCATATCCATTACTCTCCTCTTTTCTTCACTTACAAACCATTTTCATATCCATTACTTTCCTCTCTTCTCCACTTATACAACCATTTCATATCCATTACTCTCCTCTCTACTCCACTTACATACCATCAACTGAGAATTAATTTCATGTATTGTATTTTTTTTGAATGCCTCTTACATGGAAGGATAGATTTTTCTATTTTCATGCATCTTGTGGTTGTATTTTTATTGAATAATTAAGTTTCTTGCAATGTTTATGAAGTTTTTAATTTAATTTATTTTTTTTTAATTTCATCATGAGCTAAATTTCTATTTTCCTTGGGCGATGACATAACTTACTAATGACGGATTGCATCTTAACTTATTAAATCTAGTTTGAATTTCTCCTTCATGATTGAGTTTTAATTATTATTCTTAATGCTTTTGATTGACTGGCCATCTTTTGAATGATTTCAATATGCATGTTGAGACCAGCAGGAGATGTATGTGTATAGATCCTATAATTAAAACCATGACTTGCATATGAAATAGGAATATATTCATATGAGTTGTGTAGTCTTACTGAGTTCCATTAATCTTAATGTATAATTGATTGCTTAGATTCATATAGGAATATAATGGCTTAGCAATTAATTATAGAATTGCTTGACCTTGGAAGATGCTAGTAATTAAATTAGAAAAACTTAACTGTCAATTATGTGGAATAAATTGGGCTAGAATAGATAAGTGATTCAATCTGGAATTTGTTATGTGAAATCTGACCCTTAGGACTTTTTCTCATAGTTGTTTATATCATTTACATTCATATTTAATCATTTTTAATTTTATAACCTCAATCACCAACTAATTGATCTACTAAATAGAGTTAAAATTACTCATTTTAATACTTAGTGATCAATCCTCAGGGAATGATACTTTACTCACTTCTATATTACTTGTTTACAACAGTGTACACTTGCACTTTTTAATAGACCATTTACACTCGTAACAATTTTTTTATGCTGTTGTCAGGGATTGTAGTAATTAATATCAATACCAAGTAATTTTAATACTAATTTGGTCTTTATATAATACTTGTTTTTCTTTTTGGTATTTTTTGTTTCTTTTTCAGGCTTTTGCTTAGTATATGACTAGATTGAAAGAGACTGAACTACAACCTCTTGATTCTGAGATCTAAAGAACTTGTCAAAGAAATCAAAAAGTTCAAAAGCAGTCTACTTCAATCCTAATCAATCCAATGGCAAATTTAAAGGGAGAAACAACATATACCAAAACACTCCATGACTATATAACACCAATAGTCATGGGGACAAATTATTGAATCAAAAGACCACCAGTAGCAGCTAACAACTTTGAAATCTTGCCTGCAATTATCCAGATGATGCAAGCAAATCAGTTTAATGGTTTACCAATAGAAGATCCTAATACACATATAGCCAATTTCCTAGAAATCTACGACACATTTAGGCAGAATGGTGTTATTGATTATGCCATTAGACTTAGACCTTTCCCTTTCTTACTCAGGGATAAGTCTAAAAGCTGGTTACAATCACTACTAGTAGGAAGCATAACTACATAGGATCTTATGGCATAGAAATTTTTGGAGAAATACTTTCCTTTAGCAAAAACTGCTAAATTGAGGAATGAAATTGCCTCATTTACCCAGCATGAACAAGAAAGCCTCTATGAAGCATGGGAAAGATACAAGGAGTTGCTAAAGAGATGTCGACATCATGGATTACCAAATTGGTGGCAACTGCATACTTTCTAAAGTAGGATGACTCACATCTCTAGAATTCTTATAGATGTTGCAGCTGGAGGATCTTTAATAGGAAAAAATATAGACGACGCTTACAATATACTTGAGGAGATGGTAGCTAATACATATCAATGACCTTCTGAACGTAGTAATTTAAAGAAAGCACTTGGAGTGCACGAACTGGATGTCCTTACAACTTTGTCTTCTCAAGTTGCATCTATATCCAAGCAAGTAGGATCATTGACAACTCAAACAAATGTAATCAGTACTCCTATTGAAGCTTGTGATCAATGTAGAGGATATCATGTGAGCACGTAATGTGAAGAGGGACATTCATTCATGCCAGAGCAAGCTTATTTCATCAGAAATCAAAGAAATGACCTATTCTCAAATACCTACAATCCAGGTTGGCGAAATCATCCAAACTTTAGTTAAAGGAATAATCAAAATCCATTTAAGCCACAAGGGAACTACCAGTAACAAGCTCTTCAACAACCAAATCCACGATAGTAGAAAGTAAATATGGAAGAGCACTGGCTCAATTTATAGCTAGGACTGATGCAACACTCAAAAGCTAAGATGCCTCAATAAAGAACTTGGAGATTTAGATGGGCCAAATTGCAAATATGTTGAATTCCAGGCAACCAGGAACTCTACCAAGTGACAATGAAAGAAACCCAAGAGAACATATGAAGGCCATTGTACTAAGAAGTGGTAAAGAATTGAAAGATCTTGTAATTAAGAAGAAGGATGGTATAGAAAAGAAAGAAAACGGAGAAGAAGAGAAGGAGGAAGTACAAGAACAGAAGGAGGATGATGTAATACCAAGAAGAATCAACTTTCCAGATAATCCTCCTCCATATATACCACTAGTTCCAAACCCTCAAAAACTAATGAAAGCAAACTTAGACAAGTAGTTTGGCAAGTTCTTGAAAGTTTTCAAAAAGTTACATATCAACATTCCTTTTACAGATGCTCTTGCCCAAATGCCTAGTTATGCAAAATTCATGAAAGATATTCTCTCAAATAAGCATAAGCTTGAGGAATTTGATATAGTTGCACTTATTGAGGAGTGCAGTACTATTCTCTAAAAGAAATTTCCTCTAAAGCTAAAAGATCCAGGAAGCTTTTGTATACCTTACACCATAGGTCAATGTCACTTCGAAAGAGCACTTTGTGACCTTGGAGTAAGTGTAAACCACATGCCTCTATCAGTCTACAACAAACTCAGTCTTGGAGAGGTGAAGCCAACCATAGTTTCATTACTTTTGGCTTACCGATCAATAAAATATCATAGGGGTATCTTAGAAGATGTGCTAGTGAGGGTAGACAAACTTATATTTCTAGCTAATTTCATAATACTCGATATAGAAGACTAAGAAATTCCTATCATTCTTGGAAGTCCATTTCTAGCAACTGGGATAACATTAATAGATGTGCAATAGGGGAAGTTAACCTTACGAGTTTAAGATAATCAAGTATCCTTCAACATCTTCAAGGCTTTATCCTTTCCAAATGAAGGTAACACTTGTTACAGAATAGATATATTGACTAGCTGTACCAAAGATGTGATGGACAAAATTTGCATGGATCAACTATTAGCAATGGGAATGGTAGATATATCAAAATATACATCCTAAAGTCTTAGAGCAAATTAGGTATCTAGAAGCAAATTTCCCAATTTTTATCAAGAAACCATTTGAAGATTTGGGGGAAAGGCCAAGTAAGCCAATACCATCAATGAAGAAAACACTAGTACTGGAGTTGAAAGTACTGCCATCCCACTTGAAGTATGCTTATTTGGGAAGAAATTCATCATTACCGTAATCATCTTAGCAGCTCTTACACTTGTTGAAGAAAAGTTATTAAGAGTCCTAAGGGAGTATACACTAGTATTTGGATGGTCAATAGCTGATATAAGAGGGATTAGTCCTTCAATTTGTATTCATAAGATCTTGATGGTGGACAACTACAAGTCATCAGTTGAGCACCAAAGAAGACTCAATTTGAATATGAAGGACATGTGGTGAGAAAGGAGGTAATAAAGTGGCTTGATGCTCACATAATTTATCCAATCTTTGACAGTCAATGGGTAAGTCTAGTTCAAGTTGTGCCAAAGAAAGGTGGAATGACAGTGGTGCCTAATGAAAAAAATGAGTTGATTCCATAATGAACGGTAAATGGATGGAGAGTATACATCAACTATAGAAAGCTCAATAAAGACACCAGAAAAGAGCACTTCCTTCTGCCATTTATAGACCAGATGCTTGACAAACTAGCTAAGAAAGCATATATTGATTCATGGATGGGTACACAGACTATAATAAAATTACAATTGCACGAGAGGATCAAGAGCAAACAACTTTTACATGTCCATATGGTACCTTTGCCTTTAGAAAGATGCCATTTGGTCTATATAATGCACCAACAATATTTCAAAGGAGTATGATGGTGATCTTCTTAGATATGGTGGAGACAAATTTGGTTCTAAATTGGGAGAAATGCCATCTCATGGTGAAAAAAAGAATCATGCTTGGTCACAAGGTATCTGATTGAGGCATTGAAGTATACCGAGCTAAGATTAAAACAATTGAAAAGCTACCACCTCCTTCTTCAATCAAGGGTATTCAGAGCTTTTTGGGACATGTTGGCTTTTATAGAAGATTCATCAAGGACTTCTCAAAAATCACAAAGCCATTGTGCATGCTGTTAGAGAAAAACACTCCCTTTGTGTTTAATGAGGAGTGCTTATCAACCTTCCAAACTTTAAAAAGTGCCTTGACTTCTACACCAGTCATCATAGCTCCATATTAGAACCTTCCATTCGAAATGATGTGCGATGCAAGTGATTATATAGTTGGAGTTATTTTAGGCAAAAAAAAAGACAAGGTCTTTCATGCCATCTACTATACTAGCAAGACACTCTCAAATGCACAGTTGAATTATGCAACAACAGAAAAGGAGCTATTAGCAATTGTGTTTACATTCGACAAATTCAGAGCCTACTTGATTGGGTTAAAGGTCATTGTCTAGACGGACCACTTAGCAATCAAATACTTGATTGAGAAGAAAGACGTTAAGCCTAGACTGATCAGATGGGTGCTTATGTTACAAGAATTTGACTTAGAGATTAAAGACAAAAAGATGACTGAGAATCTCATTTCAGATCATCTTTCTCAGTTAGAACTACCTAAACGAAAGAGAGAATCACCAATCTAGGAGAATTTCCCAGATGAACAACTTTTTATCATACAGTCACAACCTATACCCCATGGTATATTGATTTTGTGAATTATTTGGCAAGCTGAGTTATGCCTTATGAACTTTCTAAAGTGCAAAAGAAGAAGTTTTTGGCTTATGTAAGGCATTAATTTTAGGAGGATCCATTCTTATATAAATAATAGCTAGATCAAATTAACAGGTGATGTGTTGCTAAAGAAGAAATGGACAACATCTTAAATCACTGTCATTCATCCCCATATGGTGGTTATTTTGGAGCAAATAGAACATCTACTAAAGTCCTTCAATTAGGATTTTACTGGCCTACACTCTTTAAGGATGCCTACAGAATTGTGGCAACTTGTGACAGATGTCAAAGAACAGGAAATATTTCAAGGAGACATGAAGCCCCTTTCACTAACATCTTAGAAGTTGAGCTCTTTGATGTATAGGGGATTATTTTATGGGGCCTTTTCCATCCTCATTTAGCAACCAGTTCATTTTAGCAGCTGTTGACTATGTCTCCAAGTGGGTTGAAGCAGCTGCCTTTCCTACAAATGATTCTCGAGTGGTTGTGAAGTTCTTGAGGAAGAATATTTTTACAAAATTTGGAGTACCTAGAGCTATTACTAATGATAGAGGAAGGCATTTCAATCAGCAGCTTCAGTCGATATTGGCTAAATATGGAGTAACTCATAAGGTTGCAACTCTATATCATCCACAAACTAGCGGGCAAAGGCAAATCTCTAAACAGGGAACTAAAATAGATCATAAAGAAGATGGTGAATTCCAATCACAAGGACTAGGCACAAAAATTAGATTATGCACGTTGACCTTATAGAACTACCTTTAAGACACCAATTGGTACATCTCCATATCAATTGGTCTATGGAAAAGCATACCATCTTCCAATAGCAATGGAGCACAAAGTATATTGGGCAATAAAAGCCTTAGATTTTGACTTAAAGGAAGCTGGTAAGAAGAGGCTTCTCTAACTCAATGAGCTTGAAGAATTCAGACAACAAGCATATGAAAATGCCAAGTTATACAAGGAGAAGACAAAAATGGGGCATGATAGAAGAATTTGAGGAGACAGTTCACACTGGGACAAAAAGTGCTTTTATACAACTCAAGGTTAAAGCTCTTCCCAGGAAAGTTGAGATCAAGGTGGTCAGGTCCTTTTACTGTGATTCAAGTATGGCCATATGGAACTGTGGAGATTTAAAATGGGATCGAAAATTCAAAGTGAATAGGCAAAGGGTAAAAGAGTACAATGACGGTGCACTCAACACTTTGAAACCTATCATCATATTTGAGGAAACAGCAGGTAAGTCCTCCTTCTAGTAAAATAAATAAATAAATGAAAAAAAAGAGAAGAGAGTTAAGTGGTTTGGTTTTTGTTTAGCTAAAGACGTTAAAGAATGACGGCTATTTAGGAGGAAACCCAAAGCTTTTTTCCTACTCACTCATTTTGCTTCTTACTCACCAAAACACACTGCATTGCGTTGAGAATTTTAGTTTTTATAAGTTTCATTTTAAGTTACCATGGAGGAAATCTCTTGTAAAACATAAGAACAGGTTCCCCAGTCTTCCTAAAGAGTGCTCAGGAAGCTCTATAGTTGTTAACTTAAAAGGATGAAGATATTCAAGCGTTTAGGCCTTCATGAGGACATATGCTAGATCATTGAAGCAAGGTACATTTAGCAGGTGAGTTTAATAAATCAGTTGTTAAAACTTTACTAGGAATGGAAAGAAGTTCTTACTCCAAAAAGAGAAGAGCTAAAAGAATGAATGTTTGATATAAATGTGCAAGGTGGACATATGATCAATGTTGTAGGAGCAAAGGTATAGTTTCTATAAATCAACAAGATAGAATTAAATTTATAAAGGATTGACTGAGAAAGGAGTCTCTGGATGATGTCATTTAAACTATTGAGATACATCCGAGTGGTGATGTTTATCGTATTCTTCTTGATTTAGTGGATGTATTTAACCAAGAAAAATGGCACTACTGTCTTAGGAATCTAAAGTTAAAAGACCCTATTTGCCAGTTTAAAAGAAAATTGGATGGGAATCAAATCTTTGATTCATAGAATTCGTTTAAGCCGTTACTGGACAAATACTGGAGGAAGATATGAGCCAAAATCACAACTACTATATATAATCATGCTTCTATCTAATCTGTCTTATCTTTTTAGTAGCTTTTGTCTAATCTGTTTTATCTTTTCAATAACTTTTGAATTTCTTTCCTCTTTTTGTTAATTTCTTCATGCAAATTATACTAGTCATTCGTGTCAGAAGTCTTTCAAACTTCTTTAAAAAATGCCTAATTTGCATGATCTTGTTGTCATTATTTTAGTATTATATATATGCACACTTTCACTTGTAAATATGCAGTCTTCCACTTGTAAGCACAAATAGTCTGAGAGGAAAGAAAAGAAAAGAAAAAGGGTATCATACTAAAATGTAGGTTTAAATCTATTTGCATTTTTAGTGAAACTAATAAGGGAAAGAATGGAGAGTTTTTAACTATAGCACAAGAACTAGGAAATGCATTAACTGCTCAAAAGATCAATTTTGTATATGGGGGAGGCCACTAGGGCCTAAGGGAAAGTGTGGCCATTGCTGCAACAATTAATGGAAGCAAGGGTTTGCATGTAAAGGTAAATAAGTTAGATGGTCACATATTTTCTTTAGGACAAGAGTTACAAGATTCCAACTTATCAAAATGTATGGGACGTATGTTCTACAGGGCTGAAGCTTTTATCGCTCTACCCGGTGGTTTGGAAACATTGGTTAAGATTTCCAGCATCGCATATTGGGCTAAGTTAAACTTTCACAAAAAGCCATTAGGATTGTTAAATGTGAATTGTAATGACCCAATTTGTGATTAAGTGCTAATATTTCAAAATTGATTGAAATTAGTGTAATTAAACACTTTTGGAGAAATGTGATGTGAAGTTTATGTAAATGTATGTGGTGATGATTTAGTAATCATAGTGAAAATCAGGGGCAAAATAGTAAAATAGAAAATTTACCTACCAATTGGTCGGTTACCAAAGAGGAAACTCATTAGTGATTGAGAATTAATAGTTGAGATTTATTGTCTATGGGTCAGAATTGTATGCTTTGTATCTATGTGAGCTCATGGAGGAAGTGATCTTGATTATGCCAAGTGGCATATTGTGGATCAAAGGATCATGCTCATTGTCAACCACTCACCTTTTTTCTCTCTTCTCTCTCCTATTCGGTTGGAGCATGGGCCAAGGGAGAAAATTCTGCTTGCTTTATCATTTCCATCATCTCTCATTATCTCTCTCTCCTCACCTTTATTTTAAGTGATTTCAAGGAAGAAAGAGAAAGCTTGATTTTTGGTGAGTGATGGTTCCCATATGCTCAAACACTCTTCATTAATCTTGTTCATAGTGTTAAGAGCTTCATCTTGATGGTTTCAGAATTTTGAAAGGTGGTGATTTGGGTATTGGAACAAATTTGAAAGTTGGAGAATCAAGGTTTAATTCTAGCAATTTGAAGAGGTAAGGATTTGGTGCTTTTTTGTATATTTATTGAGATTTTTGGTTAAGTTTTGTAAACTCTGGAATTTGCCCTGGTTTTATGCCAATTTTTGAATACATGAATTACATGGTGAATGATATTGAAACTGGGTTATTGTGAAGTTATTTGAGTGTTAGATATGGTTTTGGATTTTGGAAGTGAGTTGAATGGAATATGGTATTGTGTGTGTTATAAAAAAACTAAGAGTAAGATTGTGGTTAGGATGGGTTTTGAGTGTTTTGAGGCTACCAATGGGTTCATTATGAAATTTTAAGTGGGAATGAGCTTTATGTTGAATTTAAGAACCATTGGGATCAGTTTTGGTAATTTTGGGAATTTCTGTCAATTCTGTGATTTGGCAATCTGATAAGATCACTCGAGTGAGGGGGTTTCACTCGAGTGCTGCAGTATAATTTCCCTTTTTCCTTCTGTATTTTGCCTGGTTTTTTGATAAAAGCAAGAGTACACTTCTTAACCCGCGAGTGATATTGGTGATCACTCTAGTGAGCATGGGTTTGCTCGAGTGAAGGTGTGGGTTCATGTAATAGGGCTCCGTCTCGGGTATACACTCGCAAGCCAATTTTCAAGAGTGTGCTTTAACACTTACAAGTGTAGTCTTCTCACCTGAGTGCCAAGAGTCATGCTCGAGTGCACTTCCAGTTCCAAAGTTTCTCATTGTTCTTAGGTTATCACTTCCTGTATTGCACTTTTGGGGACTCAAGTGAATTTGGAGTCATCACCTGAGTACAAAACCTCATGCTCGAGTGTTATGAGTATTTTTTGGCTTTGGTTGTTGCTCATTGTCAAACACTCGGGAGTAAGGGCTATTCTCATTCTAGTGCAAGTCTCTCATCACTCGAGTGAGGTCATCTTTACTCGAGTGAGTTGGCCAGAAATTAGTGTTCTGCTTTCAAAAAAAGGGGTCTTCAGGGTAGTTTCTCCCAACCCTTTTGGCATATGTGTAGACCTCTAATAACCACCTAAAGAGTTCAAATGATAACCAACTTAGAGTATTATGGAAATAAGTATTTGAGAAAGAGAATGATTGGTTGTCCCTAATTTGGTTATAGGATTTGACATTTGCCAGACTCGTGAGTCCACTGTGCCAAGGAACGTTAGGAAAGAACAAGGTAGTGACTCTTTCTCTTATACTGTGTATAAATCATTTTATGTATGTCTATCATGTATTGTGTTGCTACTGCTGCTTTGTGATGCTTTGTGCCTTGTGATACTGCTGCATAGTGTTTACCGCAGAAGCGGGCATAGTGATTACATCGAAAGCTGGCATAGTGTTTACCGCAGAAGCGGGCATAGTGATTACAGCGAAAGCTATCGCATTGTGATTACAACTGTGAGTGCTGTCGTTTATGGCATGAGCCATGAATCATTGTGTTGTTACTGAACATGATCTTACATGCTATGTGTTTATATACTGTATGAGTGATTTGTTACTACTGGGATTCTTTTGAATCTCATCCTTTCCTTTGACTAACCATCAGACAGGGAAAGTGGCTCCAAGGACAAGCGGGCAACCAAGAGCGATTAGGACTTTGTAGAGATGTTTTACATTTTGGACTGTTGGTAATCTATTTTAGCTTGGGATTATTGTATATATTTTGGGATGTCAATATTATTTTGGATATGTAATCCCTTATGTTGAGAAACTTTACACCCATTTTATATATACATGTAACCTGGGGTTACCGGGATTTTAGTTAGGCATTCTAATATTTATGAATGTGATTTAACTGCAAAGGTAATTGCATTCGAATGTTAATGTGAGACCAGATTAATTATATTTTTGAACTGCTTTTCTGGACACCCCATCTAGAAGATGAGGGATTACAAATGTTGTTTTTTGTCTTATTGGTCTCTATTTCACTTAAATTTCATAACTCGGATATAATTACAATGAGGGGGTTACATTTTTGGAATCAAGCCGTAGTTCCTGGTAAGGGTAGAGTTTGCTAGGATAGCTCCTATATTTTGGCCTTAGTGATAAAAGATCATTTGTGAATAACTGTTATATACACATATGTGTTCTTATTATGTGGAATTATGTGTATACCATAATTGTTGGATTAATAGGTGAGTTATTTGTAGAATGAAAAGAACAACAAAAGGTCGCCCTATAGTACAACAAGTAAATCCTGAGGTGGAGATTGCCAATGATAATCCATCGGACCCGTTGTAAGAAATGATAGGGTTGATTCGGGATTAGCGAGAGATGATTGCTTAGCTAGGAGAAGAGCTCAAAGTTGAGAGAGTAAAGAATAAAGAAGATCGAGGTCAGTCCACACAAGAGGAGACCTAGGAGGGGACCCATAGAGAAGAGACTACAGAAGGGTCAGCGCGATCACCTGAGTCACCTCCTTGTGTTAAACCAGACCCGGAATCATATGGAGTTCCAGCTAGAGAGGACAGAGATCTTCAGTTTTGGGTATCCAAATTCTACAAACACATGCCTCCGGTATTTAAAGGGAGATTTGATCCTCAGGCAGCTGAAGATTGGCTAAATCGTCTTGAGAAGATTTTTGAGGTCCTTGAGTGTCCCTCAGAAGTAAAAGCTCGACTAGCGGTCTATAAGCTTGAGGGAGATGTAGATCGATGGTGGCGAAATATTGCCTTGTCATTGCAGAGCAAATGTATACCACTGACCTGGGAGGTGTTCTAGCAACATTTTAATGAAAAATATTTTCCCAAGTCGGTAAGGCTTGAGAAGGAAACTGAATTTTTGAACATCAAGCAAGGGGACACGGAGTCTTTTGATGAATATTTGTCTTGTTTCATCTGCTTTTCTCGATATTCTTCTTATCTTTAGAAGATAGATGACGAGGAGTTGAGCTTGAACATGATAGTATGGAGTTTAAGGTGTGATATAAGGAAGAGATTAGCCACCCTTCAGTTTATCGAGTTCAACAAGGCGGTTGAGAAATTTCGGATCACAGAGAGCAATTTAAGAGAATTGTATCCGGCTAAGGCTATTGTTGGCGGTAGTGAGCTTAGTAAGGGCAGTGCCTCTCAAAAGCGAAAGGGCCTGGGACCATCTTTTTATAAAGGCAGCGGTAAGAAGCCCTACCAGTCTAGGAGTCGTGATTAGCAGAGAGCTCCTACAGGATGGACATGTCCTCATTGTAACAAGCCACATCATGGCAAGACTTACGATGGTCGGGTGATCTATTTCAATTGCAAGCAAGTAGGGCATACATCCATTAAATATGGACAGCCACGACAGGAGCAGAGATTGAGGGCTCAGCGCCGAGTATTTACTATAACTCACAATGAAGCCCAAAAATCCCCAGATCAGTTGATACGAGGTAAAGTCCTTCTTCATGGTAATGTGTTACAAGCATTGTTTGACTCGAGTACAAGTCACACCTTTATTGCCTATGATTTTGTGAAGCGCCTGGGTATGAATATGTATAAGTTGCCTTTCAATCTAATTGAGTCAACGCCGATAGGTGTTAAGGCCGTGACTACAGAAGCCTGCTTAAATTGTGTTGTAACCATTGAGGGTCATGAGTCTATGGTAGATTTGATTTGTTTACCGCTCTACCAATTGGAAGTCATTATGGGTTTTGATTGGTTGAGACCAAATAACATGTTAGATTGTGGGAATAAGAGGATAGTGTATCCTATTTCTCAGAGCATTAATGACGGGAATGTTGACTTAAATTTCCTTTCAACAGCTAAAGCTGAAAAATATTTGTAAAATGGTTGTCAAGGATATATGGTTTTCTTTTCTGTGCAAGAAGAAACCAGTGAGACTTTGAATAGTATACCTATGGTAAATGATTTCCCTGAGGTATTTCCGGATAACCTAAGTAGGTTGCCTCCTAAAAGGGACGTTCAATTTCCAATTGAAATTGTACCTAGAGCTGATTCTATATCTAAAGCCCCATATCATTTGGCCACAGATGAAATGGTGGAATTAAAGAAGCAAATTGAGGATATGCTTGAGAAAGGGTTTATTATACCCAGTGTGTCGCCTTGGGGAGCTCTAGTGTTATTTGTCAAAAAGAAAGATGGGAATCTTCATTTATGTATTGATTATCGAGAGTTGAATAAGATTACCGTCAAGAATAAGTACCCTCTCCCCAGAATCGATGACCTTTTAGATCAATTATCTGGGTCGTGTGTGTTTTCAAAGATTGATCTTAGGTCAGGGTATCATAAGCTGTGAGTAAAAGTAGAGGATATTCTGAAAACTGATTTCAGAATGAGGTATAGGCATTATGAGTTTTTGGTGATGCCATTTGGGCAAACCAATGCACCTGCGGTATTCATGGATTATATGAACCATATCTTTTGACAATATCTAGATCAATTCGTTGTGGTATTCATCGATGACATTCTAATATACTTGAAGAGTATGGAGGAGAAGAGCATCATTTGAGAATTATGTTGAATACATTGCGTGAGAAGCAGCTCTATGATAAATTGAGTAAGTGTGAGTTTTGGCTATCAGAAGTTAAATTCTTAGGCCATGTTATCTCGCAAGAAGGGGTCTCTATGGATCCTAGAAAAGTAGAAGCAGTATTGGACTAGAAGAGGCCAAAAACTGTTGCGGAGTTACGCAATTTTATGGGTCTTGCTAGTTACTACCGGAGATTCATTCAGAATTTCTCACCCGAAAAGATCAACCGATTGTGTGGGATAAACATTGTGAAAATTGCTTTGTGGAGCTGAAAGAGAGGTTGACTACGGCACCTGTGTTGATTATACCTGATTCTAGCTTGACCTTCATTGTGTATAGTGATGCGAGTAAGCAGGGATTAGGGTGTGTCCTTATGTAGCAGGGATATGTGGTGGCCTATGCCTCTCGATAGCTCAAACCTCATGAATGAACTATCCAACTCATAATCTGGAGCTTACGACCATTGTGTTTGTTTTAAAGATTTGGCGGCATTATTTGTATAGTGTGACGGTAGAACTGTACTGCGACCACAAGAGTCTTAAGTATTTATATGAATAGAAAGAATTGAATATGAGATAACATCTCTGGATAGAGTTGGTTAAGGATTACAACCTGGAAATCAAATATCATCTGGGTAAGGCAAATGTAGTCGCTGATGCTCTTAGTTGAAAGGCGGTGCTTGTGGCAGCTTTGATGATACGAGGGGGAAGCTTATTGCTGATTTTTGTGATTTGAATTTGTCGAACCAAATCATCTGTGCCAACTGTATGATTTCCCAAGGGGAAAGTGACTTGAGAGTTCAAATTGAAGAAGCTCAAAAGCAAGATGGTTGGATATAGCGTAATCTGGCTAAGATTGAATGGGGAGAAGCTCAGGGCTTTGATTTGTCACCTAGTGGACTAGTTCGCTTCCAAAAGAGAATTTGTATTCCACTTAAGGCAGAATTGAGACAAAAAATCTTAGATGAGGCACATAAGAGCTGTTACACTCTTCATCCTAGTATGACCAAGATGTATCATAATTCGAATTTTGCTTGGAAGTTGAGAGCGGGAATCATCTACCATACCACCAACCATTCCATCTACTACATTTCATCTACCACCTCATCTTCCTTTTCACCTACTACTTTATCTACCACCTCATTTTCCTTTTCACCTACTACTTCATCTACCACTTCATTTACCATACTCCATTCCTCCCTATATACAGCTATCCTCTCCTTCACATTCTACATACCATTTCATATCCATTACTCTCCTCTCTTCTCTACTTACAAACCATTTTTCATATCCATTAATTTCCCCTCTTTTCCACTTAGACAACCATTTCATATCCATTACTCTTCTCTCTGCTCTACTTACATACCATCATCTGAGAATTAATTTCATGCACTATATTTGTTTCTTGAATGTCTCCTATATGGAAGGTTTTGCATTCTACATGGAAGGCTGGATTTTTCTATTTTCATGCATCTTGTGGTTGTATTTTTATTGAATAATTAAGTTTATTGCAATGTTTACAAAGTTTTCAATTTATTTTATTTTTGTTTTTAATTTCATCATAAGCTAAATTTCCTTTTTCCTAGGGTGATGACGTAACTTACTAATGACGGATTGAATCTTAACTTATTAAATCTAGTTTGAATTTCTCCTTCATAATTGAGTTTTAATTATTATTCTTAATGCTTTTGATTGAATGGCCATCTTTTGAATGATTTCAATATGCATGTTGAGACCAGAAGGAGATGAATGCGTATAGATCCTATAATTAAAACCATGACTTGCATATGAAATAGGAATATATTCATGAGTTATATAGTCTTACTGAGTTTCATAAATCTTAATGCATAATTTATTGCTTAAATTCATATAGGAATATATTAGATTAGCAATTAATTATAGAATTGCTTGATCTTGGAAGAGGCTAGTAATTAAATTAGGGAAACTCGACTGTTAATTATAAGAAATAAATTGGGTTAGAATAGATAAGTGATTCAACCTGAAATTTGTTATGTGAACTCTGACCCCTGGGACTTTTTCTCATAGTTATTTCATATAATTTACATTCATATTTAATCATTTTTAATTTTATAATCTCAATCATCAACTAATTGATAGACTAAATAGAGTTAAAATTACTCATTCTTGTACTTAGTGATCAATCCTCGAGGCAACGATACTTTACTCACTTCTATATTACTTGTTTATGATACTGTACACTTGCACTTTTTAATAGACTATTTACACTCGTAACAATAAATAGTACCCCACCCTCATGAAAACTCATCCAAACAATAAACCAATCAGTTCAAAACAAAGCCGAGGCTTACCTCTTCACGTCTCTACGACTGATTTAGTATTCCGGCGCCACTTCAACTATCTAGATGATACAAAACACCTCTAATCAGAAAAATGAGACCATAGGAATGAAACTCTCAGGGAGCAGAACAATGTTCCTGGAGAACTTACTAAACAAAAACGAAGATTGGGGGTCAGAATCGGCTTCAGAGCTCAAGAACTTTACTATTCCTCCTCTCTATCTTCTTTCTATTTTGTGTGAATTTTCAAATTTTCCCTTCTCTTTCCATGGCTCAATGAAATAATGGCCTTGGAGAGGACTAAATAAGCCTTAATATCATGTAATTAAGTCTTATGTTGACATATACAAGGTGATTAAATCTCATGATGCCAAGTATTCTTGAAGCTTTTCTTTTCTCTTTCTCTTTTATTCTACATGTAACTTTTGTCAAGGGAAAGAAGAGGCCTAACAATTTCCCTGGACTCCCGGTTTTGGTGTTTGAGAAGTCAAGTACATGACCGGGTTGGAGGCCGGTGGATTCCTTGGACTTAGACTCTAGGTGGCGCTCTTTGAAGATACCAACACAAAAGCAAAAAATAAGTGTCATTATGAGGGACACGTGTCACTTTCCTATCAAGCCAACATAAAAGTGGCTTTGTCCTTTGTCATGATTAAGGGACACATGTCATGTTTTTAACTAGTCAACACAAAATTTATGCTATAATGAGTCACCATTGCTTACTTTATTAAAGTTACTTTATCGGTGCTCACTGGGGATTCCACTTAGGACTTACTCAGGGTTGCTTCACATATACAAGGCTCGCTAAATGATGCTAGGTCATAGGGTATGTGTGTGGCCACACTTGGCGGCACATACTGGTGTCTACTTTAAAAACGCAGGGTACACAGGTCTGCCCTGAAAATGCCATGTGTACACCTATACAGGCATATTTCGCTTGACCAATCAATCCTATACCTCATGACATAGCTAGGTAGCATCTTTTAACCAACCTAATTGCACCATATATGTGTCTTATTCACATCTGCACTGATACATTGATCTTATTGCCTACATGTACTGCGCCCACTGCCCGGTAGGGCTGGATCACATAGTCGCCTTGAGTCTTTCTATCTCTCGACATTCTTGGGACTCTTCCCAAATTGGGCTTAATTGTCTTCCTGATATAGGCATATCCTCAAGTCTCTAGGCCCAAAATTCAGGATATTACAAACATGATCTTTATCACTATTTTAAATATCAATAATATTTGATTGTGCTTCACTATGAGTAGGCTTTAATGGCAAAAATATGAAGGTTTTCTTCTTCAAATAAGATTCACTTTCAATTTTTATAGTTTAGTTATTATTTTGCTTAAGTTTGAGATATATTGTTGTTAAAACTTATAACAGTGGGATGTTTTATTGCCCTTATGTAGTATGTTTGAATGAAAGTCGACTAAGTGCTATAGATATATATACATATTTAATTTGTAAAGGATTTTGTAAGAGTTATACTGTATCAGTATAGCATGGTGAAGAATTAGAAATGTCAAGTTCATCTCAACAGGGGGAATGGCATTTGATGATATGACACGGATATGGATAATTGGATAGAGGATATTATTCGTGATGTAGGAGAAGAGGCTTTTGAGCAATCACATGCATATGGTAATATGTGCAGTGATGCTGAGAAGCCATTGTACCCGGGGAGTAAAAAATACCAATTATTGAAAGCAGTATTGAAATTAGTAAGCTTGAAAGCATGACATGGATGGACTGACAAGAGTTTTTCAGAAATGCTTGAGGCTTTTAAGGACATGCTTCCAGATAATAATTTGTTGCCTTATCGATACTATGATGATAAGAAAATATTGTGTCATCTAGGAATGAAGTATAAAAAGATCAATACATACCCTAATGATTTTATATTGTATAGAAAAGAGCATGAAGAGAACCAACAGTGTCTGATATGTGAAACCCCAAGGTACAATTTAAATAACGCCCCTACAAAAGTGTTGTGATATCTTCCAATCATACCAAGGTTCAAGCGCTTGTTTGCGAATGAAAATGATGCAAAAAATTTGAGATTGCATACAGATGAGAGGATATTCGATGGAAAGCTTCAACATCCAGCTGATTCTTCTCAATGGAAGAAAATCGATCAATTATTTCCTAGTTTAGATGAAGAACCTAGGAACCTTAGGCTTAGGATTAGCATAGATGGCATGAATCCTTTTAGCAGCCTAAGCAGTATACATAGTTCATAGCCTATTCTGTTGGTAATTTACAACTGATCTCCTCTATCATGCATGAAATAAAAATACATCATGTTTTCTATGTTGATTTCAGGACCAAAACAACCCAAAAATGACATAGATGTTTACCTAGAACCCTTGATCGAGGACTTGAAAGAGTTGTGGTACAAAGGTGTTAATGTTTTTGACGCGAACAAGAAGGAGGTTTCTAAAATATGAGCTATGATCTTTTGTACTATAAATGACTTCCCAACATATGAAAACTTATCACGATATAGTGTTAAAGGCCATAAAGCATGTCCGATTTGTGAAGAAGGCATATGCTACCATCAACTTCAACGTGGAAGAAAGAAGGTTCAACTTGGCCATAGGAGATTTCTTAGACGGGGCCACCCATATCGTAGATTAAAGAAAGCTTTTTTTGGTAGACAAGAGTTTGAAGATGCTTCGAAGGCATTGACTGGGGAGTGAGTTTATGAAAAGGTGTAAAATATCAATGTTATCTTTGGTAAGACTACAAGTAATAGTATTGAAAAAAATAAATGGAAAAAGAGGTCTATCTTCTTTAATCTTCCCTATTGGCCCAATCTTGATGTAAGACACTGTATTGATTTCATGCATATAGAGAAAACGTATGTGATAGTATTGTTGGGATACTACTTAACATACAAGGTAGTTCTAAGGATGGCGTGAAGGCAAGATTAGATTTGCAAGAAATGGGAATACGAGAAGACTTGTATCCAAGGACATATGGTAAGAGAATTTTTTGTCCTCCAGCTTCTCATACTTTGTCTATAGTTGAGAAAGGAAGTTTTTGTGAGCATTTACATTGCATCAAAGTTCCTTCAAGGTATTCTTTAAATTTTAAGAAGCTTGTGTCAATAAAAGACTTGAAGTTAGTAGGGTTAAAGTCTCATGATTGTCATGTCTTAATGCAACAACTACTCCTAGTAGCTAGTCGAGGCATTGTTGAATATGATCTTTAACATATTTTGACTAGACTTTGTTTCTTCTTCAATGCTATTTGTGGTAAAGTATTGAGACAGAAAGATTGGATGAACTAGAAACTGGAGGATATATGATCTTGTGCCAGCTTGAGAAGCTTTTTCTTCCATCTTTTTTTGACATAATGGTACATCTAATTGTTCATCTAGTGAGGGAGATAAAGTTGTGTGGCCCTATCTATTTATGATGGATGTACCCAATTGAAAAAACTATGAAAATCCTAAAAGGGTATGTGAAGAATGTATATCGGCCTGAAGCATCTATTGTTTAGAAATATGTTTCTGAAGAAGCCATGGAGTTTTGTCAAGAATACTTGTCAAATGTAAGACATATTAGGCTTCCTGAACATCATGATAAAGAAGGGGGTAGACGTAGGGCTTCAATAAAGAGTGTAGATCCTGATGAATTGCAACAAGTCTAATTGTACATCTTGAATAATGTTGATGAAGTTCAAGATATGTGTTAATGCTCATAAATAATTTTTTCAGAAAGGAAATAGTTGAATGACTAAACAAAGGTTAATTAGGGAGCATAACAAAACTTTTGCGTAATGGTTCAAACAAAAGGTTGACAAAGAAGAATGTGTCTCTAATACAATTAAATGGTTAGCACGTGGTCCTGAGGTTGATGTTATAAGTTGGACTTCATTTGTAACCAATGGTTATACATTTTACACGAAGTCCCTAGATGATAGGAGCACTATCCAGAATAGTAGAGTTATATTAGTGGCTGAATCTATGTACTTCTCTAGTTCGAAAGATAAGAACCCTAGATTGGCAGCCATACCTTATTATGGGGTTATAAAGAGATTTGGGTGGTTAATTATGTTAAAATTAAATTTCCCATTTTCAAATGCTTGTGGGTTGATGTCAACCATGGTGTGATGATCGATCAGTTAAGATTTACATTGGTTGATCTGAATAGTGAAAGTTTTGGAGATGAACCTTTTATTATGACATATCAGGTAAAACAAGTGTTCTATGTTACCGATCAGGAAAATAAAATGTCGTCTGTAGCTCTCCAAGGAAAAAGGATTGTTGACATTAATAAGGAAATTCGTTCAATGAATGATCTTCTTAAGACTCCTTCTTTTCTATGGGTATACCAGAATTGAATGAAGAAGATGAAGTAAATAATGAACACGGCATAAGAAACGATCATCATGAAGGGATATGGGAAGATATTCCTTTATAAAAATACTTTGAAGGTTAGCTAGCTAAAGTAATTATCATGAATTATATTTGAATTATGTATATTATATTATTTTTTTTATATATAAAACTACTGTTTTTGTTGTCATCACAGGAAAATGAAGGATATGAGGTGTCCTAGTATAGATGCTCTGGAGCATCTAGTTATCATCAACGATGGATTACTGTTTGATGTACATATTCTTTCTCGGTAGATTCCTCTATCATCAATTAAAGTGTTTTGATTATATTATTAGCTAAAGTTTTGATTTCTTTTGTCAAACTGTAATATTAAACAGGGGAATAAAAATATGTAGTATCATACCTTAATTTTTCAATTGTGTGTGATAATGTGTTGATTTTAAATGATTTATTGTTGTTGCTTTTGTGGAATGTGGCTGGGGTATAAGTAGGAAGAATGATGTAAGTTACACCATTTGAAATTATGTTCTAAAATGCTTGACGAAATGTGAATGTGTAAGAGAATAATTTATTTGGGGTGTAGGAAGAATGATTTATTGTTGTTGCTTCTATAGAATGTGCATGAGGTGTAAGAAGAATGATGTAAGTATTACACCATCCAATAATGCTTGATGAAAATGCTTCTATATAAGGTGTTTGCTATAATGTGTAAGAGAAGAATTTATTTAGATGTAGTTGAAATGGCTACTTGCTGGGTAAAATATTTTAACATGGGATATGAATTGCTGGGCAACATTTCAAAAAGAATAAATTTTTAAAAAAATGGAAACTTTTTAGACCGATTATTTATACAACCAGTCTAAAAAATGACATTTTAGATCAGTTTTCTATGAAATTGGTCTAAAAAGTCATTATTTTAGACTGGTTATTTAAATAACGGGTCTAAAATAATGAATTTATAGACTGCTTATTTCAATAATAAGTCTAAAATGTCTTTATTTTTAGACCGATTGTATAAATAATTGGTCTAAACACTAAATTTTTAGACCGATTTCTTAATCAGTCTAAAAAGTAGCAGACATTTCATAAGACTTTCCCGAATGCTGTAAGTTGATTAACAAGATGAGTATATCTAAGTTCAAATTCAGCTATTGACTCACCTTATTTCATTCGAAGTAAATCAAATTCAGTAACTAGAGTGTCGATCCAGTTTTCCTTTATTCTTGAAGTTCCTTCGTGAGCTATTTCCAGAGCTTTCCATATTTCCTTAGCCATTTAAAGTGTGCAAATCCTGAAGTACTCATTTTGACTCAAGGCACTTTAAATCATTAAAATTGTCTTGCTATTGAGTGTGATGAGTTTCTTGTCATTCTCATCATATTCTGCTAGTGTCTTAAGAACATTTTGTGAATCTACAATTTTCTCAGGCTTTTAGTTTTCACTCTCAATCACATTCCATAGTCCGTATTCTGTAGCTATTACGAATACTCAAAACTTGGCTTTCCTGAAAGAGAAGTGTTCGCCACTAAAACCTGGTGGTCTAGTGATATAAGCTCTATCGGGAAGAATTCCTTCATCCATGCTTGCCATTGGATCCTTATTAGGCTATTATTCCTAAACAAGAAGACCTATGCTTTGATAGCAAATATTAGTGCAAGCGTTTCACCCAAGAGGGGGTGAATTGGGTGATACCAGAAATTTCATTGAGTATATAAAAATTGACTGGAAATTTAAAGTAATTAAGAGCTAGGAGAAATATCACCGAAGTGTACACTGGGAGTTATACTAGTTCGGCCACAACCACTTTGACCTATGTCCAGTCCTCAAAGCTTCTCTGAAATTTTCATTATATCTTCCAAGATTTAGTGGATTCTTGGCATCTCAGTACACAGCAAGTTCCTTCACTGAACACTCACTCCTCCTTACACATTGTAATCAAATCCCCAACTCAAGGTTCCACAACCTTAAGTTGTCTCAATAACAAATATTGAGTTTGTAATGAAAAACTCTCTCACAAAGCAAATATATATAATCACTGAATTATAAATAGTGAATATAAGAAAAAAGAGCACTAAGAATATATTGATCGATGTGAGTTTGCGTGTTTTCAGTTCTTGTGTTCTATTATTTGAATGCTCTATCTATATAGATGATTTGTGATGTCTGTTGGAAACATTTCAAACATGTCCGTTAGAGTCGCGCATCTTTGTTTGCCTATTCTTCAAATTTGAAAACTAGCCGTTTGCAATAGGTAAGCGTTTCAGACATTGCAGACGATATGTTTGGCTTCTCTCTCATAGCATGATCTCTTCATTGTTTCTCTTCAAACATACTTAGGAAACTAATACAATAAAAGGTTAATCATATAGATAACAAATCAATAAAATTTGGATTGAAATCATGTTTTTTGTACTACATTACTCAAGTTGGCTACTCGAGTGATCATGCTTCATTACTCGAGTGGCTACTCGAGTGAACCTTTAAAAAACTTAGCAAAAGGTTAAGTCAATGTTTACTGATCATATTATTGAGGTAAGACATCAAGTAATTCATCTTACAATACCTGGTAGACTTGATTACTTAAGTGAGCCCTCGAATAAGTCTTTCTTTTCTTCTTTAGTTGCTCCAGAGATCCCTTGAGTAATACTAGCAACTCTTCTCTTATTACTCGAGTAATCCCTTGAGTAAAGACATCAAAATCTTGGCCGAGAGTAACTTTTTCTTTGCTTACCTGATTACTCGAGTGATCTCTCGAGTAATGTTTTAAATAACTTTGCAAATTACTCGAGTGATCCCTTCGGGTAATGTCCTTCATTTCTTGGCCGATAGCTACTGGATGATTTCTTCTCTAATTACTCAAGTGATCCCTTGAGTAATGTTTCAAATAACTCTACAGCTTACTCGAGAGATCCTTTTGAGTAATACTGTGCAATTCTTGATAGAGAGCTTTCTGGAACAATTTCTCACACATTACTCAAGTAGTCTCTTGAGTAATAAAGGTTATTACCCGAGGGCTCCCTCAAGTAATCCTTCAAAAAATCTCACTGTGTTCCTTTCTCCTGTACTCTATCTTTTACTTCATCCTCATTACTTGAGTACTTAACCGAGTAATAGTCTTGCCTGCTATGAAAAGCTTAGTTACTTTGTTCAAACCTTTTTATTTATTTATTATTAATCCAATCTTTGTTATCATCAAAACATATGAGATCTAACATATAAAAGGTATGTCTTTACGAGACGAATATTGAATCCTATAAGTTGGAATTCACGAGCGGACATCTTAACCCAATTCTTTGATAACTCAAGATACTTTAGTTGATTATCTTTAAGAGTAATGAATTATGCTAAATGTGTAGTTAATGTGCCTATACTAGCCCTAAGTACTTAACTCTAGCCTTGGAGTTCAAACTTATTACCATTTACCCTAAGTGCCTTAAATTCGCATGATAACCATAAGCTGCCAAAATTTTCACCTAATTTTGAAAATTCATACCTTTTTTTAGGAACCTTCAATTGGGGTGATTCAAAGTCCTATGTGACACTCTTTAAGTCTAATTTAACAAAAAATACCTCCAACTTCCAATTATATGTACACAGTTTTAGAATCTTCAATCAATCCTCACTGTCATAGGATTCATTCCAGATTCAATGCCTAACTTTAAAAGGTCATATCTACCAATGTACTAACCCAAAAGCCACATATTATACATCAAATTAAATCTTATCATGTCTACTATTATTCTAAAAAATATCATGACCATTGGATAAAATTTTATTAGTAAAAAAAAGCCATAATCAACCTACTCGAATCTGGCAGCATTTAACCCTAATAACCTTAAATTCCAATTTTAAGATTTTCTATCCATTTCATCCAAGATCATAACCATAGGCTATTCCCATATAGTTTTTCATGCAGAATCCATTGGTGACCTCAAATTCATCAAAATCACACTCCTCCCTATTGCCCTGCACCTAGCCGAAACTCACTTCCCAAGCCAACAATAAAAAAGTTTACAGTTTCACTACCATATTAGTCTAGTACCATAATTAAGCATTATATATCATAATATTCATGATCATAGCAACATGAAACCCTAGAAACCCCATATTGAACGAACCCTTGGCAGCCCAAGAAACTCATAAAACTCAACCAATTCACAAGATATACGGTTCAAATAACAGCCTAAGCTCACCTCTTTCACTTTCCAGGGCTTGTTCTTGGTTTCTCCAACTTTATATCCTCCTTGGAAGCTTAAAACTCCTTTCCTTGAGGGTAAACACCATAGAAATGTAGCCCTTAGTGAGAGGAATAATGTTTGTGAAAGCGTTATAAGCTAGAAAAGTGATTTGGAAGGTGAAAATGGGGTAAGAAGCCTTACCTTCCTTCTTTGTTCTTTACTTGCTCCTTTCAGTTTCCTTTTTCATTTTTTCTTGTATTTTGTCTATTTTTCCCTTCTTTCTCCTTGCTTGGCCAAAATTATAAGGGCCTTGGGGATGTTGGATAGTTTAATTGCATTTGCTAAAGTGTTCAAGTCTTAATGTGCCATGTGTCAAACTCTTGTGTTGTCTTGAAAAAGTAATCGATTAATCAACTAAGGGTGGTTTAGGTTAATTGGAATGGTCTTCCCTCTTCCCTCCTTGCCCTTGATTGAAATGCTTCAACAAAAAGGAAGGAAGAATGTTAACTAATTTATTTCATGTGTATGGGTTCAAGTTTGACCTTGGTCCTCCTTAAAAGTGGTTTGACACTTTGACCAACTCTCCCTTTCTTCCTTTTTTGCCCTTGGTCATCCCTTATCACCTTAATTTGCTTTTTACATCTTCATCATTACTTTTGCTTTTCAAGAGCAAATCCTAGCCCTTCATTTTGGTTTCCAATTCTAACCTCAAGATTAAGTGATAAATGTCTCTTTTCCCTTGATTATAGAAACATTGATTAAATTGCCACTAGTTCTTTTGTTCCACTTAATTTTCTCCTTCAAGACGCCATTTCCTCTTCTTTTAGATCCAAGTTAGGCTTTATATCCTATTTGACACAACATGAAGGCTTTGGATGTTTTCCTTTAACCAATTCAAACCGAATCTCATACTTTAATTTATTCCCAATGTGATTTCTATCCCTATTTACACTTTCTTTTTGGATCATTTAACCTTTGAATAACTTTGAGATATTACAATTTATAACCTCATGTGACCCAACCAAATGGAGCCATATATGTGTCTTATGCAAATCTACATCAGCACATTAATTTCACTACTTACACATATTTAGCCCTCTGATCGGAAGGGCCAGTCTCTGAGATTCATTTTATCTCTCGGGCATTCCTGCAACTCTTATTAACTGAGCTCATTAGTCTTCTTTTTTTTAATCTTACTCTCAAGCTTCTAGGCCTAAAATTCAGGATATGATAGGTTATACTTCCTATGAAGAATCCAACACAGAAAAGGTGGATAGAGGCCTATAGTAAGAATATGGTTGGTAATATGAATATAAACAATGGTGTATACGACCAAATACATTTTAGTTAGACTTAGAAACTATTTTTTGTCCAGCTATGAAAACGATTATGAGAGGAACCAAGGATTGAGTTGCCAAGGCAACAACTCATGTTTGAAAGGATACTCCAATACAAAAACTAGGCAAATGATAATGGAGTAAAGAAATAGATAGTGTATCTCTGCCATCTATGGAACCAAAACACAGAGCGTGTTCTGCCATCATTCAAGGAACCATATGGCTAGATAAGTTCTTATGAGTAACTAGGAATGAATAGTAGATAGAAGGATACAAACGATAACATCTTATGATGTAGATTTTAAGTGTCATAGTAGGGTGAAACATACATTTGATATATCTCTGTGAGAGATAGGATTTCAGAGAAGGAAAGCAGTTGTTCAATGACCTTCCAAATTTTTGGTAGGGGAGGGTGAGATTCAAAGAATCTCAGTAGGAAACAGTTACCATAATGCATACATGATAGATGCTATGTGCATGACATGTTAGCTTTAACTAGATGCATGCCCCATAATGACTTTTCTGCATACTCAATGTTTCATGCAACATAACTATGTCCATAGTATAAACAGAAATAAAGCTTCATTTATTCAAATATGCTCTACAAAATCAAGTAAAGCAATCACATACATTACTACACAAGCAGAGATATCAAATACATGCAAATAAGGTAAGTCCCCTACCTCTGGTCTTTGAGTCCTCCTCTTATACCTTTTCTTTTTCAACCATTGAAGATGCTTCTTCTTTGACAACTCATGGCCCTAGATGAATAATCATATCATTAAGGTCTTTGCATTAGGCCCAATATGTAGCAAATGGGCCCACACTAATTCCAAGTGTTTGACTTGACCTTTGGAAATTAACTTAATCACTAATTGACATTAACTTTTCATTTTTGCATAAGATGTAAATTTGGCAGATTTTTCACTGAACTTTGAAAAATGATAACTAATTCTAGAAAAGTACGATTGGGGTGATTCAAAATTATATACAACCCTTATTAAGTCTATTTTAAGGAAAAATGCTTCCCACAGTCTTCTATCCACACAAAATTCCCAGTTTTCACGTTTTTCTCTTACTGCCAGAAAATCTGTCCAGCTTTAATAGTCTAACTTCAATCACTCATAACTTTTTGTATACTTATTCAATTTCTACCTACTAGCTATCAAATTAAAGGTCTTTATGTTTACTTTAAATCTTGAAAATCTCAGGTCAATGTATAAAGTTTAACCATTCAAAAATGCACTACAACTAGACTGCCTTCAGAAACAAAATTCAGGCAACTTTAAACATAAACTTCCAAAATCATCATAAATCATCATTTAACCATAAACACATGATTAAACCTTAAAAACACCCCTTGGATGAAATATGAATAGTTCATACCCTAAAAAATACTCATCCAAATAATAATCCAATCGGTTCAAAATGAAGCATACGCTTACCTCTACGCATTTCCGAAACTTGATCGGAAATCTGGCAGTACTCTGGTAAGCAAGATGGCACCAAAATGAAAATCTAAAGTTATAGAAATGAAGCTTAGGATGAGTAGAAGAAGGTTTGTGAAGGATATTTCGAGAAAAAACACCGATTCGGAGGTAAAATCGGCTCCAAAGCTTAAGAATCATTACTATTCATCTTCTCTCTTTCCTCTTTCATTTTCTCCTTTTAGGGAATCTTCACAAAATTAATAAGAGGAAGGAGAGATAATTAGCCAATTTACCCTTGGTTTGTACAAAAACTACCAAGATGCCATTCGGTTGGATTTCAACCATTTAGTTTCTTTTCTCTTTGCTTTTTCTTTCTTTAAGTTAGCTTAAATATGAGGCCTTTTAGAAGAGGATATGATCTCAAAATATCACAATTCCACCTCCTCAAATAATAATATTTTATTGTAATTAATCACATGTCCTCAATTATTTTATTCTTTCTTCTTTCACGTGGCCAAGAAAGCTTCCACATGGCATAACTTGTGTCCAAATCTTATTTTCTCTTTCTCTTCTCTTGTTTGGAAGAAAATTAAGGTCCTTTAGAAAGAGATGATGATTTTAAAAAATATAACTTGACATATTAATATTTAATTGCCAAATTAACATATGCTAATTAGACTTTTATGTCATATTTTCAAATTTGGACAAAAATGCCTCCATATGTCATAATTGGGACCAACTAAATATTGTTAGAATCGGTAGGCACAGCGGAAGAATTTTAAAATTTTCACCGATCCTAATCGAGGATTTATCAACGGCGTTTAAACCAAGTTGGAAGGATTCATACCTTTTTGATGATTCAGAGTTTTCACGATCTCTAGGAGCCAACACGTCAGGTCCGCTCCCTCTACCGGTATCCACACGAATGCTCTCCAACCGAGACTGCGTTCTAGCGCCTCTAATGTCTCCTAGGGTTTCCCTTGTGGCTCTCAATTCTCATGTGCGTATGAATATATCTGCTCTATCAAGTTTATAACCTATGAGGGCTATTTTCAAATTTCAAAATTAATCATCATTAATTTCAAAATTAATTAACAATTAATTATCTTGATGAGCTAATTAAATAAATTCAGTTTAAATTAAATCTGTCCAACAGTTTTAATTTAACCTATTTATTTAATCCAAATAAAGAGCCATTAGATTTAATTTATCTTCATAAATTAAATCTGAGATACTATATCTCTATCATGTTAGTTATTAAATTTAATATATCTTAATAAATTAAATTTAAAACTAACACAATATAATAATATCATATAATATATATATATACATATATATAAGCTATATATTTCAAAATATATATATCTATATAATATTATTAATGAATATTATATTATATATATATAAATATAAAATTCATCCACCCTAAATTAAACATTATCTCGTGTTGGACCATTCTTGTGTGCAACCCTGTAGGCCCATATGAAGTTGGCAGTGGGCCAATAACTATACTAACCCAAAAGTCGCAAGCGGCCTCTAGCAAGACATTACGACTACCCAATTCATATGAGGATCATTATCACGATGTAACCTGTCATACAACCATGTCACATCCCTTTTGTCACATGATATATCGATCAAGGATAAGGCATGGATAATGTCATCCTCTTGTTCCTGACCATTACTTTCTCGATTCCTAATTAGCCTGATAATAAAGACAGAAAATCCTTTCATCATAGTATGGCCATATATTTCTCATACTTACTCATCGAGGGGCCCAGTAATATCTCTCTACTAATGTGAGGGAAAAATTCCATCTTGATCATTCATATTCCTCTGCATGAAAAACCACCAAGTCCGATTGTAGCCTTTATCATCACCCGGTCAAAAGTGACTTGTGACGTGGTTATACAAGAGAAAAGCTTATGACTTGATCCATGTAGCTTTCTCATAGTGGGTCGGTCTAGCACCTTGTACTCTTACAAGTGCCTAAGACTTTGATTCGTATCTCCATATCTTATCAAAGTCATACTGATCTTATTTCATCTCTGCTCCCGCATAGATGACCGACCAGGGACATTTTAGGACAATCTTTATGAATTATCCAAGGATACAATTATCACAGTTAACATGCAAATAATATGATAACAGAATGGATAAATTTCATTAAAATAATAATATTTAAAGTACAATGATTGGCCCTTATGGCACAATTTCCAACAAATATTTCCCCTCTTGTGTTCTTATTTGGACAAAAATTGCATAAAGAAAAGGGAGAATAAAAGCTATCTTGCTTTATTGGCCAAATGAACATTTTGCCCTTATTTTTTGTAATTAAATTGGCTTTCTTCATTCCTTTTGTGTTGGGCTAAAATTTACATGTTTATTGAGCCTAAGAACTATACCCTTCTATTCTTCATTGTGGGGTATCAAGAATGGGCTTATATGAAGACATAAATCATATTTTATGTCTTATTGTGGCCCAAAATTCATGTGGCCACCAATTGGACCGTTTGGCTATTTCAAGTGCCACTCTTCACCATTTTTATTCCCTTTAATATAAGGAATTTTGGTGACTAAAATTTGGGATATTACAGATCCCCTTACTACCCTCGTAGCTTGTTATTCGTTAATTAGTGAAGATCTTGGGCACAAATAGAATATATGGTCTTAAATGTCTTTTATGTAAAGATAAAAGAAATTGTATGTATGCTATGAGTAAATACATAAAAGGCATACAATTATATATTTCATATATGTTAGAATAGGTAGGTTCACTCATACGAACAACCATCTTCTCACATTTCGCAAGAGCATAGGAGGATAAGACAAGCAAATGATCACCATGAGATGGTTTAGAAGAATCTTTGAGTTTTAATCACCTCAGTTAAATTGAGATGAGATCTATGTATATATATATATATATATAGAAAATGAACTTCCATCTAAAATTACATGATTTAATTTTGTATCCTGGGCAGTCTAAAGGAAGACAAACTCAATTGCATGGCAAGATTTCAATGTTCAACAACACAACAAAAGTTTAAAGCCTCAGCTAGCCAATAAAGCAAAATAAAAATGACCTCGTATCGTGATCAATTGGTATCAATTACACCTAATTTGATTCATGAAGGAGGTCTGGATTACATTTTGACAGACACATCTATATTACTAGTGGTTTAGCTGATCATATTAATGGTGATGTGTTGGATAAAATATTTAATTGTGGATGGGTCAGTGCTTCAGTTTCAATATTTGGATTAGGTACTTTATCATCATCACTTAGCACTGTTATTATTATTTATCATTCAAGTTTTTTGTTTTAATGACATTGTTTGTTTTATACCAAGCACTTGTACCATGACGTCTTAATGGATACAGACAAGGTCCAATTCACATTTTTCAACCCTTATCTCGTTGGCTAGCATAGGGGCAGAGTAGGTATGCATGTACAATCTAATGATTTGAAAGATTACTTTAGAAAGAAAGCAACACACACTACGCTTTTTCTAATGCCATACAATACGGGGTAAGTTATTAGTGTTAGTATTTCAATGTATATTGTTTTATTGTTTAACTTTAACCATAACATGATTATTGAAGAAAAATTTTTAAAATATTTTAGGGTATATTGGATATTGACTGTTATCAATCCAGCAGAACCTTCAGGCATTTACTATACTAATCCTCTAATTGGAAGTCTTTCAGAAAATGTCCTAATACGTTGCAATTGTTTAATAGGTAAGTGTATGTGTGTATGTGTAAATATTTGCATGTGTAACTGAATAACTAAAAGTAATCAGTTTCGATTTGTTTTGTTAGCGCATTGACTGCATATCGGGTATCTACCTCCTTAAATTATTCTAAAGCTGCTGACCCTGTCAATAGCTATGTGTGGAAAAAGATATGGGTACTGATATATGAATTTATTCAAATTTTGTTATTAAACAATTTTTATTCAAAAATTGAGTTAACTATTTCAGTATATTGTTTTTGTACCCTTTCCAACCTAATAACAATAATTGTGGGTATTACATCTTGAAACTCATGAAGGATGTAATTATCATTATTAGCCTTTTATTCCTCAAAAAGTATGTCATTTAGTTACAATTTATAGTATATTTTAAATTTAATTAATTAGTTCCTAATAATTAAGTTTTAGTGATTTTAATTCGTTTTATGCATGATTGTGTATATATATATATGTAGTATTATGAAGATCAACGTTGTGATAGTTTGACTAACCATCAAGTCAATGAAGTGATCAAGGAATGGTGTGAATATGTGTTTATGCAAACCTCTAACTAGCTACTATTTAATTAACTAGCCTAGGTGTTGTTTCTTGCCAATTGTTGTGTTATTTATTTAAGTTAAATTTTTTGTATTTCATTCACAATTGTTGTAAATATATTTAGTACAGATTTTGTTGATTAGTTATTTGTTTTTATCATCATTTTGGAGTTATTTCATTGTTGTTTGCTTTTCTTCATTTTGTTGTGGAAATAGAAATTTGTGTTTAAAGTAGTCCACTATTGTAATTATAGGGTTATGAATTAAAAATAAGAAAAATATAATTTAAAAAAAATACTTCCTCTGGTGCTTCCTTAAAAAAGGGCCACAGGAAGCAAACTAATAAAATCAACCACTGAGGAAGCGCCACATGAAGGCTGAACTTCCTGTGGCCCTTCCTCCAGGAAACGCCACAAGAAGGGGTTTTTTTAGAGGAAAAAAAATTACATGTTGTGGCACTTGGAAACGCCATAGCTTCTTTTAGTGGTGTCTAGATATGTGGCCCTTCCTAACTGCCACAACTACATTTTTTTGTAGTAGTGAAAGTGTATGAGATTCATACATAAACAATTTACATATTCCTATATTCCTCTTTCATCTCTTCATACGTTCTTCTCTTGTACTCAATGTACCTATAAGGTTGGGTAAGGATAGTGATATTCGAGGGAATCTCGGTAGTAAACTTTGCTAACTATACATACAATATATAAGCTTAATGCATGATATGCTTGCTTACATAAATCCATGCCAACATAATGATATATTTGCATGCTCAATGTTTAACACATTACACTAATGGCCACAACATAAGCAAAACAAATCTTCAATCATTCAAATATGCTTCATACAATTCATCAAATCAATTCAACACAACAAAGCATAAGCATACTTATCAAGTAAATGCAAAGTCAGAAAAGTTTTCCTACCTTTTTGTCTTTAAGTCCTCCTCTTATACCTTTTCCTCCAACCAAAGTAGTTTCTTAGAAATTCTTCCATTCTTCTTCTTTCTTGACATCTCATGGCCCTAGATAAATAACCACATCATTAGAGCCATGACAAATGAATGTCCAATATGGCTATATTAGCCTCTACGACGTGTCTCTTATCTTTAGACCTATACTTTTCTCAAATTACTTTAAGTGCCACAAATTCGTAGGTCACCCTAATCTACCAAATTTGTCACCTAACTTTGAAAAATCATATCTTCATCTAGGAAACTCCAAATGTGGTGGTTCAAAGTCTTGGGTGAAGCTCTTTAAGTATAATTTAAGGGAAAAATACCTCCCACTCTCATTTTCATGCACACTATTCCAGAAACTTCAATCAATCCTCGCTGCCATAGAAATCATTCTAGATTCAATGCCCAACTTAAAAGATTCATATCTTACAATCTACTAACCCAAACAACATATACTATACATCAAATTAAATTTTATGATGTATAGTATGAATCTGGAAAGTTTCATAGCCATTGGATAACATTTGGCTATTTAAAAACAAGTTACAACCAAATTGTCTCCCAAAAAGCAGAGATTGACAACACTTAACCTTAAGTTTCAATTTTTGAGTTTTCAATCCAACCCTTCTAAAATTATGTTCACAACCTAGTCCCACACAATTTTATGTGAAGAATCCATTTCTAACCTCAAAAACACCAAAATCGCATTCCTTCTCTATGATTCTGCATCTGACCGAAACTTAGGGTTCTTAGGCAAAAAATTCAGATTTAAATTTTAATGCTTCTAGGACCAGTTTCTCATAGCTATCCCACATAATTTTTCATTCTAAACTTATTGGAGGCATCAAAACTAGCAAAATCACACTCCTTCTACTTCACCTATTCTGGCTAAAACTAGACACCCCAAGGAACTTCAAGAAAATTTATCAAAATCTCAAGATATTCGGCTCAAATCAGAGCTTATACATACCTCTACTCGATTCCTTAACTGGTTCTTAATTCTGGTAGTACCTCCACCTTGTAGACGGTGTCAAACACCTCTGTCAAAAATCTGAAACCATGGAAATGTTACTCTCACTGAGAGGAACAATATTAGAGTAGGCTTTGAGAGCTAGAATTACCGATTCGGGGTCAAAATTTGGCAAGAACACCTTAGGAGTTCAAGAACACTGCTCCTTCTCTTCTCTTTCTTTTTCTCTCTATTTTCTCTATTTTTTTCTTGTCTTTTGGGCTACTTATTGAATTTTAAAGAGTAGGGAGGGTAAAAATGTCATTTGACATATGTTCACAAGTGTTGAAATCTTATGGTGCCGTGTGTCCCAAGTATGGCCAGGCTCTTTTCTCTCTCTCTCCCTCTCTCTTTCTTGGTCATCCAAAAGGTTAGGGAAAAGGAGGCCTGATGAATTCCCCTAACTCTTGAGTTCAGTGTTCGGGAAAGTCATGTGTCCGGACAGGAGACCGGTAGGTTCCCCTGACTCAGAGGCTAGGTGGCGCCTTTCTAGAGTGCAAACTCAAAAGTCAAAAAGGCAAGTGTAATGATGAGAGACAAGTGTCACCCTCTTGTGGTGCCAACTATAAAGTAAAATCATCATTACTTACTTTATTGAGTGTAATGATGAGGGACAAGTATCACTCTCTTATGATGCCAACCATAAAGTGAAATCATCATTAGTCCTCATTAATCATCATTACTTAATTTATTGAGTGTAATGATGAGGGGCAAGTGTCACCCTTTTGTGGTGTCAACCATAAAGTGAAATCATCATTAGTTATCATTACTTATTTTATTAAAGCTACTTTATCGATGTAGGGCTCAAATAGTACAACATAGTTTTGTGTCAATAATCTTATATGAGGAACTATTGAAAATCCCATATAAATACCATTTCAATTGTCAAAACCCACAAAAATCTCTTATAACTTGAAAAAGATAGATAGGTGTTCAAGGACTAATCTGGGTTACTGAAGTTTAAGGCTAAAGACAAAAATGCCCCTTTTAAAATTTGTCTCACATATGAGGTGGCTGCTGTGGGAAAAGGCTACAAAAAAAACACAGTCAAAGGTGATGTCCATAGAGCAATGGTGAAGGTGAAGAATGAGGCGTCGATCAAGGTTGAATTGGACAAGTGTAAGTAATTTTCTGAGAAACATAATATTTTTTAGATGAATCGAACTATAACCATCTTATCGTCATTGTTCATATTGGTGGGTATTGGGTGTTGTTCATTGGGTTTGAGGGTGCATAAACAATAAATAGATGGGCAATCATGTGGTGTATGGAAGCTAACTTGTTTGGGGCTGTGAATAAGGGCTATGAAATGGGGATGGTGTTGTGATAGTAGGTTATTTATGGCAGTTTTGGTTATAGGTAAGTAGGTTTATAGGTTTAGTGGGATTAAAGGTTCGAACTTTACATAACTACGGCGTCATCGATGGTGTGGTGTGGGTTATGTATGTCTTGGGTCTTATTAGCTGTGAGAGGGAGCATAATGAAAAGGTTAATGATTTGAAATAGTTAGCATTGAGTTGATGTAATGACTGATCGTTGAGTAGGTGTAAGTGGAATGAATAATCTATAATGAAGATGTCATCAACATATCTGTACGTACATGGTAGTTGCTGTCATTACCACATCTGGTTTGTTGTCAATGTCATTACGGATTTGTCATTACCATTACTAAATTTGTCATTAGCTTTAACAATAGTAGTGAAGGCAATAACTCATTTGTCAGGCAATAATTAGCATAACTTAATTGATGACAAGGAAAAAATGTTGCTCAATCGTTTGGCACATGTTGTTATAAGTTAGTGATTATTGTCAAATTCATTACAGACTTTGTCAACACCTTTACTATTGTTGTAAATCCCAAAACGGATTTTGTTAAGAGCAGCAGTAAGTTAGTAAAATCGTTGAGAAATGTATACTGTCATGACATGGGTCTGGAGTTGGAGGTTAAATACTTAGTAAAGGCTTAACTTTGTTATTAATTGGGAATAAAGTGATATTATCAAACATATTGATGAAGTAGTTAATAGTCCAAGAAAGTGTGTTGTGGGGAATTTTTTTAGTGATGAATTTTCATTGGTATGAGACTAACAATGTCATGAAATCTGATTTTTTTTCTTGCAGGTTATCATGCAAGATGACATCAAATATTCAAGCAACACCTTCGTCAAAGTCACTTATATGTTTTTTTCAAATTGGGGGGAGTTTGTAAATAAAGTTGAAGGTGGAGTTAAATATAGTGGTGGGAGTGTGAGGGTAAAATCAATGAAGGAGGGGATGACAAATGAAGAATTGAGAGTAATAATAGGAGAATGATTTGGTGTAGATAGGCATAGGTGTGACATTAAATACACTTTGACCTTTGATGAAAAGATATTAGTAGATCTTATTGATGATTCTGAAATGGAAAATCTATTTCATTATAATGATACTAGTGCACATGTATATGTAGCATGTAAAGGAAGTGATAATGAAGGAAAGGTCATGGATGACACAAAAAGGCAAGTGTCATTTTTTTTGTTACATAAAAAGTTATTTGTTATAGTTTTTTTGGTAATATGTGTTCGCAACACTTGTTAATATCCATACAAGGTTGATCAATTATTGGGAGTTGTGGAGCAAATGTCGTACATTGATGATGCTGTGTGTTATGGAATGAATGATGGATTTGTACAAGATGAGTGCAATGCAAGACCTCTTCTTAACCTTTCATGTGTAGTTGAGAGCACACCAACACCGATGCCAAAGATAAACTATAAGAAGTAGATGGATTTGTTGGTAGGAGTAAATCAAATGTTTGCATATGCGGATGATTTCAAGAAGGTGCTGCACAAGTTCAATATTGTGCACAAATTTGAGTACACAGACAAGCATTCAAATGAAATAAGGAAGAGTTTGGCTAGAGATTATGGAGTGCAATTGACATATAAGCAAGCATATAGGGCAAAGAAAAAGGCTATGGGAATGACAAGAAAACATTAAGTGTTGGTGGAATCGTAATGTTCACTTGTCATTGGACAATGTATTTGGTAGTTGTTGTCAGTAAGAATCTGGTGTTTTGTAAATTCCATTACTATACTTGTCATTTCCATTGAAACTGTTGTTAATGGTGACAGTTGATGTAATTAAAGTACACATGAAGGAACACCTTCTTTTGGGTTAATGACTTCTATGCATTGGGTGCAGGTGGAATGAGTAATGTTAAATTTTTTGTTGACAATGTTTTTGGTAGGTGCTGTCAGTAAGAATATGGTATTTTGTAAATTCCATTACTGAACTTGTCATTTCCATTGAAATAGTTGTTAAGGGTGACAGCTTAAAACCATTTAATTATAGTTAAAGGAACACCTTCTTCTGGGATCATGGCTTGTATGCATTGGGTGTAGGTGGAATGAACAATGTTAAATTGTCATTTGAACCCTTTACTTGGTAGTTGCTGTAATAAACATTGGTGGTTTTTGTCAATGTCATCAGAACTTGTCATTCACACTACCATTCTTGTCAAAATCATTACAAACTTTATCATTTCCATTAGTGAATTTGTCAGCGTCCCCCTCTTCTGGGCAAACACTTGCCCACATAATGTTTGGAACCATTATGAAACTTGTCATTCTCATTACCATTCTCGTCAAAACCATTACAAACTTTGTTAATTCCATTAGTGAATTTGTTAGCGTCCCCCCTTCTGGGCAAACACTTGCCCACATAATGTTTGGAACTATTAAGTTGTCATTCTCATTATCATTCTCGTCAAAACCATTAAAAACCTTGTCATTCCCATTATTGAACTTGTCAGAGGCCATCCCTTTTGGCCAATCCATACATATGTTTTATTGAACTAATTTACCATTCTCATTACCATTCTCGTTAAAATCATTAAAAACCTTGTCATTCCTATCATTGAACCTGTCAGAAGCCACCCTTTTTGGACAATCCACACATAATGTTTGGTTAGACTAATTTATCATTCTCATTACCATTCTCGTCAAAACCATTAAAAACCTTGTCATTCTCATTATTGAACCTGTCAATGGCCACCCCTTTTGGCTACAATTTGTGAATTTAAGATGTCAAAATGCATTTCAATTAGATAATTTTGAAACAGCATAAAAGCAATCTCAGTGTGTTTGGCAAAAAGTAATCAAAGTG
Organism: Inga laurina; assembly: GCA_963855925.1. NCBI lineage: Eukaryota > Viridiplantae > Streptophyta > Magnoliopsida > Fabales > Fabaceae > Inga > Inga laurina. The sequence goes on from OY979711.1 coordinate 36,291,819, forward strand.
TAATATATTCAATTATGACCGCTTAGATACGTGTCTGTGGTTAACTAAATTCACTTACAAAACATGCTATTTTTGACTAGAAAACTCCCCAAACTCAAAGGCTATAAACTGCATTTATAAAGTATTATCATGCTCTTTCAAATCTTTACTTCCGTATAAGGAAGGAAAAATTCATAGAACAAGTAACAATTCTATATTAGATTCTCGAGTCTGACCATTCCATCGGTGGACAACACTGAATTAGTACCCAGATTTTTTGTGCTTCAAAAGGCCAAATAAATCCCCAAAACTGAAACTTCCTCAACAAACCATGATTTGAAGAGTAAAAAATGTTACACAGAATAAGACATTGAGCTTCATTAACAAGAAACATTATACTCCCCCCGCCAGAAAATGTCCGACGCGTCGCCGGCTTCCACCCATACTTCCCGATTTGGGTACGACGATGAGTCTACCACCGAATGTGAGGGTACCGACAAACCTAGTCTAGTAGTAAGAAGAGGAACAAAAGGAGAAGGAGAAATAGAAGCATACCAGAGATGCAATGAAGGGCTGTGGTTCTGAGTTTGGGTATGGGTTTGGGTTTGCAAGGGAAAAGAAGCTTAGGCATGGAAGGGAGGGAGAGAGTACAGAGCATTTGGTGTTGGTCTTGGTTCCTCTTGAGTGTGAGAATAAATGAGTTGAAGGACATCTTGGTCTTTTGAATTAAACTTCAGTAACCCAGATTAGTCCTTAAACACCTATATGTCTTTTTCAAGTTATAAGATATTTTTGTGGGTTTTGACAATTGAAATGGTATTTAAATGAGATTTTCGCTTTTAATTTTAAAAGTAGTATAATGAGTTTTCAAAATAGATTAGCGGTATATGTAATTAAAGCAGAGTTGAGAGGTGGGTAATGTATTTTTATCCTTTAATTTTTAAGGGATTTTTTTTTTTTTTAAAGAGAGGGAAGTGGTTCAATTGGCCGTATCTTTATTTTGCCCATTTCTATAATCCGTTGGGAAAGTGGGGAGGACAATGCTGGCTGGTTTCATTTTGGCTTGAGAAGTACTTTCTTGGTAAATTTCAATTTTTATGGCATCATAAACTATTGTGATTTTGATTGTTTCTTTTCTTATATAGCATGAAGCAGCGTCTATCTAGATCACGCTAAAATAATACATGAGTGTGCATATAAAGTTTCTTTCTCTGTGGTTTTAAGATTGATCGATCCATTACGAGTTTCCATGGTTTTTATGTCATTTGTGGAGAAGCAGTAATAATTTATCGGGGGTTTGGAAGAAGAAAAGGGAACCTACGGGTTATATTTCATTCTTTATTTGGCTCTAATCAGAATCAGTTTGGACCCTAAATCTTGAATCAATGGAAGAATGAATCAGGACAAAATGATAATCAGTGATTCTGTCAAGACATATGTCTTGCCCATTATGTTTCATAATTGAAATTTCTGTTATTAGGGTTTTTCTTGGTAAGCTGTAGAAAAATATGGTTTCTGCCAACGTTGTGCTTATTTTAGGAATCTCGTTCTTTCTTTAGCTATAATGAATTGATAGATGTACTGGATCACTAATCAAGACAAATTGAGGATACTGGATGAAAACACTTTCTTTATTAGGTTGAAGGAGGATGGAGGGTTGGGATTATTGTATTATGGTGTATAAATTTTTCTTTCCTGGCCGGTTGGCTTTATTGGTGTCCTTTGGAGACAAATCCTGTGTCGTAGGGTGATTAGAAGCAAATGTGCTGTTTAGTCAGTAGAATGGTTGGGACACTTAATTTGGGAGGCGTTGGTCTCTCAATATGCCCTGCCCTTCAATCACAAAGTTGGATGTGATCCCTCTTCTTTGGTTTTGACAGGACCATTGCATTCAAAATTCATTCTTTTCCAGAATGTTTTCTTTGTCTTGGTTATCCACATTGCATAATGCTCAAAAGTTTACTTTCTAACTGATAAACATCTTTAGAAGATTATCTCTATGGTCTTCCTTTGAGTTTCAGCTTATGGGTATTTTTAGGTGGAGTGTCCCTTGTTGATAGAGCACAATGGTGTCATGTAATTCATAATTTCATATAGTGGACCCCACCTAGTGGGATAAAGCCTGTTTTTGTTGTTGTTGTTTACCCTTGTGAATCTTTAAAGGGGCTGGAGAGCTCTTGGGTGTTGAAGAGTCTTTTCCCCCTCATGTTGAAAATTTGGTTGGGTTGGATGTATTTCCTGTCTTTTTATTTGTTTTGCCTTGTTCACTCTTTTCTCGTTTATAAATTCTCTGTTTTTAATAAATAAAAGTGGTCATTCTATCACTTTTGCCTCTGAAGAGGCATAGAATTTCCTGATAGCAATATGATGGCATCATCATTTTATATTTATCTACCTATATTCCTACTTTTACATTGTAAATTGAAAGATCAGATTTCTGACGTGTCTTACCTCTGCCTCTTGAATTTATTACCCAGTGTTTGCTTGTGAAAATAAAGTTCTTTTGTTTATGAAATTTGACCAATAAAAGTATGCCTTATATGTATTGTTCTTCTATTCTGAATAGTTGATGGGATGTTTTTTTCTAGGGTTGAAAACATCATTCATATTACACTCAGAAAAAATTGACATATTTGGTTGTTAATCTCATAAACTCTAAGAAATTGATTGGGACTGTATTTTACGTACTCCATCTCTATTTGTTGGTCTTCTGTTGCTTAATTTTCGAGGATTGTGATAAATTAAGTGTTCAGAGTTGCAAATTGTTTCAAGTTTATTCCTCCACGGTGGTTTTTTTGGCTTCTAGCTTAAGAACAGTGTGGATAATTTCAAGATAATTATGGTCATTGACTTGTGGATAAACTGCAATAACTGATGTTTGAAAATTTGTTAAATTGGCATTCTTCTAACATTTCTTTTGCAGAATTTTAATGTAGTTTTAAGTTGAAGCAATGAGTGGTGAAAACGACAAGGATAAAGGTCTGTTTTCTCATCTACATGGTTATCCTTCAGCCCCATATCCTCCTCCACCTGGATCTTATCCAGCAGCACAGTATCCACCTCCAGGCGGCTATCCCCCACCTTCATACCCACCAACCGGATATCTGCCAGCTGGTTATCCTCCTTCCAGTGGGTATCCACCAGCCGGTTATCCTCCTTCCAGTGGGTATCCACCTGCTGGTTATTCTCCTTCCAGTGGATATCCCCCTGCCGGATATCCTCCTTCTGGGTATCAAGCCGCTTATCCTGCCCCACATGGATATCCAAGTGAACCAGCTCGATATCCTTCAAGTATGCCTTACTATCCCAATTTGTTCTATTAATGTAGTGCATGGAGATGCTATTTGGATTTCTATTGTTCTTGCTCGATATCCTTCAAGTATGCCATATTCTTTCTTTGAAAACATGGAAATAATGAGAAAATAGAATGGAACTGCTTTTTTTATGAACAACATAGCTTATTTGTGAATAGTAGGGGAAATGGTTGTCCTTGTCTTGCATCTCTTCTTCAGATATTGATGTGCCTGAACCCTTTATGGAGATTATTATATAGTAGTTATGTTCTAATTGCGTTTTTTTTTTTAAAATTATCCCCTCTTAAGTCACCTCAAAAGGAAAAGAAGAAAAGAAAAATCTTTTTTTCACATCCCATCACGTGTTATGTTTGAGAGAACTATATGGAGCAAAGTATTGCTAAAACTTGAGGAATCTGGATTTTCTACTATAAGAAATTGAATGCATACAATGCAGTTAAAATGAGATCAGAAATGAGTCTAATGCAGAGTCTCACTTTACTGTGTCACTTTCTTTTTGAGCATACAAGTAAAAGAGTTAAAAGATACAACCTCAATCACTGATGATACTTTACTAACTTTATTTTCATACAGTGCATGGCCATGGCACGGGATCATTGCTTGCAGGGGGTGTTGCAGCTGCAGCTGCTGCATATGGTGCTCACCGCCTATCTCATGGCATGTTTCATCATGGTCACCATCTGTTTCATCATGGAAAGTTTAAGCACGGTAAATTTGGCAAACGTTGGAAGGGTGGCAAGTTTAAGTTAGGGAAATTTGGCAAGCCTTGGAAAAGATGGAAGTAATATAGTTGCCAACGTAATATGTATTGCTAAACTCGGGAAAAATGGTCTGACTTCTTGTGTGAATGCTATTGATGTTTCCTATCAGCTGCATATACTTTTCCATTGCTTATATATCTATGTGTGCGCTTGTGTTGCTCCATTTAATAGTTCAATCTAATTCAGTTGCTTTGTATGCTCCAATGGTGACTCTTTTCAACCATCTTTTAGGTAGGTGCATACGATGTTGAGAGAAGCCTCCGTGGATGAGATGATTCTTTTGATATTTTTAATATTGCTACAGCTACTACTACTTCCTCTTGTCCTCAATATAAGTCATACATGGGGAGTTAACCTTGATCTTAAATATAAAACATATTTTATATCTGTCAATCTTTTTTTAATTTACCTATATTAATTCATCTTCAACAACAATAAAGGGGAAGAGGGAAGGAAGGTATTATTAAAGATAGCTAGTGGGTTTTTAAAAAAATGCCATATTAACTTAACTTTCTTAATATAGTCAAATTAGATTATTGTATCTTATATTAAGAACTAAAGGGAGTACTACTACTATTATTATTATTATTATTATTATTATTATTATTATTATTATTATTATTATTATTATTATTATTATTTTTGTTTGCCAAAGAGTACTATTATTATTATGACTTAAATGTTAAACCTTCAAATATACCTAATAATTTCCCATTATTCATTTTTAAAATATAAAACTAAATATCTAAGCCCCATAAATTAAATGTATTACATGATAAATTGAAATATTTAACATATTACAAGAATTATTTAGAAGTCTTATCTATGACGAAATGTAAGAGAGTAACATGTAAATGATCCGTTGATAATTAACTTTATGATCTAGAACTTCTATATGATCCCACTAGACTGAATGTAAATCATGGAGATTTGACCTTGTACACAGACAAGCTACTCTTGAGGAATTATTGCTTTAATTCCAGAGATGAATCGCTACAATTGCCAAAAACGCAGGCGTATTCCACAATGATCACCATCACACCCAAAAGAACCATCAAAGTTGGGGTTTCAAATTTTAGGATTTCCCTTCCATATATGATTTCCCAAGGTTTCATGCTGAGGTACAACCCTTCACACTCATACAACAACAAAGGCCTTATCCCATTAGGCGAAGAACCCTTCATACTCATATATATATATATATATATAAGCACAACCCGAACAGCTGATCAAGTGAACTATGGTTCCTAGTAGTCACACTAGTAATTTGTTTTCTTGATACACAACGTCAGGAATTTCCACAAACTAGATCCGTAACTTATTTTTGTGATCAAGGAATCAAATATACATCATAAACGCTTAATACAACAGTAAAACAATATGATCAAACCATCCCATTGAACTAGACGAATGAACAAGCTTAAGGCGAATCACAATGGGGAAAAGCTAAAAAAATTTCATATCAATCTGACACTGGGCTTGTACTCGTGTCGTGATATCACCCCGAAAGAGCGAAAGCCTGTAGGAAGGAGACCAATTATGTCCTTCTTGGCTTTACCTTTTGGATGATGTTCTGCCGTGAAGATAACCAATAACTCATGAGAAAGAAGTCAGGTTTGAATGTTTCTTTCCACTTCACCTTCGCTTCATGTCTGTTGTATTAGCTGACCAGTGCAATATGATGCCTACTCACACTACTAATTTACTATGAATGCTTCCTTTCCCATTTTCCTTCACGTCTGTTGTCTCGTTCTCGGCGTTCTCCAGTTTGCCTAGACTTGCTTCCCCTAGAACTATGTCTTTGGGATCCATAACTGCTAGATTGGCCATCAAATGCAGAAACCAATTCAGGATCTCCGATGCTGCCTGTATCTCCTGAATCCTTGCTTCCATCAAGATTTTCATCATACAGGCTGCTGCTGTCATCCTGACGATCACGTGACTGTAGGATGGTGGGCAGCTGGCCTGAAAGTTGCCGCGACCCAGAAAGAACAATGGTTGGTGAGGCTGCCATAGATGAACTAGTGGTGGTAGGCACTTCAGGCTGCAAATTTCCACTACTGCCTCTAGTGCTCCCTTCATTACTAGATCTTCCATTCTCTCTTTCACGGAATCTTTCCCGAGGTCGACTGCAAAAATGAGAATCCCATAGCACAAAGCAATTTATTACACAAAAATCATACACGAGAAAAAAATGAATGGATGATTTGCTTCCATACCATGAAAAAAGAAAAAATCAAAATAAACAAAAGCACTAGAGCTTCCTAGTTTAATAATAAATACCCAAGTGATCCCCCTTTCAAGACTCCATATATTGAAACCCAAATGAAAACCGCTAAAATTATTATCTCCCAAATACGACTTGATGGAAGAAAACCCAATGTGGTTAAAGAATCTGCATTCTCTGATTAAGATTGAAGGAAAACGACGATGAAGTTATATTGAAGGAATTCAACTTCAATTATTTTATTCACTGTGCACTTCTGAAATTATATACAGAGTGTTTAGTGAGGTAGATCCTAATATCTAGGGATTACATATCAGAATCATCAAAAATACAAAATTCAAAAGATTCATAATAATATCTGATTAGATACTAAATCCTAAAATCTTGGTAACTATCAAGATTAAAATAGGTGCAAATCTGCCCATAATTATGTGTGGGCTTCCAACACTCCCCCTCAAGTTGGATCATAGATACTAATCATGTCCAACTTGCAAACAAGAAATTCTAACATGTCCTTTGTTAACCCCTTTGTTAGTATGTATGCAGTCTACTCTCTAGATGGAACATACTTGAGGTTGATAGTTCCATTATCGATCTTTTTTCTTATGAAGTGCCGATCTATTTCAACATGTTTAGTTTTATCATGTTGTACTGGGTTGTGTGAAATGTTGATAACTGCCATGTTGTCAGAGTAGACCTTGACTGGAGGGTTTACATTCATTTTTAATTCTTCAAGCACTCTTTTCACCCATATGCCTTCACAAATTCCTAATGCTATTGCTCGGAATTCTGCTTCTGCACTATTTCTTGCTACTACACTTTGCTTCTTCTCCAAGTGACGAGGTTACCCCAGACGAAAGTACAATAACCTGAGGTTGATTTTCTATCACCTTGATCACCTGCCTAGACTGCATCAGTGAACATTTCTACATTTCGTTGAGTAGATTTTTTAAATAGGAGTCCACGTCCGGGAGAGCCCTTCAAATATCCAAGTATTCGATAGACTTCAATCAAATGGCGCTGTTTTGGATCATGAGAATGCTGGCTTACCACACTAACTGCAAATGCTATATCAGGTAGAGTATGTGAGAGATATATCAGTTTCCCTACCATACGCTGATATCTTCCTATATCAACAGATTTTCCTAGCTCCTCATCATCCCTAATTTTGTCAGCTTGGATGGGAACAACACTTGGTTTACAGCCTAACATACCAATTTCCTTTAAAAGATCTAGAATATACTTTCTTTGGGAGATGTAGATGCTTGTTTTTTATCTAGCTACCTCCATTCCCAGAAAGTATTTCATTTCTCCAAGGTCCTTGATCTGAAATTCCTGGTTTAGAGCTATTTTAATCTGGTCAATTGCTTTTTCATCATCTCAAGTCAAGACAATATCGTCTACATATACTACTAGAACAGCCACCTTATGATTTGTATGCTTGAAGAACAGGGTATGATCACTTTGCCCTTGCGTGTATCCTTGTTTCTTCAATACCTGTGTAAATCTTTCAAACCAAGCTTGGGGGAATTGTTTGAGACCATAGAGTGAGTTTTTGAGTTTGCATACCTGAGTTGCTTTCTTCCCAGGGAATCCTGGAGGAGGTTTCATGTACACTTCCTCTCTTAGTTCTCCATTCAGGAACGCATTCTTCACATTGAGTTGGTGTAAGCGCCAATCCAGGTTTGGTATATGGGCAGCTAGTTTTGTGAAGAATCCCATTATCTTTAAGGAACGTGGAAAGGGATGTGGTAAAGTACTCAGTGCCATTATCTGAGTGAAGAACCCGAATTTTCGTTTGAAATTGAGTGTGGATCATGTTGTAGAAATCAATGAAGGTTTGGGCAACCTCTGATTTTTCCTTCAAAAGAAAAAGCCAACACACACAGGTGTGGTCATCAATGAACGTGATGAACCATTTAGAGTTAGTGCGATTCAGAACACGGGATGGACCCCACACATCACTATGTATGGTGGTAAAGGGCTGAGAAGCACGATATGGGGTACCTGAAAAAGAAGTCTGATAATGTTTGGCAAGTTCACATGTATCACAAAAAAATTGGGAAAAATCTTTATTTGAACAAATTGAAGAAAATAGTTTTGACATGTAATCAAGATTAGGATGGCCTAATCTCTTGTGCCATAACTCTAAATTACTAGTCCTAGGGAGAGACACGTTTTTGTAAGAACTACTACTACGAAGACTACGTTCATCCAGGTAATAAAGCCCATCATGTTCATTCGCAATGCCAATCGTCATCCCTGTGAATAGGTCCTGGAAAACACAATGAGTGGTAAAGAAGTCAGCATGGCATCTTGCATCACGGGCCAACTGATGAACAGATAATAAATTGCATTTTAATTTGGGAACATGCAACACGTTATGAAGGACTAGGGTAGGAGAGACTTGAACACTCCTAAAGCCAGCAACAGTGGAACTAGACGCATCAGCAATAGTAACTGACATATGTGTGGTGGTTGGAGTATTGTTCATAAATAGAGAGGCATTATCAGACATATGATCAGAGGCGCCGAAGTCGACAATCCAACAATTTCCAGTACTTATGCTTTTGATAGTAGATAAAGCCTTAAAGAAGTTACCTCATTTGACTACCGTAGCAGTGGGTTGTCGCAGAGAAGGTTGCAATGTAGATAATAGTTCAATAATTTTAGCAAACTTATCGCCTTGTGGGATTGAAGGAGAAGTACCAGAATTATCCTCTTTGGATGTTTCCGCAATGTAGCCGCGGCCCCGATGTTTTTTTGGCTGCCAGTCGAGTGGTTTACCATGAATATCCCAGCAAGTGTCTTTGGTGTGACCTACCTTTTTGCAATGATCATAGGTTGGGCGATTCTTGGGAGCACAAGATTCAGTAGAGCGGGCAGCAAGCGCAGATGGTTCTGGAAGAGAAGTGGGACATATGTTTGGAGATCCCGGGCACCCTTAAGCATGACCCTTTTTCTGGATTCTTCATTCCTAAGTGCTGTAAATGCTTCTCTGACACTCGGGAGAGGGACTTGGCTCAGAATTCTACCACCAATGTCATCAAATGACTTATCTAGACCAACAAGGAGTTCAAACAGCCATGCTTTTTCTACTTGTTTGGCATGATGTGCAGCATGAGAGGTGCAACAGGGAGCGTCTTCACTAATGAGATCGAGTTCTTGCCAAAGGGTGCTTTTAGCAAGATAATAATCACCCAAAGACAGAGTTCCTTGCTTAAGATCCCAGATTTTGGCTTGAAGATAAAAAATATGTGCAGAATTACCTCCATCGCTGTAGGCTTCACGGATGGCATCCCACATCTCACGGGCTATAGACGTGAACATGAAGTATCGCTTAATAAAGGCATTCATCGAGTTGACAAGCCAAGAACAGACCAGGGCATCATCGGCTTGCCATTTCTCGGTAGTCTTCTCGTCAAAGGAAGGAGGAGCTGGTGTGCGGCCGGTGACATGCCCGAGCCTCCCACAGCCTTTAAGGGAAAAACTGACAGACTGGGCCCACTCCCGGTAGTTGCCACCAGTGAGCTTCTCCGGGATGATGGTGACATCCGACCCTTCAATGCTGGAGGTCGCTATACGGGACGCGCTGGTGACGGAGGAATCCCCTATTGCCATCGAGGTGAGTGAGACGAAGATGGGAGAGGACTCGACCCCTGCTCCTCATTGACTGATCAAAACATCATCACCGTCGGCGCTTCTCTGATACCATGAAGGAGAACGACGATGAAGTTATATTGAAAGAATTCAACTTCGATGATTTTATTCACTGTACACTTCTGAAATTATATACAGAGAGTTTAGTGAGGTAGATCCTAATATCTAGGGATTACATAAAATAGATCCTAATATCTAGGGATTTCTTATCAGAATCATCAAAAATACAAAATTCAAAAGATTCATAATAATATCTAATCTAATTAGATACTAAAGCTTAAAATCTTGGTAACTATCAAGATTAAAAAAAGTGCAAATCTGCCCCTAATTATGCATGGGCTTCCAACAAATATTTATGGAAAAAAAGGAAGTTTTAGTAAACAGTTTGTTTAGGAACAAGTTGACTGTGTTGGACCCATGGCTAGTGGGCTCTTATTTAAATGGTGAGTAATGTGAACTATGTTAAGTGCGTGACTAAGATAAGGGCTACTAGTTGTATATATTGGGGAGGGAGATTTATGAGGGGTTTAATGAAGCATAATGTGAGTAGTATGTAGGAGAGTCTCAAGCCTCTCAAATACTAAGGGTGATTTTATATTTCTGTTATTTCCTTCCATTTTCATGATTAGACCCACCCTATGGATTATTCCTGATTTCTGGAAACAGATATGGTTATGCTGAGGCCAAAGAGAGGCTTTTGCTATCATTATACTTGGGAGTCTAATAGGATTCCTCCTCCTAAGCCTCTTTTAGTGTATTCTAGGAAGAGGCGTAAGAATTAGGTGGTCTTAGGTTTTATGTTTATCTGTGTTGAATAGTTATTGCAAGGACTTGTAAGTAGTTATCTCATCTTATCAGTTAGTTATTATGGGGTCAGTTATAGTCAGTTATTTATATGGTTATATAAACCTATGATGTAATTGTTGTGGGGGGAATGAAATAGTATTATTCAGAGAACTTGTTTCTTCCTTATCCTGGGATTGCAGATTCTGGTCCTAGTGGTTTCTTTTCCATTTACTCCTCTCATAATCATTGTTCTATTTTGGCAACCAAGTTTTATCAATTTGGTATCAAAGCCAAAGACCCTCAAACTTGTGGGACAAAATGGTGAACACCTGCATTTCTGCACTTCCTATAGAGCCCTCAGTCGCTGTCCAACATTCTGTAGGATCACAACATGAATCTATTCCTCCCACCAACACCTTCCATCGCACACTTACTGAACTCATGCACCAACAACATACTGCCCTCCTTAACAGACTCAATTTAATGGACGTAGACATATTAGAATTGAAGAAACAAAAATTGCCAATTCTGTTAAGGGGCTAAACCAGTAATCCAAACAGAGAGAACTTGATGGAAGCCGATGAAGTTGAACAAGACAGCCCCTGGTGGAATTGAAATCCTTCTAAATGACCACAAACTAGAGTGGATTTCCCTAAGTTTGAAGGAGGTGATCCTTGAGTGTGGATGATGAAGGTAGAAAAATACTTCCGTTATTACCAGACGCCTAAAGATTTGAAAGTGGAGTTCGCAGTGATGAATTTAGAAGGAGATGCTTTAGGCATCTTCACATGGGTGACTTCCAATCGTACCATCCGATATTGGGATGAATTAATCCAAGTTTTCCAAGAAAACTTTGGTCCTACTGAATTCCAGAGCCTAGATATCTTTTTATGTGATATTAGACAGACGGAAACTGTAGAAGAATATAAGAAGGAATTTATACAGCGCTCTTCTCGTGTTCATGGTTGGCCGGAACACTGTTTGCTGGCTGTGTTCATCAATGGCCTGAAGGAGGAACTCAAGTCTGATGTTAAAATCAGAAACCATGCATTATGTATAAAGCCGCAAGCCTCGCCTTGGAGTTTGAGGCCAAAAAACAAAGCCAACCTCAGATTCATGCAACACAGCGGTTTTCAACTTCAAAGAGTGCATAAATTGGATCTAAATGGAGGGATAATAAAAAATTTTATTATCCACGTCAGAATTGGCTAGCCAATTTTAATAAGAATAATAATTATTGGCAACACTCCAATCAAACAATTACTCCTTACGTCATGCCTTTATCTTCGGCCCAATCCAATTCTTCAATCACAACTTCTTCCACTGCAATATCTGATTCTGAGCGTCAGAACCGAAGGGCCAAAGGACTTTGTTATCGTTGTGGTGAGAAATTCTCGCCTGGCCATTGCCGCAAGGGTTCGGCTCTTAGGATCATGGCGATAAAAGAAGATTCTAGTGAATTTGATACAACAAAGGATGAAAAGCCGGAAGACAAAGCAAATATGGCGGAGATTTCGTTGCACGCCATTCTCGGCAATCAATCATCAACCACTATGAAGGTTAATGGAAAACTCAATAATACTCCGGTTTTAATCCTAATTGTAAGAAGTCAGAAATATCAGTACCTGCATCCATTGTTGACACTCTCTACACTTACCTACCATCGATTTTTGTCCCTCTGTTTTTCCCTCTCTTTGTATTATTTTTCCTATATAAGCATTGTAATCCTTAAACATTATCATATCAATGAAGTAAGATCTTCTTATATGGTATCAGAGCTGAGACACAAGAGTCCGGCGACCAGAAGGAGTGAGACGTGAGAGAGAGGCGTTGCAGATCGGAAAACAGGGGAGGAGACAATGTGCTCCAATCTCTGTTTTTCCGGCGCGTCTGAACACACCGCCACCTCAAAGAGGTGGACAGCGCCGATCGGCGCAACCCCAGAGCTCGGCATCAATCTGAGCAGCGCGTGTGAACTGTTCACCGGCGCGTGAACAGTACGCGCCACCGTCCAAAGTGCTTTCCGATCTCCGTTTTTCCAGAAACCAAACTACAGTTTCTACATCCACCATTTCCTCATGGATTGTCCTAAATTTTCTCCTCGTTTTGGTTCTTTTCATGAAAATTCATCGATAATGGGAACAACACCAATTGCACTCATGACAGGCACAAATTCTGAGAACCAAGACTCATCTTCTCACTCCTCCACTACTAGCAAAATGGTGATGGCTCCAAAACTCTCTGATAGACAGATTATGGGTATCAATCACAGGTTCAATGGGCGAAACTACCTCCAATGGTCTCAAACCGTGCTAAGGTATCTTCGTGGCAAGCGAAAAGAGAAGTATATCAATGGAGGAGCATCCCAGCCTGCCCCTGATGACACTCATTTTGATACATGGTTTGCTGAGAACAATCAAGTTATGAGTTGGTTGTGCAACTCTATGACTGATGACATCAGCAAAGGATATCTCCTCGCAACTACTGCAAAAGAAATTTGGGATGCAGCCAGAAGAACCTATTCCTCTCTTGACAATACTGCAGCCTTGATCCATTTGAAGCGCCAACTTCGCGATTTGAGACAAGGTACTCTGATTGTCACTGATTACTATAACGCATTGATCAAACTCTGGCAACAACAGGACCTGTTTGAAGTACATCCATGGAAAAATGTGGAAGATGCTCAATTATACAAGAAAATAGTCGAAGAATGATGAGTGTATGATTTTCTCCTTGGACTAAATGACTCATTTGAGGAGATACGGGGCAGAATAATGGGCCTAAAGCCTTTACCGCATCTCTTTGATGTTGTCAACCATGTGCAGTTCGAAGAAAGCAGAAAGCTCTTAAATCAAGGTAGCTTAAGCCCAATTGAAAAGTCCGCCCTGGCAGCAAACCAAGGTAGTCCGAGCTCAATTGAAAGGACAACCTTGGCGGCAAAATGACCACAAGAGGAACGAAGAAACAAATGGTGTAGTTATTGCAAGAAGAAGGGCCACACCAAAGAAGAGTGCTGGAAGCTTCATGGAAAACCAGGAAGTAATAAACAAAGCCATATCTCTGCTACTGAGTCAGAAGCTGAGGATAATCATTCTTTGACTAAAAAGGAACTGCAGATATTCAGCAGGATGCTAGACAGACACAATAAGTCTAATTCTACGCCCGGCATCAACCTTGTACAAACAAGTACCTCCATTATAGCTCTAAATACTGTACGAGCTAGTGAGAATGCTTGGATTATTGATTCAGGAGCAACTGATCACATGACTGGTAATCGCACATTGTTTTCAACTCTTAAACTGATTCATGAGAATCTTAGAGTCAAAGTTGCTAATGGGTTATACACTACAGTTGAAGGAATTGGCACAGTTATTCTCTCTAATTCCCCGAAACTTCATAATGTCTTGTTTGTGCCCACACTGACTGTCAATCTTATATCTGTGAGTAAGTTAACTATGGGTCGACTGTGCCGAGTCATGTTTGATAACGATGTTTGTATTTTTCAAGATTTAAAATCGAGGAGGAGGATTGGAATTTCTAGAGAATAGGATGGACTGTTCTACCTTGAAGAGTCAAACTTGAGATCTGAAGATACAAGGAAGGCAAGAAGAGCACTGGTTAGCTCTAATTCACAAAATCATGATGTAAACTTATGGCATTGTCGTTTGGGTCGCCCTAGTGTTGATTATATGAAGCATTTGTTTCCAAATTTATTCAATAAAAATTCTGTTCCTTTTCATTGTGAAACTTGCCAAATTGCAAAACAAACCAGATCCTCTTATCCCAAACAGCCCTACAAACCTTCCTCGCCATTCACACTAATCCATAGTGACATTTGGGGTCCTTCACGAATAAAAACTCTCACTAATGCTAGATGGTTTGTTACTTTCATAGATGATCACACTAGAACCACATGGGTTTATTTAATGAAAGACAAATCTGAAGTAGCCAAAATCTTTCAAAACTTCTATACCTTTGTGCGCACCCAATTTAATGTGTCTATTAAGGTACTACGAAGTGACAATGCCAAGGAATATATGAGCAACGTTTTTAGCAAATTTCTTGATCAACAAGGAATTCATCATCAAACCTCCTGCCCTTACACTCCTCAACAAAATGGAGTAGCTGAGCGAAAGAACCGTCACTTGTTGGAAGTAACCAGAACCTTACTAATGAAACAAAATGTTCCCAACACTTTTTGGGGTGATGCCGTACTCACTGCGGCTTATCTCATTAATCATTTGCCTTCCAAAGTCCTCAAATATGACACACCTATTAAAAAACTATTAGAAAATTTTCCCAGTTGCTCAATCCTCACTTCATTGCCTCCTAAGGTATTTGGTTGTGTTGTCTATGTCCATAACAATGATGGAAACAAACTTGGTACTCGTGCTGACAAATGTCTCTTTCTTGGTTACTCTCCTACTCAAAAAGGGTATAAATGCTATTGTCCAGCTTCCAAGAAACTTATTATCTCCAAAGATACAGTCTTCTCGGAAGACGAAGCATATTACCCTAAATTACCCATTCAGGGGGAGTACACTGAAATTGAATGGCTAACACTGAATAAACCTGAATCATCACCACCACAACCTAATCTTGTGCCCATCATTGAATCTGTCCCTTCCACAAGCCAACTTACTCCTACCCAACTTGATCATGAATCAGAACATCTTCCACCTCAACCTGAACTCATGCCTAATGAACTGGAAACAAATGTTGAAATCAATTCAGGGATGGATACTGAACCACATCAAAATAAAGAGTCCAGACTACAAAATCAAGATGAACCAAACAATAGTAGAACTATCTCTCCCATTCAAAGGAATGACCATGACTCTAATTCGGGATTAAATCCTGAAGAATTTGGTTGGCCAATTGCATTGAGAAAAGGGGTAAGATCTTGTACTCAGCATCCAATTCAACGTTTTGTCTCATATGGTAACCTGTCTATGAAAATGCAAAGCTTTGTTGCAAACAGTGCGCAGATCAAAATCCCAAAAAACATTTCAACAAGCTATAGCTGATCCAAATTGGAGACAGGCTACAGAAGAAGAGTTAAAGGCACTCTAGGAAAATAAAAGATGGGAGATTACAACTCTTCCCAAGGGAAAGAAACCAGTAGGATGCAGGTGGATCTTCAACCGAAAATTCAATCCTGATGGTAGTATCAACAAATACAAGGCAAGACTGGTGGCAAAAGGATACACTCAGACATATGGAATTAATTACCAGGAGACATTTGCTCCAGTAGCTAAGCTTAATACTGTTCAAATACTCCTATCAATCGCAGCCAACTTGGATTGGTCGTTGCATCAACTAGATGTAAAGAATGCCTTTCTGAATGGAAACTTGGAAGAAGAAGTTTACATGGAGATTCCAGATGGAATTTTAGCTCATAACAACTCTGTATGTAAACTCAACAAGTCATTGTACGGACTTAAGCAATCCCTCGGGCATGGTTTGGTAGATTTACCAAAACAATGAAAAGATTGGGGTATACTCAGGGACAAGCAGATGACACATTGTTCGTCAAATGTGTCAACAGCAGAGTCACCATCTTGATTGTCTATGTAGATGACATGGTCATTACGGGAAACGATGAAGAATCTATTGCTCATTTAAAACAGGATTTGTCAACTGAGTTCCAGGTGAAAGACCTTGGACAAATGAGGTATTTCCTAGGCATAGAAGTGGCAAGAACTAAAAAGGGTATCAATGTATCCCAGCGGAAGTATACCCTAGATCTATTGCATGAAACTGGAATGCTAAGGGCACAACCCGAAGGAACACCAATGGAAGAAGGTTGTCACCTAGAAATTAAACCAAAAGGTGTCCCAGTCAACACAGAACAGTACAGAAGACTCGTTGGCAAACTCATATACTTGACCCATACACGTCCAGACATTAGCTATGTAGTTGGAATAGGAAGTCAATTCATGCACCAACCACAAGAAGAACACATGGCAGCTGTATACAGAATCCTAAGCTATTTAAAGCTTAATCCTGGAAAAGGAATCGTCTTTAAGAAATGCACTACCAGAAATATCGTAATATACACTAATGCAGATCATGCAAGGGATAAAGAAACTAGAAGATCAGTCTCAGGATATTGCACATATGTATGGGAAAATCTTGTTACATGGAGAAGCAAGAAACAAACTGTGGTATCACCAAGTAGTGCAGAAGCCGAACTGAGAGCTGTTAATCATGGAGTACGTGAAGGACTTTGGATCATCAGATTACTAAAGGAGTTGGGAATTCCATATGAGGGGCCAATGCAATTTGGTGTGACAACAAAGCTAGCATTGAAATGGTCAAGAATCCAGTCTATCATGATAGAACAAAACATGTTGAGATAGACAGACACTTTGTTAAAGAGAAAATTGAAGCAGGCATCATGAATTTGTCTTACATCAGATTTGAAGACCAAATTGCAGATGTGCTGACAAAACCACTAAGCAGAACTACGCTTGAAAAGTTTCTGTGCAAGCTGGATATGATTGACATATACTCTCCAGCCTGAGGGAGAGTGTAAGAAGTCAGAAATATCAGCACCTGCATCCATTGTTGATACTCTCTACACCTCTGTCTACACTCACCTACCATCGATTTCTGTCCCTCTGTTTTTCCCTCTCTTTGTATTATTTTTTCTATATAAGCATTGTAATCCTTAAGCATTATCATATCAATGAAGCAAGATCTTCTTATACTAATTGATAGTGGATCCACCACAACTTTGTTTCTAACAAGTTGGTGTCCGAGTTGGGCATTCCAATCTAGCAACTTCCGCCTTTTGGAGTGCAAGTAGGTGACAGTTCTATGATCACTTGTGACACCATCTACAGAAACCTTAAAGTCAAGGTTCAAACTTTGGTGGTGCAGGACGATTTCTTTCCTTTCTCTTTGGGTGGCATCGATATAGTGCTTGGTATTAAATGGCTAGCGTCCCTAAACACGGTAGAAGCAAACTGGCAACAAAATTTTATGATCTTCTGAGTTACCAGGAAACGCTACAAACTTCAAGGGATTTCTAAACCAATTGTGGCATTGTCACTTCATAGTTACACTGGTGTCGATATTGTTCGAAATTTTGAGATGGTGCAGGATTTAATTGATGATTATGTCGAGATTTTCACTAAACCCACTTCTCTTCCTTCCCTGCGAGGTAATTGCCACGCTATTCCCTTATATCCAGCAGCTGTTCCTCCAAATATTCGCCCATATAGTTACCCGTATTCGCAAAAAGATCAGATTGAGTGACAAATCGATGGGTTATTGAAGAAGTTCATTCGGCCAAGTGTGAGTCCATTCGCCAGTCCAGTTTTGTTGGTTCCTAAAAAAGATTCGTCTTGGAGACACTGTGTTGATTACAGGGAATTAAATCGTATACAGTGCCTGACAAATATCCTATTCCTACTATGGAAGAGCTCATTGATGAGTTACATGGAGCAAAATATTTCTCCAAGATTGACCTTCGTTCTGGCTATCATCAAATCAGAATTCAACCCAGTGATATCCAAAAGACGGCCTTTCACACTTATTCCAGGCATTATGAGTTTGTGGTAATGCCTCTCGGTCTTACAAATGCACCTTCTACATTCCAAGGAGTCATGAATGATTTATTTCGCCCTTTCTTGAGGAAATTTATCCTGGTGTTCTTCGATGACATCCTAGTGTACAGCAAATCTTTTGAAGACCACTATGAGCATTTACAAACAGTTTTCTATCTTTTACAACAGAATGAGTTTTATGCCCATCCTAATAAATGTGACTTCCTTCAATTAGAAGTCTCATTTTTGGGCCACATCATTTCAGATAAGGGAGTTTCTGTTGACCCTGATAAGATTACAGCCATTAGCAATTGGCCTTTACCTAAGAATATCACTAAACTCCGAGGTTTCTTAGGTCTAACAAGATATTATAGAAGGTTTATCGTCCAATATGGGCAAATAGCAAAGCCTCTTACCGATATGACTAGAAAAGATGCTTTTACGTGGAATAAGCAATCTTTGGCAGCATTTGAGGACTTAAAAAAGGGCTCTTATTCAGGTTCCAATCCTTCAACTTCCCGACTTCGCCAAGACCTTCATTGTAGAATGTGATGCATCTTCTCAGGCTTAGGCTCTATTCTGCAACAAGGGCATCTGATCCCTTATTATAGCAAAGGGCTATCAGATTCTCACAAACACAAGTCTGTTTATGATCGTGAATTATTGGTGTTAGTCTTGGCATTGGCTTGGCATTGGATAAATGGCAGCATTATCTCTTGGGACAGAAATTTGAGGTTCACACTGACCATTTCAGCCTTAAATACTTACTAGGTCAGCACCTTCCCACCCCCACTCAACAGCGCTTACTTGTCAAATTGCTTCCCTTTGACTTCTCTATTATATACAAGTCTAGGTCCTCTAACTAAGGGGCTGATGCGCTTTCCCACCGTCCTCACTCAGGTGATTTATTCAAATTGGTTATTCCTTATGCAGCAGATTTTGATGATCTTCCTGAAAAATTGAAGCACAATTCCTTCACCAACTCAATTATTATTTCTCTCCAGTGAGATTCTACTTTGGTACCACACTATTCTCTGGTTTGTAACAGGTTGTATTAGAAGAACCGTTTAGTGAAGGAACTATTATGCATGAAGCCCACTGCTCTCCTATGGGTGGTCATGGAGGTGTTCTTAAAACTTTGAAATGGTTACAGAAACACTTTTTCTGGCAGAATATGAAGCAGGAGGTACATGATTTTGTCCAGAATTATCTTTCTTGCCAACGAGGTAAATCTACTACTCAGGCTCCTGCCGGTCCTTTACAGCCCATTTCCTTGCCTAATCGTATTTGGGAAGATTTATCATTGGACTTTATTTCTGGCCTACCCAAATCCAATGGATATGATGTTATTTTGGTTGTGGTTGATCGTTTTAGCAAGTATGCTCACTTTTTGGGACTTTCGAGACCCTTTACTGCTAAAACTGTTGCTGCTCTTTTCACTAAGGAAATCATTCGCCCTCACGATGTTCCACTTTCCATTATTTCTAATAGGGATACTATTTTCCTGAGTTCTTTTTGGCAAGAGCTCTTCAAGTTAAGTGGTACTAAATTACGGATGAGTAACTCTTACAATCCTCAGACTGATGGCCAAACGGAATTAGTGAATCACTGTTTAGAAAATTATCTCCGCTGCTTCCATCAAGGCCACCCGAAATCTTGGTATAAATTCCTTCATTGGGCAGAATTCGCTTACAATACTGGCTTTCACTCTTCTTCTGGATCCATAACTTTCAAAGTGGTTTATGGCAAGGATCCACCAACTCTTTTACTATTTATTCCGGGCAACATCCGCCTTACTGAACTAGAGCAGTTTTTCTTAGAACAGGATGCACTTCTGGACACTGTTAACGCTAATCTCTTAACTGCTCTAAGGCAAATGAAATTACAAGCAGACTCTCATAGAAGGGACATGGACTACAACACTAGTGACATGGTTTTTCTCCGGCTTCAACCTTATCGCCAAAAGACTCTTTCTAAGAAGTTTGACAACTTTCAGCAAGATATTTTGGCCCCTATCCCATTGTCCGTAACATTGGCACTGCAGCATATGAATTGTAGCTTCCTCCGGGCACTTGTATCCATCCTGTTTTCCATGTTTTGCTGCTGAAACCTGCTCATGGTTGTGATCCTCAAGCTCCTCTTCCGGTTCTACCTTTGAATGATGACTGGGAGTTTCTTTTAGAACCGGAGCAAGTAGTTGATTCACGGGTCATCTCCAACAATGGTACCCCAAACGTCGAGCTCCTCATCAGATGGAAGGATCGCTCTTCTGAAAAGGCCAGCTAGGAATCTTATGATTTTTTGTCCACTCAGTTTTCTGATTTCAGCCTTGAGGACAAGGATATGATTCCTCCTTCTCAGCCTCTTTTAGTGTATTCTAGGAAGAGGCGTAAGAATTAGGTGGTTTTAGGTTTTATGTTTATCTGTGTTGAATAGTTATTGCAAGGAGTTATAATTATAGTTATATCATCTTATCAGTTAGTTATTATGGGGTCAGTTATAGTCAGTTATTTATATGGTTAAATAAACCTATGACGTAATTGTTATGGGGGAATGAAATAGTATCATTCAGAGAACCTGTTTCTTCCTTATCCTGGGGTTGCAGATTCTGGTCCTAGTGGTTTCTTTTCTATTTACTCTTCTCTCATAATCATTGTTCTATTTTGGCAACCAAGTTTTATCAGAGTTCATCTGGATAAAGTACAGGCATCACAAGAATGAAGACAGCAGAGTCGAACCTCAAATTCTAGATCATTTGACCAACCAAAGTTGACATTTCAAGCAAGGGCCAAAGAATGATTCTAATAACAAACACGTTTGAATCATCTTGTTTGGAAATGATGCAAATTGGAACATTAGGGAGGGTTCCACAAATCTCCTCCTTTCAGAAAAAGTACGAAAAATAAATGAAGATGAACAAATCTGTCCATGAATGGTAGTCATGCCTGACTTTTACAGCTTACCTGCTATGAGTTGAAGAATAGTCACGGCGAGATGGTCGTTGTCCTGATTCTGCTTGCTCTAGTTCACGCTGAAGTTCTCTCTGTAAATAATGAAAAGGTTTATATATAGTACTATTCTAAATCTTTGAATCAAAAGAAAACAACTCCTACAGTAGCAATTTATAACGCTAAAAAATAACCATTAAACAATAATTAAATAAATAAAACACCCATGAGTCCTATAGAGTGATGCCAATGGAGCTCCCCTTAGGTGATGCAGTGTCTATACCCTCTTTCCCCACTTTCTCACTTTGTTGAATTCCCACCTTCTGATCACAAGTCTCCTCTTTTAAGCACCTGTGTCCTACACCTAGTGCAGGAGATTAATGGCCTCTCATTATAGACATTAGCTCATGTTGCAAAGCTTTACACAATTAAGGTCATGTCATTAGTCTCTGGCAGTCATGTTTAACAAAATTTTGGATGTACTGGGCAATCAAGTGATTGATGATGATCCAGTAGTAGCAGGAAAGAACTTCCCAGGAAACAAAAAGCATGCTCTAGTTTAGATCAGGTAAAGTGGGAAGCTATATTACCTGCATCTGCCTCTCCTTCTCCATATCAAGATTGTGACGGAGCTCCCTGGTTTTTGCACGCTCTAGTTCCAGCAATCGCTGTCTCTCAAGCTCCTTTTCCATTTCTGTTGTTCTCTCCCTAATGAAAGTTAGGACATTACTCAGCTATCAGCACAATCAATCAAAACAGCACAAAAGAACCACGGCAAGGAAATAAGAAGCTCAAACCTATCAAGTTCTTGCAGAAGTTCTGCTTCCCGTGAAGCTGCCTCTTCCAAAAACTTTTGACGAGCATGCCTAAGACCAGATTTTTTTTGCCTGCAGGCTACAATATCTTCTCTAAGTTTGGACCTTTCTCTGACAATAACATAAGGACAACGAGTTTCTCAGTTCGAGCACTTCATACTTAAGCAACATTCAGGATCAAAGTCTCAGAAAAATAAAAGAAAGAAAAAAGGATATCAATTAAAAAAACGAGTTGCTAACTCAATATAAGAAAATCTCAAAATAACTTGACACACTAGAAACGATAAAGAATTCATAAGAGCGGTATAGATTTTGTAATAGACTAAAGAATAAGAACACATGACAATATATGCTATTAAACAACCAAAAGATATGTGGCCACAAAAACAAATACAACAACAACAAAAGACCAAATGATATGGAAAAGAGAATTGGGAAAAAATTCACCAACTCAACATAGTTGTCCTATCACTTTGCTTTGCTATTAGACTAAATTTCACAAAGAACATACGAACTTGAATACACAGAGGAAAATCCATTTCCCAGCTGATACAAACATACATACACTGAACTAAACAATGCATGAAGACATTAAGTTTATATGATATGTGAGAAAGAACACTGATCATTAAACACTCTCTTATTCATATTGAAGGAGTACAATGGTTTATATAGGCTAGAAAACAGAATCATCATCGCTGGACAACAATGTGCAATAATGAAACATTCAAATAAACTATATTTCCTAAAGTAAAGGTGTACTTAGCGATATGATGATAAACACATGGGATGTAGTGCTGAAATAATGGAATGTGATTATGGGCAGATTTCTAACACTCCCCCTCAAGCTGGAGAGTATATATCAAACATTCCCAGCTTGCATCGAAACTCTTCAAATTTAGATCTGCCCAGTGGTTTGGTCATTACATCTGCAATTTGTTCTTCAGACCGTATATAGGACAATTTCATAATGCCTGCTTCAACTTTCTCTTTAATAAAGTGCATGTCTACCTCAACATGTTTTGTTCGATCATGATAAACAGGGTTTTTCGTCATCTCAATGCTAGATTTGTTGTCGCACCAAACTTGCATTGGACCCTCATACGGAGTTCCCAATTCCTTTAGTAACCGGATAACCCAGAGTCCCTCACATGTTCCGTCATTCACAGCTCTCAATTCTGCTTCTGTACTACTCTTTGACACAATAGTTTGCCTCTTGCTTCTCCATGTCACTAGATTTCCCCACACATATGTACAGTATCCTCCTGTTGACCTTCTGGTTTCTCTATCTTTTGCATGGTCTGCATCAGTGTAGATCTCTAAGTTTCTGGCCGTGCACTTCTTGAAGAAGATTCCTCTTCCTGGATTGAATTTTAGATAACTCAAGATTTTGTAGACAGCTGTCATGTGTTCTTTCTGTGGTTGATGCATGAATTGACTTACTATTCCGACAGCATAGCTGATATCTGGGCGTGTGTGGGTCAAGTATATCAGCTTCCCTACAAGTCTTCAAGTACTTACTATTCCAACAGCATAGCTGACAGCATAGCTGATTTTCACGGAATGATTTCCCATGTTTTACTTTCCTCAAGTGCTTTTAACTCTTCTTCCGCAGCCTGTTTCCACTTTGGGTCAGCCATAGCTTGCTGGAAGGTGTTAGGGATTTCAATCTGTGCGCTATTGACAACAAAACTCTGCATCTTGACAGATAGGTTACCATATGAAACAAACCGTTGAATTGGATGCTGAGTATAAGATCTTACCCCTTTTCTTAGTGCAATAGGCCAGCCCATCTCTTCAGAATCTACTCTCAAGTCAGATTCATAGTTGTTCCTTAGAGTGGGATTGACGCTTCTCTCTGCCTTCTGAGATTGTTGCATAGCATCTCCCTCTGATCCATCTTCTGCATCCATCCTAGTCATGATCTCAACCTGTGTTTCCGGGTTATTAGGATTGGTGTTAGGAGATGTAGAAGGTAAGGGCTCAGGGTTTTGTGGCAAGGTATTACTGACATCAAGGAAGTTAGGTAAAGTATCAGGGATTTCTGGAGTAACAGGTAGGGCATCAGTGGCTTTGGAAGTTGATTAATGTGAAATTAGCCATTCAATATCTGAGGACTCCCCCTGAATGGGTAATTTAGGATAATATGCGTCCTCCTCGTAGAACACAGTGTCTTTGGAGACGTACAGCTTCTTGGAGGTCAGACAGTAACACTTATACCCTTTTTGTGTGGAGGAGTAGCCAAGAAAGATGCATTTCTCGGAACGGGCAGCAAATTTACTGCCATCAAGGGTATGGACAAAGACAACACATCCAAACACTTTTGGAGGTAAGGGGTTGATAAGATGGCAATTGGAAAAGGTGGTAAGAAGTGTTTGGACAGGGGTGGTATAATTAAGGACTTTGGATGGCATACGGTTGATGAGGTAGGCCGCAGTCAAAATAGCATCGCCCCAGAAGGTCGTGGGTACGTTTCTTTCCATTAGCAGAGTGCGGGTGACTTCCAACAAATGACGGTTCTTTCATTCGGCAACCCCATTCTGCTGAGGGGTGTAAGGGCAAGAGGTTTGATGGTGAATTCCTTGTTGATCAAGGAAGGCTTTAAAGGTATGACTGAGGTATTCCCGACCATTATCACTTCGAAGGATTCTGATAGAGGATTGAAATTGGGTTTGAACAAACTTGTGAAAGCTTTGGAAGACTTGAGCCACCTCGGACTTGTCTTTCATCAAGTAGACCCACGTGAGTCTGGTGTGATCATCAATGAAAGTAACAAACCATCGCTCATTTTTCTGGGTGGTTGTTCTGGCGGGGCCCCAAATGTCACTGTGGATGAGGTGGAAAGGGTTGGTGGGTCGGTAGGACTGTTTTGGATAGGAGGATCGTGTTTGTTTAGCTAGTTGAAAAGTTTCACAGTGAAACGGAACAGAATCTTTATTAAATAAGTTTGGAAACACATGTCTCATATAATCAAACTAGGATGTCCAGAACGACAATGCCATAAAAGTACATCTTTGTCTTGAGAACTTGAACTGACTAGAGCATGTTGTGCCTTCCAAATCCTTTTATTCTCCATCTTCGATCGCTCCAAGTAGAAAAGCCCATCCCACTCTTTAGAAGTCCCAATCGTTTTCCCCGAGTGTAAATCCTGAAACAGACACATATCATCGTCAAATAGCACTCGGCATATACGTCCCTTCGTTAACTTGCTCACAGATATTAGATTACAAGTAAGAGCAGGAACAAAGAGAACATGGTGAATGCTTAGTGAATTGGATAGAGTGACGGTGCCAATTCCTTCAACTTTAGTGAATACCCCATTGGCCACCTTGACACGAAGGTGCTCAGGACACAATTTAAGAGTTGTAAATAAGATTCGATTACCCGTCATATGATCCGTGGCTCCAGAATCAACAATCCATGTATCGTCACTAGTCTGTAAAGTATTGAGGGCTATGATAGAATTACCTGATTGTACCAAGTTAACGCTCGGCAAAGAGTTTGACTTATTCTGTTTTTCAAGTATCCGACGAAGTATCTGGAGTTCTTCTGGACTTAATGAAGTAGTATCCTCAGCCTTTGGTTCAGTTGAAGTAAGATGACCCTGTGGTTTGCTGGTGGAGGGTTTTCCGTGCAATTTCCAGCATTCCTCCTTGATGTGACCCTTCTTCTTGCAATAATGGCACTATTTGTTCTTTCGTTCCTCCTGTGACCCGCGTACTACAAGTGCTGAGCTTTCAACTGGACTTGGGGTGCTACGGTTCAAGAGCTTCCTGCTTTCTTCAAACTGCACATGATTGACCACATCAAAGAGGTGCGGTAGAAGTTTTATGCCCATGATTCTGCCCCGTATCTCCTCAAATGAGTCATTGAGTCCAAGGAGAAAATCATAGACTCGACCTTCTTCTACTATCTTCTTGTATAGTTGAGCATCCTCCACATGCTTCCACGGGTGTACTTCAAACAGGTCCTGTTGTTGCCAGAGTTTCAGCAACGCATTATAGTAATTAGTTACAGTCAGGGTACCTTGTCTCAAGTCTCGAAGTTGTCGCTTCAAATGGATCAAGGCAACAGTGTTATCAAGAGAAGAGTAGGTTCGTTTAGCTGCATCCCAAATCTCTTTGGCGGTGTTAGCAAGGAGATAGCCTTCGCTGATGTCCAGAGTCATTGAGTTGCACAACCAACTCATTACCTGATTATTTTCAGCGAACCATGTGTCAAAAACAGGATCATTGTGTTCCGGTTGAGGAGCTTCACCATTAATATACTTCTCCTTCCTCTTGCCACGCAAATATCTCAGAACACATTGGGACCATTGAAGGTAATTTTTCCCATTAAGTTTATGATTGATAATCATTCCTTGAGTGTCTATAAGATGTGCAAATTCTGATGTTACCTTAGAATTTTTAGTGGTGATAGATGAAGAAGAAATAGTGCTTTCTTGTGTTGAAGCACTAGTACCGGACATAAGAACCGTAGGAATGGCTCTAGAATTTATTGGGATGTGAGGAATAGATCCAAAAATAGGAGGAAAATCACGTGGATCCATGTTCTGGGTGGAAAAAATGACGGCGGCGCGTGGATGAACAGTGACGGCGCGTGGCTACAGTGACAGAGAAAGAGGTGGCGCGTGAAGATCACGCGCATGTCGGATTTGTGTCGGCCCACCTGGGTTTTGCCGATCTCAGTCCGTAGGTCGCTGCAGTGTGGGCGGTGACGGAAAAAACGCACATCAGTTGGAGCCCTAGGCGGCGCGTGAAGAGCACGCGCAGCCTAGACCGATGTCGGACCTCCTGGGTTTGGCCGGTCGACGGCCGTCGGTTCGTCTGGTGGTGGCGGTGAGGTTTAGTTCACTCTCTTGTCAGGTAACTCATGGCGTCCTCCCTCTGTCACTCCTCTGTCACTCTTTTCTGTTACTCAAACATTCTCTTGCTCTCAGTTTTGAACAAGCCCAGATCGAAACTTGGTAGAGGCTCTGATGCCATGAGATAGAACACTGATCATTAAACACTCTCTTATTCATACTGAAGGAGTACAATGGTTTATATAGGCTAGAAAACAGAATCATCATCACTGGACAACAATGTGCAATAATGAAACATTCAAATAAACTATATTTCCTAAAGTAAAGGTGTACTCAGCGATATGATGATAAACACATGGGATGTAGTGCTGAAATAATGGAATGTGATTATGGGCAGATTTCTAACAATATGTAAGGAAGAGTTATAGCTATTCCCTGCTTAAGTTTACACGTCCTTGAAATCAGATGTCTGTTACTGCTTGTAGAAGCTTAAAATTACTGGAACTTACAGGGAAATAATGCTATCTCTGATTTGCTGAAGTCGATTTTCCTTCCCTGAAGCTGCAAAGTTCAAATTTTGCAGAACATCCAAATAAGTGAGAGGAAAACCATTTGGGCAACTCAAATATTTAAAATAATCGCTAGATAACAGTAATGCAAACTTTATAACAAATTTCAGGCTCATTAACACTGATTCTTATGTCCTAAGGGCTAGACCTTGACTCTCATTCCTGTCTTTGGACTCTTCTGGCAGTTCTGATTTCCCATGTTCCTTCCGTATAATGTCTAGTTCCATTTCAGCCTCCTCAAACACCTAGAAAATGTTCAAATATTTATAATCACGCATAACGTTTTAGAAATAATACATGGGTTTGATTAGCAGTCAACTCTTACAATGTCATCTTGATCAATTTTCTTTGAGAATAAATCAAAGTAAGAGTGAACAGCTGTTAAATTGGAAAGGACCTGTAGCAAGCGAAAAATCATTAGACAGTTTAAAGATAAAAAAAGTAAGTAGACAAAATAAGCAAATATCAAACGGAATGCAAAGATCCAAAGCAAGTGAAGAAAAGGTTTTGAGAAATCATCAAATGCTGATTGGAATCTATTCTAATTATTACACTTCATTTTTGGCTTAATCTTCACACCTGCTATGTCAACTTCAATCTCTTGAAAATTTTCAAATGATATCACAAGAAAAAAGAGGTTTATTACATTGATATTCCAGCTAATGCTTTTTGTTAGGAAACATATTATCTTATCTTAGCTTATCATCTGGAGCATCAGGATCAGAATATATTCTTATCTTGTCAATCTTCAAGTTTCTTTTTCTCTATATATATAGCCCTATTGAGAATACATGTAAATCATCTTTCAGTGAATACAATCTGTTCTATATCTCTCTAAGTTCTCTCTCTCTCTGTGGAATAACATGTTATCAGAGCCTTGTTCATAAATTTTTTCCCATTTCTGTTCTGCTTCTGTTTTCCGTCGTCGGTTCTTCATAGTGAAGGAGAGAGAAGTTGTGCGTCTGTTCTATATCTCTCTAAGTTCTCTCTCTCTCTCTATGGAATAACATGGTATCAAAGCCTTGTTCAAAGGACCATTTTGTCATTTTGAAAATTCAAAGGACTGAACTGGTATTTCTGAAATTTGCAATCTGGTTTGCGTTCTCTGTTACTATTGCCACACTTTCTTGTTGCTTCTGTCCTTCCTCTGGTTCTATTAATCTCTTTGGAGCTGTTTGGTTATTTTGCTTGTCAAGTCCTTCTCATTGTTGGCTCTTTGCACTATCTGCTCTGGCTGTTGCTCATGACCATTTGGGGTTTCATATATTTGGGAAATTTGCGGTTCTTTGGTGCTCTCTTTTTGCATTAATTATCTATGGCCAAATCCAAGGCTAATCTCACTACTAAAATTGTTCCTGTGACTAACAAACTCACATATCATAAGTTGAATTGGACAAACTATATGGATTGGAGCAAAACCATCCGTATGTATTTGTTGAGTATTGAGAAAGAAGGCCATTTGACTGATGCTCCTCCTCAGGATAATTCGAAGATGGCTTGGGCTAGAGCTGATGCCCGCTTATTGTTGCAAATTCAGAACTCTGTTGAGAGTGAGATTCTTCCTTCTGTTAGCCATTGTAATACAGTTAAAGAACTTATGGGCTATCTCGAGTTCCTATATTCTAGGAAAGGAAATATTACCCGCATTCATGATGTCTATAAGGGGTTCTACCGTGTTGAACAGCAGAGCCGTCCCCTGAAGAATATTTTTATGGATTTTAAGAAAATGTAAGAAGAAATGAAGATGTTGATGCCACCTACAGCTGACCTTCAGACACAGGTTGACAAAATGGAAAAAAAGGCCATCATCAATTTCCTTACCGCACTTGATCCGACATATGAAGCAGTTTGGTCCCAGATTCCATCTAATTCTGAACTTCCTACACTTCAGGATGTATATTCTCGCGTGCTGCATGCCGACAGTCTCTCACAACCAACTTCTACCTCTAATGCTAGTGCATAAGCTGGCCATGATATCACTGATAACCAACACCAAAGTGTCTCGAAACCAGGAAATAACGCACCACCTTCGACCTCTACTAGTGCTCGAAATCACAATCACCAACGACACACCAACAATCCTCCAAATTCTGGTCCTATTGTGTGCTTCTATTGTAAAGAACCTGGTCATACCAAATGTTACTGTTGTAAGTTGCAAAATAAGCTACAACATGGTGGTGCTACTAATATGGCCCAAACCATTGCTGCCTCTGAAACTACACTTGCTATAGGTAAATGTGACTCTTGTCTTGCTACAAGTGGATAATAGATTTCGGTGCCATTGATCACATAACAGGTAATCATCACTTGTTCTCTACATATGAACCTTGTGCAAACCCCTCTTCGATTACAATTGCCAATGGTTCTTACTCCCGTCCTTGGATCTGGCACTGTTACACCTACCTCATCTATTTCCTTGTCCTCTGTTCTTGATGCACCTAACCTTGCTTTTAACCTTCTATCTCCTAGCAAGCTTACTCATTAATTGAACTGTTTTATCTCACTTTTCCCTGACCATTGTTTGACTCAGGATCTTACAACGAAGCAGATTATTGGTAGGGGATATGAATCTGGCAGTCATTACTTTCTTGCCACGTTCCATTGATTGTTCTGGTGCTTCCTCTACTTTTAACATTCATTGTCGACTAGGTCATGTGTCGTTGTCATCTTTGAATAGGTTATATCCTCAGTTTCATCATTTGTCATTTTTAGAGTGTGAGTCGTGTCAATTTGCTAACATCACCGTGTTCACTTGGCACCTCATGTCAATAAACGGGCTGTGACCCCCTTTGATTTGGTTCATTCTGATGTTTGGGGTCCTTGTCCTGTCGAGTCCACGTCTGGCTTTAAGTACTTTGTTACTTTTGTTGATGATTTCTCTCGCACCACTTGGCTTTATTTAATGAAACATCATTTAGAGTTATTTTCTCACTTTTGCAATTTCTGTGTAGAGATCATAACTCAGTTCGGCATTTCTGTGAAAAACTTGTGTAGTAACAATGCTAAAGAGGACTTTTCTGCCCAGTTTCAAAATCATACGCTTCAACATGGCATGATTCATCAATCCTCGTGTGCCGATACACCTACTCAAAATAGTGTTGCTGAAAGGAAGAACCTGCACTTATTAGAAGTAGCCCGAGCTCTAATGTTTCAAATGCAAGTTCCTAAATTGTTTTGGGTTGATGCTGTGTTCACCACTTATTTCCTTATTAATCGTATGCCATCTTCTATTCTCAGTGGTGACATTCCATATACCACTTTGTTTACTTCAAAACCCTTATTTCCTATTAATCCAAAAATCTTTGGTTGTGTCTGTTTTATACGAGATATTCGTCCCACCATTACCAAACTTGATCCCAGGCCTCTCAAATGTGTCTTTCTTGGCTATTCTAGAGTTCAAAGGGGTTATCGGTGTTGCTCTTCGACGACATCGTGTCTACTGATGTCATTTTCCATGAGTCAACTCCGTTCTTTTCTATCTCTGTCTCCTGTTTCTACCACCACCCCAGGTCTTGATGATATCTTAGTCTATGAGGTTTGTTCCTCACCAGCGCAAGCATCTATGCAAGCACCTACTACAATGGAAGAAGAAATAATGGCCCTAGATAAGGCAAGTACCTAGAATCTCGTTGATTTGCCTCTTAACAAAAAGGTTATTGGGTGCAAGTGGGTGTTCAAGGTTAAAACAAAGGCTGATAAATTATCCTCTATTCATCTCTTTATTTCTATGGCAGCTACCTATGGTCGAGATCTTCATCAGTTGGATGCTAAAAATGCTTTCTTAAATAGTGATCTTCTTGAGGAAGTTTACATGGAGCAACCTCCAGGCTTTGTTGCTCAGGAAGAGTGTAGGAAGGTATGTCATTTTCAAAAATCTTTATATAGTTTGAAGCAGAGTCCTCGTGCTTGGTTTGAAAGGTATAGCACATTGGTTAAGAAGTTTGGTCTGAATCAAAGTGTGACAATTCTGTATTTTATTAGAAGACGGATGCTGGTCTGATCCTCTTAGTAGTATACGTTGATGACATTGTTATTACGGGGTGTAATACCTCAATATCATCACTAAAGGCCCTCCTAAATTCTCGTTTCCAAACAAAGGATTTGTGTCAGTTAAAATATTTTCTTGGGATCGAGGTTATGAGAAGCAAGAAAGTCATTCTCTTGACACAGAAAATATGTTCTGGTTCTGCTAAAGGAGACAGGTAAGCCTGGGGCAGCACCAAGTAACTTCTCTATGATTCCCAATCTGTTTTTAGACATTGATGATAGCATACCATTTGATGAACTACTCCTAAGAAGATCAAGTCGTTTGCCTACCCTGAGAGATACTGTAGATTGATTGGAAAATTAAACTATCTGACAGTAACTCGTCCTGATATAACTTTTCCAGTAAGTGTACTTAGCCAATTTATGACGACACCAACCGTTGCTCAGTAGGAAGCTTTGGAGCATGTCTTGCATTACCTAAAAGGATCACCAAGTTGTGGTATACGCTATACAAATCATAACCACATCGAGATTGAATGTTTTTGTGATGCAGACTATGTAGGGTCAAAGGCTACAAGGAGATCCACCATAGAATACTACATGTTTGTGGATGGGAATTTAGTGTCATAGAGGAGCAAGAAGCAGGATGTGGCTTCACAATCTAGTACAGAAGCTGAGTATAGAGCCATGGCCCAGACAGTACAGGAAAATGTGTGGATTCACCAATTAATGGAGGTCGGTCTTACCACGTCATTACCCGTAAAATTGTGGTGTGAAAACAAAGCTGCTCTGCACATAGCCTCTTCATGAACGAACGAAACACATTGAGATTGACTGTCACTTTGTACGAGATAAAATCAACGAAAACTTCATTTCTACAGGACATGTGAGGTCTAGCGATCAATTGGGTGACTTGTTGACTAAAGCCCTAAATGGGACTCGGATTAACCATCTTTGTAACAAGTTGGGTATGATTAATATCCATGCTCCAACTTATCTGGAGCATCAGGACCAGGATATATTCTTATCTTGTCAATCTTCAAGTCCTTTTTCTCTGTATATATAGCCTTATAGATAATACATGTAAATCATCTTTCAATGAATACAATCTGTTCTATATCTCTCTAAGTTCCCTCTCTCTCTCTCTCTCTCTCTCTGGAATAACACTTTTAAAATCTGACTTTTCTATTTGCATGCAAATGGCTTTAATTAGCAATCTAAACTTTCATGTCCCAAGGAAGAGAAAAAATCATAAGCAGATCCCTTGAAATCATTTAATTGCATTGAAGTCCTATAGGACCTAGGCTAGATTAATTAAAATTGAGAAAAGACCATTGTGCCCCTGTTAATTTGAGCAACCAATGACAAGTCCTCAAGTCGTTGGGGGCACCCTAATTTGTTATTGGTTGCTAAAAATAACAAGGGCAAAGTGGTCTTTTCCCAATTCAAATTAATCTAGCCTAGGTTTCATGTGACTTCACTGCAACTTGATGATTCCAAGGGACCATCTTGAGATTTTTTCTCTTCCTTGGGACCTATCCGTGATTCTCCCTATCATTTTGGCTTACTTACCATCTACCCAATTTTATATGTTACACAAGAGAAATGATGAATAGTGCTAATATTTCAAGAATGCATGTTAATTTAGACATGAGTGACTAGCTAGGATCAGAGAGGGTGCCAATGTTATGGCAATCTGATATATAATTGTAATTGAAATCCCTAATTCCTAAATTGTGATCCCTAGATCTATGTATTAGTTAAATTAGTTAAGGGAAGAGCAATGAAGTGAGAGTGGCATTAGCTATTTTAAGAGTAGCACTAGCCGAACACACCCTAATTGTGTCTCTTAGCTGATTAGGATTGGATTAGTGATTATTAGTGTAATAAGGCAGTTCTGCCCCTGATAGGCACTCAAGCATCTTGGAGAATCACACCCCAAAAGCTAACTATTCAAGTGGGACAGCCAAGGCACTTAAATACCCCATCAAGCAACCCATATTACTCGATGTAGGACTTTGGCAGCCCATACTACTATGGTCCCTATCAATACACCCTCCCTGAAAAGCCGACTTCCCAGCGGCTTCACTCAACGGCACTTCACTCAACCTCCTTGCCAGTCAGAACCCTCCTTTAGTAGCCCTCTCCAGTCTGCCGGCCACCAGCTCTGATACCAAATGATAGGCACCCAAGCACCTTAGAAGAGTATACCCCAAAAACTAGCTATTGGGTCATCAGATTACTAAAGGAGTTGGGAATTCCATATGAGGGGCCAATGCAAATTTGGTGTGACAACAAAGCTAGCATTGAAATGGTCAAGAACCAAGTCTATCATGATAGAACAAAACATGTTGAGATAGACAGACACTTTGTGAAAGAGAAAATTGAAGCAGGCATCATGAATTTGTCCTACATTAGATCTGGACAAAACCACTAAACAGAACTACCTTTGAAAAGTTTCTGTGCAAGCTAGGTATGATTGACATATACTCTCCAGCTTGAGGGGGAGTGTAAAATGTCAGCAATATCAGCATCGAATAGCATACAATTGTTGACACTCTCACACACCTCCACCTATCACTCACCTACCCATCGGTTTCTGTCTCTGTTTGTTCTGTATTGTTTTTCCTATATATATTGTAATCTCTTAGCATTGTGACATCAATCAAGTTAGAATAAGATCTGAATCTTATTCTTACATTACCTGAAAAGCTCACCTGGTCGTGGTATACTCTATACAAATCATGGCCACACCAAGATTGAATGTTTTTGTGATGCTGATTTTGTTAGGTCAAAGTCTACTAGGAGATCCACCACAGGATACTGTGTGTTTGTGAGTGGAAACTTGGTATCTTGGAGGAGTAAGAAGCAGGATGTGGTATCTAAGTCAAGTGCGGAAGCTGAGTATAGAGCAATGTCTCAGTCCACGCAAGAAATTGTGTGGATTCACCAATTAATGAAGGAAGTTGGTTTTGTCACGTCATTGCCTGCAAAGCTGTGGTGTGATAATAAAACTGCCCTACACATAGCCTCTAATTCAATATTTCATGAACGTACAAAACATATTGAGATCGACTGTCACTTTGTACGTGATAAGATCAAAGAAAACTTTATTTCTACAGGGCATGTGCGATCTAGTGATCAATTGGGAGATCTTCTAACTAAGGCCTTAAATGGGACTCGTGTTGACTATATTTATAACAAGTTGGGCTTGATTAACACCTACGCTCCAACTTGAGGGGGAGTGTTATGAACATAGATCAATACAATGGCATGAGATAGTTGAAAAAGCATTTCAGTGGAGTTTCTTGACTATTCATCAACTACTCTTTGAATTGTTTCCGTTAATCACTCCTCTTCTGTCTCTGTTTTGTATATAAATATATCTTGTAGTCCTCTCATTTAACATGAGTGTAAATATAGTTTTGTACGAGCTCTTTCGTTTATAGGATTAATAAAAGGGGAGGAGAGGGGAGGGATTTTAATGTTACCTTGTTTGGTTTAAGAAAGGAAGGGAGGGAAAATATTTGCCCTTATTTTGTTTAAGTTGGTTTAAACTAATCAAAATAGATTAAATATGCTTTTAATACATAATTTACAGCTTATATATGATAATATATCATGTGATAAAATAAAAAGAGATATGATCTCCAATTTCCAATTAAAGTGATTCCATATTATAGGAGATAATGGAGGGATAATAGGAAATAATGGAGGATATCCATATCCACATAAATATTATATTCATAACATATCCAATAATTATGATTATACTTTCAATATATATCATAATATTTATAAATATTATTTTGATAAAAAATAATTATAATGATAAATAACATAATATTATAATTATTTATAAGAGGTTAACACAGTTTGGGGATATTGGAAAAAAAAAAAGCATGGGCAAAGTGGTCAAAGTTTGACAATGTTGCTCGTCCCCTCCAAATCCCCCCAATTTGAGGGGGAGAGATTTTGAGGGGAGGGAGGGGAAATTTCAACCTCCTAAACTTTTGGTTTCTCTAATCAAGGGGAGGGGAGCAAAACCTCTCCCCACCCCTCCAATCCCCTTTCCTCCCCTCAAACCACACAAAAACAATTTGTTGTTGATTCTGATGCATGTGGTTCTGGGATAGGGGCTGTTCTAATGCAAGAAGGGAAGCCTTTAGCCTATTTTAGCAAGGATTTAGAATCTCAACATCAGCACTTATCAGTTTATGAGAAGGAACTGATGGCTGTGGTTTTGGTAGTGCTTCATTGGCATCAATATTTGGAGAGACAACGCTTTATTATACGTACCAATCAGCAGAGCCTTAAATACCTACTTGGACAGCAACTCAAGACATCATTCCAGATGCTATAGGTGGCTAAACTAGCTGGGTTTGACTATGAAATTCAGTATAAAGTTGGGAGAAAGATGAGTATTTGCAACAACTACTCCCAAAGGTACAAGCTAGTGAGGGATCCCTTTTTCATTTTACTTGGGAGTGATGGGTTGTTGAGGAGAAAAGGTAAACTTGTGGTAGGTAATGACTCTACTCTAAAGAAGGAAATTCTAGATTGGTTGCACTCAAGTCCCCAAGGAGGACACTCAGGTATTCAAGCTACCTATCAAAGAATTAAGTCCCTCTTTTGGTGGCGCAAGTTATTTGATGATGTACTACTTATGTAAAGGCTTGTGACACTTGTGCCCGATGTAAGTATGAAAATGTTGCTTCCCCTGGGCTCTTACAACCCCTTCGTATTCCTACCCGTATATGGGAGTCAATCACTATGGACTTTATTGAAGGGCTCCCTAAATCTAATGGGAAAGAGGTCATTTGGGTCATAGTTGATAGAATGAGCAAAAATGCCCATTTTGTGGCCCTCCCTCATCCATATTCAGCTGCATCTCTAGCTCAAGTATTCCTAGATCAAATCTACAAGCTACATGGGGCACCTAAAAAGATTATTAGTGACAAAGATCCCTTCTTTGCAAGTAACTTTTGGAAAGAATTTTTACGTGTTTTGGGAACAGAAGTTGTCTTCTGCCTATCACCTTCAAACTGATGAGCAAACAGAAGTATTTAATAGGTGCCTAGAGACTTATTTGAGATGTATGTGTTGGGAAAAGCCTAAGGAATGGAGCAAGCGGTTATCACATGCTGAATGGTGGTATAACATCTCTTTTCATACCTGTACAAAAGCATCACCATATGAGCTCTTGTATGGCCAAAAACCCCCTCTTCATTGCCCCGACTTGCCTCACAACTCAGTATTAGAGGCTGTAAACCACACATTTGAAGCACAGGAGCAAGTTTTGGCGATGCTTTAGCATCATTTGCATCGTGCAGCTAACAAAATGAAGCAGAAGGCTGATGCACACAGATCTGATCGTGAATTTATAGTGGGTTAGTGGGTATTTCTGAAGTTAAAGCCATATCGACAGATTTCTACTGCTGTTAGGAGCTCACAAAAGCTTGCTCCTAGGTATTTTGGGCCCTATCAAGTGCTAGAGAGGATTGGTTCTATTGCCTATACGTTGGAATTACCTCCGGAGTCGAGAGTTCATCCTACTTTCCATGTTTCTATGCTGAAACTATGCCCTAATCCAGCTGTGAATCCTCGACATCCTCCA
Organism: Inga laurina; assembly: GCA_963855925.1. Lineage (NCBI taxonomy): Eukaryota > Viridiplantae > Streptophyta > Magnoliopsida > Fabales > Fabaceae > Inga > Inga laurina. Next base: position 36,328,839 of record OY979711.1, read on the forward strand.
CCAGATTTTCCAGAACCCCCTCCCACTTTAGTTCTAGAGAAAGTTCTCAATCGGAGGACTGTTAACCGAAGGAAGAAGTTCATTACTGAAGTACTTGTTCATTGGAAAGGGAAGAAGCCTCATGGGTGCCACTTCTTCATTTCCAAGAGCAATTTCCTGATTTTCAAGCTACCAATCCTTGAGGGCAAGGATGTTAAAAAAGGGGGGTATTGATATATAATTGTAATTGAAATCCCTAATTCCTAAATTGTGATCCCTAATTCTATGTATTAGGTACGTTAGTTAAGGGAAGAGCAATATAGTGAGAGTAGCAATAGCCAAACACACCCTAATTGTGTCTCTTAGCTGATTAGGATAGGATTAGTGATTATTAGTGTAATAAGACAGTTCTGCCCCTGAGCCCTTAGCTCTCCGCTATTCCTCTCTCATTGTAAACTAGTTGTTGACTGCCAATGAATAAGAGAATATTCCGATTCAGCAACTCATATTTTCTCTCTCCCTCCCTCTCTCTCTCTGATTTCTCCTACACTCTCTGTCTAAGATTCTCTCTTCTCTCTTCTACTCCTTCTTTCAACACAATTCTGTCAAGAAACTACAAAATTGCATCATAATCAGACCTGAATGAAAGAGCAAGAGGAGTAGAGAGGAAACGGAGTTTTATAAGGGGAGAGGAGGAGGAGGAGGAGAGAAAGGAGAAATCCTGAATAGTACTTCTGTATTCACACTTAGACAGATCACACACACAATTACAAGAGTTAATGAGGTATTTATAATATCCCTCATCCCACCTCTAACGGTAATGATCATATTACTGGTCACTAACCCCAATAGGATTACCAAACTAACAATATAAACCAACTACCGGCCATCCCTAATTTTAGTATCATTTCATAACAATCCCCAACACCCCCTCCCAAGAAAAAACAAAAACCAAAACAGTAAAACAACCCTCGGCCTCAAGGGTTTATCAAATCGAAGGCCAAATGTATTTCAGACCAGAGCCACATATTTCAGACCAGAGCATAAACTATCAAGGTGCCCCTAAGACAAAAAACCAGTATATTACTCAACCTTTATCTATACTTAAACAATATCACCTTTTTTTTTTGCCATCTAAACAATATCACCTTGCCAGAAATAATGATAACCAATTTCAAGTCCACACTCCATAGTTAAAGTCAACCTCTGACTATACTCTATTCCAATACTTCTTCACTTTAATTTTTTTCTCCATTAATATGGTTTGTTTAAAAAAAAAAAAAAAAACACGCTCAGTTCTCATGCATTAAACATGGCATCATGTATATACAATGACTGACAGCATTACAAGCAATTTTTTTCTTACAAACCAATAAGAGGTTTTTAATAGCATTTTACCTGGACGATGGATTCACGTGTGTTAGCAAAATCTGGATCATAATTCTTTGATGAACTTGAAAAAAGAATCTCTTTCAGGACCTTAAATTTAAGCAGAATGGAGCAAATCAGAATGGGACAAGAGGAGACAGAAGACAAATAAACTGTTTAAATAGGAAAGAATTCGGTGAGCCACAGATAAAAGTCCACATAACTAAGTTCATTGCAGCAGGTACCTCTTTTGCCTCATCGCCTTCATCCCTCAATCTACACAACACTTGGCAAACCCTTTTTCCAAAGTCCTCAAGCTTGCCATCTAGAAAGCACAATGCAAAACATGTTTTTGAGAACATGATTTAAGTTCACAAATATAGTACGCCTCTACATACAAATTTAACAGGGATAATTTATATTCTTTATTTGGTGATGATGATAGGGATAATTTAGTACCATGTTTTATTGACCCTAATGCTTCAACATTTCTCCAGACATTTTGAGGGATCAAAGAAATATCTTCAGCTGGTGAGTACAAGCAGGCATCAGCAATAAGAGCCAAGGAAAGGTGTAGGACAGGACCATCATGCGTGGGTTGTGGATTTTGCAAACAACAAATATCATCAGCTGCCACAAGAAAAGATTGCAACTGATGGCGCTCAGCAAATGGGATGTAATCAAAAAGAAGCATCATGGCTTGAAGCCTTATTTGCAAGGTTGATTCTGATGATGCCAGTACAACCACCTCATCCCACGTACTTGAAACCAGATGAGATATAACAGAATCAGGAACAGATGCAACTAACTTCGTTGGAACAAAATCACTGCAAATCTTAAGAGATACCACTGATCTTTCTCCATTTGCACACTGGCCAATAAGTTTTCTCATGTGTTTAATTGCTATTACACGTTGCTCAGGTTCAGCATGGCCCAGCAATGTACAAAATAGATCTACCAAAGGAACCTCACTTTCTTGAATGTTATATATGCCTCTTGCGATTAAAGAAGACAGCCATTTATCAGTCTGCAAACGCCAACAAATTTTGGGGGCAGAGCAGGAGACATTCTTTATTGCAGAGCATATGATGCCTATGACATTATCCAGGTAAAAACTACGGGGTACTTCAAGAAAACAATCAAGCATTAGGCAAGAAACTCTCCAGCAACTAGTTTCCTGGAGCATCAAGATCGTTTCAATAAGGCCTTCAAGACCAGACCTCCAATGAAGTGTGACCACATCAGCCGATTTAGATGGTGAAGAATTTTGATCATCATCATCATTATAGAATTTTTGTGCAACTGATATTAAGCACTTCATAAAGACAAAACACTCAGCTGATGCTATAGTCAATTTTCTGGCAAGCTGATGATGAAGACTCCAACATTGCTCAATTGCTATATTAAGCTCAGTAATGAGACCCTCTATGTCTTTACAAATTCCTTCTAAATCATCAGAAGATATATTATATTGATCTACAAGAGTGTTCAAATTGACACTTTCCAGTTTCTCAGCATCATTCTCATGTGATGTTTGACAGACTTCGCTGATAAACCCGATAGTTGGTACTGGATCAACATCAGATAGCTCATCACCATTCATATTAGGGAAGGGAGGCAGCTGAGGAGGAACAGCACAAAAGCTCTTAACAAGAGCACTAGTAATGATTTGCAGCTATCCATAACGCATTGAAATGCACTGAAATAATCATAGAAAGAGGTTGTTGGCTCAAAAGCATAAAATTTCACCCAATTAGATAAAGACTGCAAAAATTCCCTTTTATGATGAATGGAGAAATCTGGAAAAACAGAAGCCAAAATAAAAATAGACAGTGCTATGTTGCATCCTTTATCCTCAGAACTATGTTGATTCTCATTCTTCTGTTTAATTTTATCAAAAATAACACTAAAGCATAACTCCTCAAAGTTATGACATGAGTCACTGGTCAATAAACTTTCATCATGAGAGACTTTGGACAAAGCATATGAAATAATTGGCTTCAACAGATGCAATACAGATTCAAGAAATGAGACATCACAGTGAGCAGCACAAGAGAGGGACACGAGCACTTGTACCACTCTAGGTATCTCAGGAACCATAGCTTCCATGTGCTCTGCTATAATAGCTTCAAGAATATAAAGAATTATTGCTCTCGCATTCTTGGCATTATAACCTTTCAGGATATCTTTACCACTTGGAGAAGCAGAAGAATATGGCCATGAACACAACTCTGAAAACCAACTAATAACATCAGGCACCAGGGTAGAAGAAACAGATCTTAGCTGCAACCCAACAGCCTCTAGAATGGCTTCTCCAAATGTTTGAAATTGCTTTTTCATATTTGGAAAGAACTTCCAGAGTTCTGGATAAATTACAGGGAAAGATTGATCATCATGATTTTCAAGTCCTTTTTTAGTTGAATAACCATTTTCACCCTGTGAATCATCATCATCAGTAACCTCTTCATATTTTCGATTGACAACATTATCAACAACAGCAAGATCATCAGCAAATATTGAAAGCAAATATGTCAGCTGAGACAAATCCGATACAAGAAAAATGTGATCCTTCATGCACTGTTTAGCATTACGAGAGACAGCCATCCAGCCAAGAAAACGAACCAAAGGGTAAGCAGATCCAGAAAATTGAGATATTCTCTGCATCCATGCTGAAGAGGGAATCAAATTTCCACATCGGTATTTATTGTGGATATTAGTTCCAAAATCTCCCTCTTCATCTCCATTGCTAGCAGCAACTACCAATCTTTGAAGTAGTATCCACCGTCGTTGTAAGCCATGTATTCTTTCTGGTGCCAAATTCAAACTAACTTCTTTCAGCTGCAGATGTAAAGACATCAGCATCATATTAAATTCTTCAGCAGATTTTAATGTTATTTCAATTACAACCTCAGGAGGACAATACAATTTGGTGGCTGTGTGTAAAACATAGATAAGACTCTGCAAAAGAATTTCATGCATTAAATTTTGTTCTCTGTGCAGACGTTGAACAAGAAAATTGCACAGCAGAGCTTGGTTTTGGCGAACTAGCGTAATTGCATCTGCCGATTGCACATCAAGGGGAGACATCTTGATAACCTGGTCATCTACTCCTTCAGCGAAATAAGGACAATCTTCCCCATTGGATACTTTTGCATTGTATTTCCTGTCCATTTCTGCAGCCTCTGGCAATATTTGAAGAACAACTCTATCTCTTTTCCTCTCAAGATGTGCTATCGTTTCTAAACTAGTTTTACTCTTTGCAAAAGTTCTTCTAAGCTCAACAATATCATCAGACCCTGAAATTTTGTTATCATCGGTCTTTAAAAGGTCCATGAGTTTTGGAGAAGCTCCAAAAGCCATCATAAAATAAGGATTCACATAGCATTCTGCAGCCAGTAGCAAAGCATCAATTGCAGCATCATGGCTTTCAACAGTAACATCATTTTGCGCATGCAAATCTAAGGCCAGGCGTCGAAACTCAGAAGCTCGAAGCTCACAATCATGATAGTTTACAAGTTGTGAATAATCTGCCTGTAAGTTGAAGTATTCAGCATCAGAACCAGCATCTAATACAAAATTAGGAGAATGGTCGGTAAAATGTTTCCTAACATGTTTTGATTCCAAGCTGATGCCCACAAGGTTAGAGGTACTTTGATTAGGAGCATTGGAAAAGTTTGTCAATGTAATGCTCTGTAGTTCTGGAGGAGCAAAAAGTAGATTGCGATCTTCTATAGAATCTGGTTTCCCTGAGGACTCTGAAACATCTAATTTATCATCAGGCTCGTATTGACCATTTGACTTGGACAAAGGACCTCCATGGTTCAAAACAGAGGAAAGAGGTGAGACAGACGCTGTCTCAAGTTCAACTGGTTTAGAAGCAGATTTGCACAGGTCAATATCAGGTGGCAATGGCATGTGGGGTTCCAATATTGATAGGAGTACACTGCATAAAACAACAAAACAATGTAAGATAACAGACAAGTTTCTGCCAGTCAAGTAATGCTAAACCAAATGCATCCGCGGAAAGGGTGACAAATCAGCCAGTTTACACAGTACTTTATTCTTTAAGAAAAAGCAGTTTTACTACAAAAAGGTGAATTAAGAAAGAGAATCATAGGACATCCTCCAAATATAAGTCACAAAAATACTATCCGTTCCTTTCTTGCAGCAGCTTATGAAAAAGGATACTCCACTGAGTCCTCCAACTTAATACACCATAAAACCACAAAATGTACATTTTAATATGGCTTTTGGCCACCTTTTCCCTTCCAAATAAAGGAAACCCCTTCAACATCCAAGTTGCATATATTGTTCATCATTAACACCAAAAGCCTTATTATACATATATGCAGATATTCTAAAATGTAGAAAGAAAGTGAATAGCTGGTTTGAAATTTTCAAACATGCAATAAAAATATCAAGAGAAAAAGCTGCAAATGTCCCCAAACTCACCTCAAACCATGAACGATAATCCTACTCAGTACTATGATATAGATGGACAATATGAACTGAGGGGAAGCCTCAAAGTTCCAAGAGGACTTATCACCATTAAAAGCAAAGATAGGTCAACATTAATAATACAAACAAAAATGTCAATATTGTATATCTTAGTTTTAGGAACCGGACTTGCCATTGATCGAAGCTAGAAGAGATGCTAAGACCAAAGTTCTTCCAAGAATTTGTGAAGATGAACCCACATCTCCCTCAAGGGACATCATCAGTACAAACTCATCATTTTAATTTTAGTCTCAAAGTTTGGGGATGGTCTAAATAAGGTTTTGTACAAGGTTGATGGCTGGTTCACTACGTTATTGGTCTACTCTATAATTGTCTGTTCCATATACCCCCATCTAGAAGGGATTCTAAATGGAACAAGAGGAGATTGCAAATCCTGAATATTCCTGTCATATAACTTCCTATGAAAGTGGAAATTCTAAGTCAGAGAAGAATCCCTTCGAATACAAAAAGAATATCTGCATGCTAAGAAATTAGTCTACTAGACATTGAAAAACCACCCAGACTCCTCCGAAATTCTGATACGAGACTTGTCACCCATTCTTAAATAAAAATTCGGTGCTTGTAATAAACAGTTTTAGGGGCATGCATGAGCAAGCACCAAGTGTCAGGATTACCACTGGCTGCAAATTCCCTAATTGAATTACATAATTCAGCAGTTTTCCAGTTTTCCCAAGGAAAACGCCACTGTCATTTACACACCAATGCTATGCTTTACCAAATTTACAAGATCTAATTCCCCTCTTAAGGCCTACATATGTCTCATACTAGATGGTGGACTCTTCTCATAACACCGATGCCAAACCACAAATATCCTTCCCAATTTCAGAAACCTATGTACCACAGCTGAGATTTAAAAAGAAAAGATAATAATGGGGAGAAATATGCAAACAGGACTTAACAGGGTGATGATGTAGACATCTAGCGAGAATAAAGCTTTCTCTTCAAACTTTCAGGTAATTTGCCCAACCAAAATGCTAATAAGATAAAGTATTCAAGAAATTTTTTTTAAAAAAAATAATAGATAGAGTATCAGTCTAATTGTGAAAAATATATATATATATATATATATTAATTGTCAAAAGTCAGAGCAGACAATACAATTCTGCAAACGCAAGATAGCCAGGCATTACCTTGGAGCAACTGATCCATGCCTCCATTCAGATTCCAAAGAAGGTAAGACAGCTGGTTTTCGTACAGCAGTGCGGATGATATTCAGAGCAATAGAACAGTTGTTTTCATGCTTCTCAGGAAATACAGAAGATAGATCTCCAAAAGCTATTTTACTCTTTGAAGCAGCTATGGCAGGATCTAGAAAAGGCTCTAGCATCTCCACAAGAAAGAGGATCTTATGCTTAACTTCCTAAAAGAACATTAAAAGTCTTTGCATTATTTATACATTTACCCCTTGTTTACCTGAGGAAAATTAAAAGTAATAGTTCTATTTCATAAGCAAGTCGCTTATTTCATTACCAGCAAATTGTCATACTGCATTTTCTTGCAAAGTAGCTACGTTGTTGATAGTCATAGTCACCCTTATAAAATCGCAACTCAGATAAATACAAGATTACTGACCTTATAGTGGGCAACTACTAAAGCCCATCATATTGACCCATTTAGCTCAATAATCTTTTGTGGAAAATAAATAAATAAATGAAGTTCGTTATCTGTTATTAGCCGTTAAGATCAGGAGGGATCTTAGACCACAAGGATCCCTGATGCTATTGTATTGGGTGACAATTGACAGATTAATGAAAACCAAGTGCATTTCAGTTTCCTCTCGTTTCTCTCTCTCTGCTTCTAATTCCCCTGTGAATCCCTTTCTGTTTCTCTCCCTATCTCTCTCGTATTCTCTTTCTTATCATCTTTACCATTACATAATCTTATATCTCATCTTTATTAGCTGTTCCAAGTTTGTTGGGATATCATTTAAGTTTTGACTATATTTCGAATTCCTAAATCTTTTCCTACTTTATTGGGACTGAATTGCAGGACTATAGCCATCTATTCACTCTATATCATTGCACACAATGCCTGGCCAAGGAATATCCAAAACTCCTATTTCCTGGACAGATCCATTAATGAAAAGACAGTATGTTCATTAAGACTGGACGTGAAAAGTATGCTAACAAGGATCATTAAGAAACTAAGGAAGTAAGACTTGGCCCCTGAACTACAGTTACATCATTCAAACAATGACATCCAATAATTTAAGCAGGAAATAAAATCAGCATCCACAAAATAAATGACCTACGAAAGATTAGCAAATTAACCTGGATTATGCCCAAAAGATCCTCTAGAAGCTCTACTGCGAGATCAACCTACATGCAAAAGAGGCCCATAGCTGAGGAAAGAGACAGTATTTGGATAATTACAATTATAATCATTATCAACACCTTAATTACACACGAGATTTGGATAATTACAATTATAATCATTATCAACACCTTAATTACACACGAGAAGAAAACTGTAACTAACTAAAACTTGGAAAACAACGCATTCCACTTTGAATAAAGACTTTAGCATACCTTTGCAATAACCTGTGGCATCCAGGGTGCAAGCACACCAGAGCACAAATCAATCAGCACACACGCAGTCCTAGCCTAAGAAAAAGTGAAGGTAAAGTCAACTGCTAAACAGGAAGACAGTAACTCCATGTAAAATTCAAAGATCACAAATTATTAGATGTCCAAATGGCGTCTCTGAACTCAGTATTATTAACAGATAGGCTGATTATAAGAAATATGCAACTATATCTGCATTGTACTAACAGAACCAACTTTTACATGACTACTCTCACAGACAATAGCATCAACAGAAAATGAAAATTTAACATAATTGCTTCAAATTCCTCATTCACCAAGCTCCAAGATCTTATAAAAACAAATACTTCCTCTATCAAGAATATGAATTCTAGTTCCAAGACTTGCACTCCTAATAATTCATCTACGCTAACAGCATATGAAAAATAGAAATAACAGCCTAAACCTGCTAGTGGACAAGAAATATTTTCTTTTAAGATACAGATGTGTAAATATAATATATGTACACATATATAGGCGAGGGTACAAATGAAGATGATACCATATCCTCAAAAAATAGAAGATTGAAAACAGAAGAACTATAAAGAATCACATCAATGAAGCAAGTCACTCTGAATGAAAGATATTGTTACTGAGTCACATAACTTGTTTATAGTCCAATTTTTAGCGTCCATAGTTACAGAAAATATTGATTCAAGAGAAACCCCTACCAGCCAGACAACAACATTTACCATATTAAGATCATTTCCAGACATCTAACAGTAATGTGTTTAAAATCTTATATGCAGCATCATCTATAAGCTTTTAAATAATCAATATCCATAAGGTAGCAGAATACAATCCTTCAAATATCCCAATTCAGTTTATGGTTGTACCAAATTTTTATCCTCCCATGACTTGTGAGTTGTGTTTATGTTTGATATTTTGTGACTTGTGAAATTTGACTTGTTTAATGAAAAACATTATACTTAAATATTTTCAAGCTAATTTTTAAAATCTCTATACACTATATATAAATATTTCATCAACAATAATTAGATCCGATCCTCACTCTGACCTTACATTTTGATCCATTTAGCCCATGTCAAATCCTACTTAAGATCTTGATCCTAGGAAGGAAGAGTATTGTTCATGACAACAAATGTCAAAAATACTATGTTTTCTAACAATTCCATAGAGAGCTAAAGCAAGAGCATCAAGAAAATTATGGGGTTCTTTTTCTCTCTCCCCAAAACCCTTTATGACAAACAGCTATTTACCTTGTAACCCATTCAGATAACCCTATCCCTACATTCAAAAATCCTAACATGTATTTTGCCATCAAACATGCAGCAAAATAGCAGCAATAGAAACTAAATCTAACTTCTAAGAAATTGCTCTACATAAAAAGATCGGAGCAAATGTAAGGTTGACTAAAGAAATGACAAAATAATGTCTTTCAAATCAAGCATTAGATGAAAAGTAATGAATCAAATTCTACTGGAAAAGCTATTAACAGTTGTCTGACTAACATGAGATGGTGAAAATGATGACAGATAGCCAGCACTAGCATAAAGAAGTGAACGATAAGCTTCTGAAATTGTTGTCGCAACAATCTGCAGAGATAACCAAGGTAAAAAAAAAAAAGAGTCAGTAGCATGTTGTCTTGGAGTTTTGCAAAGATCACATAAGAAACTCTAGGTCATTTCTGCCTAAATGAAAGCATTTCATATATAACCTGAGATAAGGCGTGCTGCACAACAGGTTGTGTCCATGGTGAAAAGGTATCATCAACAATGTCACATGAACTGCTCACACATGGGCGTAAAGCTAAAAAAAAAAAAAGCCAACAAAGCATTTGTAAGAAAAGTGATCACAGATGGCCATGTCAACCTTAATACTTGATCAATACCACAACTCAAATTATTTTAAATAAATTGTAGTAGGAGTTTGAGGATAAATTCCAAGTTCCCAATTATTATCTGCACCGTCATAATGTAAAAAACATTTGTAAATTGTTGTTACAAAGCATTTAATCTTCTTTGGGATGGTAAAAGAAATTACAGTAGAAATAAAGAGAACTACACATAAGGATGATAAGACAGTCTCCTAAAAGGACAGCAAAGAAAGGAAAACAAACGAAAACATTCAATTTTAAATAAATAAATAGATAATGATATTGCCTAATCCCCATCAAAATCGAACAATAAAGTTGATTAGAAAATCATTTGGGCAAAACAGAACAGGCATGCAAACAATAAGACCCTTCCGATAGGTCATTATGCCAAAGCCTTTGACTACCACAAACAATGATCTTTAAAGAACACTCAACCTGGAAGTAGAGCTTGTACAAGTGGCAATGCATCCCAAAAATCAGAATTTCTCTCTGCCAACTTGCTGCAAAGAACAGGCTGTAAAGTGCAGATAGTTAGGAATGTACATCACATAATGGAAAGGCAAACTTCGAAAATATAACATATAACGGGATCAGGTGTTTTATATCATATTACTGCAAGTAACCTGCGATGCGCAAGCATAAAGGACATGTAACATCCCTTCTTCCACTGCCCCAACATCTAATATGCTGAGATAGCTGTAATCCCAGTGCTGATCAGGCATCTGGAACTCTTCTCCAAACAGGTTTGAATAATCAGGAAAGGTGAAAGAACTAAGCGTTTCCACGTTTGATGTCTCATCCAAGACTGATGTCACTTCACCATGAGAATTTGATGCATCCTGAACTGTAGTGGGACCAATGAGCTTCTGCATGATTCTCGACAACTAAAGAACATATAAAAAAAAATGGTCAGAGAAACACATTAAATGCAAGGGGATGAGCACCATTTAGAGAGAGAGAGAGAGAGAGCTCCTTTCCTCCAAATTGAAAACATAGAGATAACATACCATCCTACAAACTGATCCTAGGTCGGGATCTTTATATGCCTTTCTTAACAGCACAAAAATTGTATCTGGCCGAAAAACAATGCAACTGTATGCAGACAAAATGAAAGGTGATGCGCCTCGCGATCTCCTTGGCTGCATGGAAAGAAAATGGAAAGGGTGGATAAGACAGAAGTGGGAATAGACCATCACTCAACCATAGCATGGATAGGCAAGCAGATAATACATAAAAAGCAGAAGTATCGTGGCATAGGGACAGGAAATTCTGAGAAAAAATCGTGTGAAGAATGCCTGTAATTTACAGGATTGACAGCAGAAATGATTCAGAGCCAATTTAAACCATAACCCGACCCACAAAAAAATATAAAGAGAAAAAGGAAATTCAATTCTAAGCAGCAATGCCACCTCTTATTTCTCTGGCAAAGGATAATGATCAACTTAAGGAAGATGATAATTTTTGATATTAGTAAAACTTGATACGAGGGAGTGAAATAAATATCTCATACTAGCTTTCGGGTGTATCAATATATATATAAATACTTTTCCATGCAGCTCATCTCGAAGCCGAATCACAAAATATGCTCCTCTCAGTAAACACTGTTCACAAGACCAAATTCACTGTTCACAAGAGCAACCAACTCTGTTTTGGGCTCTGTTCAGCCGGAACCTATCATCGGGCTTTGTGCTATTATTGGGTGCGAGTCAAATTCACAAAAGATCAAATATATTGATTCTTATGGAACGACAACAAACTTTTGTTAAAGCTCCTTCTCTACTTTTGTCCTATATAATGGCAACCACATCCAGTTTTTAATATCTTCACATTAGAAGCAACTTCCCTCTTGAACACAAACTTAATGGACCACCTGCCGAAAGCTTTGTTGGACGAGATCTATCCTGGGGTGACTGCTGCCCAGATCACAGCATGAGCGATTTTACTGTTCACAAGCTGAATACCATGTATTTTCGGGCTACGTGTCAGCCGTTTGTATCTGAAAGTGACTATCCCCATAGCCCACGTCCCCCTCAGCTCAATTCAAATTTGAAGTTCAAAACTCCCCGCCTAAAATATCTTCCTTCATTGCTATATAACCCCTGATCGTCATTCTCTTTAAGCACATTTAGCTATGTGCCAACTGATCTTTTTATACATCATTCATTCCCTCCTCTGTTTTTCACTCCCATTTTAAGCAATCGGCGTTCTCTTTATATTTAGTCATTTTGGTGCTTTTTCTATCCTCCACATATTAAGCATGTATTTTCGGGCTACGTGTCAGCCGTTTGCATCTGAAAGTGACTATCCCCATAGCCCACGTTCCCCCCAGCTCAATTCAAATTTGAAGTTCAAAACTCCCCGCCTAAAATATCTTCCTTCATTGCTATATAACCCCTTATCGTCATTCTCTTTAAGCACATTTAGCTATGTGCCAACTGATCTTTTTATACATCATTCATTCCCTCCTCTGTTTTTCACTCCCATTTTAAGCAATCGGCGTTCTCTTTATATTTAGTCACTTTGGTGCTTTTTCTGTCCTCCACATACCAAGCAAGCATCATCCATATACGTCTCCACTTGAGGTATGTGCCAACTGATGTTAACAATTTAATTCATTGCCTCCTCTGTTTTTCACTCCCGTTGTAAGCATGGGGCTCACCCTCTGTTTTTCACTACCGTTTATGTACACCAAAACTCCCCCTTAGCCTTCATGACTTTCACGTCCGTTTGTTCTCACTTTACATTTTACTTATGTTAGGCTTGGTATACCAAACATAAGAGATAGCTGACCGAATGCAGCTGGGGATGAAACGTAGTTCTGCCATTTGTCACCCGACGGAAGTGTCCTGCTCTGCTGCGTCAAGTCATGACAGTGGTGCTCCAATGACCCAAGTCTAGCGGTTCTCAGCTTTTGAGCTTCTTCAGTGTGGAGACTGAAAGAGAGATTGTTATTTCTAACCACGGAATAAAAATGAAATCTTCTATTGAAATGATTATAGCGTGCAGCGACTCTTCTGCTCAGCATATTAATTGTGCTTTTTATTCATGATTTATTTGGACGATGAAACTCCTTATTCAATTGGATGTATTATTGCCATACGTACAGCCTCAGATAATTCAGTCCACGTGAAGATAGTAATGTGCTTATATGCTCACAATTAATTCTGTACAGCCGGCTCACAATAAATTTGTTCTGAGTCGGTAATGGCCTTATAAGCTTCATAACTCAACGCTGTAGAAACCCATTTATACTGATAAGTTTAAATGCATTTGAACAACAAATTAGCAACAAAAAAAACTTGAGGCATGTGGACAGCTACATTTTTTGACATTTAGCCCAAACTTCATATTTCACTAACAGAAGCCCATTACCGTTTGCAAAGCCAAGAAGCCCAATTTCAATGGGTTAACAGCTTTAAAGCCCATGAAATGACGCAAGGGATTATTATTTGGATTAAGATTGCTATTGGGATGAAGACTATGATATGATATACGTCAATGTTGTATTACCTAGGCTTTGTTTAATTTTTTATTATTTGGATTAAGATTGCTATTGGGATGAAGACTATGATATGATATATGTTTGTGATCACTCAGCCCTTAATTAGAAAGACACAAATTATCTTAGATTTAGATAATAAGTAAATAATGGTTAGTTTGTGAGACTGCTGGGGTCATGTAATAATATGACGGAAGATTGTTAGTGTAATGCAAAGGATGTTTTGCAAGAAAAGTGATGACGAAAAATAAAAAATACATATGTACATATATACGTAAGACATAAAATGCAAAGAAATGCCTGTAGCCATCACTTTAAAAGGAAGGAACTGTGCGGTCAACATGCTAACCTGATAGGTAAATGTCTAGAGACAGTTACTGATATCATGTATGGAGGCAGATGAAGCAATAGAAAGGGAGGAATCAGGGTTAGCTGTGATTCAGTTTGCAAATCAACTGAAGATTCAGACAGTTTTGACAACCTCTACACAACAGAATTCTTGAACACTATCACTTCTTCAGGTTTGCCACCTCACAAGCTTGTACTAAAAGTTGGCGCACCAATCATGTTACTGAGGAACATTGATCAAGCAGCAGGATTATGTAATGGAACACGGCTACGTGTGTCTATGATAGGGAATAAGGTTATTGAAGCGATCTCCCTAAATGGTTCTAGGCCAAATGAAAAGGTGTTGATACATAGGATGGACATGAATCCTTCTGAATCTAGATGGCCATTTCGCATGCAACGGAGACAATTCCCAATTACACTTTCATTTGCAATGACAATTAACAAAAGTCAGGGCCAATCTTTGAGACGTGTTGGATTGTATTTATCAAAACCAATATTCACACATGGCCAATTATATGTTGCATTATTAAGGGTACGAAGCATGGATGGTCTGAAGATTATTGTGGGAGAAGATGCAAACAACCCAATTAAGACAACTAAGAATGTTGTATATAAGGAAGTGTTAAGAAATGTGTGTTGATCTGCTAGAACCAGTAATGACAATTGTAACTGTTCTTTATCATTATTTTTCTCCCAATTTCATGTATATACATGTTGGTTTTCATGGACTGAACATTGGTACGATCGATCCGCTCTATTGCGATATAATTATTCGCTTTATCAATTATTTTCATTTCTATCGTTCAATAATGATGGATAAAAGTTCGTTTTAATAATGATTTAACAGCTTTAATTCAATACACCCCGTGCAACGCACGGGAAGGGCCAGCTCGTTATAGAAACTACCTCGAAGTTAGAGGAAACAGTTAGAGCTGGTGATAATTGATTGCTTTTGAATGAGTTGAAATCTACGCTGCCTGGAGATTTTGAAGTTGTCCTGCAATTGCGCAAGTATTCATGATAAAGCAATTAACCATAGCAAATATCAGGCCATTTTATGAACTAATAATTAATAAATCTTCGCAAACACCATCCCAGTTCACAATCCTCATTATACTATTTGAAAGTAGGGGTGTTCAAATCCGGGACCGGGACCGGGATTCACCACTCTCGGTCCCGGTTTTTGGCCGGGATGCAAATTGCATCCCGGTCCCGGTTTGGTCCCGGTAATCCCAGCCGGGACCGGGATCAAACCGGGAAATCCCGGTTTTAAAAAAAAAAATTAAATTTTAAAAATATTATTATTTTAATTAAATTTTCTATAATCTAGTGTTTAAAGTAATTATTTAATCATCGTCACCGGTAACTCTCACCTCCATCACCATCGTCACCGGCAACATCCCTTCTCCTTTCACCTTCCACCACAGTCGCGAGATTTAAGCTTGAGATTGAGAAGAAGCCCCGCAGTGAAGATGATTTTGGGGAGCTTCTTCATCGATTCTCACCACCACCACACCACCATAACCTCTGTCCTCAGGACCACCAACGCCGATGACCTTCACAGCCGAGAGAGATCAGATCAAAGAGGTGCCACGTGACATTTTTCTGGAACGAGAGAACACAAAGATTGGTTCCTTCACCGTTTCGTCCTCTTCCTCCGATCACTTCACTCTCCACCTCCACACTAGCATCGAACCCTCTAACCACTCCTCTGTCCTCACTCCGTCACTATTCTTTATCTCGCCTGTAGTAGAAGACCGGGGGAGAGGGTGTCAGGGGAAATTGAAAGTTGAAAGGGGAGAGGCAGAGGTCAAAAATGGGAACAGGGATGTGGAATTGTAAATCTTTGGGTCACCACATGGAAATCAAATTCACATGTTTTGATGGATATGGAAATGGAATTGTTTCCAATTCCATGCTACCAAACATGCTTAGGACATGGAATTGGATTCCAATTCCATTTCGATGTGCTCAATTCAATCATACCAAACGGGCCCATTGTCTTCTTTGGCTAATAAGATTAATTGAAACAGTCTTCCAAGCACCCAAATATTGTAGGAAGCAACTCTTATCTCATTTAGGCTGATACCCAGTTCAAAAACACAAAGAGGTGCTGCAGAAATTGTGCAGAAAAATCACGTGCGTCTCACCTACATTCCTTTCGTCTTCCATTCGTGTGCCAAAATCAGAAGAGAAAGGAAACAAACCTATCATGCTTAACCCATCCCGGAAAATCGTTTCCACTGCACCCAAGCACTGGAATGCAGCAAACATCCCTACTTCAACAATTTTTGAACACATGAACAAAGAAACCAGACACGCAGAGGCTCCTTCCGTAACAAAACAAAAATCTCCTGGGTGATGCAATGTTCCATATGAACAGGAACCCACACTCTTTGTAGAAATTGGACAGCTTTGTGGGGCTAGTGGAGTAGTTCGACCCAGAAATAATCAGCATCTTGTCTTTCTCTCTTACACAGCGTTGCTAAGAGGATCAAAGACTCCTATGTGATCACAATGTCATCGACATATACCACTAAAAGAATCATGCCTACACACGTCCATTGATAAAACACAAAGTGATCACACTTGCTTTGATACCATGTATGCAACAGACAGAGAGGAAGTATAATCTGAATTACTTTTGTATGCATGTACAGGAGGGGTGTCTATATACATAAAAGAGAAGCCTCAATATTAATGACTCATTAATGAGAATAAGTTCCTAGTAACTCCCTAATTGTAATCCCTAATTGATTGTATACTAATTACAATGATATATTTCCTAACATGCCCCTATTATGTTTTAAACCGCTGCTGTGTATATATATGGCAGATCCTCTTCTGTGACAGATTAGTTTTTGCAAGCTGATGAGAATCACAGTAGTGTTATTCAGTCTCTCTATATCTACTTCTCTCTAATTCTCCTCCACTTCTTCAGCCCTCTCTTTCTCTTCTCTCCTACCCTAATTTCTAAATTCTTTAGACATTCATCTCACAATCTGTTATCAGAAAGATGCAGGACAAACTGACACAGATATAATATTTTTGACAAAATTAAAAGCATGTTTGGGATAGCTTTTAAGAAGCTTATAAGTTCTTTTCGCGTAAATCGAGAAAAAACCCCTTTCACATACTTACCTCATACACCGTAAATCATGATTGAAAAGCTGCTTTTGAAGGCTCCAATCGCTGTTCCAAACAAGCACTAAAACCCACTCCAGACTAGAGACAAAAAGCATGCTTTTGTGTCATAGAAAAGCATGCTTTTGACCACAATTAGACCATTAAACCACAAGCTACTTTGTCTAAAATGACTAGTCTAGCTTTTATAGAATCGCTATTAACAGAAATTAGAGCAATTAAGATCTTATCCTCAAAAAAAGGAAAAATACTAACCTTTCATTCACAACATGAAGAATAGGATAAAAAGGACCCGCAAGCATGGCAAGAAAACGTATGCTAGACTCTGGAGAATCTAGGAAGTTTGTAAGGTCTGCCTGAAATTATATAAATGTGATACTAAATAGCAGTGTCACAAGGGAAAAGCAGGGGAGGAAACAAAAATAAAAACAAAAGAAAAGGATTTGTATATAGAAATTTGGAAGAAATTTGTTCACTTTACCTCTAATTGTGGAAGAAACACAAGCAACCGATCGGTCATGTCTTGCAGCAACTACAAACCATACAACATCATAAAGCAACCACAAACAATAATGAATAAAGCATGGACATTGACACGACCATGGGACATGACACAAGTATGGTTACACAAAAATCTATTATATCTAATTTGAAATGCCACATAGTGACTAATACAAGTGTTCAACTTATGTCAAATAAAGGTAAGGAAACTGCCAGGCTCATTTTGAGATATTCATGCTTCATACAATAATAAAAAAGAAATAGATTACAAATAAGGATGTTGATGACAGGGCAGTGTAACCAACCTGGAGATGCATATCATGAGGATCTTGTTTGTGGGACATAATATGTGGTAACAAGTAATTAACGACTGGTTGAAACTCAGGCTCTAGACCAGACACAGAAGCTCCTATAAGCTGTGACAGAAGGTAGAAAACAAGCTTATTACTGAATCATTTCATACTTCAAAACAGAAGTTTGCAATAATTTAGCTTAGTACAAAGACTCTCTTATAAAATAAAGAAGAGAGAGGGAGAGAAGAGAGGGGAAGAAAAGAGAGATTCAGAGAGGTACATGAGAGAGAAGGGAGAGATTAGAGAAAACAGTTGTCATTTCATTGACCAAAAGCTTGACTACAATTAGTTGCTAAACCATCTATTGATAACCACTAGCAACTAATAGTCATTTCTTCCAATCACCCTTACTAACTTCGTTTATTTATTACAATATCATATCACACTCAATCCAAAAAAGGCCACAAAAAGTTAGTAAACCAATAAAGATGAGTCATATGTGCCTTTTGGAGATACCTTCTATATTCAGGATTAATGCATACATTAAATCATATACAAGCAATAACTTATTCTTTTATATCTTTGGCAGATAAAAATTGGTTACTGTTGGGAATCAGCCCAAGAGATCGAGATCCCATGATTTCAGCATTCCATGATTTCAGCACATCTCTCTATCATATCCCTGATTCTAGTCTAGCTAGTTTAGGAAAGATTGTGATTTTATTTGTAACTCATCATTATTGCTCATTATGTGTGTGTTTGGATTAGGTTTTGAGAATAGCTTTTACAATTTACGAGGTAAGTGTGTAAGGAGTTTTGTCTCGGGTTGCGCAAACCTAAGTTTGGCAAATTGCCAAACACTCACTATGTCTTTCATTATTGCTCACCACAATGTACCTACACATATTAGTACAATATACCGGGGTCCCCGGCCAAAACCACGCGTGCAAGTTTCCCTACATGTGGCTCGTCCACACTTTCTGAGGCGTTGCCTGTGACTCAGCATGGGAGAAGGGGGCGTCACACTTTTATGTTTAGAGCATTGTCCAAGTGAATAGGAAGCGCCTACCAAGCAAAGCTATGCATCGTGATGAATAAGAGAGTGCATTCTATACATACACCTCCAATAGTTACAATGAAATTTCACGGTGCTTAGCTCATTCAATTTAAGTTGGGATGTCTATGATGAATAAGCCAATGAAGCAATTCACGTTCAAAGCAACACAATCAAGCATTTCACTTGAGAGTAGATTTCATTTCAGTTTATCTTTCTTCAGCAGCATCAGTGATTGTTAATGGCAGCACAAATCTTGGCTTCAAGGGAAGCAAATAGTTAGACAAGTACTCTTTTTCTCTAGCTCTTGTGGATGATCAGTTCACTAGAATGCTTTTTAGGGTTGTAGGACAGGTCTTGTAAGGGATTACAAGTTGCTTCAGAAAAGGTTGAGTTGGCTCTAACTTGCAGAAGAGGTTTGACATTATTCATCTTCACTTTGGAGATGATATATTCATTTTTCTATAGCAGGATAGGATACTAGGAATAGTTTTGAGAATTTTCTTTTCATCATCCATCTTTTTTCTTTGCTTCTGATAGTTGTCAAGTTCTTAAAGGGCCTCTAACATATCTATTCATTCCTTTTTGAGGTCATATTAAGCCTACTTGTTAGGAGTAGAGGTAACCTAATTTCAAGGAATCAGTTGTTCAAAGAGTACCTAAAATAAAGATGGGTCATCCTTTCCATGAGGAGCCTACATCATCACTCTTAATCTTGTCTCTCCAATACTCGCACACTATCATCCTCTTTTTAAAACCCACGGGCTATTGCCCAGAAATTCAAGCAGATTGTGAGAGATTTTCTTCTGTCAGGCAAGAGCAAGTTGAGGAGAGTCAGGTGGTCTGTCATATGGAAAAGTGGGCCTAGATCTTCAAACCTTGGTTTCCAAAAATATTGCATAGACAGGTTAAAGGCTATGACATTTTCTACAAGAATGGTCTAACAGAGTGAGCATGATTTGGTGTGGAATGGGTGGGATGCTAATCTGGAATATTTGCTTACTAGACTCAAGATTACATCTCTTCTAGATCTTACAACCCCTAGAGCAATTGATTATCTTTGAATCAGCATTTATGAAGACCTATCAGGCGAAAATATTCCTTCTTTGTCAAGCTTGAGGCACTGTCACTCATTCATATTTTTGTCATTTCACTAGGATAAGTGCTCTCGGAATTCTCATTTTATTAGAAATCACTTCCGCAGATAAGTTCATAAACTTGAGGCTGTCACTCATTCATCTTTATTCCTCTTCAGATAGGAGAGTTTGGACTCTAGAATACTGCAAGTCTTATTTTCATTTTCTTATTTCATATCACAATAAAACAGCATTATAGGTAAAATCATTTGGGTAGGCCTCCAAGAGTCAAAACTCGAGTTGCTACCAAATGAGATTTTGTAGTTTTGAAGGCCATATAGGGTGATTCACTTGAACATTTATGTGTACAGTTAAATTAGAACGAACTGAGTTTTTGTTCTTGAATTGTACTATGATACCTCCCTTACGAAAAAGTTGTACGGTATTTTATATCAGAGTCTAGCATCCCAAAATGTTGGATCAATTAGTAAACAAGACTATGATAAAGATGGACAAGTTCCATGACAATGAGCAGTTTTCACTGTGATTTGGGGTATTGTGTTGGGTTTGAAAAGGAATCATAAGATATTCAAAGGTTCTCTGCGTATAAATGACTAATGTGATTTAACATATTATCTTTGTCTAATATGAACAGAGACCAGGAAACATTGTTATCAGTTCAAGTTCAATTGTCATTTTCTCTTTCCTGTTTTCTATGCATTGTTCTCTTTTAGGAGGCCGTCTTATCCTCCTTTCATGATTATTTAAATATATATATATATATATCAAAAAGCTTCTTTTGCTGTGACATCAGTGAAGATAGTGCTAGCATAAAGCATTGACGAAGGGGAAGAGGAAAAAGTTTTAACAGCAGACCTGAACAAAGAAAATAGCAATGGGATTTCCACGCAAACAAGATATTTTTACATAGCGACATGGAGTGTAGTTTGTAGGATAAATCATGTCACGTCTGGGTGCTTCACAGCGCGATCGAACTTTCTGAAAAGTCTCTGGCTGACAAGAAAGTACCAATCAGTAAGGCATGAAACACACTTTCATCCACTAAAATGAATAATTTTAGAGCATCACAGACAAGACAAGTTGAAGAGGAAGCCTTTACTTTATAAAGCATCATTCACATACAAAATATTGAGGGAAATAGTAGATCTTTCAACATTTCATGAAAAAGAAATTGCTTTTTAGTAGATCAACCAAAGAAAGAATAGGAATAAATGACTGTAGGAGTTGAATTGTAATTCACCCGATAGTCTATTCATTGATCCACGTACAAGTTATATACACAATAGGGTCAGTGGCTTGTGCCCACGAATCTAGCTTGGGAGATTACAAAAATAACTGAATGAATAATATAAAATCTAATCTAATCTATTTACAACTAATCCCAAATAATTCTCCTATCTTGTTAGTATTTAGAGAGATCCGAAAATCTCTCTAACTAATTCTAATTTATTCAGAATAATATATTTAATTTAAATAATATCTACACTCCCCCTCAAGTTGGAGCATAGATGTTAGTCATCTCCAACTTGTCAACTAGGAACTCGAATTTGTCTTTTGCAAGACCTTTTGTAAGAATATCAGCTATTTGTTCTCTTAAGGGTACATATCTGAGATCAACTATCCCATCATCAATCTTCTCTCGTATAAAGTGCTTATCAATCTCTACATGCTTCATTCGATCATGTTGAATTGGGTTGTGGCAAATGTTGATGGCTGCTATGTTGTCAGAGTACATCTTTATAGGTAGATTCACAATCAATTTTAGTTCTTCGAGCACTCGTTTAACCCAAATGCCTTCACAGATTCCAAGCGCTATAGCTCAAAACTCTGCCTCAGCACTACTTCTAGCTACCACATTCTAGTTGTTTGAGGAGCAATACCTGTTCTGTGTCTGCGCGTATAAAATTTTAAGGTGTTGGAATTGTCTCCCCCTTGGCTAGTATTTCCCTCATTAATTGTAGGGACTTGTTCACTATCATGTTTTTTTGTTTTAGGAGGAGTTTCAGCTAGTGGCGGTGTAGGTTCAGGTATGGGCTCAAGGAAGTGGATAGGTTCTGGTTCAGTTTGGGTAGGTAGGAAGTGGATAAGTTCTGATTCAGTTTGGGTAGGTTCTAGTTCTGGTTCGGTTTGGGTAGGTAGGGATGGTATAGACTGGAATTCATTCCAATTCTCCCCCTAAATTGCAGGCTGAGAATAAAAAGGAATATTTTCATGGAAAGTAACATCACAAGTGATGTAGATGCGTTTATTGATGGGATCATAACATTTGTAGCCCTTTTGTGTCCCAGAATACCCCAGAAATATACACCGAACAACTTTAGGATCTAATTTGTTGGTGTGGTGTAGATGAACATAAGAGGTACAGCCAAAGATCTTTAATGGCAGGGTGTTTTCAAGGTAGGGTAGATTATAGTGGTTATGAAGGACTTGGAGAGGTGTGTTGTAGGACAAAGGTTTGCTTGGCATGCGATTGATAAGGAAGGTGGCTGTAAGGACAGCATCGTCCCAATGGAATTTAGGGGTATTACTGCTAAACATTATGGCTCTAGCTGTTTCAAGAATGTGCCTATTTTTACGTAAAGCCACGCCATTTTGTTGGGGACTATATGGGCACGTACTTTTGTGCATAATACCATGGTCTTTGAGAAAATTGGAAAGAGATTGGTTAAAATACTCAGTGCCATTATCTGTATGGAGTGTTTGAATTGTGGTTTTGAATTGAGTTTGAATCATAGCATAGAAATCAATAAAGGTTTGATAAACATCTGTTTTATCTTTCAATAGGAATACCCAACATACTCTAGTGTGATCATCAATGAAGCTGATAAACCACTTTGAATGTGACCGGTTTGCAACTCGAGAAGGTCCCCATAAATCACTATGAATTGTTGTTAAAGGTGTAGATGCTTTGTACGGAATACTAGAAAACGTAGCTCGATGATGTTTAGCACGATAACACGAATCACAATGAAATTCAACAGAGTTTTTATTAGAATAAAAGGAAGGGAACAATTTGGTCATGTAGTGAAAGTTTGGGTGTCCTAAACGTTTGTGCCACAAATCCAAATCACTAATCCTAGGGAGAGACACATTATTGCAAAGGTGAACACCTTTATTAGCACAAACATCCAGGTAGTAGAGCCCATCAAACTCCTTAGCAATGCCAATCGTCGTCCCCGTCAACAGATCCTGGAAAAGACAATGAGTGGCAAAGAAGTTAGCATGGCATCGCTCATCTCTTGCCAATTTACTGATAGATAATAAATTGCACTTTAAGTTTGGGACATATAGAACAGCATGTAGAGTCAATGAATTCGATACTTTTATACTTCCAATACCAGCAACAATGGACTAAGAGGCATCAGTGATTTTTACAGTAAGCCATGTCTTGGTTGGAGTATAGTTAAAGAATAAAGTGATGTCATCAGACATGTGATCAGATGCACCGGAGTCAACGATCCAACAATTTTTAGATGTCATACTTTTAATAGTGGCTAATCCCTTAAAAAAATTACCTCGTTTGACAATGGTAGCTCTTGGCTGTTTACAAGGTTGATGATTACCTTCCAACGCAGCAAGTCGATCAAGAATCAGGTTTAAAGTGTCACCGGAAGGAGTTGCTGAGTTGATGTCATTATTTGTGGAGATTTCAGCTACATAGCCACGGCCTTTTCCCCTCTTTGGTTTCCAATCCGCCGGTCTGCCATGAATTTCCCAGCAAGTATCCTTTGTGTGGCCAACTTTCTGGCAGTGATCACTCGTTCTGTGCAAGTAGCCTTATTAGATCCTGCTAAGGATGAATGGAAGAATGCAATGGAGGAAGAAATTGATTCAATGAAGAAGAATCAAGTTTGGGAACTATTTGATCTACCAAAAGGGCGAAAGCCATTGGGAACAAATGGGTTCTCAAAATTAAAAGAAAATTTGATGGATCAATTGACAAATACAAGGCTCGATTGGTTGTCAAGGGGTACACACAACAAAAAGGTATAGATTACGAGGATACCTTCTCACCTGTTGTACATTTCAATTCTATAAGACTTATTCTGGCAATAGTAAATAGTTTAGATCTTGAACTGCATCAAATGGATGTAAAAACCTCATTTCTAAATGGTGATCTGGATGAAGAAATCTATATGGAACAACCATTAGGTTTCATTAAGAAAAGAATGGAGATTAGAGTTTGTAAGCTCAAAAGGCCCATTTATGGACTAAAACAATCATCCAGACAGTGGTATTTGAGATCTCATAAAGTAATAACCTCTTATGACTTTCAAATAATTGAAGAAGACCACTACGTCTACATTAAGCGGTTTGAGGGTAATTTTGTAATATTATCCTTATATGTAGATGACATACTATTGGCTGGAGATAGTCTAAAGTTGGTCTTAGCTATTAAAGGATGGCTATCATCGAATTTTGAGATGAAGAACATGGGTGAAGCAGAATATAAACTTGGAGTTAAAATCCAAAGGGATCGTTCTAAAATAATTCTCTCTCTTTCACAAGAAAAGTACATCAAGAAAATTCTTGAGCGATTCAATATGAGAGACTGCAATCCCTTAGCCCCAGTTGCTTCTGGTGTAACCTTAAGTCTTGATATGTGTCCTAAAACTGAGTCAGCAAAGAAGCAAATGGAAAGGGTTCCTTATGCTAGTGCCGTTGGAAGTTTAATCTACGCAATGATGTGTACAAGGCCAGATATTTGTTACATAGTTGGACTGGTTAGCAGATTCTAGTTAAATCTCGGTGAGCAACTTTGGAAAGCAGGGAAAAGGATTTTGAGATACTTAAAGGGCACATCAGATTATGCACTATGCTATCAAGGAAGCGATCTGCACTTGGTTGGATACTCTGACGTTGATTTGGGTGGAGATGAAGTTGAGCGAAGATCAACTTCATGAAACACCTTCTTTCTGAACAATGGCGCCATATGTTGGACCAGCAAGAAGCAGACGTGCATTGCCCTACATCCTATGAAAGATGAATTCGTGGTGTGCACCTCAGCAGTGCAAGAGACTATATGGCTCAAGAGATTCATTGAACATCTTGGATTTGGAAATGAAAGCACAAATCCAATGTTAGTGTATTGTGACAATACCGCAGCCATAGCCTATATGAAAGATCCCAAATATCATAGCAAGACCAAACACATAGATATAACTTATAATTTTGTGAGAGATTATGTAGCACAGAAAGTTGTTACTGTACAACATATTTCGACCAAGAGTATGGTCGCAGACCCCCTAACCAAACCCATAGCCAAGGCAATGTATAACAAACATGTGAAGCCTATTGGGATGCATAAAATGTAAACTTGCAGACACTATGTAATATGTTTATGATTAATAAAAATATTTCTTCATAAAATTTTATGTGTCTATATGAAGGTATACAATGTCTAGTATGTCGTACAGGCAGGTAAGGTTAGCTCTCTCACATTAGCAACCAACTTTGATACTCAGGAAGAGTATGCAAAGATGAGACAGTTGCGTTCACCAATAAAGCAGCAGGAATGCTGATATGGTAGAGAAGAAACTCAAATTATGTCACCTCGATAAGAGTGTAGTATGTCGAGATGAGATCCAATAAGACGTAATATAAATATGGATCGAATCATGGATACCCACTTCCATGATGCCTGTTGCCAGATAACAAATTCTTCAACATTGACCTCATGATAGATAAATGGAGTAGAAGAATTTGGGTTTAGATCCTGGGAGCATATAAACTCATGTCTATACGGTGTTAACTATAAGAATCAAAACGACGTACGTTCTTATAGTGTAAGAGTAACACCATAGTATGTGATTCTTACCACATGTGCGAAAGAACCGTAAATAGGAAGCAAGTGAATGGATCCCTACTTCATTGTTGTGTGAGTCCCAAGAAGGTTAAAAACTTCTTTGATGTCCTTTGACTTTGACATTATCATGGAGGTATACTTCAGCGTCTGCTACCTTAACATTCATCCTATGATCATGACTGATACGATCCAAGGTTTTATGTTAGGAAAGAGGTTGACGCATATCAAAATGATATATGAACGAAAGAAAGATTACCTAAAATATACACATCTATGCTGGTGTCTGAGACATGTCCCTTATGATATTAATATTGGTAATTTCATAAGTGTGGATACTAAGCATATGAAAAGGCAATCTAAGTTTTATCTTGACTTGAGAGGGATTAGATTTTCCGTGTGGAAGTGCATGGGCAAAGAAAGGTTGTCTTATGCTGGTCCTATGAGAGGGATTTCTAGTACAAACACCTAGGAGACGTCATGCCCATGCGGTCACGGCAAAGCACCTAGTATGAAAAAAGAAAGAGAGAGAGACAATCCTTATGGCATCCAATCTACCAAGTGTGAGTGGGAGATGTTGGGAATTGGGCTTAGTCCACCCTTGGTGGATTAGGCCTAAACCCATTAAACTTTAAGTTTTTTTGTGCCAAATAAAATACCCAAACAAATGTAGGATATTTATTAGTAATTTTCTCTAAGGGTTCAAAATTAAAACCTAGTGGGAACAGTTTTCCTGTATATTTTGGGGGAATGGTTGTCTAATTAAAACGTGTGTGAGTGAAAGATGAAAAATAGAAAACAGATAGAGAAAAACATTCTCTGTAGAACTCTCTTCTCTTCTCTTCTCTCCCTGTGTATTTGCTGTGTGATATAGTCGAAATCCTGGTGATTCGACTCGCATGGGTATCGAAAGAATTCCGAACGACACTTCAGGTATGCCCGAATTCTGACGATACCAATCAAATTTTTTTTAGAAAAAAATTAAGATTCTGTTTTCACAATATATCCTCATCATCTATATTATGTGATTTTAAATTTGTTGGCTTTCAAGTTTCAATCTTCAGTATCGTATTAATTATAAGATTCTGTGCTCACATCTAATTCAAAGTTGTTGACACATCTCTTTCTGTTGGATTCAGATTCACCTCCACTCATATATCCCTGACGACGTCATCACCACGGTGCTTGTCTGTATATATGTGTTTACATAGACTACACATGTTTTCACAGTACCACCATCAGTTACATTAGCAGATTTTTTTTGGGGCTTTTAATTGCTTGTTAAATCTAAACTTGTACCACTTTGGTCCTATTATAAGTCCTTTTTGACCAAAAAATTTAGTCATATTTATAAGCCCAGTTTTAGTGTAATAAATGAGATTGTGACAATTTTACCCTTATTGATTGTACAAATAAAGAAATAATTTAAAGATAGATAGAAAAGAAAATGTTGAAAAGTACCTATTCATAAATAAGAGCATAGTTGTAAATTTACCCCATAATCATTGAGTTAACTGCATCTCCTTGGTATGTGAGATTAAGTTAAAAAGGACTTATAAATAGGACTAGAGTGATATATGTTCAGCTCTGATGCCTTTGAAGACACGATTCTTGGAACACAGCAAAGAGATGCATTTAACTAGGTTCTCCTTCTCATAGGCCTTTCTGACCATCTTAACTTATGTAGTGTCTAGCTACAATGTCTAGCTTCTCTTTGCCATGTCTACATCCACTTATTTGGATGTATTTGTAGCATACCTCCCACTTGATGAGATGATTCTCACATCTCTATCTATCTTGTCCTTTGTCACAACATATGTGATAAAAGGTTAACTTTTAGAAGTCATTGCTTCAATCCAAGTGGATCAATATGGTTAGAAGCATGGGAAGACTTATTATTATTCAATAATTATTGAATAATTTTAAGTTGCTGCAAGTTTTTAGGTTTTTATCTCTAAGAGTTTGAGTCAATGTTGGATAGGATTTTACATTCAAAAACTCATTTGAATAATCCCTTACTTTTAAAGAATTTTTCAATACTTAACCTTATGTTGCAAAAAAAAAAAACAACTCTTAAAAAAAATAAGCCAACATATCCCAAAAAAATAATAGAACCAACATTGATTCAATTCCAACGCTTTTTGGGACTTCTAAGTGCACATAAGCACCTTTTTGACTCAAAACATATCCAAACTTGCTTCAAATATATGAAAATTATATATCAAATTGAAGCCCTCGAATTTAGGGATTTTTAGGAACCAACCACGTCTCAATCAGAGGTCCCACACGCTCTCACGCGCCCCTGGAAGGTGTCTGGATGGAAAAATCCTGAAAAATTAGAAAATTCCAGCGTTGGCCACTCTCGGCGGTGGTGCGTGACATACACGCGCCGCCTTGCGGCCTTCTGCCAGCGACACGCGCCGGCTCCCAAGATTCCACTCGCCGTCCTCTCTCTGACGGTACTTGCCATGTGTCAAACGGAGACCCCAGTAGGCCCCACGCGCCATGTGTTCCCCTTTTTTTGGGTCAACAGTCAACGAATGACTGTTGACCGGTCAATGTTGACGGGTCAACCGTGACCCGTCACCTGCTGATGTGTCAATGACGTGGTGCTGACGTGTCTCGATCAATATGGCTTGTCAACGGATGACGTGGCCTCATTGACTGATACTGACATGCGCGACCACTCATTGGCGCCACGTGGCATTGGTTGACCGACGACATGGCGTTGACTGCCACGTCATCGTCGTCAACCTCCAGCCGGGTCAACCCGACCCGGTTGGAGCTCTGACGGGTCATCGCGACCCGCCAACTTTGGGAGGCCATATCTCCCTCGTTTTAGCTTCATTTTTCGTGTTCTTTGTGTCGTTGGAATCATAGTTCAGCGAACTACAAATCCATGGCATTTGTTTGATCTTAAAACCTCTGTTTTATTGATCAAATCATGAGTGAAGTTGCGGCGGTGACTAACGACCCACGAACTTCTTTCCTTTGTTTCTCCCTCATCCGAACTCCGTTTGACGCATTCTAAGCATCGTTGGAATCGTCTCTTTGAGACCTACACATCCATGTCCTTAATTTGGGCAAAAACACCAATTTTCAAACACCAAATTTTTCTCGACGTTGTCGGCCGACGTAAACCGACGTGGATGTGTGTCCTCTGGGTTTCAAAGGCTCTTCTAACTTTTGAGGGATCAAGTCTTTTCCATTTTTAGTTCCACAAAGGTTCCAAAAACACCAACTTGAAAGAGATCCAAGAAGGGAGGAGAAGAAACGAAGGAAATCGCATGAGTTATGCGTGTAGATACATATATCTATAATAACCACAGGAGCAAACAATGAACCCAGTATTCTATGTGTGCATGTTGAGCTTAAGTCGAATAACAAATCTGATGCACACACAGACACGCATATAACACATCAAAGGCAGAAGCAAAAAATATATACATATATATATATATACATGTTCACATTTTTGGAAAACATATACCCAGATTCCCAAAAGTATTCACATATGAACCAGAGAACATGCATAACAAAAATTTCAAGCAATAGAGGCTACGGATATAAAGCTTAAAAAAAATAGTAGCACAGAGGAAAATATGATGGAGATATAAAAAAATTATATCATATAGTTTATTCACATAGAATAATCACAACCACAGGATCAAGAAGACTCTGATGCCAATGTAGGAAAAATATTAACTAAAAGGAGATTAGGCGTACCTGGACGAATCCATGTTTCGGATCCGGGTCAAAGCTCCAATACTCCATACTTGTGCCCACACAATTATTAAACTATTAGAGCCTAATTGTGATTTGCACAGCAGATCACCAGAACCAGAAAGATGATAGGAGAGAAGAGAATTGCCAGAAAACTCAATGGCGGGGTGAATTGCAATTGAAGAGGCACACCCTATTTATAGTGGTTTATGGAGGCCACTAATTAGAAAACGTGTGCACTCTTTCTTGCCCTCCAAGACAACAATTAATTGTCCCTCAATTAATTCCATAATCTGCAATTAATGCTGATTTTTATTCTTATTTGATTAGACTACTTATTTTCTAATCAAATAGTCCGGCCCATTAAGGGCGGACTTGGACCCAAAGTCCAACACTTTAAATCAAATCACCTCACTAATTAAGCTTGCCTTCCATTGCAGCCTCCAAATCCACCATTGGAGCTAGCAGAACAACGGAATCCGAAGCAGGAACTGGGAATTCTTCTAGAGTCTGCAACAACAGCAGCATCATTACCGTCGTATTCTTCAAAGTTGGAGTCCAATGAAGAAGAAGAGGACGGAAGAGAGTGAAGAAGTGAAAAGAAGGGTCTTCCTAAGATTGAATATTGGAAAGGAGAAGCGAAAAATATTGGATCTTGAGAACTTCTTCTTGGTGGGGGTGGGGTTGTAGAAGTAGGACAATTCAGGCTCCATTTATTGTCGAAAGGTGTCTCTCTCACTCTGATAAAGTTTCGCCCATTGGGGATAGAGAGAGAGAGAGAGGACAAGGCACGAAGAGAATATGAAAGAATGAGTGTATGGAGTGAGGGTATTGTTATGAAGGTAGGAGTTTGGTACGCATCCCTTTCCATAAAACATGTAATGAAGTTAAAGCAAAGATACAGAACTACGGATGATGTGGAAGAATCATGTTCCCTACGAACACAAATATATTAAAGTAAAAGCATGATGCTCTGTTCAACTTCAACTTTGCTTCTGAGAGATCTCACCCCAAAGTTCACTTCTTGAAGGAGATCTCAAAGGTTAACAATAATGATGATGCGAGAGTCAAGATCAAAGCTTTTATGGAAGTAAGGTAGAAAAGGAGTATATATTCTGTGAAGAGTGGTTATGGGAAGTGACGTGGTGTGATTAAACTCTAGAAGAAGACAGTCAGAGAGAGAGAGAGAGAGAGAGAGAGAGATTTGGAACACTCCATCTTAATCAGTCTCTCCCTCTCCCTCTCTGACTTTCTCTTTCTAAGCTTCTGCAAAGACACCTTCAAGTTATAGCTTGCCATTTCAATAAGGAAACAAATTTATGCCAGACATGGTCGCAAGAAAAAGAAATGAGTGACTTTAGAGTCTCTTACCTGCTATCTTCTGTTTCTTCTTCAAGTCGGCGAAAAAAGACTGAGATAGGTCTTCTCCAGTGTTGTCAGTTTTGTTTTTGATTAAGCTTTGCCTCTTTTCATTCTCGGAAGAAAAGAAGGGGTTATGTCTTGTTGGTTCTTGCAGAAGCTGAATGAATGAAGAAGAAAGATAAGAGAGGGAGAGGGCCTGAGTTCTGGAAAGTGGGTCGGTGATGTTTAAATTTATTGGGTCAGTACAGATCACACAAGAAAATTGGGACAATTTCACCTAGCTCCCACTAACTAAATATTTTCCAAAGGCCCATAACTTTCTGGAACATATTGCATTCTCATAGGGGCAGTGAAATTAATTTCGGGTTGGAATTTGCAAAAATGACTCTCCTTAAAAAACGATTGACGCTTGTGCTATTTATAAGATGAGAGGGAATTTACATGATAAATGTGACGCTTTATAAGATGGATATGCAGATTTATAAAACATATTATTACTTTTGGTTTTAAATATAAGACAAAATTGATTTTTTTTTGGAGAGATTAAAGAAGTTATAAATAAGTTACTTAATCATATCATATGTTATGTATTCTTAGATTATATATTAGTTTATTAGTCAAACTAATTAATTTGGAGAAAAAAAGTAAAAATATAAATACTCTAAAGTTATTTAATTAGCTTCTTTAATTCTCCAAAAAAATCAACTTTATCTTATAATTAAGACCGGAATGAGTAAGAGCCAATTTGCTAGACTTATAATTTAAATCACAATGACACAAGCGATATTGATATTTACGAGACGAGAGAGCATACACAAGATAAGTGTGACATTTTGCAATAAGTATGTGCAAAATTTACAACAAAACTGGGCTAATTTGTAAGACTTACAATTGAAATGACAATAACACTAGTGCTATTTATAAGAAAAGAGGGCTTAACATAACAAGTGTGACGCTTTACAAGATATATATGATAATTTGCAAAACAAATAAGTGAGTATTTTGTAAGATTCATAATTGAAATATTTGAAATTTTTAAGGTGGGTCGTTTTTGTTCATTCTCTCGTGAAATTAATTTCACTACCCTAAAGACTGCAGTGGTGTTTATGGGGGCTTTTAGGAAATATTTAGTTACAGTAGGGCACTACGTGAAATTTTTCCAAGAAAATTTACAGTGACAAAGGAATGCTGATGACGACAAATACTATATTTGGCAATGGTCACTTTCATATCATCAAATAACCCATACCGCATTGATTCAATCATTCAATCTCGTCCTATTAATTAAGATTCTGTGTTCACATGTCATTCAAAGTTTTTAACGCATCTCTTTACATGAGATTCAAATTCATCTCCGCTCATGGGGTTCCTCCCACGTCTGACCACTACCCCCTGACCACGTCATCTGCATATACATGTGAGCTAAGCTGAAGATCAACGATCCGTCGTGTTCCAAAAAAAAAATATTGGACGAATAAAAGAGCATAAGATACACTAAATACTAAATACTAGTAAAGAAAAAAGTATAATAAACTAAAAAGGAAGCACATAATCACAAATTTTTCTCATAGTAGGAATATTCATTTAAATAGAATGGAAGGGGATGTTGCAGAGTTATAACTTGATCATGAAACAGAGGCTAATGAAAGCAGTGGTGGTGAAAAAATAAGAGGGAATAAAGAAGAGGGAATTTTGGAGGGAAAAAAATATGGTGGTTGAATGAGTATAATTAGGGAAGAGAAACAAGGTACCGTTACCTTGTTCGTCCAAAAAGCTCCTCCTATCTAAATAGTTTAGATTTAATTTTTTTATTGGTTATTTTTAAATAAAAAAATCATTTTTTAAAAAATGTTAATTAAGGATTATTTTTATTTTAAATTCTATTCTATACCTATTAAAATAATTTTAAAAATATATATGAAAAAATCAAATCTAAACCTCACCTAAATCTGCAAATAAGAGTAGTTCTCTCCGTGCTCATCCAAAATGATGAGCTCGGAAGCTGATTCCGAGAAATAATGGGAGGGAATTTGGGGGGGGGGGGGGGGATAATGATGAAGTCTAATGAATGCTTTGAATACTTTTTCAGGTTATAGTAATATGTATGGTGCGGGTCGGTGCTATACGGCAGTCTCCGTTGCTGCTCCTTTTTCTCTCAAATGTGTGATCAAATATGCACTAAGAGAGATGGGGACGGGGAAGATGAATTGGGAGGGGAAAAGCTAATCCCAAATGAAAGGTTTTTTCCTGAAATTTTGTTGAGAAAAAAATGTTTTATACGCTAAAAATTAATTATTTTGAGATATTAAGTGTTAAAAATATATTTCAGATATTGGATATTATTAGAAAAATATTTTTATATATTGGACTAAAAATTAATTAATTTGAGATATTACATGCTAAAAATATTTTGGAGTACAACATACAATTTAATCCAAATAAATAAGAATACATAAAAAATTTAAAAATGGGTCCCTCACCCCAAAATTTGAAGATGATGAGCATGCCCGGCCCATAGATACGCTAAGCAGGGCATACAAACTCCATTTTACTTTTATAGTGGTATTAATTTGTCTGATTTATAAACTAACAGATAATTTAATTATATATAATATATGACATAATTAAATAATTTATTTATTTTTTAATTCTCTCCGAAAATAGTGAATTAGGTTATATATTTAGGATCCAAGGTATACTAGAAAGAGTGGTGAATTGGGATTTTGCTTTTTTTGGTGGCCCGCGTATCAATCAAAGTTCACAAAACTCCAACTTTCATCATAATGCCTTGGCTTTATTTCGACTTCAACTTTTTCTTCTCATGTACATGCATACCCCTCCCTCGTCATTAGCCTTCTTCCCTCTTCCCATGAAACATCACCACTCACCAGTCACTACCTCACACTCACACTTGGTTCACTTTTTTTCCTCTTTATTATTCACCTTCTTGTTCTCCCCTCTCTTTAAATCGCTCTTTATCACTTTCATATCATCAATAACTCATACTCTAGCTGTGTCCAATTTCTTTTCTTCCTTCCTTGAGCTCATATATAAAGCTCTGCAAAATTAAATAGCCACGTAAGTATCACTCTGATTTTATTTATAATTTTTTTTTAACTAAATCTCATATATTAATGAGAGCTAGTTAACTCAATGATTATAGGGTAAATTAAATTTCCAACCATGCCCTCATTTATGAATATGTACTTTTCAACACTTTCTTCTCTATCTATTTTAAAATTATTTCTTTATTGTTATACTACCTCCGATTCTAAATATATGACATAGTTTGTAGTGTAAATTGCATTACAAACTATGTCCTATATTTAGGACCGGAGGGAGTAATAAATAGGGACAAAATTGTCACAATCTCAATTACTACACTGAAACTAGACTTATAACTAGGATCAAATTTTTTAGTAAAAAAGAACTTAGATAAAATTAGAGTAACCAGGAGCGTGTGGTAGAGCGGTAAGGGCTCTTCCACCCTTAACCTTGGTCGGGGGTTCGATCCCTAGCCTTAGGTATGGAGCAGCGTTAAATCTCCTGGCCAGCTGTTCTACCCATCGAGGTACCTACAAATCAGCGGGGGATTAGTCGGTTGCTCGGACGGCCCGGTTCCGGGGTCCAGATCTAGCGCCGGATACCTCTGATCAAAGATCAAAAAAAAAAAAATAGAGTGGTACATAGTAAACCTCCAAACCAATAATAGCCATAGGGCTGAGCCTTTCATGTCCTGGTGTGCCATGGCTCCCACTCATACACCACCTTGAAACCGGGAAAAATCTTATTTTTAACTCTATGGGTTTTTTTTGAATGCCCTTATTTTTCTTATGAATTTCATTATTTGTCTTATAAATAATCAAAATATTTTTAACTTCATGAGTTCTTTTGAATTCTTTCATTTGTCTTGTAAATTATCTTGTTTATGTTATAAATGGTTAAAATATTCTTGTTAACTCTTTAGTTTCTTTTGCTGAATCCATTTATTTATCTTGTAAATGTCTTTATTTGTTTTGTAAAATGCTCTTTAAAAAAAAATAAAGAAAAGGTATCATTGTCTTTTCACCAATAAATCTTTATTTCATTTTGACCTAAAGGGGTGGAGTGAAGTTTTAACTAAGATCTCAGTAGTTTATTAAATTCCTATGCATGCACAATTTCTGTTTATGTGAGCCCGCTTAGCTCAGAGGTTATAAATAATCATCCTATTTATATATTATATATATATATATATATATATATATATATATATATATATATATATATTATTTATATTTATTAATATATAATTATAATATATAATTGGTATATATATTATTTATATTTATTATTTATTAATATTAATTCATTTTATTAATCAAATTTTATATTAATAAAATGAAAAGAATATTCAATATCAATATATTTAAATATATTCCAATTTTGAATTCTATTCATTTTCTAATTTTAGATTCATATTATTACTTTACTATATAACTATATATTTTGATTTCTTTACTATATATTTCTATTTAATATTGAATATTTCTATTTCAATATTGATATTTATTTAGAATTTAGATTAATTTAATATTGAATTCTAAATTCTAATAATAATAATAATAATTCAATTCAATATTAAAATATTCTAAAATATTAGAATATAAAATCAAAAATATTAGAATATTAGAATATAGGAATTCCTATTATTGTCGATTAGTGTTTTCTAATGATTATATATTATTGTCGATTAATGTTTAACTAATTCATAACACGTGATTATATATATATATATATATAGCATAAACAATTCCTATTTGTATGATTTAATTAATTAGTTGATCAATCGGTCTTTTTTTATTTTTTGGTGATAATCAATCTATCATTTATAGTCAACAGAACATGATAAATTAATAGAATTTTTTTAATTGAATTTGTAGAAATAACTTTCTTAAACTTCACATTCTATTAATAAATTTACCCGTCAATTAATGACGGTATATCGGATGCATGATTGTCCGGACAAATTTATTTTCATGGGATTATTACCAAATTTTGATAGACAGGAAATTTTTTCTATATAATTCACAGTTCATAAAGTACCTGAAATTTAATGGCATATTTATTTAAAATTTGTTATTGGTTTGTTTATGCTTTCATTAAGGGGTGAGGACCTAAAGGAAAACATATGACTATCTGAGGGGTTGACGTTTGCACTAATGAAGACGCCCTCTTACCGATCCCGTCTCGGGATGAGCAAATAATGGTCAGAGGTGTTGTAGGTGGCTATGTTGCTTGGCCAATAGGTCTTATAGAGCCATATGAAAAGGTCGTTCATTTACAATTCCCTGCATTTTTCCTTCGTACTTCCATATAAAACTGTGATTTAATTTTTTATTTTCGCAGGGCAAGATGTCAAAGTGTTCAACAACACAACCTAAGTCTAAAGCTTCAGCTAGCCAACAGAGCAGAAGGAGACCGACCTCATATTGTGATCAATTAGTATCGATTACACCACAATTGATCGATGCAGGAGGACGGGAAATACGTCTTGAAAGACATATCTACAATGTTGGCGGTCTAGTTGATTATGTTACTGCTGAGGTCGTGCACGACATATGTACTCGTGATTGGGTTAGTGCTTCAGCTATCAATTTCTGGATAAGGTACTTGACCATTATCGTTTATCACTGTTATTAATATTTCTTGTTCCATTTCTTTTGTTTTTCATGACATTGTTTGTTTTATACCAGGCTTTTACACAATGACTGCTTAATGGATACAAATAGGGTCCAATTCGTATTTGTCAACCCTTATCTCGTTGGCCACTATGGAGGTAAAGTAGATATACATGCGCAGTCTAATGATCTAAAAGATTACTTTAGAAAAAGAGCGACACCGACTATGCTATTTTTAGTGCCATACAATGCAGGGTAAGTTATTAAGGGTACAATTTTTCTTTTTATTGTTTAACTTTATCATACCATGATTGTTGAAACTAATTTTTTAAAATATTTTAGGCGCCATTGGATATTGATAGTTATCAATCCAGCGGAACCTTCAGACCCTCGCATTTACTATGTGGATCCTCTAAAAGATGGTCTTCCACAAAACTGTTCTGATATGTTACTATTGTTCAATGGATAAGCGTACGTGCATATGTGTAAATATTTGCATGTGATTGAATAATCAAAAGTTATCAGTTTCTATTTGTTTTGTTAGTGCATTGACTGCGTATCGGTCCTCTGTCTCATTAAGCTACTCTAAAGCTACTGATCCTCACTTTAGCTATCATTGGAAGAAGATACTGGTATTAATATATGAATTTACTCAAATTTTGTTAGTAAACAATTTTTATTCATAAACAGAGTTAAATATTGCATTATATTTTTGCAGTGCCCTTTCCAACCCCATGATAATGATTGTGGGTATTATGTCATGAAATTTATGAAGGATGTAATTACGCATGATCAGGCATTTATTCCTCAAAAAGTAAGTCATTTATTTGCACTCCATATTGAGTTTTAATTAAATTTAATTAGTTCCTGATAATTATGTTTTGCTGATTTTAATTCGTTTTAATTTATGGCTGATTGTATATATGTGTAGTATTATGAAGATCAGCGTTGTGACATTTTGACTGACCATCAGCTTGATGAAGTGATCGAGGAATGGTGTGAATATGTTTTTAGGTAAATCTCTGGGTAGCTATATTATTTAATTCATCACTAGCTGCAGGCCTTTGTTGTGTTGTTTCTTGGCAATTGTTGTGTCATTCATGCATGTAATCAAGTTGAATTTGTTATATAATTCATTCACGTATAATATATTGTATAATTATTTTATGTTCTACTTTAACTAATTAATCATTTGTTTGTATCATTTTGAAGTTATATCTATTATTGTTGTTTGCTTTTCTTCATTCTGCAGTATTGTGGATATAGATACAAAATGTTTATTAAATCATGCAGTGTGAAATATTGTACAATTATGGGAGATATGATCGAACAAAAAAAGGAGTTTTTGTGGCACTTTTTTAAATAAGGGCCACAGGAAGAGCCCAAAAAAAGAAAAAATGAGAAAAAAATACCCTCCTGTGGCACTTGCCCCACCAAGCCCCACATGAGGGTATTTTTTTTAAAATAAATTATAATGCTATGGCGCTTACCAGCGCCACAGCTTCTTTTATTGGTGTCCAGATATGTAGCACTTCTCTAGTGCCACAGCTAATCAATTTATAAGCGTCACAGCTTTGCTTTTTTGTAGTAGTGGTTATGAATTAGAAAATGCTGAAAAAGTTGACATTAATAAAAAAATCAGCATTCAATTTGTAAAGCCAATATATAGGAGGTTGAACCAATTTGGGATTTACAAGAACTAATGTAAAGAATTATCTTAACTCAAGAAGGCAGCGAGCCATGAAATACGGTGATGCTGGATGTATATTTTAGTATTTTGAGAAACAATTAGCAGAAAACCCATCATTTTTTCATGCTCACCAAATGAACTTAGATGAGCAAGTGACAAATATATTCTGGGCTGATACGCGTATGCTAGTCGACTACGCTTGCTTTGGAGAAGTTATTTCTCTCGATCTATACAACTTATTGCACAAATTGTATTCATAAACCTCTTGCAATTTTTTATTTGATTATGTGATTACTCTTCATGTTTGATTAGGAGGTCAAACCAATTAGTAGAACACGAATGTAATCTTCATGATGCTACATGTATAAAAAAGAGAAAAGAAAGAAAGGTCACCCTAGATGAGAATGATGATGTTGTCGTGTTTGATTATGTGATTAATATAGATAGCAGGAAAAGGGAGCATAGTTTGACATGTGATCTTTTAACAGAGACAATTACCTGCAATTGCAAAAAGTTTGAATGAGTGGGTATATTATGTTGTCATTCATTGAGGGTTTTGAATGAACATGATGTCAAATTACTCCCCAAGAAATATATAGTAAGAGGTGGACAAGAGAAGCATGATGTGGTGTTGTGTATGATAATAAGGAAAAACAAAATTGAAGTTGATCCTAAATTACAAATATCAAATCAGTATAGACAGTTGTGTCTCCTGCTTATTAAATTAGCTAATGATGCATCAGAAAGTCCAGAGGCATTCTCTCTTGCACATGAAGGCACATTGGAACTAAGTAAGAAAGTGACTGAACTTCACATAAAATATATATCAAATGATAGTAGTGGTGATGGAGGTAATGGTGGCGCAAAGTTATTGGCTTGAAAAAGAGATATGGTAGAAATATAAGTAAATAGATAAAGAGTTCTATTGAAATCAGTCAAAGAATACGGGGAACAAAAGCTTCTGAAAAGCCTCCTCAAACTTCACAAGTATACTTTTTCTCAGTTTAATTTTTTTAAGATGCTTGTAATATATTTATTGATTTTTTTTCTCAAATGTGTTTTAGAGACACTGTAATGAACTTCAAGCACATCATGATAATGTCATGTTGGATAACTCTTAACCAAGTCAAATGACTTTTACAAATTTGTTAATGGTATGTCATATGATGTTGGACAACATTGTCAACTACTTTGTTTATCTAGGAAATGTATATTGAGACATTCTTTTATATTTCTTGATTCTAGGCACTAGTTGACTGTGACATCACATCACTTGAAGCACTGGATGTTAGCCAAACATACAATTCAGGTAATCATAAAGAATGATGATAATGAAAGAACATAATGACATGTGGCTTTGCTGTGTTCTTCACCTTTTAATCATATTGTATTTGAGACATGGACATGTCTTTGTTTGTGAATTTGAACTAAATGTCTGTCAGAGTATCTAATAACCTTACCACATCTTTAATTGCTAATCATTTCATCATATAGTCATTATTATGAGTAATAAAGAATTGCTAAGAAGTTAGAACAATGACCATTGAAAAATAAACAACATGTAGTCACTTTTATTCAAATTTGATTTTTTTTTACATATCATTGTCTCATCTCAAGACGGTTGATAATTTCAGTACTCTCACTATATATTCATTAACAATACAAGGTTACATTGTATTGCAAATACAGGTTTGATGATTGGCTTAGATTTTCCAACATGAAGTCTCTACTCCACTCAAACTTATTTTGTCAAGTTCCTTTGTACAGCTTTTGTTTTCCTTTGGGTTGCTTTCTTTTTTTGTCAAAGAAGCTCATCATGTTGTTCCTTTGGGTTGCTCTCTATTTTGGTCAAGCAAGCTCATCAGTTTGTTCTATGGTGTTGCTCTCTATTTTTGTCAAGGAAGCTCATTGTTAATGTAATCTGTTATGAAACAAAGTCAAGAAATAGTCATTTGTTTGTATATGGATAGACAAAGATGGTCAGTAAATAGTCACAATTCATGCCATTTACCAATGTGAATGGAAGGAAAAACAAATTGTACATGGATGCAATTTATGACAGTCAATGGTTATTGCAATTCCCATGAATCCATTCTACTTAGTTAAATAAGTTCACAAAAGGTATGTATCTACCAATCTTTTCTTTCCTCTGTTTAATAGAAAGTTTCCCAACCTTGTAACTATTATCCTCCAAGTCTGATATTTCTGGTGTCAAAGTGGTGGAACTTGCAGCCCCATATATCAGTTGCTGATTCTCAGCGCTACTGATCAAAATCACAAATAACAATTAGTTAATTTATTGATCAACCTACTGTTAATATCAAGTTCAACTTTAGATAGAGGCTGCAGAAAGTGATAGACAATTAATAGAGGTGGCCATATAGAGTGGGTCATTTCTACCAATAATATCAACACTAGTGTTTAGTTTAAAGGGGGAATTGCTCAAAAATACCTTTGGGGTAAATTAATTGCTGATTGCTACCAAACGTGGCAGCGATCTTCCGTGTGTGCAAGCGATCTTCCGTTTTGTGCAAACCATCTTCCGTATGTGCAAAACTCTTCCATATAAATGTGCAAACAATCTTCCGTTGTGTGCAAAAATCTTCCGTTATGTGCAATAAATCTTCCATGGTAGCATTTAGCAATTAATTTGCAAAAAATGTATTTATCAGAAATTCTTCCTAGTTTAAATTAGCTAATTTTTGTTGAAAGTTGTGATTTAATTTTTGCCTGCTAGCCCAACTTTATGCCACTTTTTAATGGAGGTGACATTCTAAAGGGACTGAGACAGTGAATTGGATATTACAGCTGCATTTTTTCATTCTTGCAAAATAGAGAGCTTTGGAGTTGGACTTCGTTTTTTTCCCGTACTTTTAAAAGTGTTTTATTGAACTGATGAACATTCTTAATTTGGGTTTTTCACTGAGAAGATAAATCAATCAACCAGAACTTGATAAATACTAAACTAGAAGATAACTCATTTTCTTCCTGGTAATCCAGTTCATGTGGCTACAGATCAGAACCCAGAATAATGGTGCTGCTATATATCCCAGCACCATTAGCAGACATGACAACAAAAACTCATACTCGTACTCATCAATTTATCAGAAGAGTTTGGTAATTAACATAAAACTAGATGCATTATTATCTGACTTTGCCGTGGAATTTGCGATGGAAAAATTTTCCGTGGCAAATTCTGGCTAAAATCTGTCAAAAATACTTTTGCGACGGAATTTTTTTTGTGGCAAAATTTGTCATGGAAAATATTCCATAGCAAATTCCATCCTTTGCCACTGAAATTCTGACAGAATAATTCCGTTGGAAAATTTAAAATTTGTTATTATTTAATTAATTATTATTTTTTAATTAAATTAAATTTTTAAAAAATTATTTTTAAAAAATTTATTATTTATCAATTAATATTTTTAGTTTAATTTTAAATTTATTTTTAAATTATTATTTTCTAATTTCTAAAATATTTTTAATTTCCAATAATAGGTTTTGGTTCCTTTAGGGGCAAAATAGTTTTATAAAAATTTATTTATAAAAAAGAAAATTTATTACTTATTAATTAATATTAGTAAAAAAATATTAGTTAATAATTATTTATTAGTTATTAATTAATGTTAATAAAAAATTAATTATGTATAATAAGATTATATATATACTGTGTGATAATAGAACGCCAAAGCAGTCGAGCCAATCCAGTAAGACATCACGCGCATATGGACGAAGTCATGGGTTCGAACTGAAGGAATGACAAGTTGAGTTGCATTTCCAAGAATAAAGAGGTTGTGACATGTGGCGGATCTGGGGGCCGGCGACAAGGTGGACGCCGTCAGAGCTGCCACGGGCCATCGCCGGGATCAAGGGGCGGTCGTCAGAATTGCCACGTGGCTTTTTAAATTTAAAAAATAAAAAAATAAGTTTACGACTCGAAAATTAAATTTCATCGGAAATTTGTTTGTTACGCTATTATTACTGACGGACTCCATTCCGTCAAAAATTCTATAAGCTTAGATGTTCACATCTGACATATGTGTAACATCAATTTCTTCCAGGATTTCCGTCCGAAACTCTATAAGCTTAGCTGTTTACTTCTGAAATAGTGAAATGTGTGTAATATCAATTTCTTCCGGCACCTCCACGGATCTTGTCTACAATTTTCCGCTTCTGGGCATGATGCCTTTCCTAGGTGTCCGTCTTATTTCCCAAATTTGAAAACAAACAACAAAGGGTCCATTTAATATCACATGCGCTAGCTCGCACCACTCTTGTCGTATTATTTGATTTTTTCAAGGTCTTGTGAAGGAGTAAGTCACGGAAGGTATCTTGAATTTCAGTTTTGAATTTGTAATTAAAAAAAAAAGGAAAAATTAGAATAAAGAACCTAGAAGAAAAGATATTTACGGAGAAGGACCATAAAAATTGTAATTATTTATAGGGACCAAATATAAAAATATAAAATTAAAAGTACTAAAATGCCCCTAACAAAATCTTCTCCATTCCCTCCTATATTCTC
Source organism: Inga laurina (assembly GCA_963855925.1). NCBI lineage: Eukaryota > Viridiplantae > Streptophyta > Magnoliopsida > Fabales > Fabaceae > Inga > Inga laurina. The sequence goes on from OY979711.1 coordinate 36,371,822, forward strand.
TTCCATATTCTATTTTTTAAACTAATACAAAATTATAATTTTTATTAAATTAAACAATAATTTTCTCAATTTTCATTTTTAACAACTTGAATAGGTATCTATGAAAGAAATTACACATTCTTCAGTTTTGTAAAAATTATATTTTTTTTAAATCAACAAAAACTTTAATTAAAGATAAAATTATATAATTTTAACAACACTCAAGGTCTTTTATAATTTATCATATATGTTAAATCAAGAAATTTTATATGATTTATATTTATTTTAGAAGCAATTTATGTGGGTTAAAAAAAATTCATTTAATGTTAATAAAATTAAAAAATCTAAGTAGCCTATTATATCCTAAAAAAATATGAAATGAATTTAGTTTTTATTTTTATAAAGAAAGCTTAATTGATATCGAAGTTACAAATAAATCGAGCAATTTGATGATACAAATTAGTAAAAATATAAAAATTTAAAAATAAAAAAATGAGCCCAACCGTTGTTAACTAAATATTAAATACTCTCTCCGGTCCTAATTATAAGATAAAGTTGACTTTTTTGGAGAAATTAAGGAAGCTAATTAAATTACTTTAGAGTAGTTATATTTTTATTTTTTTCTTCAAACTAATTAGTTTGACTAATAAATTAATATATAATCTAAAGATATATAACATATGATATAATAAAGTTACTTATTTAACTTCCTTAATTTCTCTAAAAAAAGTCAACTTTGTCTTATAATTAGGACCTGAGGTAGTAATATATTGAAAATTGAAAAAATAGATATGATCATGTTATGATGGGTGGTTTTAATTTTAATTTTAGTTATTTTTTAATTATGAATACAAGAGATAATATAAGATGTTTGATTAAAAGCAATTTAGTAATTTTAAATTTATATTATGATATTCAATCATTCTAAATAATTTTAATGTCCCTCCTTTATAATAAATATTATTTTCTCTATGTCCTTTATTTTAATTTTCCTTTAAAAATCTAAAATCTTAATTTGATTTGTACGGGATAACATGACAACCAAATGAGGGAGAAAATGAGTAGGTAAGGCCGTAGGGGTTTGGATTTATAATTTAATATTTTCCCTCATCCCCATTTCCTTCTGAGTTCTGAGTCCCTCCTATAAACAAGTTCACTTGAATTATTGTTCAAGTGACCCCTCCTATGAACTTTAAAAATTGCAGAGAAAAACGACCTGAGTTTAGATATTATCATCTTATTCTATCTGAGAGAATTAACAAACAATACTCCATTGTTCACAAAAATTTAGGCCTTCTTTTTTCCTCCCCAGAACTTCTACTCGTAGAAACTCCTATATGATTTTTAAAAAAAATTAAATATATGAATAGCATCACTATACGAGGCATTACAAACAGTACTTTCTGTCTGAGTTTAAATAGTTGATGCTCTCTGATATAATCGATCACTTCATCCACAGTCAGATATTTTATGGACAATCTTCTTGCAATGCATTCCCTGAAAATTTTTCAACAATAAATCAAGTTCAAGTTTCAATAGGAATAAATGAAAAAGCATCCCAATGGTTAAATCATTTTGCACAACCCAACAGACCCAATCACATATTTACCTTAGTCTGGTTGAGCTGATTTCATTTGGTACAATTTCATCCTCAACTTTGATATCGGCCTGCTAAAATTATACTAGTTAATACACACGCGCACACACGGGAAATCAAGTTTTAGATTGCATGGCCATAGTTCTTTTTATTATTTCCTACTCATCGCAGTTCATTTCTTATACACCAGAAAATAAACAGAAGGAAGATCAGGATGCATGTTTACCCGATTTTCATTTAGAATGTCATTAGCAGAGATAGTCTTCTCAACATCTTGTCCTTCTCTGCGGATGCAAACTATTCCATAATCTTTGCATATATGGCCTTAACCTAAACAATAATCAGAAAAGTTAAAATCACTAATTAATAGCCCAATATCGCTTCATATCTGTAGCAAGTAAAACTCATTAAATTAATAATAATCTCATCAGTTTTAGCAATATAAACATCACAGAATCAATATGATTCCGATGGCTTACCAATAACATTATTTCTATTATAGTTACCATGAAGAGTGACGTTATTGTTATGGCCAGTTTTTTGCCAGTGCTATTAGATTTTTCTCTTAGAATGTAAAATATACCTGCTCAGAAATCCATACTCCAGGAATGCCAAAGGAGTGAAGGAGATCAGACCCACAGACGAGCATGACCTTGAGGGATTCTACGCTAATCAGTTCAAAAGCAAATTTTAGTATTTATTTCTACGTCATCAACAGAAGCATACATAGAAAGCAGCCTACTAAACAGCACACTCTGTAAATGGAATTTGAAAATACTTGAGTCAATGGAGCCCTTAAATCAGAGAAAGAATTCACTCATTTAAATGATGATACAGCATTCTTATTGAACACACCTATTGCAATGAACTATATATTATCAATGACCAGCGCCAGTGAGCATTGACACACTTGACTGAAGTTTCAAGATTATTTTGCTTTTGCCTAAAAATTGTTTGTAGAACTCAGTTACTCACCTCTGGGTACCAGCCCTGCCTCACCAATACAATTCTGGACTCTAGATAATACAGTTAAAGTGCGCTGATATGTACCTTGAGTTGCCTGCAAGATAAGTCTACAAGTCTTAACCATATAAAATGCAAAACTTGACCAAACAAGATCAAGAAGAATTTTGTTTTTTTCACCTTTGTTCATCGTCTATTTAAACAAAACAATCCATATCATTATCTCCTAACTTCAAATTTTTGCAAGATGAAAGTCAGTTGCATGGACAGACACATCTAGGGTAGGAGGGAGAAAGTAGCTTACTTCGCATGGATCAACCATTATAAATTCTGAACATTCGCAGGCTAAATGGCATAAGTGTATCCGATGTTCAGCAGAAACAAGGCCCTTCATCAATATTTCAAGTGATAAGCAATGAGACCAATTTACAGCCATGAAAAAGAATGTTAAAAAGTAGGTAAAAGATTTTTAAGATAGAAGTTCTTAGGATACCTATCTTACTATAAGTGCAGGAAAATTATAAATGTGCACTTAGGTCAGTCTCAAAGCTTTTAAAAGATTTCTCTTTGATTTACATAGTAACTTTACAATTACATGCAAATTGTTTATACTTTATTTTCCTTCATCAATCCTATAGTTTGCCAATTTAAATTTGCGAAGATGTACATACGAATATACTTGAGCATCCCAATGTTAAAAAGCTAAAGCAGATCTATCCCACAGACTGTAACAGAGAATGGGGATATGATATGTAAATCATAGAAAATAGTTAATGAGGGTTAGAGTAGTTAGTTAGATCAGTTAAATGGTTAGAATAGTTAAGAATTAGTAGGTTTAAGAGTTCAAAGGCTCTTGTCTATATAAGGCATAGTAGTCTCATTGTATCTGTTATGTTTTTTCCCGAATAGAACTTGGAATTCCTTAGTTTCTCTTTCTCTGTTTCTTCTCTCCTTCCTCTTCCCTCTTGTTCCCTCTCTCCTCCCTCTCTTTTCTCTCTATTCTTCTACATTTCCACATCAGTGGTATCAAAGCTGTTGCTCCTTGGCCAACCCTTACGTCTGTTCATGGTGATGATGCGACCACAGAACACCTCCAGCAGCATGAATGATTCTAATGCTCATCAAAAGAGCTTCAAGACCTGCATGAGTTGCCGATAATTGTTCAAGATTTGAGTGGGTTGCCGGCCATTGTTCAGGCCCTTACGGCGGAAGTGGCTCTTATACGGCAAGAACGGGAAATTGCGAATCAAGAAGCTGGGTTTCATAGATCAAGATCGGCGCAGGAATTCAATTCGGGGGTGGGTCGTCAGAAGAAGTCTTTTATGATTATCGCCGACCAAGAAATGTCACCCATTTGGAGCATCACCGGCCGCGCATTGAGGACAATGGTTACAATCCGCCGACACGCATGGCCAAGATGGATTTTACCCGTTTCCAATGAGAAGACATTTTGGGTTGGATTTCTAAGAGTGAGCGCTTTTTCAAAATTGATGGTACGCCCAATAATTGGAAAGTGTGATTGGCTGGCAGGAATCTTGATGAAAGGGGCTACATATGGCACTTGGCCTTCGAAGAAGAAGAAGAAAGGAAGCCGATTTCTTGGCAAAAATACAAACACGAATTGAAGGTTCGCTTTGGGTCTTCATACTGCAGAAACATGTTGTGAACATCTGGGAAATTCTTGGCTTTATCCGGAGGCCTTCGAATTTGACAAAAGAAAACCACGAGCCAAGAAATCGTCTAGAAGGCATTGCATGTCACAAAGAAGAACAATAAATCGAAGGCAAATGGGAAGACGAGTGTGAGGGACTATGGGCTTTTTGGGTCTTCTTCTGTCTTTCGGGGACCAAAAACGTGGGTAAGTGCAAAAAAGACAACTCACGCAGATGTTAGGGATACTGAGATGACTTGGAATGCAGTTAGGGCTGTGACGCGTGGGGTTACCTCTGCTTCACGCAAGCTAGAAACAGAGAAGAGTTCGAAGATTACCTCAGGGTTGGTGGGAATTTCTTGGCCGCGGCCCAAACCTTTTTGACCTGATTTTGGCCGTGGTCCATGAGTGGTTGGCCATAGCCAGTGACCTTCTGACCATATTTTGGCCGCGGCCCAAGGAAGGGCTGGCCGTGGCCAACCCCTGTGTTCCAGCACTTTGAGTTTTCGAAAGGAAATCTCTAACCTATTGTTTCCCAACCTTTTAGGGCTTTTATTAGAGGCATTTATGGCCTCTTAAGGGTCAATTATGATAACCAAATTTAAGTGTTTCAAGTTAATTAAGTATTGGAATAGAATATAACTCTTCGTCCCTAATCATGATTCTAGGATACGACATTTGCCCTAGGAGGTAGATACCGGTGCTAGAGTACGCCTGGAAGGATCAAGGAAGTGACTCTTCTCTCATATTGTGTATGATGTTTTTGTATGCATAACTTATCATTGAACTTTGTGAATTGTGTGCCATAGTCCATTACGGCGTGAGCACTTCAGCGTGAGCCGTATAGGGATTGACGCTGGTCATCTCTAGGTCGGCCGTTGAACTGCCATCGTAGTCGACATGGAACTTTGTGAATCCGACCCGTGGGGCGGTGTTTGTGAATCCAGCCGTGGGCTGTGTGTATCTTGCCAGTGTGGCATGCGTTGTGAAATGCTTTATATGAATCCTAGCTGTGGTGAAATATATTGTGTGGATTGTTGTGATGCAATATAGCGTGAGCAATCGTAAGGGATGACATGTGTCATACTAACCATTGCCGTTGTAACTGCCGTTGTAGTTGCTTTGTGTGGATAATGATTTGATTTCTCGCCTTATTGTTGTACATACTATGATTGATTTGACACTACGGGGATTCCTTAGAATCTCACTCTCCCAAAAACCATATTTTAGACAGGGTAGAAGGATCAAAGGGAAAGCGGGCGACGAAGAGCGGATAAAACTCCGGTTTAGAAGTATATTTTGGGTTATTGGTTATCATGTATATCATTTGGATGTTTTTGGGAAACAATTGTATATAATGGGATTGGTGGTATAGTTTTGTGTAATCCCCAAGTTAAGGGTAATGAATTATGGGCTTTGTGCCTTTGTAAAACCCTTATTAATGAATGGAACCTGAGTGTGTCAGGAATTTGCTTTATACTCTGATATTTGTGACTGAAATCAACCTGTACAGGCCATTTAATATTGAAATGTGAATATGAGACCGTCATAAAAAGGTTTTGTAAAAGTTTTTGTAAGTCATGATTTTGGGAAGTTTGATTTTGTTTAAGCCCCAAAAACATCTAAGGTCTCTGATTCTACATCAATTACATGTTTATGAACTAAATCTCGGCCTTATTCGTGAAGGGGGTTACAATATGGGTCCCACAAAACAGATGTTTGTACAAATTAACGATGTGAGCATTTTTGCCCCATTTTGAAAAGTTCATGGATGTTTTTGCACTTAAAAAAAGTTTATAGTGTTGGATGCACTTTTGAGAAAAATTCATGGGTATTTTTGTACCTTAACCCTATAAATAATTCAAGGAAAAATCTCACTCAGGTCCCAAAGATATATTAGAAATGATTTGGTCCACCTCTCTTTGGACTTTATTTTCTCTTAAAATTGATTTTATTATATTTTGAAACTTCAAGAGTAGTCAATAAAAGTATTTAAAGATATATTAGAAATCAATAAAACTTAAATACACAAAAAAAAAATAAAGATGAAATTTCCCTCTGATATAACCTCATAGACTAGTCACTTATTGAACATATGTATCAGACACGATTTGACTGTTCAAATTATTTAATAAGACCTCAAATATATCTTGTTGCTGTTTTCATGCTCCTTGGTTAAATGATGATCTATGCATATAGGCAAGAATCTATGAATAATTAACTCAGTCAAATAGAATAATGGTTTTTTTATAAGAAAGGAATTTTAACCATTTAGGCCGAATAATCACATCATGATGTACAGAATTCACAAATGAAATCTCAACCACTCAGTATGATCTACATTGCCATGCATGCATAAGAATCTCAAGATTTTTTTTTAGTTACATCCATTAACCATTTTATTTCACACGATCCTTTAAAAAAATTGGAGCCCAGCAATGTACCAGATCCAGGACAAAAAATAAGAACTTTATCAAGCAACTGTAGCAAAAGTATACATAACATGACCATCACCTACAAAATTTGCTAGTCGAAGTAAGGTGTTTTACCTAAAGTTAGGACATGAATCTGGAGGAAACTTGCACCTTGTTAATTTTGTATAACCTCTGATTTCCATACTTGCTTTTAGATCATTATCCTTCAACAATGGAAGTTCCTGTATTGTTGCTTTTTGGCCTGTAGACCATTCATATATCTTTAAACAATATTTGGGAGAAATTTGCAGATGTCCTGCTCTGAATGTGAAATATATCCCACGGAAGGAGAATGCCAGATTTCAATGCTTGCAAGAATTGAAGAAAAGACCGGCACCAATGTAAGCAGTAGTACTAGGATTTGGTTTTCAACTGAATTTGCCCTCAAAAGACAATGGAGATATTGAGGATTTGTTGGCCATGATTCATTCTACGAAACTCGAACCAATCGAGCAACAAAGGAACCATCGAGTGAGAGTTTTACTGGTTTGGAGAACTAGAAACTGTGATACCGGTCTGTCACAAAATCAGGTGGGAAAAACCTATCTAAGGCATCGATACAGAAATCCTGGATCCCATGGAAAACAGTTAACTAGCATTTTATGTTATAACCTCATAATAGAAACCCAAGCATGACCAGTTTTGCCAAAAGAGGTTACAAATAGCCAAAGCATTTGATGGCCCATTATTTTATTCAACAGCTCTCCTGTATCATGGATAGTATTCAATTTCTCCAAATTAGCAGAGAAGTCATGTATCATGATCATGAATGTAAGAGGCACAACTTCACTGAAAGTACTCAAACTAAGGGACAACTAGTAGCAGTACAAAGGACAAGTGGATCCAGAAACAGGAAATAAAAGTACTTTAAGATTTTTGGACTACCATGACAACTTACTGGATGTCTTGCAAGAAAAGCATCCTCCCTCTTATCATTCTCTTCAGGATCTATGGAGCAGATATTGTAGATTATCACACCACATGGGTTTACCAATCTACACAAAGCAAAATGATATTATTACATCAAAGAAAACAACAATGAACTGATCTGACTTACTCGACCTTATTACTAGTCACCATTATATAGAGTTCTTCATTCAAAGATACACTGAACAGATAATACAGTTAGAGGGAAATTTTCAAAACCAGAACTGACTCTCATGATGAGCAAATAACAACTGAAACTGGTTTCCTAAACCTAATATGTAATTTATGCATGAATAGAGGACATTAAAGAAAACTTTTGGCCTTACTTGGATGCTACATCTAGCAGCTCATCTTGTAATTTCTTTAATTTTTCCCCTGTCTTCTAGCTTCTGATTCCAGTGTAAGTCCACTCTCTTGTAGAGCCAACGGTTTAAAAAAGGTTTATCAGCAAGAAAAGAAATGGGGAGCATGATGGGTAATTGCAAGAGTTTTAATATAATACCTTGGAAAAAACACCAAGTCCAGAGCAAGGAGCATCCAGCAAAACTTTATTGCACTCAAGTGGTTTACTATCCTAGAATTTCAATACAAAGCTAACTTGATATAAATAAAAAATTCTGAGATTTGAAGTGTAGGTTTAAATAACTTATAGGTAACAAGATCAGGGAGTGTACCAAAACCAGTCTCCTGGGCCTACGTACAAGGCATGCCTAATAAGAAAGTTTCGGCCTAAGAAGAGGCAAAACCACTGAAAGCCTACCTCGATTGAGCTCAACACTCCTCAAGAAACACTTAGTCAAACCAATCAATCGGAAGAAGCTCCAGGCCCCCCGAAGATAGGAATGACCATATCCTCATCGATCTGTGAAGGTAGCAATAGATGGACTAGGGGAGTGGACATAAAAGGAGAACGACAGTACCAAGTGGAATGCACTCTAACAATTGCACCTTGTACTCTGGCACTTGTAAGATTTATTCCTATTTTTTCTCTTGCTGATCATTGTATTGTAAACTGACGTGCGTCTTGTTAATCTTACCATCATTTCTTATTTTTCATACTATCTATTATGAAATCATATGTTGTTGGTGACCTAATAAGTAAAACCTTTCCCTACCAAATTTTGGTTAAATAGTTTGGCGCAGACTATAGGGACCCAGCAACAAATTTTTTGAAAAAAGCCTTTCTCTTTTCTTGTTTTTCTCTTTTCCTTTTTCTTAGTGTTACTAAGCATGGCAGAAGCAACCGCTAGTTGTAAAGTGAGCATCGCCGAACTAGCCTAGCTAGTGAGAAACCAAACTACACCACTTGTAGCACAGCCTAGGCTGGTTTCACTATAAGAAGAATGATTCACGAAGTAGCAAGAATGCCTCCAATGATTGGAGGAAGAGAATTCAAACCTACGGAAGCAAGTCGTATCAGTCACCACACAAGCCACACCTAGTTTGTGTTGTTCTGGGTAGTTCTCTGCCATGCAGTTTCCCCTCATCTAACTATGGGGGATGCACTTGACTAACGATTAGCAAGAATTGAAAGGTAATGGTAATGTAACTATGATTCCTACTAACAAAAATCCTATTACAGGTCTTGATACTAGTCAGGCAGATCCATGAGCTCACCAAGAAGCCCCTCGCGCAGCTCATTAAGGCCCTCAGATCGATCAAGGAGACCCCCAAGTTGGTTAGGAAAGCCCTTATAATGCAATATGTGCTTATGGCGTGCCTAATACTAAAACCCAAGGGGCGAATGCCAATCTGCTAGTAGCGAATGTGCCAGCCTGTGGATTATTGGATGATAGAGGATGGAAGAGGAAATGCTAAGAGCTGGAAGCCATAATACTATGATTGCCAGGCATACCATCGTCAATGAAGAAAATTGCCCCTAATAGCTTTGCAGACTCCCCATTCACTAATGACATAGCATTGATTGAGATGATGAAGAAATTCAGCTTCCCTTATATAAGACTCTATGATGGCTCGATGGATCTAGATGAGTACATGGCACAATACCGTCAAAGGATGCATATCATAGCAACTCTAAGGGAGTTACATGAGGCTTGTATGTGTAGAGGCTTTAGGTCAAGCTTGGTCGGACCAGCCTTTGGATGGTTTACCAACTTGCCAACTAACTTAGTAGGTTCCTTTATAGACTTGAATGATTTGTTCATCCAGCAGTTTTCCTGTAGTAAAAAACTAGAGAAATAGTCAAATGACCTCTACAAATTCATTCAAGGGAAACGTGAATCACTACATGATTTTGTAGGCAAGTCCAACAAAGAGAAGATAGACATCCCATATTGGAACACACCAACCGCTATTGCCGCATTTAGGAAAGGTGTGCTCCTTAGCTCTGATTTGTATGAGGAACTGACCAAGTATACATGCCACACCATGGATGATGTGTTTGCATGAGCCTAAACTTAGATCAAGTGGGAGGAAGATGAAGTGAATGCTAGCGCCACCAAGACTACAAGCCTACGGATAGACAGAGCAGGAACCTAAGACATAATAATCCTAATTGATGGAGGGCAGAGCCATACCTTATGACGTACCAGGAGAGGAAATAAACTAATAGCGTGATGGCTCCACCCTTCCAGGCACTTCCACTGAGGATAGAGGAGTACAACTTCTTGGTCAACCCTGATGAATTTGTACAGACCCTAACGAAAATGGGCGATATGGTGAAATGGCCCTCCAAGACCAAGAAGCCTGTGAACCAGTGAGACAGGTCTAAAGGTGTGAATTCCATTCTGATCATGGCCATCGGACAGTAGGCTGTATTGCCCTTAGGCTAAAGTGGTAGAACTCCTCAAGCGCGGGCACCTAGCTCATTGCTAACATATAAAGGTAAAGCTACTTTGTCAAATATCGGAACTAGCCATGAAGGTTGAATGCCAGAGAAACCATCAATTATATAACAGGAGGTTTAGTGATTAGTGGTATCATATACACAGCAACAAAATGCCATACTGGACTCTTGCCCAAGGGACTTAACTTGAAATGAGCTAAGGATGAACCAACCAGTTAGGGGTGGTCAGATTGCATTTTTTGAAGAAGAAATAAATGAATTGGATCAACTACACGACGATACGCTGGTAATCTCTATGTTCTTAGGTAGTTTTGACATTAAATGTGTGTTAGTTGATCCAAGTAGTTTAGTTAATATAATATACCTCAAGAAGGTCAAAGAAATGGGGTTGGAGTCCCAAATCATTCACACACCATCTGTGCTAGTCTTTGGTAATGGAGCACTGGATAGGACCATTAGGGAAATTACCCTCCTAACCTATATGGTAGGACTAAACTTACCATTTAAATACCAAGTGATGGATTATCCGCCAGCACATAATACATTGTTGGGGATACCATAGATCTATAAGATGAAGGCTGTACCATCCACTCTCCACCAGATAGTGAAGCTCCAGACCCTTTAGGGCGTAGGATAGATTAAAGGATATCAAAGAATGTCTAGAGAATACTACCAAGCAACCTTGAAACCTTTAGATAAATAGCCAGCATAGCAATTACAGGACCTACCCCCTACAATAGTGCAGAACCAACCCAAGATAGAACTCGATAAAGTGCACATTGATACTGACCATCTGATGCGTTCCGCAAGTATACGGGGTTGTGCCAAGTAATAAAGTGATAAGTAGAGTATCGTCCAATGAGGATTCAATCAATTGATTTTTAGGTATAAAAATCTCAATTTCTTTTAAGTTAAACAAATCTAGCAATAAGAAAATTAAAAGGAAATTAATTAACGAAAACTATCAATGTCAAACACAACCTAACGTCACTAATCCCTCACTAGCTCCCCAAATCTCAAATCCATTTACTTAGTTAATCTCGAGTATAAATAGTTATAAGTGCTTGTCGGTTCGCTCACAACCCTCTCTTAAGTATAATTGTTATGTCTAACCAAATTACCTAAGAGGCAAGATAATTCAAACACACTCTTCAACAATTATATGGGTCTATTAGGTATATGTCTATCCTAATCGCAAATTAAATCATAATTTAACCCCATATTACTTAATCTTATAGCAGAATTAAAATTCCCTTGGTCAAGGTAAACATTATTGCTCGAATTCACATATAATGGTGGTCAATCATCAAACGGACATAATAAAACAAGATTAAGTAACAAAAATTAACATAAATGATAACTAATAAATCATAAAAATAAAATCTAGTTCACTAGTGAGTTCATAGTTTCCTTAGGTCTAAAAAGAAAATTAGCCACTCATGGCTAAAATAAAATACATAATGAAACAAAGAAATTCAGATTAAAAGAATAAAGAAAAAGAATGGGAGAAATCAAATTGTTGAATTTCACTGCTGCCTCCTTTAATTCAACATTCCTATTTCCGCTCAATCTCCACTATTGACTTTCTTGTTCTGCTCTGATGTGTGGCCACTTGCAAGTCGATCTCCTCTGTCCTCTTTAAATAGATGCCGAGAATCTCTGTTTCGGCCTACTTTATCTTCATTCTTGATCCAAATATGATATCTTTTGTTTTTTTTTCTCATTAAAAAATATATTATCTTATTGTGCCAATCTCCACCATCATAACATAATTGATTTTTTTTTCTTTTTCCTTGCATGGGAGCCGCATCTCTAATTTAGTAAAATAATATCCTTTTGTTTTCTGCCAACTCATCCTGGTGGTATGTCATACCCTTTAATTTGGATATATAATATAATGCTAGCATGCTACTTTTTTGCAATTTTCGTTCTGCTTTTTTTTTTTGATACTTTCTCATATCTTTCATCATATAATATCTCCTGCAAGATTAAAATAGGAGATTAAAATAGGATATGTGGGTAGATTTTGTATAAAATATCTTTTTATCCTGAACTCAATTAAAGGATAGAAAATATATAAAAAATAATTAAATAGATACAAAATATCACTAAATTTAATCAATTGTGCTCTAAAATCTGTATCTATTAAATTATAAAATATATTTTTATCAAATTCCCCCACACTTAGATATTTGCTTGTCCTTAAGCAAAAGAAAGAAAGTTTCATTATTCGAACAAGAATAACATTGCTTACGAAATTCCTAAACAAAAAATAGCACACCACCACACTTAGATCATGCTATTAATTTTTGTTCAATTTAATGTCTTATAAGAATGTGTCACTAAGCCAACAACTTTAAACAATTGTAATAATCTCTTAACGTCCCATGATCAAAGGATCGATAAGTAATAAGTGCAACAATAAGATTAGTAAAAGAATATTATGCTACTAATCTCCTCCTGAAAAATTCAAATGCCCTTGTTCAACCAAGCTTTTCATTTATTTTACTAAGGATCCTCAGGTAGAAAATTGATTCACTTATTTTCTTTTCTTTTCTTTTTCTTTCTTTTTTTCATCTCTAGCTGTTGTAGGTCCCCTTTTGACACGACTTTGCACATGGATGATGTAGCATCGGTTACTCAGTTACTCCAATAGATACCTCAAGCCCAACTCATAACCATCTTTGACTTTACCGTTTGATGCCAGTGCCGACATTCATGATAAAGTGTCCCTGGTTACTAAGTTAGGTCTAGAGAAGCCATTGGAGTTTTGTTTTTTATTCTTTGCTTTTTTTTTTTCTTTTTTCTCTTTTCTTTTATATTTTTTTCTAAGTCATGTCCTTAAACAAAATCTTGCTTAGCCAGCAGGAGTCATAATCTAATTTCCTAAAGGAATCAGGTAGCAAACTATTCATAAACTAATAATTTGTTGATCATATTACAAACTATTCCCTATTCTCATAGTCCATCTCAAGATTTATACAAAAACTCAAGACTTAGAGGCTTAATTGAAGCATTCTTTTCTATTTTAATGTTTTTTCAATAGCACTCTCTAATATAGGGAAGGCTCAACGTTAAGGTTAATCCTAAGCAATGGAAAAATTTCAACTTTTGCCAAGAAAAATTCTTTTCAATTGCATAAGGACAAGCACCAAAAAAATCATTTCCCTCCCCCACACTTAAATCAAACATTGTCCTCAATGTTGCAAAAATCAATAAAGAGGGAAAGGAACCAGTACTCCCCTGGTTTATGCCTCTGATTCTGATGTGAAGTTCTTCGACTGGTACCATGCAGGATGTTTTAAATTTTAAGAGAGGAAAGAGTGCATGAGCAAGAGGAGTGAACATCTTTAAACCTGAATAAAAATAAAAGGAAAAAAAGAAAAATAATAAATGAAAACCAAATCATTGGGTTGCCTCCCAACAAGCTCTTGTTTTATAGTCTTCAACTTGACTATGTCAGAAGGTCATGAAGGTTGAAACAAGCAGTGCTAATGTAATACAGAGAAGGATGCAAAGGTGTTCAAAACTTGCTCACTTTGCCCAAAAGCATTCTCCATCATATTTTTTTCAATAACGATGGTTGTTTTAAGGGTCTTTAGTGGCAAATGAATCTAATTCAGTTGGATTGAGTTCATTTATTACAACAACCCTTGCATATTGTTTAAACTCATTTTGATACTCTGTTGCTTTGTCCCTCTTAAACTTGACTTGCTTATCATCAAGTCGTAGAATTATCTCTCCTTGTTCTACATCCACTAATGCTCTTGTAGTAGTTAGGAATGGTCTCCCAACAATTAGTGGAATGTCTTGATCCTCTTCCATGTCAAGAACAATGAATTCAGCAAGATATATAAAAGAGCCAACTTTCACCAGCACATCATTATTGATACCATATGGATAAGAGAAACTTTGATCAACTAGCTTGAATGTAATAGTTGTATGATTGGCCACCCCTAGCTGAAGCTTCTTAAAAAGAGATAGAGGCATAAGATTCACAGCAGACCCCAAATTACACAGTGCATGACCTTCAAATTTGTGACCAATTACGCATGGAATAGTGAAAAAACCAGGATCTTTACACTTTAAAGGAACATTAGGCGTAATGACACTAGTGATCTCCTTGGTTAGTGCTACCGTTGCAAACTCAGTAAAATACTTCTTTTTACTCAACATCCCTTTAGGTACTTAGCATAATTAGGCATTTTCTCCAAAGCTTCTATCAATGGGATGTTAATGTGTAATTTCTTGAAGATATCCAGAAATTTCTTGTATTACTCATCAATTGCCTTCTTTTGAAATCTTTGAAAAAATGGTAGAGGTGGTCTCCATTTAGGAGTCTCAGTAGTTGTCACCTTTTTCTTTACCTCCTTCATTTGAGAGTCCATATCCTCATCTAATCCCTTAACCTTTTGTGTCGATCCTTCATCATTTTTAACAAGAACCTCTAGAGTTTCTTTGCCATTAGAACCTGAAGGCTTTGTTGTTGGCTGCTGCACTTCAAGTAATTCTTTACCACTTCTAAGGGTAATGTCTTTACATTCCGCTTTTCCATCTCTATGAGGATTAGGCACGGTATTACTTGGCAATTCTCTTTGTTGTAATGCATTTATAGTAGTTGCAAGTTGTCCCATATGTGTCTCAAGATTCTTGATAGACGATTCTAATCTTGCGTTAATAGCAGCTTGATCCTGAGTACTCTTTAGTTGAAAACTCGTGAGTTGCGATATCATTGCCTCTAGATTAGTTTTGGGCTCTTTAGTAGGAATGGATTCCTTTTCCAATTGATAGAAGCCAGGAGGTGAAACTTGATTTGTATTAGAAGTTGATGCTTGATTAAGTATGGCACCATGTTTCCAAGAGAAGTTAGGATTGTTACGCTAACCAGGATTATAGGTGTTTGAGTATAGATTGTTCTGGTTATTGCCACGATAGTTTCCAGCATAGTTTACTGCCTCTGACAATGAAGATATGAGACATTGGCCATTAACATGGTTATCTCCATAATAATCACAATGAGCATAGATAACATTTACTCCCATATGCCCACCATTAGATCGGTTTACTTGTGCTTCTAAGTGGTCAAACTTCTTGTTGAGAATTTGTAACATTGCCATTAACTCTAATGAAGGGTCTTCAGTAACTCTCTTCACTACTCTTCTTTCATTGTTGTTCTCGATAAAGTAAGCTGATAAGTCATCTAAAAATTTCCAGACATGATTTACTGGTTGCTTTGTAATTCCTCCATTAGTGACGGCATTTAATTCAGATTTATATTTAGGAGTCAAACGAGTACAAAAGATTTGAAGCAATACCCATTTTTCTAGATTATGGCCTAGACTCTGCCTGGCAAGCAACTTAAATCTCTCCCATGCTTTATACAAATGTTCACCAAGCTGTTGACAGAAGTGTTAGGATCAGCAGGCACAAAGGAAGAATTTTAAAAATTTTCCAATCCTAATCGAGGATCTATCAAC
The DNA here is from genome assembly GCA_963855925.1 of Inga laurina. Lineage (NCBI taxonomy): Eukaryota > Viridiplantae > Streptophyta > Magnoliopsida > Fabales > Fabaceae > Inga > Inga laurina. Next base: position 36,387,696 of record OY979711.1, read on the forward strand.
AATGTTTAAATAGAGTTAGAAAGATTCGTACCTTATTCAATTCAGGTTTTTGATCTCTAGGAGCCAACACCTCAGTCTACTCCCTCTACCGGTATATACACGAATGCTCTCTAACACAGACTGCGTGCTAGCGCCTCCAATGTCTTATAGGGTTTCCCTTGCGGCTCTGATTTCTCATGCGTGTATGAGTATATCTGCTCAATCAAGTTTATAACCTATAAGGGCTATATTTGAATTTCAAAATTAATCTTCATTAATTTAAAAATTAATTAACAATTAATTATCTTGATGAGCTAATTAAACAAATTCAGTTTAAATTAAATCTGTCCAACAGTTTAAATTTAGCCTATTTATTTAATCCAAATAAAAAGCCATTAGATTTAAGTTATCTTTATAAATTAAATATGAGATACTATATCTCTATCATGTTAGTTATTAAATTTAATATATTTTAATAGATTAAATTTATAACTAACACAATATAATAATATAATATAATACACACACACACACACATAAGATATGTATTTTGAAAATATATATCTATATAATATTATTAACGAATTTTATATTATATATATACATATAAATACACAATTCATCCACCCTAAATTAAACATTATCTCGTGTTTGGCTATTTTTGGGTGCGACCCTATAGGCCTATATGAAGTTGGCAGTGGGCCAATAACTGTACTAATTCAAAAGTCGCAAGCGGCCTCTAGCAAGATATTATGACTACTCAATTCATATGAGGATCGTTAACATGATGCAACCTTTCATACAACCATGCCATGTCCCTTTTGTCACACGATATATCGGTCAAGGATAAGGCATGTATAATGTCATCCTCTTGTTCCTGACCATTACTTTCTCGATTCCTGAGTAGCCTAACAATGGAAATGGAAACCCCTTTCCATCGTAGTATGGCCATACATTTCTTAGACTCACTCATCGAGGGGCTCAGTAATATCTCTCTACTAATGTGAGGGACAAATTCCATCTTGATCATTCATATTCCTCTGTGTGAAAAACCACCAAGCCCGATTGTAGCCTTTATCATAACTAGGTCAAAATTGACTTTTGACTAGTTTAAAGCTTAGCAACTATCATGTAGGAATCCATGATGACCTCAGGTCTAAGGGCATTGTGATGTGGTTATATATGATAGAAGCTTATGACTTGATCCATGTACTTTCTCATAGTGGGTTGGTCCAGCACCTTGTACTCTTACAAGTGCCTAAGACTTTGATTTGTATCTCCATATCTTATCAAAGTCATACTGGTCTTGTTTCATCTTTGCTCCCGTATAGATGACCGACTTGGGACATTTTAGGATAATCTTTATAATTTATCCAATGATACAATTATCACAGTTAACATACAAATAATATGATAATAGAATGAAGAAGTTTCATTAAATTAATAATGTTCAAAGTACAATGATTGGCCCTTTAGGCATAATTTCCAACAACATCCCACTTGCCCTAGGTATAATCATTAATTTGCCTAATTCTCATTGTCCTAACATGAAGCTCATGCTTTACCTGTGCAAGCGGCTTAGTAAGAGGATCAACAACATTGTCTTCTCCTACTACTTTGCATATTTTTATATCACCTCTATCATTAATTTCTCTAATAAGATGAAATCGCCTGAGTATATGCTTGGTCCTTTGATGTGACTTAGGCTCCTTAGCCTGTGCAATAGCACCGCTATTGTCACAGAAAAAATCTATTGGATTTAAGATGGTAGGCACCACCCCTAGTTCAGTAATGAACTTTTTGATCCAAACGACTTCTTTAGTAGCATCTTATGCTGCTATATGCTCAGCTTCTATTGTAGAATCTGCTAGAGTGCACTGCTTGGAGATTTTCTAGCTTATTGCTCTACCATTCAGGAGGAATACGTATCCAGATTGTGATTTAAGGTCGTCTTGGTTAGTTTGGAAACTTGCATATGTGTAACTGGTTACACAGAACGCATTATCCAATCCACCATAGACCAAAAATAGGTCCTTAGTCCTTCTTAAGTACTTTAGGATATTCTTGGCCGCAATCCAATAACCCTCACTAGGATCTTGTTGATATCTGCTGGTCATGCTTAAGGCATATGAGACATCTGGTTGAGCACATAGCATGACATACATGATGGATCCAATGGCCGAGGCATATGGATCCTTACTCATGTGATCTCGCTGATCAGGTGTAGCCCCTTTTTGAATCTTGCATACTGAACCTATGCAGTATCTTGTCTATGTATGTGCTCTGGCTTAGGCCTATTAGTCTTTTGGATCTATCCCTATAGATCCTAATCCCTAGGATGTAGGTGACTTCACCTAAGTCTTTCATTGAAAAGGACTTTCCTAACTAAGACTTGACACTCTGCAAGGTAGGAATGTCATTCCCAATGAGTAGGATGTCATTGATAGAGCTCAATATTTATATGTTTTTATTAAATAATCTTAGACTTTTGAGGGATTTAATTGAACATTTTGGGCATAATCAAGTATTAATACGAGATTTTAGTGAAAGAATAATTTGGGAATTAAAATGGTTAAATTGTTATATTTTTAATTAATATTTGTTAATCCCATTATTCTTTAATTGTGAGCAAAAGATATTACCTTTATGAATATAATTTTTTAGATGATGGACCGACTAGAGAGCTGCTGGGCTGAATGTAATTGGAGGCATTAATGTAAAGTGTTGCAGCTTAAATGACTTGAAGTGGGGTGTACTGGAATTAACTAAAAGGTTGGACCGATGGAAGCAATTGAAGAAGGAAGTAGTGTTGGGAATAATTGAAGAAAAAGAGAAAAGGATGCTGGATGAATTGGTGTAGGGGACCACATGGAAGAATAAAAGAAGCAAGCTGCAAGATGTTTTGGGACAACATTTAAATTGAAGAAGGGAAAGGAGATGGGTTGGACTATTGAATTAATTAAAGAAATAAGAGGGGGGAAAAACAAAAAGACCATGGGCTGGACAAAAAGGGAATGAAGGAAGGGGGGTGGACCGAATTGGAGCTAGTTTGAACCGAATTAAATAGAAGGAAAGAGGCTGGACTGAATGAATAATTGAAGATTGAAGACAGCCAATTTTGTTGACCTAATTGCAGCTAACTGGACCGAAAGGGATAAAGAGGATTAAAGGAAAAGGGACACGTTGAAATAGGGTGTGGTGGCTGTATGTGTAAAAGGGGGGAGGCTGTGGAAATAAAAAGGAGAGGAGGAGCAGTCGAAACTTTTGACTAAGATGCAGATTTGAAGAAAAATGGAGGGGGAGGCTGCGGAAATAAAAAGGAGAGGAGAGCAGTAGCGAATGAGGAGAGAACAACACTAAATGAAAATGAAAAGGGTTTGACGGTTGGAGTGCAGAAAGGAAGAAAAGGAGACCAAGTGTGAAAGGAGAAGGGGACACAATGGAATGAAGAATTCATAGAGGAGACCTTGATCGAGTTGAATAGAAAAAGAGAAGGAAAGGATTGGGTTGTGAGAGCAAGAAGTGGAGCTACAATATCCATGGCTGGTTGCTCATCCTCCTATCAAGCTTTATCTTCCTCTTCCTCCTCCTCCATGAGTAGCTAAGTCTTGGTGATTTCTTTGAGTTGGGTAATGGTTTGAGCTTCTAAACTTCAATGGAATTCCTTAAGCTCTCTTTCTATTTCATAATTGTATGGCTTGGTAAAGTATGTGATTATGATTTAGATTATTCTATGCCAAGTGAATAAACTTGGTGGTTGAGTTAGGAGTTGATTAATTAAGCTTTGTATGATTCAAATTAGGAGTAGGTTGAGTTGTTTATTCCAACTTGGTTAAGTGGATTGTAAATGACTAAACTAAATGCTTTGAACTTTTGTAATGGTAATTACAAGCTAGAATTGGAAGTTGATTATTCATCTCCTTGAGTCTGAATTATTTGGTGATATTTATTTAATTACTTCGGTAGGATGAATTAAATGATTATTTCAAGTATAGAGCTAGTGGTATCTTAGTTCCATCCGTTTGACTCATTATGGAATTCATATTATTAGCAAGCAAGGAAGACTAAAACCTCAACTCAAGGGAATCTCATTTCATCATTATATTAGTTAATTGAATTTATCTTGTTATTAGTGTTAATTTCAATTCCTTTTGCTTCTTTGTTTTAAAAACTGAAAAATACAAAAATATTGCCTTAGCTTATATTACTTCATTAGTTTAAAAAGCAATTTCTCCAAATGATTTCTCACAACTTTAAGGTTTTTTTTTGTCACTTTACTACTCAGAAACTTGGAAATTAATCTTCTCACAAGAACGACCTAAGTTGAGCTACTACGCTTACATTTTCAAACCTAGTTTTATTTTATGAACTCTTACGACATGGATTCACCAAATTGGCGCCGTTGCTGGGGAGGATGATTGCCAAGGTTTTAAGTAGTTAAGTGTTCTTTTTAGTTGTCTTAGTGTGTCTTAGCTTGGTTGTTAGTGTGTTTTTGAGTTTGTCTTAGTTGTTAATTGTTGGAGTCTTTGATAGTGGTTTAGGTTAATTTTCATTTTCATAGTTGTTTTGCATTCTATTTGCATTTAGAAAAAAAACACAAAAAGAAATTTGCATTTTGTTGCTTTGCTATCATGTTCTTAGTGTCCATTATGTGGTTCATTATTGTTTTGTGGTGAGCAACTTTGCATTCTTCATCCTTGAAAATTTGTTGGTTGCAACTTGAGATTTCAAGTAGCTATCAAATTCTATAAGTTGTGCTTCCAGTGACTCTACTTATGTACTTGCGGATTGAGGTACTACTTCACTGATATACCAACTTGTTCTCCTAAAAGGTGAATTCTTACCTTGCAACTCCTATTTGCCTCTTGTCACATTGTGTTGCACTTGTCTTGTTATTGCTGCAACTGGTCTTACTCTTTAGACACTTGAATTTTGTTGGTTGTGGTTAACTCTTTTGGTTGTCAACGATTAGTTAACTTGGTTTCCTGCAAGTTGCTAATTTTTGCTGTATACAACCCTTCTTCAATTGACCATTTGACCAATTACTTTGCTGTAATTTGTGTGTCTATATGAGTCTTCTTACTATGCATGACTAAATCTCAGAAAATTGAACTTGTTCCTTTAGATAAAGATACTAACAAGACAATTAGGTTGCTTAAGAAAGGTAAGAAAGCTAAATCATCTAGTGTAGGGCTTGGACAAGTCATTGCCACTAAAGCTGTTGAGCATACTTGTGATAATTCTTCTCATATTGGCTCTTCGCTCATTGTAGATTGCCATCTTGCCATGGATTTAGTTCCTCCTCCAGAAGGCGTACCTCTACCCATTGGGGAGCATATAACTATTAAAGATCTTACCTCTTATACTAATATTATTGATTCTTTCCTCTCTTGTCCTGAATTTAATATTAATTTTGAGTTGAAAGGTCTTTTATTGAGTCACTTACCAAATTTTCATGGTTTACCTACAGAAGACCCTAACAAGCACTTGAGGAATATGTACATTGTGTGCAACTCCATGAAACCAATGGGAGTTGATCTAGATGAGATGTGCCGTAAAGTCTTTCATTTTACACTAGAAAACAAAGTTAAGGAGTGGTTCTTGATGCTACCTCACCACAATTCTAATGCTTTAGCCTCTTGGGACACCTTGAAGAGTGCCTTTTTGGAAAGATACTTCCCTTCTTCAAAGATAGCATCTCTCACTAAGGAAATCTTTAGTGTTAAACAAGGCCTCAGCAACTCATTATGAGTCTTCTCTAATTTCCATATGTGGTTCTGTACTATCTTGTGACTCTCGAACTTCTTCGAGATGTACCTTGCTCCCACTGGTTGTTTTAGAAACAAACTCTCTCTCTAGAAACTTACCATTTCGAATAACAAACACTTTTTTATAGGTAGGATTGTAGACATAGTATCCTTTTGTTTATTTAGTATACCCCATGGAAAGGCACTTTGAGATCTGGACACTAATTTATCTGAGGCTTGTTGTTTAACATATACCTCACATCCCTAAATCTTGAGAAAAGATAAACTTGGTTTCTTTCCGGTCCATATCTCATATGACGTCTTTTCATTTGCCTTAGATGGAATACGATTTAGTGTGAACGTAGCTGTCTCTAGAGCATGTCCCCAAAAGGACGCTGGAAGATCTGTTTGACTCATCATAGATCGAATCATATCTAATAGTGTTAGATTCCTCCATTCAGAAACACCATTCCATTGTGGTGTTCCTGGAGGAGCCAGTTGTGAGATTATCCCACAACTTCTAAGATGGTCAGTAAAGTCTTGGCTCAAATATTCACCACATCGATCAGATCGAAGCGCTTTAATTGTTTTACCAAATTGGTTTTGTACTTCATTTTGAAATATTTTAAACATTTCAAAAGATTTATATTTATGTTCCATTAGATAGATATAGCCATATTTACTAAAGTCGTCTATAAATGTAATGAAGTAGACATAACCTCCTTTGACAGCTGTATTTAATGGTCCACATACATCTATATTTATGAGGCCCAATAATTTAGTGGCCCTCTCACTATGCCTAGTAAAAAGTGCCTTATCATTTTTCCTAATAAGCAAGATTCACATGTATCATATGATTCAAAATCAAATGAGTTTAGAAATGCATTTCTCATTTATATGGACTAGACGACAATGCCATAGGTAGGTTGGATTCAAATCATTTGATTTTATCCTTTTAGTAGTTACATTATAGATATTCCCATTATTAGGATGTTCCAAATTTAATATATAATGACCAACATGCAAATCACCATCAGTATAGAAAATGTCATTACGATAAAGAGAACATTTACCATTCCTAGTAATGGAAGTATATCCTTCCTTATTCAAATAAAAAAGAGAAATAATGTTACTACTCAAAGCAGGAACATAATATCAATTGTTCAAAACTAACAAAAGCCCACTGGGCAGAACTAATTCATAAGTGCCTATGGCTAAAGCAGCAACTCTTGCTCTATCTCCAACTTGTAGGTCCACCTCGCCCTTCTTCAGCTTTCAACTGTCCTTTAACACGATGCAACCTGTCATACAACCATGTCAAGTCCCTTTTATCACACGATATATCGGTTAACAATAAGGCATGGATAATGTCATCCTCTTGTTCCTGACCATTACTTTCTTGATTCCTGAGTAGCCTGACAATAGAAATGGAAACTCCTTTCCATCTTAGTATGACCATACATTTCTCAGACTCACTCATCGAGGGGCCCAGTAATATCTCTCTACTAATGTGAGGGACAAATTCCATCTTGATCATTCATATTCCTCTGCATGAAAAACCACCAAACCCGATCGTAGCCTTTATCATCACCAGGTCAAAAGTGACTTTTGACTAGTTCAAAGCTTAGCAACTCTCATGTAGGAATCCATGATGGCCTTAGGTCTAAGGGCATTGTGACGTGGTTATACATGAAAAAAGCTTATGACTTGATCCATGTAGCTTTCTCATAGTGGGTCGGTCCAGTACCTTATACTCTTACAAGTGCCTAAGACTTTGATTCGTATCTCCATATCTTATTAAAGTCATATTGGTCTTGTTTAATCTTTGCTCTCGTATAGATGACCGACCAGGGACATTTTAGAATAATCTTTATGATTTATGCAAGGATACAATTATCACAGTTAACATGCAAATAATATGATAACAGAATGGAGAAATTTCATTAGATTAATAATGTTCAAAGTACAATGATTGGCCTTTTGAGAAAAATTTCCAACAAGAACTTATTAAGAGCATTTCTTGCATCTACCATCTTATTGTGTGGAAAGAATCTTGATCTGAACTTTTCTTCCAATGTCTCCCAAGAGGTTATGCTACCTTCTTCTAAACCATTAAGCCATTCTTTGGCTTTTCCTTATAGAGAGTATGGAAAAAGCCGAAGACGAATCATATAACTAGGAACTCCATTCTGTTTGAAACAATCATAAACATCAAGATATTTTATGAGAAGCCGATTTGGATCTTCTGTGTTGTTTCCTACATACTGACCCTGTAGTTTAAGTATCTTAAGCATAGCTTGCTTGGTTTCAAAATTGTTGGCTTGAAATACAGGTACTTTGATTCCAAACTGATAACCTTGAGATTGCTTTCGTAGAAAATCATTAACACCCAATGTATCATTTTCATCCTCAGCCATCTCTTTGCTTATGGTTTCTTCTTCCTTGTGTTGTGAATGCTGAGATGATGTTGTCTCTAAGAGTTCACTAACCTTCATTGTCTTCTTAGATGTTTTCTTTACTGTCCTTGACATATAATATAAAGCATTGCAAAGACAAAGAGACAAAGATCGAATATCAAACTTGAAAAAAAGAACAAAAAGAAAGAAAGGAAAAAAAAAATTTGCTTAAGCTTAAAATACTAAAGGTCCTCTAATACTAAAAATTAGTTGCCTTGATTCCCTGGCATTGGTGTCAAAAACTTGATGCTCTCCGCAAGTATACAGGTCGTGCCAAGTAATAAAGTGATAAGTAGAGTATCCCCACAATGAATCAATCAATTAATTTTTAGGTATTAAAATCTCAATTTCTTTTAAATTAAACGAATCTAGCTATAAGAAAATTCAAAAGAAATTAATTAACAAAAACTATCAATGTCAAACACAACCTAGAGTCACTAATACCTCACTAGCTCCCCAAATCTCAAATCCATTTACTTAGTTAATCTCAAATGTTAATTTTGTTAATCTCGAGTATAAATAGTTATAAGTGCCTGTCGGTTCACTCACAACCCTCTCTTAAGTATAATTATTATATCTAACCAAATTGCCTAAGAGGCAAGAGAATTCAAACACACTCTTCAACAATTATATGGGGCTATTAGGTATATGTCTATCCTAATCTTAAATTAAATCATTACTTAATCTCATATTACTTAATCTCAGAGCCTAATTAAAATTCCCTTCGTCAAGGTAAACCCTAATGCTCAAATTCACATCTAATGGTGGCCAATAATCAAACGGACATAATAAAACAAGATTAAGTAACCAAAATTAACATAAATGATAACTAACAAATCATAGAAATAAAATCTAGTTCACTAGTGAGTTCATAGTTTCCCCAGGTCTAAAAAGAAAATTAGCCACTCATGGCTAAAATAAAATACATAATGAAACAAAGAAATTCAGATTCAAAGAATAAAGAAAAAGAATGGGAGAAATCAAATCTGTTGAATTTCACTGCTACCAACTTTAATTCTCCATTACTCTTTCCGCTCAATCTCCTCTATTGACTTTCTTGTTCTACTCTGGTGTGTCGCCACTTGCCACTCGATCTCCTCTGTCCTCTTTAAATAGATGTCGAGAATCTCTACTTTGGCCTACTTTATCTTCATTCTTGATCCAAATATGATATCTTTTTCTTTTTTCTCATTAAAAAATATATTATCTTATTGTGCCAATCTCCACCATCATAACAGAATGGATTTTTTTCTTTTTCCTTGCATGGGACCCACATCTCTAATTTAGTAAAATAATATCCTTTTTTTTCTGGCAATTTGTCCTGGTGCTATGTCATACCCTTTAATTTGGATATATAATATAATGCCAGCATGCTACTTTTTGCAATTTTCGTTCTGTTTTTTTTATTTGATACTTTCTCATATCTTTCATCATATAATATCTCCTGCAAGATTAAAATAGGAGATTAAAATAGGATATGCGGGTAGATTTTGTATAAAATATCTTTTTATCCTAAAATCAATTAAATGATAGAAAATATATTAAAAATAATTAAATAGATACAAAATATCACTACATTTAATCAATTATGCTCTAAAATCTGTATCTATTAAATTATAAAATATATTTTTTATCACCATTTAAAAAGGAAGATCTATGTTGGGTCAGACTACCACCCAATATATGAGGTGCATTAATCATGTTTTAAACTAATCATATTAATTGTTTTACTTGGTGCCATGCAAATATGATAGGTATAGACCCCGAGGTGATAACACACTAGTTGAATGTTGACCCATTGTACAAACCAGTCAAGCATAAGCATTGTAAGTTTGTGCTAGAAAGGGATTTGATCATAAACGTGGAAATGCAGAAACTCCTAAACATTGAATCGATAAGGGAGGTTCAATACCCTGCCTGGCTTGCTAACATAGTGGTTGTACCAAAGAAGAATGGCAAGCACCTAGTATGTATAGACTTTACTAGTTTGAATAAAGCATGCCCAAAAGATTCCTTTCCATTACCACACCTTGATTCCTTGGTTGATGCTATATTTGGACATGAATTATTGAGTTTTATGGACGCCTTTTCTAGTTATAACCAAATCCTAATGCCCCCTAACATCAAGAGAAAACGGCTTCTATAATTGAATTAGATATTTATTGCCAAAAATTTATGCCTTTCAAACTGAAGAATGCAGGAGCAACCTATCAAAGGTTGGTTAATATGATGTTTGCAGGACAAATAGGTAAAACCATAGAAGTATTATAGGAAGAAGATGATGATTATAGGAGGACAATAATGAGATTGTGTGTGATAATTTTGATTTTGATCGTTTAATTCATTGTGCTTACAGATATCATATACATGAAATATTCAATAAGGTATATCCTAATATATAGGGATTACAGATCAGAATCAACAATTTCAAAAAATTTAAAATAATATCTATTCAGATCTAAATCCTAAAATCATAGTAACTATCGATATTAAAAATAGGCGCAAATCTACCCCTAATTTTGCGTCAGGCTTCCAACACTCCCCCTCAAGTTGGATAATAAATATTGATCTTGTCCAACTTGCTAATAAGATATTCGAATTTGTCCTTTGTTAACCCCTTTGTTAGTATGTCTGCAGTTTGCTATCTAAATGCGACATACTTGAGACTGCTAGTTCCATTATCGATCTTTTCTCTTATAAAGTGCCAATCTATTTCAACATGTTTACTTTTATCATGTTGTATTGGATTGTGTGAAATGTTTATAGCTGCCATGTTGTTAGAGTAGAGCTTAACTAGAAGATTTACGTTCATTTTTAGTTCTTCAAGTACTCGCTTCACCCATATGACTTCACAAATTCCAATGCCATTGCTCGGAATTCTGCTTTTGCACTGCTTCTTGCTACTACACCTTTCTTCTTTCTTCTCCAAGTGACAAGATTACCCCAGATGAAAGTACAATAACCTGAGTTTGATTTTTTGTCCTCTTGGTCACTCGCCTAGTTTACATCTATGAAAATTTCTATATTCCTTTTAGTAGATTTTTTAAATAGAAGTCCACGCCCTGGAGAGCCCTTCAAATATCTAAGTATTCAGATCGTGAGAATGCTATCTTACCATGCCAACTACAAATGCTATATTAGGTCTAGTATATGAGAGATATATCAGTTTCCCTACCATACGTTGATATCTTCCTATATCAACATATTTTCCCAAATCCTCATCATCCCCAATTTTGTTAGCTCGAATAGGAATAGAACTTGGTTTACAACCTAACATACCAGTTTTCTTTGGGAAATGTAGATGCATGTTTTTGATTTGGCTACGTCCATTCCAAGAAAATATTTCATTTCTCCAAGGTATTTGACCTGAAATTCTTGGTTTAGAGCTATTTTAATTTGGTCAATTTCATCTTCATCATCTTCGATCAAGACAATATCGTCTACATATACTGCTATAACTACCAACTTATGGTTTGTATGCTTGAAGAACATCATATGATCACTTTGTCCTTGCGTGTATCCCTATTTCTTCAAGACCTATGCAAATCTTTCAAACCAAGCTCGGGGGGATTGTTTGAAACCATAGAGTGATTTTTTGAGCTTGCATACCTAAGTTTCTTTTCTTCTAGGGAACCTTGGAGGAGGTTTCATGTACACTTCCTCTTTTAGCTCTCTGTTTAGGAATGCATTCTTCAAGTGGGAGTAAGCGCTAGTCCAAGTTTGTAGCCAAAGATAATAAAACCCTGATTATATTTAACTTTGCAACTAGGGCAAAGGTTTCTGTATAGTCCATTCCATAGATTTGAGAGAAGCCTTTTGCTACAAGTAGTGCCTTGTACTTGTCAAGCTTCTATCAGCCTTGTATTTGAGGGTAAATACCCACTTGCAGCCCACTAGTTTCTTTCCTTTGAGTAGGTCTACAAATTCCCAAGTGTCATTCTTTTTTAATGCCTCCATTTTTGCCAGGACAACTTGTTTCCATTCAGGGCTATATACTGCTTTACTTATATTGTTAGGTATTCTAACCTTATCAAGTTGAGATATAAAGGCCTGGTATGATACAAATATCTTTATAGGATGTTTTGTGCAGGCTTGATGTTGTTTTCTCACTGTAATTGGTAGGTCAAGATCGTCAACCATATCATTTGCTTCATCATGTTCAACTTCTGGACCAATCACTGGTTCCGAGTAGAGCATGTACTATAAACCTGAGGGTGATCACCGGGTTTTAGTAGCCTTAATGTATAAGTTTGCTTCCACTTATTGCCTTACCTGTCTCCCCTAGGACTAGTTATGTGGTTATTGGGTGGTATAGTTTGGGTTTCAGGTTCCTCATATGCCATAAGGTTGGGAATGTATAGTGTGGTGTCTTAGAATCCTGGTTCATGTGAGGATTCTGAGGTGGGTCCTAATGTAAGGTCAGGTATGATGTCACTATTCTTGGTGTGAAATTCACTCCAACTCTCCCTTTGAATTGAGGACGAAGAATAGAAGCAGATACTTTCATGGAAGGTGATATCACAGGAGACAAGTAAGCGTTGGGTGAGAGGATCATATCATTTGTAGCCCTTTTAAGAAGCAGAGTAGCCTAAGAAGATATATCAGACAGCTTGAGGGTCAAGTTTGGTGGTATGGTGAAGGTGAACAAAGTCCGTACAACCAAAGTGTTGAAGTGGAAGGGTATTTTCAAGGTAGGGGAGATGATAATATTGATGAAGGACTTGTAATGGGGTTTGAAAGGAGAGGGGTTTGCTGGGCATGCGATTAATAAGGAAGATAGTAGTAAGGATGGCATCAGCCTAATAAAATTTAGGGATAGAGGAACTAAGCATGAGAGCCGTTGCGGTATTAAGGATGTGATGGTTTTTTCTTTCGGCAATACCATTATGCTAGAGGAGTATATGGGCAGCTAGTTTTGTGAAGGATCCCATTATCTTTAAGTAATGTGGAGAAGGTCGTGGTGAAATACTCATTCATATTATCGGAGTGTAAGACCCGAATTTTCATTTAAAATTGTGTTTGGATCATGTAGTAGAAATCAATGAAGGTTTGGGCAACCTCTGATTTTTCCTTTAAAAGAAAAAGCCAACTCACATGTGTGTGATCATCAATAAACATGATAAACCATTTAGAGTTAGTGTGATTAGGGACACGGGATGGACCCCACACATCACTAAGGGTAGTGGTGAAGGGCTGGGAAGCACGATATGGTGTGCATAGAAAAGAAGTTTGGTGTTGTTTTGCAAGTTCACATGTACCACTATAAAATTGGGAAAAATCTTTATTTGAACAAATTAAAGAAAATAGTTTTGAATTGTAATCAGGATTAGGATGGCCTAACCGCTTGTGCCATAACTCCAAACTACTAGTCCTAGGGAGAGACACTTTATTAAAAGAGCTACTACTATGAAGACAACGTTTATCCAAGTACTAAAGCCCATCACGTTCATTCGCAAAGCCAATCGTCATCCCTATAAATAGGTCTTGGGAAATACAATGAGTGGTAAAAAGGTCAGCATGGCATCTTGCATCATAAGCTAACTGACGAACATATAATAAATTGCATTTTAATTTAGGAATGTGCAACACATTATGAAGGACTAGGGTAAGAGAGACTTTAACACTCCCAAAGCCAGCAATAATGGAATCAAAAGCATCAGCAATAGTAACTGTCATTTTTGTGTTAATTGGAGTATGGTTCATAAATAAGGAGGCATTATCAGACATATGATCAGAGGCGCCAAAGTCTAAGATCCAACAATTTCTAGTACTTATGCTTTTGATAGTAGATAAGGCTTTAAAGAAGTTACCTCATTTTACTACCGTAGCTGTGAGTTGTCTTGGAGAAGGTTGTAATGTAGGCAACAAATCAAGAATTTTATCAAACATATCACCTTGTGGAGTTGAAGAAGCACCAGAATTATCCTTATTAGATGTTTCAGCAATGTAACCATGTTGTCGATGTTTTTTGGCTTCCAGTCAGGTGGTTTACATGAATATCCTAACAAGTGTTTTTGGTGTGACCTACCTTTTTGCAATGATCATAGGTTGGGCGATTCTTGGGAGCATGAGGTTGAGTAGAGTGGGCAGCAAGTGCAGATGGTTCTGAAAGAGAAGTGGGGCCCCTTTAAGCATGACCATTTTTTCTGGATTCTTTATTCTTAAGTATTGCAAATGTTCTCGAAAGCTTGGTGGATGTACTTGACTTAGAATTCTACCATGAATGTCATCAAATAATTTATCTAAACATTCAAGAAAGTAGAGCAGCCTCACCTTTTCAACTTGTTTGGCATGATGTGTAGCATGGGAGATACAACAGGGAGCATCTTCACTTATGAGATCGAGTTCTTGCTAAAGGGTGCTTTTGGCAAGATAATAATCACCCAATGATAGAATACCTTGCTTAATATCCTAGACTTTTGCTTGTAAATCAAATACATAGCTAGAATTACCTCCATTGCTATAGGCTCCACGGATTGCATCCCACATCTCACGGGTAGTAGACATGAACATGAAGTACCTTTTAATGGTTGGACTCATCAAGTTAACAAGCCAGGAGCAGACCAGAGCGTCATTGGCTTGCAATCATTTTGCTACTTTTTCATCAGAGGAGGGAGGAGATGGGGTTTGGCCAGTGACATGCCCAAGTCTCCCACGGCCTTTAAGGGCAAAGCTGACGGATTGAGCCCACTCATGGTAGTTGTCGCCTGTGAGCTTCTCTAGAATGATGACGACTATTAAACTGTTGAAGGCTAAGGGTGTTGTTGTGGGCGTCGCATTGGTGACAAAGGAGTCTTTGGTTGCCGTCGCCATTGAGTGATACGAACAAGGCAGAGGACTCGACTCCTGTTCATTGTTGACGGAATTAGACATCATCACCGTCGCCTACGCTTTGATACTATATAGGAAGACGATGATGATTATAGGAGGATGACGATGAGACTATCATGAGAATTCTGTTTCTGATCAATGTTTTATTCATTGTGCTTACAGATAACAATTTCAAAAAATTTAAAATAATATCTAATTAGATCTAAATCCTAAAATTATGGTAAATACCGATATTAAAAATAGGTGTAAATCTACCCCTAATTTTGCCTCAGGCTTCCAACAAGTATACATTTACTACATGCTCTTAAAGTCCCTCTGTGCAAACCAGCGTGTGGCACACCTTAAAAAACCTTCAATTTACTCCGTAAGTACAACATGAAGTTGAACCCAAAGAAATGTTCATTCAGTGTTACCTTAGGGATGTTCCTGGGTTACTTGGTATTGCATAGGGGAATCGAGGCGAATCCAAGCTAGATCAAAGCTGTAATATCTCAAATTTCAGTCACCAAAATTTCTTATATTAAAGGGAAATATTCACTTGGCCATAAATCATGCCATGTGGAAGCTTTAGATGACATATGGAAAAAGAAGAAGAAAAGTCAATTTTCATATGCAAAATTGGCAATTAAATATTATATTGCAAGATGATATTTTACAAGATTATCATCTCCTTTAAAGGGCTATGATTTACGTATGACAGGAGGAAAAAGCAAGAGAAAATACATATTGGCTATTAAATATGACATATGGAGACAATTTGACCAAGTTAGCAAAAAATGAAGACTTGGTCAACAATTGCAACTAAAGTAAAGAGGATATTTCAAGAGCTTTCCTCTTTCCATTTCAATATGGTTTTCGTCCAAATCATAAGGGAAAGAGGGAAGGAGAGTTTAATTAATACCATTGTTCACCTTTTCCTTAAGAAAAGTGGGTCAAAAGGGTCAAAAGCATATCAAGAGAAAAGAAGAGACTTGTTAACACAACTCCCTCCCCTTAAGTCAATTATTTCGGCTAGGTTATAAGAAAAGAGAGGAGATTTCATTAATTGAATTCTCTTATCCTCTTATTCACCTAAAATTTCGGTCAAGACACCAAATCAAAGAAAGAGAATTGGATTATAATATTTTCTCACCTTTTTGGTTTATTAGGATGACCAAAGAGAAAGAGTGCGAGAGAATATTAAATTAAAATATTTCCTTACTTTTCTAATAGGAAGGTCAGCCAAGCATCTAAAAGTAAGAGAGTGGGAGTAGATATTTAATTAAAACACTCTCTCACATCCTCACATAGCCACAAAGTCGGCCAAAGGAAGCAAGGAAAGAGAAAGTGAGTTTTGGAAGAATAAAGAGTAAGGTAAGGTGATTTTGTGTGATTTTCACCTCCTTAACTTCATATGTAGCTCAAATACCTTCATAAATATTGTTTTTCTTGATGAGAGCTTCATTTCTATGGTTTTAGAATTTCAAGAGGAGGTGTTTTGAGCCATCTTGTAAGAGCAAAGGTTTTAGAACCAAAGAAAGAACCTAAGGAGGAGCAAGAAGTGAGCATTAGCTTCAATTTTAACTATTGGTTGTGTTAGTTGAATGAGTATTTTTGCATATGTAAATTTGACCTGAATTCAGCCAAACTAGGGTTTGGAGAAGTCATGGTGTTTTGGTTATGTATTTGGTATTTTATGATGATTAGAAACCATATGACACAAGTTTGATGTTGAAATTGGAAGTTTGGTAATTGTTGGAATTAATCTTTATTTTTTTGCTAAAATAGGACATGGAGAATGAGTGGGAATTTATTCATTTTGATGTTACCTATGTCTTCTATATGAAAATTGTGTGGGTATAGCTCTGGGTTGTGAATTTTGGGTAATTGAAACTCAAAATGGAAAACTGGATTTTCTACCGAACAAGATTCCAACGAGGTACCCTGATTTTGTACTGTTTTTGGATAACCAAATGATGTCAAAAAATTTTGAAACTTTCCAGTTTTGTAGGAGACATTGCAAGCTTTAAATTGATACATTATGGGTGTCATCTGATGTATGTACTAGCAGTTATGCATTTCCAAATTTTGAGGTTGAAACTGGGATCAATTTTGGAATAACAACGAGATTTGTTGAATTCTGTATTTTTGTGGTTATAAATAGCAGTGATTCATATTTTTTCTACAAAGAGGACTTAAAAAGCTTCACGTAGGACTTGGAGTCACCCCATTTCAATTTGTTTAGAATTAGTTATGATTTTTCAAAATCTAAAGAAAATTCTGGCAGAATTGGTTCAAGTATGCGAAAATTCAAAGGTAATAACTATGAACTCTAAGGTTAGAAAATTGGTCTTTTGGGTTAATTGACTAATTTAGCTCCTTAGTTTACTTGATTAAATGACAATAGTGATAACTAACCTAAGTATTATGAGTTATTAAAGAATTGGAATAGGTAATAACCCGTCGTTCTTAAACTCTAATTTATAGGATTTGACATCTGCCCTGAGCGAAAAGATTAGTGCAAGAACAGGAATGGAAAAAACAAGGTAGTGACTCTTTCTCTTATATCATGTATAATGTTTGCATGTTTGTGCTTATCATTGAGTTGCGAAGAATGCAAAAAGCTAAGGTAATGTGCATACAACGAAAGCTGAGGTAATGTTTATACAGCGAAATCTAAGGTATTTGTGAAAATAGTGAAAGCTGAAGTATATGTGAATACAACCGAGCTATCATTTATGTGACAAAAGACATGCATTGCATGATTGCTGTTGTGGATGCCGTTGTGTTTGCTATTTTGTGATAATTGCTACATGTTTGTTTATTATATATCATATGAGTGAAAACATTGCTATTGAGATTATTATGAATCTCACTTTTTCTAATGACTAACCTACAGCCAGGGTAAGCGGGTCGAAGAAGAAACAAGCGACCAAGGACGGCTAGTGCTCTCAACTAGGAGTTTTAGTTTTGTTTGTTGGTTATCATATTTTAGGGATTATTGTATATATTTAATGTATAAATTTGGATAGCGTAATGTAATCCCCGATATGGGAAACTGAACGAGCAAATATACCCTGTAAACCCTTGTGGTAAATAGATGAAACCCGAGAGTCATCGGGAATTCTGCTATACACTCTGATATTTATGAATGGAATCAAACTGCATAGGCCAAATATATTCAAAGGTTAAATGTGAGACTGTATTGACCTGGTTTTGAAAAAGGTTTTTGAAAACCCACTTTATCACAAGACCGAATCTTGTTTTAAAGTTGGGACCTTTTATAAGTTTCAATTTTCCACTGGTCTCCAGTTTTAATTAATGACTCATTTTCAAACCATATTAATAGCTATCAAGGTAGGGGGTTACAAAAGGCGTACTTGACACACCATCCCTAAGGTGGGTCAAGCATGTCCAAAAGCTTACAGGTTGGATAGCAGCTTTAAGTAGCTTCATCTGTAGGTTGTCCGAGAAGAGCCATTCGTTCTTAGACGCCTTAAGGAAGAACAAGAGCTTCGAATTGAGCGAAGAATGTGAAAATAGTCTCTAACAATTGAAATAGTATCTGACCAACACACCTTTGCTGTCAAAGCCAAAGGAAGGAGAGACATTGTACATTTACTTGGCTATGAAGCTTTGCGTTGTTAGTGCCATTCTGGTAAAATAAGAGGAAGGTAAGAAACACCCTGTCTATTAGACAAGCAAGGACCTCCTAGATGCTGAAACCAGGTACACCCTACTTGAAAAGCTTACTTTATCACTTGTTTTTGCATAAAAAAAGCGTCGACCATACTTTCATTAGAAACTACTCACCCTTTGAAGAATGTGTTACATAAACCTGACCTATTAGATAGGTTAGTCAAGTGAGCAGTAGAACTAAGCAAATTTAACATAACTTACTTACCATGTACTGCAATAAAATCCCGAGTTCTTGCAAATTTTGTAACTGATTTTAGTTAAACATACAATTTGATGCTGATAAAGAATTACTGTGTAAGTGGTGAAAACCAAGACTCAAAATGAACATTGTATATGGACAGTTTATCAAATGTAAAAGGTGTCGGCTTAGGTATAGTGCTAAAATCTCCAAGTGGTGACACCATACAACAATCTATATGTTGTGGTTTTAGAGCTACCAACAATAAGGTAGAGTACACAACTTTGATCATAGGTTTGTAGCTTGTGAAAGAAATTGGGGTCAAAAGATTGGAGGCTAGGTGCAACTCGTAACTGGTCTTAAAGTAGTAGGATGGTACATACTAGATGAAAGACCTGTGCATGCAGTCCTATCACAAGCTGGTGATCTCTTTAGCTAAAAGTTTACAAGATTTAATAACCTAAGTCGGTAGGGACGACAAATGAGAAGCTGATGCATTAGCCAGTTTGGGATCCTCATCCAAACTAACCAAACAACGTTAGTATCGATAGTTCATCTACGATTCCTGGCGATCCACTCAAGTTTAGGTACAATCCAGTCAAATAATCTTACGTAGGGCTAGAGGTCCCCTATTTTACAGTACTTGCAGGATAACGTCCTCCTATAAGATAGGAACGAAGCTTGTAGGGTCAAGGTCCGAGCTGCCTGATTCTATATCCTGGATGAAAAACTTTACAAAAGACCATATGTAGGGCCACTCATGAGGTATGTCGAACCTCAAGAGGTCAGTTACGTACTAAAAGAAATTCATGAAGGGGAATGTAGAGACCATACAAGGAGCAGAAGCTTGGTACATAAAATACTCATATATGGGTATTATTAGCCAACCTTGCAGAAAGATTATGTTACTATAAAGAAAACTTGTGGCCTTACTTAGAAATCCGAGCACCTCTTGTGAATTTATACATATATCTACTTACAAATCCAAGCACTTCTTGTGAATTTATACATGAATAGAGGACATTAAAGAAAAATTTTAGCCTTACTTAGATGCTACATCTAGCAACTCATCCTTTAATTTGTTTGATTCTTCCATATCTTCTAGCTTCTGGTTTTAGAGCAAGTTTGCTCTCTTGAAGAGCCAAAAATTTCTTTAATGGGAGTTTATGCCTAGAATATCAATCTCTTTGCAAAACCCATCTATCATTTTTGCTAGCTCTTTTCTGTCGCTGTAGTTGCTTTTGATCATGCAATATTCTATTAGTAAATCTACATATGCTTCCGAGTTTACTAGGAGATCCAAAAGATGTAGGTACTGAGTAAAGTTATAAGGATCTCTAGGATAGTGGTGTAATACCCCGAATTTTGAGACTTGAGGCTAGAGAATAAGCCTGAGATTAGTGGATTGCTAAGCCCCAGTTTAGCAAAATTCCAAATTGTGATTAAGGGTTAATGACTCCAAAAGTGGATGTCATTAGTGATAAATGAACCCTTTTGGAGATTATGGTGTGATTTGGCACCCAATGTGATTCGTATGTGCTGTGAGCAGCGCTGAAACCCTGTATTTAAGCTCAATTATGGATTAACATCTAAATTGACTTAAAATAGAGGGAAGGCGCATATTTTGGCTAAATGGAAAAAATGTGAAGGGTTGGTGGTGATTCAATGAGAATTACCGTAATCAGGGGCAAAACGGTAAAGTTACCAACCAATTGGTCAGTTATCGAAGAGGAAGCTCATTGGTAACTTCAAGATCAATGGTTAGGATTGATTTGTGTAAAAGATCAAGAGGTGGAATCATGTGTGTGTGTGTCTATGTGAACTCATGAGAGATGTGTAAAGGGTGTGACACTTGGCACAATTTGAGCCCTTGGATTTGGTCAAGGATTTCAACTCATTTTCCCTCTTTCCTCTCTTTATGTGGACGATTTTGGCTCCCAAAAAACTGATCCTCATCTTCATCTTCACTCCCTCTCTCTCTCTCAACTCCATGGCGCCATGCTTAAGGGAGGAAAGAGAAAGAAACAAGGTGAGTTTTGGTTGGTTTGTGGTCCTCTAATGCTTAAACACCTTTCTATAAAGTTGTTCATAGTGATGAGAGCTTCATCTCTATGGTTTTAGATTCTTGATTGGAGGTGTTTGATGGCTTGAGGAAATTTGGAAAGATGAAGAATCAAGGAATTGGTTTGGGAAAGAGGAAGAGGTGAGTATTTGAAGCTTTTTGATCCAAGTTTTGTGAATTATGGTTGAGTATTGTGAATTTCGAATTTTGCCCTGATTATGTGTGATTTTTGAATTGCATGAATGGCCTTGTGTTTGTGTGGCAATTGGTGTCTTGATGTGTTATGGAGCAATTGGAATTGGTATGAGAACTTGGAATGAAAAGAGTGGCAATGTGTGTTTGTGTTAGGGTTGTGTGTTGACATGTTGTGAATCTTGTGAAACATGTCAATATAATGTGAATTTGGTTGATTTGGTATTTCCAATGGATTCCTTGTGAGATTTTGTGTGAAAATGATATTTGATATGAAAATTGGACCACTGGAAGCCAATTGTGCAAATTTGGGAATTCTGTCTTTTGAAAGTTCTGTCTGGGCAGTCTTGTTGTGTGGACGTTTTGACTGGGCAAATGACGTCAGAAAATTATGAAACTTTCCAGTCATGAAGTTCACATCTTAAGCTTCAAAAGGGACATATAAACTGTGTCATTTCGTTTTGTGAACTGGGTTGAGGTTGAAACTGGGTTTGATTTTGGAGCAATGTTGGATTTTGTGTAAATCTGGATTTGTGTGGTGATTCCGGGTAATGAGCCATATTTTTCCTATGAAGAGGACTTAAAAATGTTTCATTTGGCTTTGGGATCACCTCATTTCAATTTTTGAGGAATTAGTTATGAATTTTCAAAGTTGCCCTGGCTGCAGCGCAAAAGTTTCTGTGAGCGTTTTGGCCGCAGCCAGAAATTCTTGGCTGCAGCCAAAAACCTTCTGTGCGTGTTCTGGCTGCAGCCAGAGGATTCTTGGCTGCAGCCAACCCCCATTTTCAGTAATCTGTGATTTTGAAAGGTGATTTCCAACCTAGTACGTCCCAATCCTTTAGGCTTTCATTGAGCTTATTTTAGCCACCTAAAGGGTGTGAATGGTAACCAACTTTAAGTGATATAAAAGTAAGGATTTGGAATTGAGATTGACCCTATATCCTTGATTTGGTTTATAGGGTTCAGTATTCGTTTGGATCGTGAGTAAGCGGAGCTGGAGCATACGTGGAAAGAAAAGAGTAGGGAACTTACCTCTCTTGCATGCTTTGATGTTGTGTTTGTGTATTGATGCATGTATTGCTTTGCTGGATTATGTGAAACATGTATGGATGATTGTAGCTCTGTTTCTAGTTATGCTATGGCTATGAGTGTGTTGTTGAAACATTGAGCACGCAGATATGTCATTGTGTGAACATGAGTTTTGTTTTGCAAGCATGTCATACATTAAACACATATCATACATGCATATAGGTATCTATTTCCTACTGAGATTCTCTCGAATCTCACCCTCCCCTACCAACATTTTAGACAGGGTAGGTGGATCGAGGATGGAGCAAGCAGTCAAGGGCGGCTAGGGCTCCCGTTGGAGTTTGGATTTGATAGTTGGTTATCATAATTGGGATGATTTATATTCATATTTGAATGAGTTGTATATATTGTGGAATGTATATTTGGTTATATGTTGAATGAGAATATTTGATTATGTATTTGGAATGAGCATTTGGGGTATTTGTATTTGTATTTGATGAGAATTTATGTAATCCCCTATTTGGAAAATTGTAAAGGGCGAATGTGCCTGTAAGGCTTGAATTAATGTAAGAAATCCGGGTTTGCCGGAAATTTATATTGTGCACTCTGATAGTTATACGAATGTGATTTATCTTCGCACAGTAGTTATATTCGATATGTGAATATGAGACTAGTTCAATTAGATTTCAAAATGTATTTGTGAAAAACCTATCATGAAGATGAGATTTTGAAATAGTTTTTTTTTATTGGTCTCTATTTCACTTTAAATCGCGTATTTCGGATATAATTACGGCAGGGGGTTACAAGTGGCATTGCTCATACACCATTAGATTGCTAACGCTTATTTATGAATCAGGTTTAATGATTAGCCTCCAACTCCTCAAGACACCATTGCTAAACCCCAAGTAGAAGACACCCTTGTCAATTATAGGTCTAAACTTCACTCTTGACTCAACCAACTACGTCGCTGGAGGTATATATTCCAAATGCTTACCCAAGGTTACTCATCTACCTCATTCACGAGGTGGGGGCAAACAAAATATCCTTACCATGTCGAGGAAATTATGTATGTGTGCAATCTCTTTTACCTCGACATGGTGGGTTATTGTGTACGACTTGAAAAATGAATGTACAAGCCAACCAACAGTTCAAGCCTCGCTTTTGAAACTTCATATCATAGGGACGATACTGAATAAAAAAGGGTATTTGATTTTCTAATGATAATATCAGTAAGTAGAAATTTCCTTTCGCTATCTTTTCAATAATGTTTTATCTTAATTTGAATAGCTGCCAAACACCTCCATCAGAAAGTATTAAAAAAAACTAACAGTCAATCAAAATAATTTTTGTGAAATCATTACTACTCACCTAAATAACTTTTGTCCATAAGATATTTTGATTTGGTTTTGACAAGATGAATAGTTATGCAATAAATATTCAACAATGTGAAAATGCATAACTATTCATCAATGTGAAAATGAAATCAAAAGATGCTAGGTTGAAAATATTCAATTGAGCCGCACTGGTTCTGTGAAGATGATTTTGTTTAACTCTTGTTTTATTTTTGAGTAAATTCGAATAAAAGTGTTTGACAACTATTCAGATAAAGATGAAACAATATTGAAAGAATGGCGGATGATGCATCTAGTTACTTATATTTTATTATTAAAAAATCAAATACTTTTTTATTCTCTTCTATCTCTATAATATTTAGTTTCAACCACTAGGCTTGAATTTTTGTTGGCTGGTACACTCATTTTTCAAGTTGTATAGAATAACCCGCTATGTTGAAATAGAAGAGGTTGCACAAGTAAATTATTTACTCAACATAGTGAGGATGTTTTGTTTGCCCCCACCTCATGAGTAGGATAGATGAGTAACCTTGAGTGAGCATTTCGAATATATACCTCCAACAACTAAGCTGAATGAGTCAGGAGTGAAATTCAAACTTGTAATTGACAAAGGCATCTTCCACTTGGAGTTTGTGGTGTCTTGGAGAGTTTTAGGTTGATTGTGAACCTAATTCCAAGATAAGTGTTCACAATCTAATGGCGTATGAGCAATGCCACTGCCATAAGGATCCCTATAACTTTACTCAATACATACATATTTTGGATCTCCAAGTAAATATGAAAGTATATGTAGATTTACTGATAGAACATGGCATGGTTAAAAGCAACTAGGGGAATAGAAAATAGCTAGCAAAAATGATAAATGGGCTCTGCAAAGAGATTGGCATTAAGGGCACCAATTCCCATTACTATTAGATTTTTATGAGTTTTCATAAATTCACTCATACTTGATAGAGAAGTTGGCAAGTAGAGATGAAACATTGTTACCTTGCCTTATTCTAGACAATCCATGCTTGTATTTAGATGATAGTTGTCTTTTCGGAAAATATTACACAGGTGGTATGCTCTGTATTATCACTACGAAAAAAGTTGTTGTTTTTTGCTAAAGAAGGAATGGACATGCAAATCTAGACCAAATATATAAAATAACTTATGGTCACTTGCAAGTTTGACTTGGGGCACGAGAAAGGCAGCTCGAAATCAACCGGATCTGGTTTCAGTGTTAAGCACCTTGATAAGCACAAGTAAGTCATCAAAGGTGTGCACCATTTCACTTATACCCTATTTGGTACACTGGGTTTAAGGTAAGAGAAGTGGAATTAGAAGTGGAACCATACACTTGGTATGTTTGGTACGTGGGAATCCAATTCCTTATGGAATTCACTTGCATTACACCACCGATATAACTAAAACCACTACCAAAGAATCAAGGTCATTTCTCATCTTTACCCTTCGAGCCTCCTTGGTGACTTCTTTGACCCAACAATGACCATCATCAACGGCGCTTACTATGAGTTCACCAACAATGACAATGCTTGACTAGCGACAACACCCATAACCACGATCATCAGTGATGGCTGGCGACGTTCACCAACCATGGTTCCATACTCATCTTCGCTCGGTTTATGCTTCACTATTCTGGAAAATCTCTCCATTCTTAACAAGAACGACTAGCGATTTTGACTCTAAAAACCAATTGTGCTTGACCGGCGACCCACACATCTCGTGTGACGATGCTTGACTGGCAACCCTCCCCCTCTCGTCTTTGTCCAAGATTCTAAGCACGAATCTTGATCAGTTGACCCTCCCCCTCTCCTCTTCATTTACGATCCAACGGCTCCCCTCTGTCTTTCATTTTTACTTCTCTCATCTTCCATCTCCGTATCTTCGATGACAAGTTGGAGTATATACAATTATTTTAATCTTTTATTTTGGGTTTGATTGTTACTAAGATTGATTGTTATTGAGATAAATTGTTAGAGATTGATTGTGTATGGGCTAAATTACATTATATTTGATATATGGGGTAGGACTGGAATATTTTTGGATAGAAGTATTAGTATATTAGTCTTTTATGTTATAAATATAGGTATTAAATTAAAAAATAAATTCTGCACTTCCCTAACTCTTGAAGTGGAATGCCCTTCTTCATAGCTACAACCTTCTTGTGATGCTAAAAGCCCAATCGCTTCACACTATGACCTAAGAACACTTGCACACATATGATACTCCCTCCAATCCTAATTATAAGATAAAATTGATTTTTTTGGAGAAATTAAGAAAGCTAATTAAATTACTTTAGAGTAATTTTATTTTTATTTTTTTCTCCAAACTAATTAGTGTGACTAATAAACTAATATATAATATAAGGATACATAACATATGATATGATTAAGTAACTTATTTAGCTTCCTTAATCTCTCTAAAAAAATCAACTTTGTCTTATATTTAAGACTGGAGGTAGTATCAATTTTGCTCTTGATTTGAACACATAATTTAAGGGGATAAGACACATCCACAAGTGTAATTGGAGAAGAATATATACCTGAATCATTCCAAGCCATGGCGTTCCAACCTTCTTCTGGCATCTTTTTGAGCTTCAGCAAATGATCAAGGTTTAGAAGATCTGAATTTCAAAATAAAAAATTGATCACATTCTCCATTAAAAAGAACAACCTTTATTGCTTGGCACAAATGAAGGTTGAATCTTGTCCTTCAAGAAGTAATCTGTATTTTGAATTTCAAAATGAAGGTTGAATCTTTTTTGCAGAAGGGTACCAACTCAACAGTTTTAGAATGGAACTGCAGCAAGAAAAATTATCTTCAATCAACAATTCATAATACCCATGACAAATCATACTGTAGCATATATCAACTCAACTTGAAATAAATAGCAATCAAGGCAAAGATGACGAAAAGAAAATGTTCAAAATATTTGTTCACGGTTTATTCTTCACTCTTAGATATTGCAGTTCATGAGTGTCGACAGTTCAACACATTTCACGGGTAACAGTTAGCATGTATCTTATGATTTTAAGAATACTTCCATATACAGGACGCATATAATGCTTCTATATGTGAAATAAATAAAAATCACAGCTAAGACAAGAAGTGAATAGCTTACAATATTGTTTATCATCAATAAAGAAAATAATGCAATGTAAATTACAGGAGTGAAATTGTAAAAATTAACTAATCAAAATATAAAATAATTGGCCCAAAAAATCAAAATGTACAATAAATTAAATTAAAATTAAAATATACAAAAGTACACAATTTTTAAGTCCAATCTTCACATTATTAAATACATCTACACTTTTGATTTGGGTTGAACCTACCTCCACTTTTATAGAAATGAAACCCATATCACATTATGGCTTTACAATACATACAGATCTGGGAAAATAGGACACATGTTCAGCTACTATCCTATGTGATAATGAGTGATTTGCCAATTACTTACCCTTATGAAAGACAACTTTAACTTATTTTAAAAGCTTTACATTACAAAAAGATCTAAGAAAGGACACATTTTCAGCTAGCATCACGGCTGATAAGGAGATTTATGTGAATTAATAAAACCAACAGGCCTAACGTGAAGAGGAGATATATATATATATATGCATTTCTTGGATAAGAGTACAAGCAGCTGAACAAAAATATGTAGGAGGCCAAAAAGACAATAAAAGAGGGAAAATGTACACTAAATTTCCACCAACCCTTCATGCTTTTGAAACATCACCACTCGCCGGTGAGAGCATAAAAAAAGGACCTGGATGATAGGAGAAATAGAAATCAATGATTCATATTCATAATATCCAACAGGTCTGCCGTGAAATAGTTGCAACAAATTACATAAAAAATAACGTAAAGTTTCCACTTATATCACACTTGTTCTTGGGCATATAGGAATGTCCTCTAAAACAACAATTGCTCTAAAAAAAAGAGTAAAACCGAAGTTAACCAAAGCTGCTCTAGCCTCCACTCTCAGAAAAAACATAATGGCAATGACTAATGAGTGGGAAAAAAAATAAGGGCGACAAAAAAATAGAAAAAGTATAGTAAAGGACAAAATGGATTTATTTACATTTGAAAGTTTCAACTTTCAACAGTTGAATTACTGTTGCTGGCAAAAAAACAGTTGAATTAATGTTATTAAATCTTCATCTTTGCTTTTAGTTTACATAATGGTGCTCTGTTCTTTCAGTCCCCATGTAAATCAATTTTAATGCTGTGTATGAACAATTGCTTTCGTTGAAAAGAAAGAAAAATACACTAACTTTGCAGTTCTTTTATGCTAACTAAGGGGGGAAATATGATTATGATGAATGGCAACAAAGAATTAAAATCCAATAAAACTAACATGAGAAATTTGGGAAAGGTGGTCATTGTTATTCATTGAATAAATCTGATATATATACAGAGTTGCTTTGTATACACGCGTCTCATCTAAGTTGTATCTGTCACAAAATAATATAACAAATATAACAAATTATCTAATCATATTTAACTAATTTACAGCTTGTTTGTTACCTCTAACGAACAAACTCTATTACCCCCTGCAAGCTGGCAAGTATATATTTATCATCCCAAATTTTGCAAGCAGGGTATGAAACGGGTGAGGACTTAATGGCTTCGTAAAGATATCTGCGAGTTGATGAGCACTACGAATAGGGAGAAGTTTGATGATGCCAGCTTGAGCTTTCTCACGAACCAGATGACAATCAAGCTCGATGTGTTTGGTGCGCTAGTGGAAGGTTGGACTAGCGGCAATATGGAGTGCTGAATCAGGTAGATACAGGACATTGGAAAGAGATATATCTGGTGTAATATCCATAATACCAGTAATATTGGTAATGACAATGGATTTATTTGGCAGGGTGACTCGGATAGAAGAAATAGAGACATATGATTTAAACAAGGATAAAGAGCAACAGACATGTGCAGAAGCACCACTGTTAATTATCCAAGAAGCGAAAGAATTAAAGGATAGAACAGTAGATATACCTTGCTTTGATGTGTCAGGCATAAGAGTAAGAGAGGACATTTGACTAACATGATGAGTAGGAACAGATGTATTAGTAGAAATAGAATGTGTAGATGGAGTTGGAGCGTGAGTAGCAGTAGCAGGTTGAAGAAGCTCAAGCAATTTATTATATTGATCTTGAGTAATCGGGTTAGACATGTTGGTTGAAGTAGGTGTCAAGATCAAAGTTGCAGCTGATGAATCAGAATCAGTAGCAACCAAATTGTTGATTGAGGCTCCATTAGTTCTGAATTTGAATCCAGGAGGATAACCGTGCTTTTTATAGCAAGTTTTTCAACAGTGTGTCTCGGTTTCCCGTAGTATGTACAAATCTTATTCTTGTTAGAAGAATCTGTGAATGATCATGGTTGCTGATTCTAACCATTAGGAGATAACCATTGAGATTGTTGTGGTTGAGTTCGAGCTGCACATATCATAGAATCCACAGGTCCATTTAATTCCCGTTCCTATTGAACAAGCAACGAGAATACTTTGTTGATGGAAGGAAGTGGATCCATCAGCATAATTTGGGATCTAACTGAAGAAAATTTCTCATTAAGACCTTTAAGAAATCGGATAGTATAATCCTGCTGGATATAAGTCTTAGCACAACAAGAACAATCAAGAAGAGGTCGGAAATTGAGAATCTCATCCCAAATAATCTTGATCTTTGTGTAATAATCTGAAACAGACAGGTTACCTTGCTTAAACTGATAAAGCTCTTCTTGTAATTCTTCAATTAAAAAAATATCAACATGACTGAATTGATCATGAAGATCACGCCATACATCAGCAGCTGTGTTGATCCATATCACATTTTGTGTAATTGAAGGAAACAACAAACGATTGATTTAAGTGAGGACCATTGTGTTACACCGTTGCCAAGCAGAAAATAGAACAATGTTCTTGTCAGGAACATAAATTGTACCGTCGACAAACTGAAATTTATTTTTGCTCATCAGCGCCATCGTCATTGCCCTAGCCCAATGATGATAATTTGAGCCATTGAGTGGAGGAGAAACCAGATCACTAGGATGAAGGTAATAGCAGCTAGTGGGATCTTGAGATGCATTAAGAATCAAAGAAGCAGAGTCACTGATTATCGCCATGGATTCTTCAGAAGGAAGAGGAACAAATTTGCAACAATAGCAACAGAAAAAAAAACGGTGTATAAAATTGAGAAAGTTGCAGAGAAGATTTCAAGAAGAAAGATGATTGACAAAGAGAAAGTTGCAGAGAAAGAACGGAATCAGGAAGACATAGCGAAGAGCAAGAAGCTCTGATACCATAACACGAGAAATTTGGGAAAGGAAGTCACTATTATTCATTAAATAAATCTGATATATATACAGAGTTGCTTTGTATACACGTGCCTCATCTAAGTTGTATCTGTTACAAAATAATATAACAAATTATCTAATCATATTTAACTAATTTACAGCTTGTTTGTTATGTCTAACTGACTTTATTAAAAACATTCTTTCAATAGCAAAATAAAATCAGAGAGCATTAACTCCCCAACATGACAAATAATATTTACAATCACCATACAAATGAGAAAAAGACATAGGCACCACACAACTCAAAGGCTGTGGAGGCATCATCATCAACCCTATAATGAACAATTTCTATTAGCTTTGAGAAAATAAAATACAGATATTAACGTGGACGAATAAATCAAACAAATATTAGAAAAACAATTATTAATAGTTACTTTCCAAGTTGGATCAGCAAGAAACTAAACTCTTAAGCCAAGTAATTGACTTACATTTGCATGTCTTCTTCATTGGAACCTGTCCCTTCCATGCATGTCACCCTTCCCTTCATGTTTTTTCTCCTACTTGAGCTTCCAACCTTCAACCCTTTCTTTCCAGTCAAGAATTCAAGTCCTTTGAAGGGTCTACAACTCTCACTGGAACTGCAACAAGAAAAATTATCTTCAATCAACAATTCATAATGGCCAAGACAAATCATATGGTAGCATATATCAGCTCAACTTGAAATAAATAGCAATCAAGGCAAAGATGACAAAGAAAAGGTTCATAATATTTGTTAACGTTTTATTCTCCACTCTTAGATTGCAGTTCATGAATGTCGGCACTTTTAACACATTTCATGGATAACAGTTAGCATGTATCTTATGATTTTAAGAGCACTGCCATGTATAGGACGCATATAATGCTTCTATATGTGAAAAATAAATAAAAATAACAGCTAAGAGAAGAAGTAAAAGGCTAAAAATATTATCCTTCAGTCTTAAGATTGCGGTTCAAGAATAAGGACAATTTGACATAATTGATGATTAGCCTGTTCAAATTATACTAGTTAATATATACACCAGCAATATAAGACAGGGCCTGGATCTTTAAAAAAAAATAATTGGCGAGGATATATAGATAAATCAATTAAGAAAGAATACATCTTTCTTCCTTCTCTGTGACACACAAACTCGTTCATCTCATGATCAAGGAGGACATGTTACTTTATTAGTGAAAGATTTTTTTAAAAAAAAAGAACCAAAGTTAGATAATTTAGCTAGACAAATCAATTTTGTTTTCTTTTGTCCTAACCTTGAGTTTTGGATCCATCTTCCAAGAACTTGCAGGGCCCAAAAGCAACGTCATTCTGGATAGAGGAAATTATTGAGAAGGATATATAGTTGCAGAAAACCAAGTTTCTTACTTTGCTGAGTTGATTATTCCACACTAACATCCTCCAGGATATTTAAATGTTGTCTTTTACTTGGAATTGTGTGAACCAAGTTCAATAGGCCCTGTTAAAAATCAAAATAAACAAAGCAAAAACCTAACTTGAGTTGAAAGTCCACAAGATAATAAGAGACACAACACGTAATAACTTACAGTTCTTGACTAGTTGCTAACTTGATAACGAGTACTTTGGATACACCATAATCATTGCACAGAACCAAATGTGACACAAAATCCAACTTCACAGTTCAATTCTACGTAACAGAACTGGTTGCCTTCTACCATAAGAAGGCCATAACTTGAAAGATTTACAGACAAAAAAGTAAAAATTAAAACCAAGTGGCCTCATCATCAGATCCCAGACCACTTCACAAGAAAGAAACTGACTTGTTTAGACTCTGTTTCTTCAGAACTTAGAGATTCACAGACTAATATATAATTCATATGTGTGTAAAAATTCATTTGCACATGTTTCTTTTCAAAATCACATGTACGTAACCCATATTTTAAGAATGAAAAAAGCAAAAAAATCTAAAAATAAGGGGACCAAATTCTAGTTTCTTTGAATCAAATTACCTCCTAATTAAGCTTGCCTTCCATAGCAGCCTCCAAATCCATCATTGGAGCTAGCAGAATGACGGAATCCGAAGTAGGAACTGGGAATTCTTCTGGAGCCTGCAACAACAGAAGCGTTATTATCGTCGTATTCTTCAAAGTTGGAGTCCAATAAAGAAGAAGAAGAAGACAGAGAAGACGGAAGAGAGTAAAGAAGTGAGAAGAAGGGTCTTCTTAAGATTGAATCTAGGAAAGGAGAAGCGAAAAGAATTAGATCTTGAGATCTTCTTCTTGGTGGGGGTGGGGTTGTAGAAGTAGGACGATTCAGGCTCCATTTATTGTCGTAAGGTGTCTCTCTCACTCTGATAAAGTTTCGCCCATTGGGGGTAGAGAGAGAGGCAAGACACGAAGAGAATATGAAAGAATGAGCGTATTGAGTGAGGGCATTGTTAAGAAGGTAGTAGTTTGGTATGCATCCCTTTCAATAAAACATGTGATGAAGTTAAAACAGATACAGAACTACATATGATGTGGATGAATCATTTTCCCTACGAACACAAATATATTAAAGTAAAAGCATGATGCTCTGTTCAACTTCAACTTTGCTTCTGAGAGATCTCACCCTAAAGTTCACTTCTAAAAGGAGATCTCAAAGGTGAATAATAATGATGATGCAATAGTAAAGATCAAAGCTTTGTGGAAGTAAGGTAGAGAAGGAGTATATATTCAGTGACGAGTGGTTATGGGACGTGACGCGGTGTGATTAAACTGTAGAAGTAGACAGTGAGAAGAGAGATTTGGAACACTCCATCTTACTCTTTCCCTCTTTGGCTTTCTCTTTCTCAGCTTCTGCAAAGACACCTTCAAGCTATAGCTTTCCATTTCAATAAAGAAAATAACTTATGCAAGAGATTATCACAAGAAAAATTTTGAGTATCTCACTTGCTATCTTCTCTGTCTTCTTCAAGTCGGAGAAAAAAAACTGAGATAGTGGGGAGAATCACTCGGTCTTCTCCAAAGGCTTATGTCTTGTTGGTTCTTACAGAAGCTGAATGAATGAAGAAAGATAAGAGAGGGAGAGGACCTGAATTTGGGAAAAGTTGGTGAGTAATGTTCAAATTTTTTGCTTTCTTCTTTTTTTTATACTAGTAATGTTCAAATTTAGGGTCTGTTTGGCAAATCGGTACCCATCCATGACCGCACGTTTCGATCAAAACAAGCACAGTGGCCACTTTTTCACCATTTCGCAAAGCTTTTCTTATCATTGTGCTTTTAATACTACCGTAGTTTTTTTTTGAAGCTAATTTGCGTAGCTTTTCCATTTCCCTACTGTACTTCTAATCTCTCTCTTCCATCAATGCTGCTGCAGATCTTTGGAAGCATTCATATTTTGGCTCACCAAACTCCATGAACCATTATTAACACATGCAAAAGGCGATCTCTGAACAAAGGAGTATATACGCTGTGATGGTGGTGATGGTGTTCGACGGTGGAGGAAGAGCTTATCGGTGGTGGTCAGAACGGTGCATTTGTGGTGGTCCAAGAAGCTCGCCAAAATCTGAAAAAAATGTCATCGGAGTTGTGAAAACAAGGGAGAATCTGTCGAAGGTGGTACTGGTGGTATTTTGACGGAGTGGAGAAGAGAAGACACGGTGGCGATGGTGAAACTGATGATTGGTGGTTGTAATCTCTCTCCCTCTCGACTCTCAAGCTCTTCGACTCTGCTCTCACTCTGTATCAAATCTGTCTGGTCTCACTGGCCCGATAAAGAAGATGGTGGTTGAGGGAGGGCTTATGACGGTGAAGAAAATGATGGTGGTGGCCCTCCCTCATTCCTCTCAAGCTCTCTCGCTCTCCTCCGCGGCGCAACTTCACTCTTAGCTCAACTGTTTGAACCTCCCAAGTTGGGTCTAGGGTCTGTTATTTTGCTGAAGAAGAATCAGCAACAGTAATCTAATGGCCCTTGGTGTATATTTTTTTAAATAATAATTTTAGTTTTTTTAATCAAATCTTATTTATGTTTTCTCACTTCAATTATATATATATACAGACCTGGGCAATAAGTAATTTTCTTGTAGACAACAATTTAAAAAGACACAGACTCACTTGCAAAAATAAAAAAAAATTACTAGAAAAGAATGAAGAAGATTAGAATGATTTTGACCGAACATAACCCGGATTATGAAAGAAATCATATGTATGTAGTATTCAATAGCATCCATACCTTTTTCAGTCATTTTGTATCTAAAGTTACTTCTGCCACCACTAATCCAAACACAAATCACATTTATATTTTCACTTTTAATCCTATCTTACTTTCCCAAAAGTCAGATAGAAAAAAAATCACTTCTCCACCTCAAATCCAAATGGGCACTTAATGGGTTAGTGCGTGATAAATCCCAAATTTATTATATTTTATCCCACCTTATACATTTATTTTGGAGATTATTTTAGGCTAATTTGGATTTATTAGATAATATTTGGATAATTAGCCAATTTTGGGAAATAATATAAATCTGAATTGATTATGATATTATTGAGCTTAATTTATTATTATTTTGATTGATATCTTGTGATTGAAAAATATTTTCAATTATATGATAAATCCCGATTTTATTATATTCTTGCAGGATAAGGAAAAGGAGATTAAAAGATCCTACGGTGCAGAACTTTTCTTAGAAACTAAAAAAAGAATCCAATGGTGGAATTTTATTGGGCTTTTGGAATTTTAATAGGCCCAAGTTAGTACCCAAAACTCTTCCCTCCCTTCTTAAAAATACCCTAGCCGTCACAGACGCAACACAGACGACACTGAGAGGAGATGGACGGACGCCACAGATGAGAAGAGACGCAGACAACATTCACAGACGCTGAAGACGCCGCTTGAATTGCTGCTGGAATTATCACTACTAAATTCCATTGTTTAGCCACGGGCCCACCTCCACATTTGACAATTCAACCCCTTTTGAATTGTCATCAAATATCATCGCACAATGACGGAGATTGCACAGTGACGGAGCTGAGTTAATCAATTTCTTCTCAATATTTCTTCATGGCTGTGACTTTTATGAAGGAGTTTGAGGAGGAAAATTCCATGGAAGCTTAAGTTCTTTTGGGGAGGCAACTTGGGAGGAACATGGAGGAAGCTAGAGCCTAGGAGCTTACACTTGAAGACTACAAGGGAGTGTCTTTCTTTCATCTTTTTTATTCAAGACTTAAGATTATTTAGTTTTAAATGATTTTGAGTTGTGTTAATTGAGAACAGTCTAGTTTTAGATTGTAGACTTATTTTTTATTTGGATTGAATTGATAATTTGGATTTGATTTATTCTTAATTTGTTATTGGGATTTTTGTTTGCAAACTTTTGATTGTCGATTAAATTATTAATTGAGTTTTCATTATTAATTTAATTGTCAATTTGGGTTTAATCTCTTAATTGTTTAATTGGGTGATTAATTGTCAAATTGTTTAATTAGGCAATTGTAAACATAATTTCCAAAATATCTTAAGCAATTGTGATTGGTTTTTAATGGATTTAATTAACCAACATTTTTTCCATTATGAGTTTTCTAGTGGATTAGTGTTATTAAGCTTGAGGGTTTCCTATGTCTTAATTAGGTGATTAAATTTATTAATTCCAATTTTTCATGAATCTCCCTTTGGTCTAATAAATTGAATGGCTAAGAAAGCTAAATCCATGTGAATCTTAAGTTGTCCCCTTCATTATCATAACTGAACTAAATCCCTGTTGATTGTCTTGCTTTTGATTATTTTCTTTGCTTTGTATCTTAATTCATTTTTCACTAAAAAACCCCAAAGATTGCATTCCAATTCATTTAGGTTAGTTCATTCTCATATAGATTTTAGAGTCATTCACAATTAGGTAGTAGAGTCTTGCATTTTAGTTTAGGTCCATTCTATTGCATCTTTTGTTACTTAAAAATCAATCCTAAAGAAAACCCATAGCTTGCTCCTTGGGAGAATGACTTAGGTTGACCCTAAACTGCATAATAATTTAGGACCTAGTTTAATTGATTGCTTTAGCGACAGAAGCACGCATCAATTTTGGCGCCATTGCCGGGGAGCAGCGGTTAGGCTTTAGGTTTGAGTTTTTAGGCAACTTCTTAGGTAGTTGTTTATTGCATGACCCGATCCTCTTCTGAAAAATTGTTTGAATTTGATCCTGAGATTGAGAGACACTTCACCAACGAAGAAGGACTAGAGTTAGTACTTTTGTAGCTCTAGTCAATATAGATGCTAATAATATTTTTGTTAATGCTGATGAGAATGTTAATGTTAATGCAAATGCAAATGCAATTGTAAATGCAAACGCAAATGCAAATGCAAATGCTAATATTGTTGATCCTGCTATGACTATTAGAGAATTGGTTTCACCTGATTTGCATTTTCAAAATTGGTGTATCAATTATCCTGATATTAATGCAAATTTTGAATTGAAATCTGGATAGATTCACTTACTTAGAAAATTTAATAGCCTTTCAGGTGAGGAAGCGTACAATCACTTGAAGATGTTTCACAAAGTTTGCACTGCTATGAAACCTGTTGGTGTGACTAAAGATCAGATTAAGATGCGTGCCTTCCCATTCTCTTTAGAAGGATCTGCTAAAAATTGGTTGCTTCGATTACCTCCTGGATTCATTACTTCATGGAACCAATTGAAGAAACTGTTCTTGGAAAAGTATTTCCCAGCTTCTCGCACTTCATCTATCTGGAAGGACATATGTGGATGTCGACAAGTGGTTGGAGAATCCTTATATGAATATCTGGAACGTTTTAAAATGCTATGTTCTAGTTGTCCCCACCATCAGATTCCGGATACATTACTGATCCAATACTTCCATAAAGGTGTCTTACCTCTAGAGAGAAATTTATTAGACTCAGCTGCTGCTGGTGCACTTTTACACTTGACTGTGGATCATGCTTGGGAATTGATTGAAAGGAAAGCTGAAAATAGCCAACAATTTGGTACTAGACAACAGGTCAAAGTTAATGAAGTGGGACGAATTTCTTCTAATTCTGAATCTCACCTAGAGAGCAAAATTGATAGACTTGCATCTGCTATGAAAAAATGGTTATGTCTCAGATGCAAAATTCTTCTAATATGGCCACTCCTATGGGGTCTTCTACTTTTGTTACCCCACAGGCTAACTCTTCTACTTTAGTAGGGCCATTCTGCTCTATTTTCTCTCTAGCTACTCATGGTACTGACTCTTGCCCCTACATGAATGATGGAGTTGAATCTTGTAATGCGATTTACCCTTCTAAGCCTTTGACTCAAGGTGGCCAAAGATATGATCCTTACTCCAATACATACAATCCTGGATGGCGTGATCATCCAAATCTTCGATATGGCAATGGCCAAGCTCAGCAAGCACAATTCAATCAAAGTGGGAATTCTAGTAGCAAGATGTTTCAACAAGTTAGACAATCAATGCCAGTCCAAGATGAAGATTCACGGTTAGAAAGCAAGGTGGACGCTATGATGAAAATCCTGATGCAACAACAACAACAGATACAACAACAACATCAACAACAGATGCAGGAATTTCAAGCTTTTCATACTCAATTGGGTCAATTTTCTAACGCACTCAGTAATGTACAGAGTCAAGGTTTAGGAAAGCTTCCATCTCAAGTGGTAACCAATCCGAATATTGGACCTCAGCAGCATCCTAATATTGGTGGAGTTAATGCTATATCTCTTCGACGTGGAAAGATAATCCCTTCTGCAGATCCTGTTACCACCAATACTTCAAATGACAAGGAAGTTGTTCATGACTCTCCTTCTATATTTCCTTCTACTTCCACTTCCACTTCCACATCACAGGATCAGTCCACTTCATCAAAAAATACAAGTGGCACCTCATAAAGAACAAGAAAAGGGTGAGGAAGGAAAGCAAGTGATCAAACCGGCCTTGCCATTTCCTACTGCAGTAGCTAAGGCTGAAAGGAGAAAGAAGGAAGCTGAGATGTTTAATGAAGTCTATGATATCTTTAAGAAAGTGGTGATCAATGTTCCACTAGTTGACTTAGTTGCACAAGTGCCTAAATATGCAAAATTCTTGAAGGAGTTATATACTACAAAGAGAAAATTTAAGCATGAAGGCAAAGTTGACTTAGGAGCAGTGGTCTCCTCTCTTTATCAAATGCCAATGCCAGTAAAGTGCAAGGATCCTGGTAGCTTTCTCATCCCTTGTACTATTGGTGACATTGACTTCTCATATGCCTTAGCAGACTTGGGAACAGCTATCAACGTTATGCCAAAATCAGTCTTCAATCAACTCAAGGGTGTAGAGCTTAAGCCCACAAATCTCATTGCATCCCTTGCTGATAGACGTTGCACAGTCCCAGAAGGCGTCTTGGAGGACATCTTAGTCAAGGTAAAAGATTTCATATTCCCTGCAGACTTCTATGTTCTTGATATGGATGATGGTAGGTTTAGGCAGAAAGGACATTCATCTTTGATTCTAGGTAGGCCTTTCCTTAAAACTGCTAGAGCTATGATAGATGTGCA
Source organism: Inga laurina (assembly GCA_963855925.1). NCBI lineage: Eukaryota > Viridiplantae > Streptophyta > Magnoliopsida > Fabales > Fabaceae > Inga > Inga laurina. The sequence goes on from OY979711.1 coordinate 36,426,022, forward strand.
TGCTGGTAGCCTTACTCTAGAATTTGCTGGTGAAACTATTAGATTTAATGTGCTTGAATCCATGAGACATCCCCCTGATGATTGTGCTGAGATAGATGTTAATGCTATTGATGCTATTATGGATGATTCTATTGTAGATCTTAGAGATAGCATGCTTAATAAATCTGGTGATATTACCTGTTTAGATGATACTATCTCTTGTTCATGTGCTGAAATTGGTAGTTGTGATACGTGTGCTGATCTTAATAGTGTTGATATTGATATTTTCACTGATGCTACTGAGATTATAAGACATTCTAGACATGATCCTTTTGTGCCCAATTGTAGCATTAGCAATTCTAGTGATCACACATCTACTACTTCTATTGATTCTGATAGACTTTCTCAGTTACTTAGTGTGATTGATGCCATGAATAGAATTGATTTATCTTCACTACCTGACTCTGAACTATTGGTTGACATTGATCATGTTTCTAATAGTGAGATTCCTGATTATGATTCTATCTCTGACATGAGTGCTACTGATGGCACTATTGCTGTTGATTGTGATGTGTTGCTTGACTCTACTGCACTTGCAGTTTCTACTAATACTCCCCAAGATGGGAAAGTTTGCTCTTCTGTTTGTGAATCAGTTGTGCAGGTTTCTAGTTTGACTGATATAGATTTGAAGCCGCTCATACCTTTAATTGAGCAAGCTCCATTTTTGAAGTTAAAGCCACTTCCTGACTCCTTGAAATATGTCTATTTGGTGAGGAATGAGATACTTCCTGTGATTATAGCTAATGACATAACTGCTGATGAGGAAACCCGCCTCTTAGAGGTGCTTAGGGGACGGATGAAAGCTATTGGATAGACTCTTGCTGATATCCCTGGAATCAGCCCAAATGTATGCATGCATCGGATCCTGCTAGAAGATGGTGCCAAAGCTGTACGACAGCCACAGAGGTGACTCAATCCATTAATCCTTGATGTGGTAAAGATAGAGGTCTCTAAACTTCTTTCTGCAGGTATAATCTACCCTATTTCTGATAGCCAGTGGGTAAGTCCAGTTCAGGTAGTACCTAAGAAAACTGGTATTACAGTTGTGCGTAATGACGAAGGTGAGCTAGTTCCGACTAGAGTCCAGAATAGTTGGAGAGTATGTATTGACTATAGAAAATTGAATTCTGTGACTAGAAAAGATCACTACCCCCTTCCCTTTATAGATCAGATGTTAGAAAGACTGGCTGGTAGATCACATTACTATTTTTTGGATGGTTTTTCTGGATATTTTCAGATTTCTATTGCTCCTGAGGATCAGGATAAAACCACATTCACATGTCCATTTGGAACCTTTGCATATAGACGCATGCCATTTGGCTTATGTAATGCACCAGGCACTTTTCAACGTTGCATGGTTTCCATATTCTCTGATTTTCTTGAGCATTGCATGGAAGTTTTCATGGATGATTTCACTGTTTACGATGATTCTTTTGATGCATGCTTAGCTAGTTTGGACAATGTTTTGGAAAGATGCATTCAATATAATCTTGTGTTGAATTTTGAAAAATGTCATTTCATGGTTAAGAAAGGAATTGTTTTGGGCCATGTTGTTTCACATGATGGTATTGATGTTGATAAAGCTAAAGTTGATATTATCTCATCCCTTCCATATCCTTCTTGTGTGAAAGATGTACGTTCTTTTCTTGGGTATGCTGGATTTTATAGAAGGTTCATCCAGGATTTTAGTAAGATAGCATTGCCATTATCTCGTTTGTTGCAAAAAGATGTGGGTTTTGTTTTTGATGATTCTTGCAGGTATGCATGGGATGAGTTAAAGAAGAAACTCACTACACCCCCCATCATTCAGCCACCTAATTGGAGCCTTCCATTTAAGCTCTTGTGTTATGCTTCAGATTATGCATTAGGTGCTGTTCTTGCCCAGAGGGTAGAAAAGAGACAACATATCAAAGCCTATGCCTCTCGAACACTAGATGCTGCTCAAGCTAACTACACTACCACAGAGAAAGAGCTATTTGCAATCGTCTTTGGGTTAGAGAAGTTTTGATTTTACGTCCTTCACACCAAGGTGACTATCTTTACAGATCACTCAGCTATCAAATACTTGTTCAAAAAACCGGACTCCAAACCCTGCCTCATTAGGTGGGTGATGCTGATACAAGAGTTCGATATGGAGATTCGTGATAAGAGTGGTGTAGAGAATATGGTAGCTGATTACTTGAGTAGGATTGAATCGCCTCCGGTAACATCTCTACCCTTAGATGATTTTCCTGATCAAAGGCTCTGTGAGTTTGTTGTTTCTATCCCTTGGTATGCTAATATTGCAAATTATCTTGTTGCTTCTGTTTTGCCAGCTGAGATGAATACACATCAATTGAATAAGTTTAAGAAAGACGTTAAATTCTATATATGGGATGATCCTTACTTGTGGCATATTTATAGTGATCAAATTATTAGGCGATGCATTCCTGATGATGAATTTGAGTCTGTCTTAACTTTTTGCTTTACTCTTGCATTTGGGGGGCATTTTAGTGCTAAGCGTACTGCTAGGAAAGTTTTGGAAAGTGGATTGTTTTGGCCTAGTCTATTTCGTGATGCCTATGAATTTTGTAAGAAGTGTTCCAGGTGTCAATTTATGGGTACTATTTCTAGGAAGCATGAGATGCCCCAACAACCCCTCTTATTCTGTGAAGTCTTTGATGTTTGGGGGATTGATTTCATGGGACCTTTTCCCACTTCATTTGGTTATCTGTATATCTTGCTGGCTATAGATTATGTGTCCAAGCGGATTGAGGCTATCCCCACTCGTACTAATGACTCTTCTGTAGTGGTTTCCTTTGTTCGGTCTCACATTCTTTGCAGGTTTGGCATTCCCAGAGCTATCATTAGTGATCAAGGAACTCATTTTTGCAATCGGAGTTTGCTGAACTTGCTTAGCAAGTATGGTGTGATGCACAAGGTAGCCACCCCATACCATCCTCAGACGAATGGTCAAGCAGAACTCTCTAATAGAGCAATCAAGCTCATTTTAGAAAAAACAGTGCAACCCAACCGGAAGGACTGGAGTAAAAGGCTTGATGATGCACTTTGGGCGTATCGCACAGCATATAAAAGTCCCATTGGCATGTCTCCATACAGAATTGTCTATGGCAAAGCATGTCATTTGCCAGTAGAGGTGGAACACAAGGTGTATTGGGCAATAAAAAGGTGCAACCTCGATCTTGCTAGTGCCGGTGCTGAAAGAAAGTTACAATTGCAAGAGCTTGAAGAGTTAAGAAGGGAAGCTTATGAGAATGCGAGGATTTATAAGGAAAGAACTAAAGCAGCCCATGACAAACTCATTATGAAGAGAGAATTCCAAGTGGGCCAAAAAGTTCTACTCTACGTCTCCAGATTAAAACTCATGCCTGGAAAGCTCCGCTCTAGATGGGAGGGGCCCTTCATTGTCATTGATGTTTTTCCATATGGAACTGTGAAGATCAAAAGGGAGCCGAATGGAAAATGCTTCACCGTCAATGGACACCGCTTGAAGCCGTTCTATGATGGATTCTCCACTCAAGCAGTGGAGGTTACCGCACTATGAGACACCACGTAGACCCCGGTTGTATTCCTTCCTTCACTCCTTTATTATGCATTGCCATATTATTAAGTTGAGTAGTGCTGCATATTACCTGTCTTTGTGCTTTGCTATGACTATTTTGCATTGAGGACAATGCATTGTTTAAGTCTGGGGGAGGGATCAAACGTTTTGAATGTGAAAATTGCAAGTTTTAAGTAACTTCAGTATTATGCATTCTTGATTTGAAAAGTAATTGATCATGCTTTGAGTTAATAGACTAAGTGGCAATGGATTTGACTTAGGTAAATTTAGGCTAGCAATTATATAGACCTAGTGAGGTTTTGAGCCCAATGCATTTTTTTTTCAGTGTGTACCCCCTATCTCTTTACTTGATCTAGAACTTGACTTGAATCTTATTTGAGGCCACATTTTATGCATATGTATTCATGAAGATGATAAAGGCATTCATTTCATTTTATCCAGATAAGCCAAACAACCTATCATTTCCATACATATACCCTTTGTTTAGCCCCTTTGAGCCTATATTTTATTTTTTTCTCACCCCATAACAAAAAAAAAATCCAACCCTTTTGAATGCCTTAGGAATTGAAGAGCATTGCATTATATCTATTTTGGATGGAAGAACGTGTATAAAATTGGGAATTGGGTCTTTGTGAAAAGTTTGATATGTTATCTTGAAAAAAAAGAGCAATAAGATTCTGTTCCGCTGGTTTAAGCTATGCTTAGTAACCGGGGGTCTTCATCACCAATGTTGATCTTCGCGTCAAACGGCCAGTAAGAGCTATGAGCGTGCTAGTAGCATCTTGGCGCTATTGAGTTATAAATGTTTGAGTAACCGGGCCTTTGTATCACCAATATACAGGTTCGCGTCAAAAGAACATATATATAACAGCCCAAGAGAATTGCAAAAATAAAAAAAAATTAAAAAAATAATAAATAAAAAGAGAAAGGAAAAGTAATGACCTAGTTCAAGTGTGAATTGGTTTCTTTCATCATGTTTCATCCTATTGCATCATTCTCTTCATCTTCTAGGATATTCAACTTTGTTTCTCCAAACACTATACCCTTTCTTTCTTAACCTTAGCCCCATTACAACCTAATAAAAGTCCTTTGGATTTATGTTTGCATGTGCTTTGCTAGTGGTGGAGAACTTAGATCCTTGTCAAGCCTATGGAAAGAGTACTGGATAGGGTGGATTTGAGTTTAAACACAAGCCTATACACTTTTGAGTGATGAGAGACATACACATATCCTTGGTGAGGAATTTCTAGCTTAGATATTCCTTTGTCAAGTAAACTGCCATAAAGTTTGTTTTCTTGAGTTGTGAGAAAATCAGTTGGATAAAAGAAGTGTTGAAATGCTTTTGTTATTTTTTTTACTTATGATTGGAACATTCACTTTTGAAGTTTTGTTTTATTTTGTCTTGTTATACTCCCTTGGTCTTGATTTGTTTTGCCCAGGAGTGCAAATGATAAGTGTGGGGGAGTTGATAAATCCCAAATTTATTATATTTTATCCCACCTTATACATTTATTTTGGAGATTATTTTAGGCTAATTTGGATTTATTAGATAATATTTGGATAATTAGCCAATTTTGGGAAATAATATAAATCTGAATTCATTATGATATTATTGAGCTTAATTTATTATTATTTTGATTGATATCTTGTGATTGAAAAATATTTTCAATTATATGATAAATCACGATTTTATTATATTCTTGCAGGATAAGGAAAAGGAGATTAAAAGATCCTACGGTGCAGCACTTTTCTTAGAAACTAAACAAAGAATCCAATGGTGGAATTTTATTGGGCTTTTGGAATTTTAATAGGCCCAAGTTAGTACCCAAAACTCTTCCCTCCCTTCTTAAAAATACCCTAGCCGTCACAGACGCAACACAGACGACGCTGAGAGGAGACGGACGGACGCCACAGATGAGAGGAGACGCAGACAACATTCACAGACGCTGAAGACGCCGCTTGAATTGCTGCTGGAATTATCACTACTAAATTCCATTGTTTAGCCACGGGCCCACCTCCACATTTGACAATTCAACCCCTTTTGAATTGTCATCAAATATCATCGCACAGTGACGGAGATTGCACAGTGACGGAGCTGAGTTAATCAATTTCTTCTCAATATTTCTTCATGGCCGTGACTTTTATGAAGGAGTTTGAGGAGGAAAATTCCATGGAAGCTTAAGTTCTTTTGGGGAGGCAACTTGGGAGGAACATGGAGGAAGCTAGAGCCTAGGAGCTTACACTTGAAGACTACAAGGGAGTGTCTTTCTTTTATCTTTTTTATTCAAGACTTAAGATTATTTAGTTTTAAATGATTTTGAGTTGTGTTAATTGAGAACAGTCTAGTTTTAGATTGTAGACTTATTTTTTATTTGGATTGAATTGATAATTTGGATTTGATTTATTCTTAATTGGTTATTGGGATTTTTGTTTGCAAACTTTTGATTGTCGATTAAATTATTAATTGAGTTTTCATTATTAATTTAATTGTCAATTTGGGTTTAATCTCTTAATTGTTTAATTGGGTGATTAATTGTCAAATTGTTTAATTAGGCAATTGTAAACATAATTTCCAAAATATCTTAAGCAATTGTGATTGGTTTTTAATGGATTTAATTAACCAACATTTTTTCCATTATGAGTTTTCTAGTGGATTAGTGTTATTAAGCTTGAGGGTTTCCCATATCTTAATTAGGTGATTAAATTTATTAATTCCAATTTTTCATGAATCTCCCTTTAGTCTAATGAATTGAATGGCTAAGAAAGCTAAATCCATGTGAATCTTAAGTTGTCCCCTTCATTATCATAACTGAACTAAATCCCTGTTGATTGTCTTGCTTTTGATTATTTTCTTTGCTTTGTATCTTAATTCATTTTTCACTAAAAAACCCCAAAGATTGCATTCCAATTCATTTAGGTTAGTTCATTCTCATATAGATTTTAGAGTCATTCACAATTAGGTAGTAGAGTCTTGCATTTTAGTTTAGGTCCATTCTATTGCATCTTTTGTTACTTAAAAATCAATCCTAAAGAAAACCCATAGCTTGCTCCTTGGGAGAATGACTTAGGTTGACCCTAAACTGCATAATAATTTAGGACCTAGTTTAATTGATTACTTTAGCGACAGAAGCACGTATCAATTTTGGCGCCATTGCCGGGGAGCAGCGGTTAGGCTTTAGGTTTGAGTTTTTAGGCAACTTCTTAGGTAGTTGTTTATTGCATGACCCGATCCTCTTCTGAAAAATTGTTTGAATTTGATCCTGAGATTGAGAGACACTTCACCAACGAAGAAGGACTAGAGTTAGTACTTTTGTAGCTCTAGTCAATATGGATTCTAATAATATTTTTGTTAATGCTAATGAGAATGTTAATGTTAATGCAAATGCAAATGCAATTGTAAATGCAAACGCAAATGCAAATGCAAATGCAAATGCTAATATTGTTGATCCTGCTATGACTATTAGAGAATTGGTTTCACCTGATTTGCATTTTCAAAATTGGTGTATCAATTATCCTGATATTAATGCAAATTTTGAATTGAAATCTGGATAGATTCACTTACTTAGAAAATTTAATGGCCTTTCAGGTGAGGAAGCGTACAATCACTTGAAGATGTTTCACATAGTTTGCACTGCTATGAAACCTGTTGGTGTGACTAAAGATCAGATTAAGATGCGTGCCTTCCCATTCTCTTTAGAAGGATCTGCTAAAAATTGGTTGCTTCGATTACCTCCTGGATTCATTACTTCATGGAACCAATTGAAGAAACTGTTCTTGGAAAAGTATTTCCCAGCTTCTCGCACTTCATCTATCTGGAAGGACATTTGTGGATGTCGACAAGTGGTTGGAGAATCCTTATATGAATATCTGGAACGTTTTAAAATGCTATGTTTAAGAATGGACAACAATAACCCTCCTTAAACAATGACTGGCACTTGTGCTATTTAAAAGACGAGAGGGAATTCACAAGACAAGTGGACATTTTACAAGATGGATGTGCGGATTTACAAGATAAATTATGAGCCAATTTGCCAGACCTACAATTGAAATCACAATGACACTAGTGATATTGATATTTACGAGGCAAGAGTGCATACACAAGACAAATGCGACGTTTTACAATATGCATGTGTAAAATTTACAACACAATTGAGCTAATTTGCAAGATTTGCAATTGAAATGACAATGACACTAGTGTTATTTACAAGAAAAGAGGAATTTAACATGACAAGTGTGATATTTTATAAGATACATATGTGAATTTGCAAAACAAATATGAGAGTATTTTGCAAAACTTACAATTGAAATGCCTGAAATTTTTGTGGAGGGTCATTTTTGTCCTGGTAGATTTTTATTAGAATGATATTCTTTACATATTATTAAATCTCAATCATTGAAAGTTGATCTAATGGTAAATACCTTCAATAGGGAGTAAATGGAGAAAAAAATCAATGGAAACACTTTTTCCTTGGCACTATCTAGATGAGGCATATAATTTTACCCAATATATCCATTTCTTTGATCTCATCGTGAACATGGAATCATATGTACATCTACTGATAAAACATGGCATGATCAATAACAATTGCAGGGATAGCAAAGTAGTGGAAAAAATGATAAACAACCTCTACAAAAACATAACAATTTCAGCCATCAGTGCCCAATACCGCCAAATTTTCGAGGAAGTTCGTCAGTTTAAGCATACTCCATGGAAAAAGTGGAAAGCCAAGATGAAATGCAAGTATTTTGTGTCACTCTGGACCGTAAGTGCAGATATTGCGGGCTTAATTCTATCTAGACCGTAAGCTTGTATATTGGTGGCTGCAATAGCAGCACTTATGGTCTAAACCCCAAGACACCTTTGTTGAACTCCAAATGTCCGATACCGCTTTGAACTTCACTCCAGACCAATCCAGCTGAGTCGTTAGAGATATATACTCTAAACGAGGCCCCAAAGTTAATGCTATCGGCCTTGTAAAACTCCCACAATATTTTTCTTTGAAATCCTCCACTTCATTCAAGCTTTCATTCCCCCAATGCAGCGGTCCCATGAAAAACTGTTGGGGTATAAAACCTTTCTTTGCCTTGCCTTGAATTGATGGCTGCAGAGAATATGCTTTGTATAAGAACAAACCCCATAGAATGTGCAAATCAACGAAGCTTATGATGGAAGAAGAGAGAGAGAGAGAGAGATTTGGAACCACCAAGACAAGGCAAAGCTTGAAAATCTTCGCCCACAACTCAACAAGCCATCTTACTCAGCCTCCAATGACCTCGAGATTGGCCAGGTTGCGGAATGCCAACTTGGTGAAAACGGGTTGTAAGAGAGGATCTGGAGCTTCTAAAAGTTGGCAAAGGAATTGGGTATGAGGTTGTTTCGGGTTAAGTACAGATATTGACCAGTGAGAAGGTTGTGGGCGACAGAGAGAGACTTCGGGCGTGGTTGATAGAGTTATTGGAGGGTGGTGAAGCTGTGAGGGAATCCACATTCCATGCTCATCCCCAATTCCTAATTTTGGGGTTTTTTTTTAATGTTTTGAAAAAATACTCTATGTACTAAAAGTTAATTAGTTTAAAATACCGGGTATAGAAAAATATTTTAGATATTATGTGCTATCGGAAAAATATTTCAAGTTACTGATGTTGTAGGAAAAAAATTTCTGGATGCAGAATTAGAAATTAATTAATTTAAAATACCATATGATAAAAATATTTCAGAGTGTAGCATACAGTTTAATCTAAATAAATAAGAATTCGTAAAAAAAATGAAAAAAAAAAGGCTCCCACCTCAAAATTGGGGGATAAGATGAGCATAGTATGAGGACCCGTTGTGAGATGAATGTCGGTCTGACAAGGTGTTAATGCAGAATGTTATATAAAGTGATCCACCCATCCCTTTTGAACAGTTGAAGTAAGGCACACAAAATGGGAAGAGTCATGTTCCCAATCAACTATATCAAAATAAAAGCATAATGTTCCCAATGAACCATATTAATGTATTTAATAAGAATAGAAAAGAAAAAAGTGATTTAAATTTTAAGAAAAAAAGTTGTTATATTAAAGATCAACTATAAAAAAAAGTTGTTAACAAACAAGAGAGTATTTTTCACCTCTAGTGTAATCAGACTCAGACCGGCCGGTTCGGCCTGAAAACCGTCAAACTGGGCAGTAGACCGATCCGGTCTGATCTGATTTTTTTATTTGTTTTTTTAAAAATCAATTTTTTAATTTTTTTTCTTTAGAATTTCATATTAATAAATTTAAAATCATTAATAAATCTAAAATCTTCAACCTCTTATCGGTTTGATCCTGGTTTAACTCTTGTTTAACTCCGACCTGATCCACTGACCCTTAACTCAATACCTGACCAATTCAGTGACCGGTCCAGGTTTGATTACGTTGTTTTCTACATATATTTATACTTACCTTTTAAACTTCTGTGCGTGTCCTTCAAGGTTCACATGTTGACCTATATATATATATATAAAAGCTCCTCGTAATCCTCATAGTCCTCATATATGCTTTTGAATTTTGAAATTGAATCAGTGCAAATTAAATATAGCTACCTGTGATCCTCATAGTCCTCATCTTACATGCTTTTGCCATCCCAAGTTAAAGTGTGTAGGCACCACTTTTGCAATACCCCTTGGAGCATTACACAAAGATGGAAAATGTAATAGTAGTAATGATGAAGCTTATCTTCATTCATATGCTATTGATTAATGTGGACATTCAATAATATTGATGATTACAACTCATTTGTCAGCCCTGCGTGCATTAAATTCACTTACCTAAAGCTCTTTTTCTCCTCTCTTTGGTGCTTTTAATTTAATTTGGCTCAGAGTCCTAGTGCCCGCTCAAAATTAGTAAGAAGAAGAAAATAATGAAGGACAGAATCTCAAAATTAGTAGAGTAGCTGGAAGATATTATCTCGCATAAGGATAAGGATATTCGATCATATGTGGGCTCAGAAGGAAAGTGTAAATGGTTCACATTGGGAGGTAAAAACACAGTATTTTCACATGCGTACTTATTGATTTCTCTGGGTGTATGCAGTAGGACTCTACATATATAAGCTTAGCTGTTTTCATCCGCAATGTGTGTAATATCAATTTCTTCCAGCTCCCCTCCCCACCATATCTTGTCTACAATTTTCCACTTCTGGGCATGATGTTTTTTCTGGGTGGCTTTGGCTTAATTCCCAAATTTGAAATCAAACAACGAAGGGTCCATTTATTATCACATGATCTAGCTCCCACCACTCTTGTCCTATTATTTGATTTTTTTCAAGGTCTGTGAAGGAGTAAGTCACGGAAGATATCTTGCATTTCAGTTTTGAATTTGTAATTAAATAACTAAAATCTTACTTCGATTTGTAGGGAAGAACATGACAACCGAGAACGAAAATGAGTAGGTAGGGGTTTGGATATGTCACTTAATGCGTCCGCATTCCACGCTCATTAGACTAGACTGATGAGAAACAACATTCTCATAATCCAAAAATGACCTAGTTTTACTTAATAAAGTCGTTTTGGGTCAAAAAAGGGAAGTTGGATCCTTTTTTTTCAAATGTAGCACCTTGAAATATTTTTTCATTACTACTCAGTGTTTTAAAATAATTTTTGATACACTAATCACTTCCAAATATTTTTTTAGTAGTAACTGCTGTCTAGTAAACTGCACTTTTTTTGAATAAACACTAGAATTCAATATCTTGTAACAAGCAATACAAGACTGAAACCTAAAACAAGACGAAATATAAACATTCCTTACATCAACTACCGCCTCCAAAATAGAAAGGTGGTGGTTGATGAAGGATAACAAAATTATCTACCAGACTATGGGAAGATTTTGCTAAATGGTCAGCCAAGGTATTCTCCTCCCTCGGGATATGGTTAACAAGAACCTGCCACTCTTTACATAGCCAAAGCTTAGCGTCCACTATTATATCAGAAAAAGGATGAGACATGTGACATCCTCTTGACATCATATTAACTGCTTCAATAAAATCCGTGCTTACAAGGATCTTCCTGTACCCTTTACTCCAACATATCTGTAGGCCTTGAATAACTCCAATAATCTCTGCTATTGTCGGAGGAACTGTATTAAGCTTGGATATGAATCCACAGATCCATGATCCATCCTCCTCAAGAATAACACCACCACAGCCACTCTGACCCGACACCAAAACAGATCCATCAACATCCAGATTAACAAAGCCTGTGTGTCGCAATCTGCCCCTCCATCAGAAGGCCCTCTCTGAGTGTAGAAGTGACAATGAGAAATGAGGTTCTGGTCCCAACTGGCCCGAAATATGCTTGAAAGTGCATCAGAGTTGGCCAAGTCTCCCTCCTTACCAAATAGTTTCCGACAGCGAGTCACCCAAATATCCCGGCAAACATACCCAAACAAGGTAGACCACGGAACCTTCTTGGTGAACTCCCTACCCGCTTCATGCTTCAGATTCCAATATATCCACTCCTTTCCGTGTAGCGTAGAAAATGCCGGCCACAGAGCAGGTTTAACAATAGAGATCCACTGCTCTCTTGCATTGATACAATCCCTAAGTAAGTGCATTGAATCCTCCGCTAGCTCACAGTCGAACGGACATTTACTATTATCACAAAGTCCACGCCTCTGACGCAACTGTGCCGTGTGTGCCCGATCATGTGCAACCAGCCACATGAAAGACTTGATCTTCTCCGGAACTGCCCATTTCCATAGGGGTCTCCATAATGGCTCCACCTGCTGATGAATACATACAAAAAGGAAATGATATGCAGAACTAACAGAAAAAGACCATTAGACGAAGGTTTCCAGTAGACTTTATCCTCTCCTCTCTCCTCACAAGGAGGGTGAGCAAGCATCATTCGATCAACCACTTGAGGATGGAACCACCTATCCAATCTATCTTTATTCCACTCACCCCTCGGCGTGACAAAATCAGCTACCTTTTCATTCCTATCAATAAATCCTTCATAACCAGGAATAAGATCCATAAGGGGTCTATTTATCTCCAACCAATTATCACACCAAAAGGATGTAGCCAAGCCATTGCCAATTTTAACATCTATCCCCTTCTGAAACTTATCCCAAACCTTGCAAATCCCTCGCCACGTCATCGATGATCCTTGTTTATTTTGCACCTTGGGCATGAGGCCGTCACCACATTTATACCTGTCTCTAAGGAGGCGCACCCATAAAGTATCTTTATTATTCACAAGTTGCCAACACAACTTCATCAACAAAGCTTCATTTTGTTTTCCCAGGTTCTTTATTCCCAGACCCCCTTCCTTCTTGTCTTTCGTAATATGACTCCATGACATCAAGTGGATCTTTTCCTCATCCTCATTTTCACCCCATAAGAAGCTCCTACTTACCTTTTCAAGATCTTCCAAAATGCTTTTTGGGAGTAACATTGCTTGCATATGATACGTAGGTAGCACAGATAACACAGCTTTAATGAGAGTTGCTCGACCAGCTAAACTAAGGCAGCCTCTTTTCCACCCTGACATCCTCATCTTGGCTTTATCCAGAATAGGCAGAAAGGTAACCCTAGAAGCTCTTTTATGAATAAGTGGGATACCCAGATATTTTCCCAAATCACCCGTCAGACCAACACCCAAACTTTGACTAAGGGCCAAAGCTCTGGAGAAGTGCACATTCTTGGAGAAGCAAACCTTGGTTTTACCCGTATTCATTTTTTGCCCAGACACTGCACAAAACCTCTGTATACAACTCACCATCCCCTGAGCTTGATATTCCATTGCTTCTCCAAACAGAATGAGATCATCGGCAAAGAATAAATGAGAAAGTGGAGGGCCACCTCTGCTTAGCTGAATTGGAGTCCAAACGCCATCTTCTCTTTTAAAGTATTGTTTCAGCAACACCTAGTATCATAAATTAATTTTTAACTCACTCAGCACCTTCAATAATTTTTCAGTAGTAACTATTGTCTAGCAAACTGCACTTTAAAGTATTTTTTTAAGTAACATCCAGTATCATAAATTAATTTTTAACTCATTCAGCATCTTAAATAATTTTTTCAATAACCAGTATCCTAAAATAATTTTTTTTGCATCTAATCCCGTGAAATATTTTTTTAACACTATTTTGTATCTTAAGTTTAGACTATTCATTGCAATTAGAAAAATATTTTACCGTGTTGAATGCAGAAAATATTATTTTATGATACTGGGTGGTACTGAAAAAATACTTCATGTGCTACATATTTTTTTTAAGAAAAAAGGAACCAACCCCTCTTTTGTTGACCCAAAACGGCTCTATTAAGTGAAACTATGTCATATGGGTGATGAGAATTTTATTTCTCATCAGTCGGATGTGCCTGGAATGCATATGGGTCACTTAATATGGCCTGTGGACCCCACCCAACCCTACGTGGTTGTCTCCTTTATCATCCTCATTTCCTTCTCAGTTCTGAGTCCCTCCTATATACAAGTTCACTACTTGTGTTCCACCACTTGAATTTTCGTTCAAGTGACCCCTCCTTTGAACTTAGATTGCAGAGAAAAAAGACCTGAGTTTAGATATTATCATCTTATTCTATCTCTCAGAGAGAATCAACAAATTGTTCACACAATTTTTGGCCTTCTTTTTTTCACCCCAGAACTTCTAATCGTAGAAACTTCTATATGATTTTTTCAAAAAATAAATTATATAAATAGCATGCACTATACGATGCATTACAAATATTACTTTCCGTCTGAGTTTAAATTGAGTTGATGCTCTCTGATATAATCGATCACTTCATCCACAGTCAGATATTTTACGGACAATCCTGTTGCAATGCATTCCCTGAAAATTTGTCAACAATAAGTTAAGTTCAATTTTCAATAGGAATAAATGAAAAAAGTATCCCAATCGTTAAATCATTTTGTACAACTCAACAGACCCAATCACATATTTACCTTAGTCTGGTTGAGCTGATCTGATTTGGTACAATTTCATCCACAACTTTGATATTAGCTTGCTCAAATTATGCTAGTTAATACACACACACACACACACGGGAAATCAAGTTTTAGATTGCATGGCCATAGGTCTTTTATTATTTCCTACTCATCGCAGTTCATTACTTATACACCAGAAAATAAATCGGAGGAAGATCAGGATGCATGATTACCCGATTTTCATTCAGAATGTCATTATCAGAGATAGTCTTCTCAACATCTTGTCCTTCTCTGCGGATGCAAACTATTCCATAATCTTTGCATATGGCCTTAACCTAGACAATAATCAGAAAGGTTAAATTCTCTAATTTATAGCCCAATATCACTTCATATCTGTAGCATGTAAAACTCATTAAATCAATAATCTTATCAGTTTTAGCAATATAAACATCACAGAATCAATATGATTCCGACGGCTTACCAATAACATTATTTCTCTTTTAGTTACATTGAAGAGCGACGTTATTGTTATGGCCAGTTTTTTGACAGGGCTATTAGATTTTTCTCTTAGAATGCAAAACATACCTGCTCAGAAATCCATACTCCAAGAATGCCAAAGGAGTGAAGGAGATCATATCTACAGACGAGCACGACCTTAAGGGATTCTAAGCCAATCAGTTCAAAAGCAAATTTAAGTATTTATTTCTACGTCATCAACAGAAACATACATAGAAAGCAACCTACTAAATAGCCCACTCAGTAAATGGAATTTGAAAATACTTGAGTCAATGGAGCCCTTGAATCAGAGAAAGAATATCACTCATTTAAATGATGATACAACATTCTTATATATTGAACACCTAGTGCAATGAACTGTATATTATCAATGGCCAGCGCCAGTGAGCATTAACACACTTGACTGAAGTTTCAAGATTATTTTGTTTTTGCTTTAAAATTGTTTGTAGAACTCAGTTACTCACCTCTGGGTACCAGCCCTGCCTCAAATACAATTCTGGACTCTAGATGGTGAAACCCAACCTCTTTAGTAAGCTGGTCTATTTTTCATAAGCTGTTTTTCTTTCTCTATGGTGGAGAAGCCAAAAACAAAAAATTTTAACTTATAACTTACGCAGCTTTTTTTTTCAAAAACCCAATGGAAAAAGGGAAAATCCCTCAAAAAGAACTTTTAAATTAGTAAAAGACGCATAGGTGCTATGAAATTTAATATCCCAGATCAGTGTGAGTGCCTGAACTGGAATACTAGAATTGAATGTAAAATGACAGATTTAGCCCTCTGATGAAAGAAAAGAAGTTGATGACAAAAGAAGGTAACGCGATACAGGGTGAGCGTCAGCGCGGGGGAACGTAAGTGGGAGGCGAGACAAACAGGAGTGAGGTATGTATTTTATTGAGTCGACAATGTTCTTCCCCCACTTGGTTGAGCTGAAGCAAAACCATTCTCGTCAATTGGTGAAGTTGTGACACGGTGTTGAGATGTAGGAAATTGTGATTTTATTGTTGTGAGAATGTTATACATACAATTGCGAATGATTTCAGTGAAGTTGTGAAACAAAACCTATGAAAACCCAAAGATAACTTGCAAAAATCGAATGTTATCTTGTGAAAACATTATCGAAGCTTGTGAAAACCTATTGAAAAGGTCAATTTAGGTGAGGAAATTGTGAAATTCATAGAAGAACTTGTGAATCCTTATGCAGAACTTGTGAATGATTCTCCATAAGTTGTGAGACCTTAGTTAACTATGGGAAGATAGATTTTTCCAATTGTTGTGGTTGTGATGGGAAGGTTGTAAAATGGTATGAGAATGCAACCCACTTGACTCTGCTATCATGACCTTCTAAAACATACTTGACCACAGCAGCTATGCTACCAAAAAGATCTATGTTCATGTAACCCAATGTAAGTACACATTAAACTCGAGATTAATGAGGTGGTTATATTTGATCTTCAGCAAAGGATAGTTCTTGGTGATATTCATATACCCTTTGTGAAGTATGTTGTTTGGTCTAATGAAATGGAACGTGTTGCCTTGCTCAGCAAACATGGCATTGTCATCGCTAGCAACAAGCTTGTGCATCAATATACCCTGCATGAGACAATCCGTGTAAAAAGTAGAGGCTGGGATGACAATGGTGTTTTTATTTATACAACTTTAAAGCACATCAAATATTGTCTTCCAAATGGAGATAATGGCTAATAAAAACACTTGATGTCCCAGTTTATATTTCAAAGATTTTTGGAAATACAATCTTCTGTTTGGATCATGATGGGAAAAGCAAGGCTATAGTTGTTGATACTACCGAGTATTTATTCAAACTTTCTCTGCTGAGGAAAAGGTATGATCTTGTTATGAATATGATAACAATCTAATCTAATGAGGTAGAAACAAGATCATGTTAAAGCACACATTAAACTCGAGTTTGATGAAATTTATACTCGAGTTTTGCTTAGCACTGGAGGGTAACCGAATAGTGATGGTGTGAAGTCGAATCAAACTCAAGGTGTTCAGAAGCTAACTCCAGTGCGTACTTGTATTACTTCCGCATGACGACTCGAGTTGGCCCATATATCACTCGAGTTATAAACATCACTGGAGGGTAACTAGATAGTGCGTGTTTCAAGCTGCATTGAACTCGAGTTGTAAAGAACAGACGACAGTGAGGCAGTGTTATGAATCCACGGACGGACTCGAGTTTCTAATCTAAAAACTCGAGTTATTCAGATCATTGTAGGGTAACCAAAGAGTGATGGTGTCTAGTAGAACCAAACTCGAGTTGTACAAAACTCACTCCAGTACGTTCCTATGTTCAATTCGCATGTGGACTCGAGTTGACCCATTAGAAACTTGAGGTTTCCCCATCACTAGAGGGTAACCAGAGAGTTATCCTGTCAATATACACAGAACTCAAGTTGTAAATAACACACTCTAGTTAGGTGGTGCTGTCAATCTATGGTTAGACTCGAGTTTACCAATTAAAACTCGAGTGAAGATTATCATTAGAGGGTAACTGGAAAGTCAGGAACAAAAAGGGCAAGAAGGACTCGAGTGGATTGATTATAACTCGAGTTAAGCAGCCCTCCACGCTTTAAATCCCTCAATCCCCAAAAATTTCTATTGACTCCACTCGACCTCAAGTTAACTGAAGAGAAACTTACTATTAGTCCGTTGTTGTCTGTTCTATCTCATAAGTTATCACCGTCATCCTCTGTTTATCCCTGTTTTTTAGCGCATATACAGAAGATCCTACAAAACAAGTAAAGGTTATCATAATAAAGTTGAACCAACTTTCTTTACTAGCAAAGGTTATCATTTCTTTTCCATCAGGATTAGATTGTTCGACTAGTAGCCGTTGTTTCTTGTTGGACATTAATTGTTATGAGTTGACTGGTTGGCTAGAAGAGGATGCGCAAGCGCACTCACACGGCTGAGTGATTGGATCATTTTGTTTTAGTTTCTTTAGAAGTGCATGCAAGATATATTGAATTGGTTTTTAAGATTTACACTTTTGGTTAGTCTGTTAATCGATTCAGAGGAAAATGATGCAATCGGTTTGTAAAACCTTGGGCGCCAATGCTGTACGCTCATGCCTGTACATGCATCTGTCTGCAATAACTCTAGATGATTAGATTAAGATAATCGCATGTCAAACTCCTAAAGTTTTGAACCTACTTTGGGAGCCTGCATATCAATATATCCTCTAAGATGATATCTAACAATGGCAGAGTAAAAGCAAACATCTTGCAGAAGTTGAGTTTTGCTTATTGTGTTTGTATACGAGTTTTTTTCAGAGAGTAGTTACATGATATTCTCCTCATGAAACCAGTCAGCTACTTTTCATGTATAAACTGAAAATTTTGACTTTAGTAAAAATACTTAATTATCCATGTTTGAAAATGAAGGAGTAAATTACTAATTTGGATATCGACCATTTATATGAGGCGTTATAATTAAGTTTTTGTTCTATTTGATCAAGGTTGAGGAAGTGAAACCTTTCTTTAACTGTTTGTCAGGAACTTCTTAGAAGTGCTATTGTAGATTCTTGCATACGAGTCACAGACAATGGGAGGGAAAGCATTAACAAAAAAGTATAAGCACAATTTCTTTGTGGTTTAATGTTAATATTTGTCTCAACTTTCTGTTCCAATCAATATGCACCAATGAAATATGCTTAATAGGAATTCCTTGCACAAATTGCAGGTATTCTTTATATTTACTCTTTACAATACTTCAAATCACTATGATCAATTAAAGGTGAGATCACTATTAGGCTAATTTGTTTTTTCAAATTTTAATGCTAAATCAGGTAATGTGAATGTTATAGTTAGGAGCAAGCCGCCTTAACTATATTAATGCTAAATCAGGTATTCTTTATATTTACTCTTTAGAAACTTTTGCTATGAATCTATGTAGCATGCTCTTGATCTTGGTGATATTCCTGTAGCTTGCTCTAAGAGGAGATGACAGTCATTTAGGTAAAGTAAATGAATTTTTCATGCAATATGAAAAACACTTGTATTGCAATGAATTTTCAAGATGTCTGAATCGAAAAACTTTGAATTATTATTCACTTGTGATGTTATCTTGATATTTTTATTGCATAACCCTTAATACTATTGGTGTTTCTATGCTTAGAGATTAAGTGGTTTTAGCAGGAAAAGCCACTCAAATTCTTTAGACTAGACTCTTTTTTCTTCTACAAATTTGGATCCTATGACATCTAATGTTGTTGCTCCTTCACCCTGGATAATCTTTGGTTGCCAAAATGGTAAACGTTATAATTCAGATTTTGTTGATTGTAGTAGTTAAAATTATGCATACATATTCACATGGGAAGGTTGGTAAATTTTCTGTTCAGTAATTGTTTTATGAAGAAAATTGAATTATTGAATATGGTTTTATCTCTAGAAATAGGATGATCACCCTGCAATGTTGTAAAAATGGCAAACTCGAGTTGTGAAAGTCTAATAGGATGTTGTGAAAATGTAAGACTGTGTTGGTAAACTCGAGTTCTGCATCCTATAAGCTTAATCACTCATTGGTTACCCTCCAGTGACGATATGAACTTGAGTTATGAATGGCAAACTCGAGTTGTGAAAGTCTAACAGGATGTCATGAAAATGTAAGACTGTGTTGGTAAACTCGAGTTATGAATTCATAACTCAAGTTCTGCATCCTATAAGCTAATCACTCGTCGGTTACCCTCCAGTGACAATGTGAACTCGAGTTGTGAATGGCAAACTCGAGTTGTAAAAGTCTAACGGGATGTCGTGAAAATGCAGGACTGTGTTGGTAAACTCGAGTTATCAATTCATAACTCGAGTTTTGCATCTTATAAGCTAATCACTCGCCGGTTACCTTCCAGTGATGATATGAACTCGAGTTGTGAATGGCAAACTCGAGTTGTGAAAGTCTAACAGGATGTCGTGAAAATGTAAGACTATGTTGGTAAACTTGAGTTATCAATTCATAACTTGAGTTCTGCATCCTATAAGCTAATCACTCGCCGGTTACCCTCCAGTGACGATATGAACTTGAGTTGTGAATGGCAAACTTGAGTTGTGAAAGTCTAACGGGATGTTGTGAAAATGCAAGACTGTGTTGGTAAACTCGAGTTATCAATTCATAACTTGAGTTCTGCATCCTATAAGCTAATCACTCGTCGATTACCCTCCAGTGATGATATGAACTTGAGTTGTGAATGGAAAACTTGAGTTCTGCATCCTATAACATTCGATTTTCACAGGTTATCTTTGGGTTTTCATAGGTTTTGTTTCACAACTTCACTGAAGCCATTCGCAACTGTATGTATAACATTCTCACAACAATAAAATCACAATTTCCTACATCTCAACACCGTCTCACAACTTCAGTAATTGACGCATTTATATGTTGTTTTAACGGTTTAGAAATTTCAAAAGTTGCAATTCAAACTTCCTCACTTAACAACAAAGTTTCACAACTTATTTTACAACCTTCCTCATTATGTTTTATCCACATTTCTCAAACTTATCTTAACCCATGCACATTCTCACAACAGAGTTCATAGGTTTTGTCACCATTACATTTTATCCACATTTCCCAAACTTATTTTAACCCATGTACATTGAACCGCCATTCTAATCAGCTAGAGAAGTTAAAATGAAATACATTTTGAAACATAACCACTTATCGAACTTCAGCACCGAAGCTCAAATTCGTATCCGAACACCGGTACCTCTGCAACTATCCAATGCCTTTCACCACAACCTCTCCTCGCCTTCGCTCCTCCTCAAATCCACCCCAAATTCGCCCCACAGTGTTGCTGCCACTATCCTCTCTCAACGCCACGGAACCAAGGTTGACCAATGGCACTGATGATGCCAGAAGAAGATGAAGAGTCCCAACCGCGTTTTCGCACAATTTTGCCCTTCTTATCACGGCTCCCTCAACGTTTTTCAATTTAAAAACTTTCATGGTTACGCAAGTCATTTTGTCTCAAATTCAATATCCCAGTTCAGGCACTAGCACTTTTTTGGAAATATGCAATTTCGGATCACCTTTTTGTCTTTTACTAATTTAAAAGTTCTTTTTAAGGGATTTTCCCATGGAAAAAAGATATCCCAAACAATTGAAAAAAATGCAAAAGCACCAAAAATCTGACTTTTGCCCCTGAATCGTGCTTTTGGGGGCCATAAAAGTCATCCTAAACACACCCTTTTTTTTGTTTGTGAAATGGTAAATAATACTCCCTCCAGTCCTATTTATAAGCAATTTTTTCTCTCATAAGGCTGATCCCTTTCATAAGCAACTTTCACTTTTTTGTCTGAAAATGTAAGCTTCTCTTTGCTATTTTACCTTTATTAAATACTTATTTTCTCTCATATCTTATACTTGTTATCTCTCATACTTTTTATCTATTCCCTCTCCTATACTCCTTTCATAAATAGGGGCATACATGGAAAAAATATGGCATTTTTGAAACAATCGTTTCTTTTAACTACCAGTTTGTTTTGCACAATCAAGAGGAAAGTTGCTTATAAATAAGACCAAAGGGAGTATAATTGTTATGTTACCAAATCTTGTTATTATTAATGGCCAAAAATCTTGTCATTATTAATGGATCATATTATTTTTGTGGGCTTGTGTTAATAGTTACCACATTTTAAATGAGATTAGTTATAATTGTTATAAGAATCCCAAAAGAGATACTGTAATAAATTTGCACAATACTACTATAAGCAAACCTCATATGAGATTGATGTAATTCGTTCTTATAATTATTAATTCTAATTATAAATATATAAAAAAGTTTCCATAAATAATGTTGTTTTCCTATTCTTGTAGACAAACTCATCATTTTGGTAATTAAGTAAATCTCGTCGAATCATAGAGTTATTTCACATTAATGAAATGGAAAATTCCAAAAAAATACAGTTTAAATTAGGAAAGGACAAAAAGGTGTGATGAAATTATGATATTCCAAGTTAGTACTATTGTAGGAATTTGGGTTTTCATATCTTGATACAATGACAATAATGCCCTCATTAATGACAGGCAAAAGAGAAAAAAACAGAAGAGGGAAGGCCGAAATTGAAATGCCTGCAACTCACAAATGAGAAACCTAGGGGGTGATAGGCTGCTAATGGGAATAATGGTCTGTTGACGGTAGTCGGCTGCGTTCTGCGGTCTCTTAGAAGGAGGTAAACTAATAAACAACAAACATAGGAGGTAGGCGGAGTTTTGTGGTTCTGCGGTCTGTTGAGGGAGGTTGGCAGTGTTTTGCGGTTCTGCATTTTGTGATATGTTAAGTGAGGTCAGTGGAGTTCTGTGACTAGTGAATTTGCCAGTTTGTTCCTTCGAAGATGTTGATGAAGGAAGTAGAGTCGTTAATAAAGAATCTAATGTTGTTAATACTTGGAGGTGTTGTTTTCGGACATCCAACTTATAACTTTCCCAATTTGTTCCTATAAAGATGTTAATCAAGGGGGTGGAGTCGTTAGTAAAGAAGCTAATATTGTTAATAGTTGGAGAGGTGTTGTTTTCGGTCATCCAACTTGTGACTTTGCCAACTTGTTCCTACGAAGATGTCAATCAAGGAAGTGGAGTTGTTAATGACGAATATGATGTTGTCAATACTGGGAGAGGTGTTGTTTTCAAGCATCCAGCTTGTGGCTTTGTCAATATGTTCCTTCGAAGATGTTAATGAAGGAAGTAGAGTCATTAATAAAGAATCCAATATTGTTCTGCGGTCTCTATTGGATGCCAAAAAACAACACCTCTCTCAGTATTGATAACATTAGATTCTTTATTAACGACTCTTCTTCCTTCATTAACATCTTCGAAGGAACAAGTTGGGAAAGTCACAAGTTGGATGCCCGAAAACAATGCCTCCCCCATTATTAACAACATTAGATTTTTTATTAACTACTCTACTTTCTTCGTTAACATCTTTGAAGGAACAAACTGGGAAAGTCACGAGTTGGATGCCCAAAAACAACACCTCTCCCGTTATAAACAACACCTCTCCCGTTTTTAACAACATTAGATTCTTTATTAATGACTATACTTCCTTTGTTAACATCTTTAAAGAAATAAATTGGCAAAGTCACAAGTTGAATGCTAAAAAACAACACCTCTCCCAGACCCAGTATTAACAACATTAGATTCTTTATTAACGACTCCACTTCCTTGATTAACATCTTCATAGGAACAAATTGGGAAAGTCACAAGTTGGTTGTCTAAAAACAACACCTCTTTCAGTATTAACAACATTAGATTCTTTATTAACGACTTCACTTCCTTATTTAACATCTTCGTAGGAATAAATTTGGAAAATCACAAGTTGGATGTCCAAAAACAACACCTCTCCTGGTATTAACAACATTAGATTCTTTACTAATGACTCTACTTCCTTCATTAACATCTTTGAAGGAACAAATTGGCAAAGTCACTAGTCACATAATATCACCGACCTTCCTCAACATATAATGGAGAACTACAAAACACCACCGACCTCCATCAATAGACCACAGAACGCAGAACTGCAGTATGCCACTGACCTCCTATATTTGTCATTTCTTAGTTTACCTCCTTCCAAAAGACTGCAGAATGCCGCCGATCACCGTCAACAGACCATTGTTCTTGTCAGCAGCGCGTCGCTCCCTAGGTTTCTAGTTTGTAAGTTACTGGTATTTCAATTTTAGCCTTCCCTCTTCTGTTGTTTTTCCCTTTTGCCAGTCACTAATGAGGGCATTTTTGTCATTGTATCAAGATATCAAAACCCAGATTCCTATAGTAGTACTGACTTGGGATATCACAATTTCACCACACCTTTTTGTCCTTTCCTAATTTAAACTATATTTTTTTGGAATTTTCCCTTCATGATATTAACTATATACAAAAAAACACCACATAAATTATGTATTTGGGTTCAGATCCACCCTTGACAGGCCAAACTATTGGATTTTGGGTTCAGATCCACCCTTGACAGGCCAAACTATTTGATTAAGAAACAAGTAGCCTTATCAAATAAGAAATAAAACAACATTAATTATGTATTTGTTAGATGAGAAACAAGTTATTGTACAATAGGAAATTAATCAGGTATTAATTTTCTGATTATTACTTAGAGGGTAAGTAGGAGTGGATATAATTTCCTAATTACTAGTCTCCCCAGACCTCTATAAATAGGATACACCTCCCTAAGTTAACTACACCCTTGGCACCGAGCTATCTAAGAATCTCTTCTCTCCTACCATGTTTCATTTTTTTTGATACAGTCTCCTACCATCTTTATTGTTATGAAGAAGTTGAGCAGACCAGCTGTTAAGTCCATCAAGGTATATACGATTCATTTTTTAAGTGTAATGTTGCAAATTTACCATGAATAAGTATTATTAGGTGTGATATGTTTAGCCCTAGCTCTGTATTTTTATGAATATTCATATGACCTCCTAACCCTTGAGCATTAGTGAAGCCCCTTTTACAAAATATGCACTCATAAGATCGTCTGGTCTAGAAGTGGTAATTCAGGCCCAGCCCGCTAGGCCGTTTTAAAAAATGGGTTTGGGCATGGAAAATTCTAGCCTATTTGTAATCGGGATAAACGGGCTCATCTCATTTAACTCATGGGTTAAACGGGTTAACCGTGGGATAAACGGGTTAGCCTGATAAAAAAAACCCCTTCCAATCATTGATTCGCTGCTCACTCTTCTTCCTCAGCTCGGTCACGCCTCACGCAGTGCTTCGGCCTTTGATCTCCTCACTCTTTAACTCACACTCTTCTCTGAACCCTAACGCCAAAAATGGCTGCCTAAGCCTAGCCCTTCCCCTCTTCCTCTCTGACTCAGCTCTATCGTCACCCGTCCTCACCGGCTCCGCTAGTCTGGGCTCTCCAAGTCTTCCTTTTCCTCTGCCATTTTGTGCTCTCCCAGTTTCCCTCTTCCTCTTCGGCTCCGCCGCTCGGTGTTCCCCAAGTTTCCCTCTTCCTCAACGCCTCCGCCGCCGCTCTGTGCTCTCCACCTCTCTCAGACTCCCTCTTCCTCTCTGGCTCCGCGGCTCTGACTTAGTTGTTCTCTTTGTCTACCTCTTCCCCTCGTGTCGTTGTCTCCTTTTTTCGGAGCTTCAGTTGTGAGTGGTGGTTAGGCGTGCTTTTCTCTTCCAAGTCTCGCATCTAAAACCAAACCGGATTCTCTTCCTCTTATGCTCGTGCTTGTCGCCTCTACTCAACACAATAAGAGGTAATTTTTTTTGTTTTTTTTGAATTAAAGTAAACTAAAAATTGAAGCAAAGTAGCAAAACATTGAATTCTGATTCGAACTCTGTAGTTTATGTCTTTGGTTTTATTTGGTTAAACTCAAATACTCAATTAGTTCTGTAGTTTTTTCTTTGGGTTGTGACTGATTCGAACTGTATTTTATACTGTGATTGTACATTTGTTGGATTTGTATTTGCTGGTTAAGCTTAAATGCTCATTTACTATGATTGTGCATTTGCTAGATGAAAATTTGAAGTCTATAGTTTTGTCTTTGCTCAGTTGCTGGATTTGTTTTTCCAATTGATTTTTATACTGTGATTGTGCATTTACTCAATTTGTATTTTTTGGTTAAGCTCAAATGCTCATTTGCTGGATGAAAATTTGAACTCTATAGTTCTGTCTTTGCTGGATTTGTTTTTCCAATTCTATTTTGTACTATGATTGTGCATTTGTGGTTGTTGCTGGATTTTGTTTTCAATAATGCTTTTGTCCTTAAAAAAAGATGATAATGCTTTTGTCGTTACAAAAAGATGGGTACTATGGATGCTGACGATGTGGCCACGCAATCCAAACAATGTACTAGACCTAAAGCTTCTACTGTACAAACGTAACATAAAGATGCTCCTGTGACAAATAAAAGAGCGAGATGTATGACATCTGATGTTTGGAGATATTTTACCAAACTTGGCATAATTGATGGCAAGGAAACAGTCAAATATAATGGGTATGGGAGGCCATATGCTGTAAGAAGCAAGGATTGTGGGACTTCACACCTTCAGCATCATATTAAAAGTTGTGAAGCACTCCCAATGGGGAATTCTTTCATGTGAGATGTTCTGCCCATATTTTGAATCTCATAGTTCAGGATGGCTTGCGAGTAGCGGAAGGAGCTTTGAATCAGATTAGGAATAACATTATGTATGTGTGAAAATTAGAGGCAAAGATGATAGAATTCAAGAAAAGGGTTGAACAAGTTGGAGGTATCGACACTTCTGTGGGTTTAAGGTATGATGTCCCGACTAGATGGAACTCGACACATGCAATGCTTGAAAGTACAATTAAATATCATTTTGCTTTTGCTAGCTTGGCCTTGAATGACACAAATTACAATCATTGTCCAACAAATGAAAAATGGTCAAGAGAAGAGGCTATGTGCGCATTCTTGAAGCCTTTTGCAGTGATAACAAACTAGATTTTTGGATCATATCCACCTCTAACATATATTTCACACAAATATCAAAGATTGAGTAGCTGGTGAAAGGACATTTGAAGAATGAGGATTCTGTGATTCAGGATATGTCTCAGAGTATGCTTGACAAATTTGACAAATAATGAACCGAGTATAGTGTTATTCTTGCATTAGCCATTATCCTTGATCCTCAGATGCAGCTTGAAGACATAAAGTTTACTTTTACGAAAATAGATCCTATAAATTCTCATGAGAAGATTGAAAACGTTAGGAGCAAGTTGTACTATGTTTTTAATGAGTATAAAAATGTGGGATCATCTTCATCCGCCACCCCAATTGGTGGAGCTGCTTCAAGCTCGAATGCCAACACGGTGTTAATCACAGAACTGATTCCTAGCTGTAACTAGAATGAAGTGGACGATTATGAAGTTTTTGATGTAAGTTTGAAATTCTTAAATAGTTAATGTTTAGGTTTAATTTGAATTTTCATTGTCACTTTCTTCTGTTCATTTAATTTGACCCTTTTATTAATTTTTCAATGACGTAGGATTTTTTTTCATTTAAGTGTCAAGATGAGTCAACAATTGACAAGTCTGAATTGGACTACTATTTGGAAGAAGCGACACTTGATAATAGATTGGCTATAAGATTTAATGTCTTGGATTATTGGAAAGCTAACTCAGCTCGATTTTCTTGTCTTTCAAAGATGGAATGTGATATTCTTAGCATTCCAACTACTACCTTTGCCAGTGAATCAACTTTAAGCATAGGATCTCGAATTCTCATAAAGTATCGATCTTGTCTTCTTTTAAATAATGTTGAAGCTCTCATTTGCACACAAAATTGGCCTCTTATTTTTCCATGGGATGGTAATATTTATAATCATATTTATTCATTTATCTTTTTTATATATCTATTTAATAAATCTTTTATGTTATGTCATTATGTGTGGCAGAGGATTATAAGATAGAGAAAAGGGAAACTGCTCCTGTCCCTATTTTTGCAGCTTCAGACAATGCTTCGAATATAGTGATTGCCGATTGAAGAATGAGGAAGGAAGATTATAAGTTTTTTTTTGTTTTGAAGAATTAGATCCAAGAAGATTATAACTTTCTTGCTAATTGTTATTATATTATATGACTTATATCCCTAATTCCCTTCGAATATACTTATGCCATGTCTTGCCTGATGAGTGATGCATGATTTGCATGCCATAAATAGATAGCCTCAAAATGTCAAACATTGTGAACTTCATTTATATGTGTGATGGACAAAATTAATTAGTAAACTTGATGAGTGATACATGATTTCATTCACCAGATATGAGATAATTTCAGCTAAATGACTTAGTGAGCTATTTATGTAATTAGGAAAAAGTAATGGTAGATTGGTAGTAATTAGTAAGGTTATATATGTGTGCAAGATGAAATTAATATTGCATGCAAATGATTTGTGTGGCAAGCAACAAATTAAAGGTCCAATGGTCCATTTTGTATAGCCCAAAATAAAAAAAAGACGTATCAAAGCCCAAAAACTAATAGAAGCAAGCTGGGCAAAGAGAGAGAGAGAGAGAGAGAGAGAGAGAGTAAATACATCCCAAAATAAAAAAAACGGCCCAGAAGCCCTTAAATGGCCCAGTTCAATTAAAATGTTAGCCCGCCAGCCTGACTAATCGGCTCAGACTGCCAATTGCTATAATTGGGCCGAAAACAGCCCAACTCAATTATGAGGAACCTGTGACGGGCCAGCCTATCAGGCTCAGGCTGGCGCGAATTACCTACTCTAGTATGGTCCTTCCTGAATTTGCATCTTCAAACTGAGTAGTTTATTTACCGCTCGAATTCTTTGAACTATTGATAAGTAAAATATTTGCATGTTTATTTTCCCTTATATGATGATTTTATGGACGATATTTGCATTTAATATAATAAATTTGGGTGTGATTGATAAATAAATATTGTTTTTGGAATAAACAGCATTTTTAAAAATAAAAAATAAAAAAATAAAAAATAAAAAAAGTACTGTAGCAGCACCGGCCACTGTAGCAACCGCAGCACTGTAGCAGATCAACGACACTGTAGCAGCCGCCAGGGGAATAGTAGCAGGTCGGCGGTACTGTAGCAGCCGCCAGGGGAATAGTAGAAGGTCGGAGGTTACTGTAGCAGCCGCCGGGGGAATAGTAAAATTACTGTAGCACACGTTTTTTTCCCCTATAAATAGAGATCAAGGCCAAGCTCAAAGAGGAGGAGAGGAAGAGAAGCAGAGGCCCTTCTCCGACCGGGAGAGGTCCTTCTCTGACCGGGAAAGATCTTTCTCTGACATTTCTGAGTTCTTTGTGTTGTTTTCTTAGATTTAATTTCATGTATTGTATGCCTCCATCTTGGAAGGCTTAGGATTTTATTGCTTTTTGCATGCCTCCATCTTGGAAGGCTTAGGATTGTGTTGCATTTTGCATGCCGCCTACATGGAAGGTTTTACCTCCTAAATGGACGGCTAGATTTCTTCATTTTTCATGCATCTTTTGGTTGTATATTTATGTTTGAGACTTTAATATTCAAGTTTATGCAGTATTTCTAAGGATTTCATTCTAGGTTTATATAATTTATTTTGGTTTTGTTTTTAATTTCATCATGTGCTAAATTTTCATTTCCTAGGATGATGACGTAGCTTACGAATGACGGATTGAATATTAACTTATTGAATGTAGTTTGAATTTCTCCTTCATGATTGAGTTTTAATTATTATTCTTAATGCTTTTGATTGACTGGCCATCTTTTGAATGATTTCAATATGCACGTTGAGACCGGAAGGAGATACATGTGTATAGACCCTATAATTAAAACCATGACTTGCATATGAAATAGGAATATATTCATATGAGTTGTGTAGTCTTACTGAGTTCCATAAATCTTAATGCATAATTAATTGCTTAAATTCATATAGGAATATATTGGATTAGCAATTGATTATAGAATTGCTTGACCTTGGAAGAGGCTGGTAATTAAATTAGGGAAACTCGACTATCAATCATGTGGAATAACTTGGGCTAGAATAGATAAGTGATTCAATCCGGAATTTGTGAAGTGAAATCTAATCCCTAGGAGTTTTTCTCATATTTGCTTTCATATCATCTGCATTCATATTTAATTGTCTTTCTTTTATTTTGTGCTCTCAATCACCAATTAATCGATCGACTAAATAGAATTAAAATTACCTATTTTGGTACTTAGTGCTCAATCCTCGTGGGAACGATACTCTACTCACTTCTATATTACTTGATTACGACAGTGTATACTTGCACTATTTAATTGATCATCTGAACTCGTATCAAGTTTTTGGCGCCGTTGTCGGGGATTGTAGTCATTAATATCAATACCAAGTAATTTTAATACTAATTTAATCTTCATAAAAAAAAATTTAAAAAAAAACAATGAATTATTCACAGCATTCATTTGGTGATAACTTTTCATATCTTGGTTCTTTTTCTGGAATGCATGTAAATGGAATGAGACATGAAAATATAAATGCTGGTTGGATTGGAAATTCTTCTCCTTATAATTGTTTTTCTTGTGCTTATTGTGGAGAGTGTCATTCTTATGAGCATTGTCCAT
Organism: Inga laurina; assembly: GCA_963855925.1. Classification (NCBI taxonomy): domain Eukaryota; kingdom Viridiplantae; phylum Streptophyta; class Magnoliopsida; order Fabales; family Fabaceae; genus Inga; species Inga laurina. The sequence goes on from OY979711.1 coordinate 36,456,090, forward strand.
ATAGCAATACCAGTCATTATAGGAGAGATGATTTCAATATGAACCAAACTTGTTTTGATCATTCCTTTTATCCTGGTGGAATTTTGGAGCAACAAGAGTCTTTAAATCCATATGTCAGGTATTCTCCTAATCCTCCTTTCTACTCTTATCCATATATTGAAGAACACACTCTTGAGTATAAGGAAAAATCTGATTTAGAAAGATTAATTGAGAAGATTGCTGAATCAACAGAGAGATTTTGTAGAAAGCAAGATGAAATTGTCACTAGTGTTAAGTCAAGTGTTAAAAATATTGGAATATATATGAGTCAAATTATTGCATCACTTGAAACTATGAGGCAAGATAATTCTTTGAGCATGATTTCCACTCCTTGTGTTGATGATGATTATTGTGAAGAAGTTGAGGATGTGGAATTAAATGAAACTTTACCTCTTGTGGCATGTGATAAGGAACTTGAAATCACTTTTGGAGAAAATAATGGATGTCAAATTGAGGTTCCGGCTGTGGAGCCTAATCTTTGTGATTTTGATATTGAAACTAATGTGGATATTCCAAAAGATGTTGTTCATGTCTCTCCTGTTGAAGTATTGACTCTTACTGATGAGAGTCAAGTGGATTTTATGGGATGCTCTAAAATTTTGGAAATTCCTAAATCTGTTTGCAAATACATGCATGCTGTGCTTTATTTTAATTTAGTAAATAATTGTACTCTAAAATTGTCTATGATTGAAGAAGTACAATTAATTACTTTGAATGATCATTGTTGGTTTCTGAAACATTGTTGCTTGAAAAGAAATGAAGACAAGGTGATCCTGGTGTTTGATACTTTTGATTAGTAGTTTGTGTTTGAGAAGTTTGGCTGAAGACTATAAATTTAGCGCTGCTTGGGAGGCAACCCAAGGTTTGGTTTGATATTTTGTTGTGATTTTGCAGGACTTCTGGTAGCTCCTAATGACATATTCTACTTTGAAAGTTTAAAAAAAATACCTTCTCTAAGCTCTAGAAGACATTGGGGACAATGTCTGATTTAGGTTGGGGGAGGAGAAAAAAAATTTTGTTTTTCTTTTGTTAGTTAGTAAAACCATTAGATGCATTGGGTGTGGAAAAAGATGGCAGAGTAAGGAGTTATTCTTAACTCCTGAGACGCATTTCATTAGTTACGTTTTATTAGTTTCATGATTTTGTTTTTTCTTTTTCAAAAAAAAATGTGTTAGTTGTGTTTTATTAGTTGCATGATTTTGTTTTTTTCATCTTTTTCAAAAAAAAAAAATCTTTTCCAGGTGCTTTGTAATGACTTAAGAAGTATATAAGTTTTAAGTATGGATCAATTGAATTTAGAGATTTTATAGCATGAATGAACAACTGATTGTTGCAATTGGTGATGAATTTTGAGATTGAATGAACTGAGTTTAAAAATTCCTAGCCGTGAGCTTCTGAGCCTATAATGATTATTTCTCTTATGTGTGATATTCACCTATTAAGTTGTCACTCTAGAACTTGCTTTAAATCTGGTTGAAATTACATCTCACATGCACATTCAAAAATGATAAAGGCATTCATTTTCTTTAGCCAAAGCCAAATAGCCAACCTTGCAATTATACTGTTGATAAGCCCCTTTGAGCCTAATTGACTATTTCTTTGTTTTCAACCCATTAACATGTGCTTTAATGATATATCAAGTGCTTTTACCTTATTCGAAACATTAGTGGAGCATTTGAAATTTTTGTGAAATGGGCTTTTGACAAAGTGTGGGGGTGTATCTATCATCAACTTTATAGTTGCAATTCAAAAAAAAAAAGAGAAAAGAAAAAAAAGAAAAAAAATTATAAAAAAAAAAGAGAAAAAGAAAAAAAAATGTTAAGTGTTTGAATTGTGGGTTGTTGTGATGAGATAAATTTATAAGTACCCCATTTTTCAATTGCTCTATTTCTTTAGCCTTTCATATCATACTTTACATTCCTTTACCTTAACCCCATTGCAACCCTTAATAAGTCCTTTTGATTTGAATTATGCATGTGAATTAGGTAGTGGAGATTGAGATTTTTAGCAAGCCTATGGTAGTGCAATTTTTTCAGTTGAATTTGAGCGAAACACTTACCCTTAAACACTTGAGAGATTGAGAGAATGAGCTACAAGTACGAACTCAGTTTATTCATTTTCAATTAAAGTTACCAATTTATATTTTCGTTGATTCATTAATACTATGATATCTTTATTTTTCAAATGTGTTCTTACTTATGACCTAACACTTCAGATTTTGTTGGAAGCACTTATTATTTACTTCTTGTCCGAGGACGTCCAAGAGTTAAGTGTGGGGGAATTTGATAAGTAAAATATTTGCATGTTTATTTTACCTTATATGATGATTTTATGGACGATATTTGCATTTAATATAATAAATTTGGGTGTGATTGATAAATAAATATTGTTTTTGGAATAAACAGCATTTTTAAAAATAAAAAAAAAATAATAAAAAAAGTACTGTAGCAGCACCGGTCACTGTAGCAACCGCAGCACTGTAGCAGGTCAACGACACTGTAGCAGCCGCCAGGGGAATAGTAGCAGGTCGGCGGTACTGTAACAGCCACCAGGGGAATAGTAGAAGGTCGGAGGTTACTGTAGCAGCCGCCGGGGGAATAGTAAAATTACTGTAGCACACGTTTTTTTCCCCTATAAATAGAGATCAAGGCCAAGCTCAAAGAGGAGGAGAGGAAGAGAAGCAGAGGCCCTTCTCCGACCGGGAGAGGTCCTTCTCTGACCGGGAAAGATCTTTCTCTGACATTTCTGAGTTCTTTGTGTTGTTTTCTTAGATTTAATTTCATGTATTGTATGCCTCCATCTTGGAAGGCTTAGGATTTTATTGCTTTTTGCATGCCTCCATCTTGGAAGGCTTAGGATTGTGTTGCATTTTGTATGCCGCCTACATGGAAGGTTTTACCTCCTAAATGGACGGCTAGATTTCTTCATTTTTCATGCATCTTTTGGTTGTATATTTATGTTTGAGACTTTAATATTCAAGTTTATGCAGTATTTCTAAGGATTTCATTCTAGTTTTATATAATTTATTTTGGTTTTGTTTTTAATTTCATCATGTGCTAAATTTTCATTTCCTAGGATGATGACGTAGCTTACGAATGACGGATTGAATATTAACTTATTGAATGTAGTTTGAATTTCTCCTTCATGATTGAGTTTTAATTATTATTCTTAATGCTTTTGATTGACTGGCCATCTTTTGAATGATTTCAATATGCACGTTGAGACCGGAAGGAGATACATGTGTGTAGACCCTATAATTAAAACCATGACTTGCATATGAAATAGGAATATATTCATATGAGTTGTGTAGTCTTACTGAGTTCTATAAATCTTAATGCATAATTAATTGCTTAAATTCATATAGGAATATATTGGATTAGCAATTGATTATAGAATTGCTTGACCTTGGAAGAGGCTGGTAATTAAATTAGGGAAACTCGACTATCAATCATGTGGAATAACTTGGGCTAGAATAGATAAGTGATTCAATCCGGAATTTGTGAAGTGAAATCTAATCCCTAGGAGTTTTTCTCATATTTGCTTTCATATCATCTGCATTCATATTTAATTGTCTTTCTTTTATTTTGTGCTCTCAATCACCAATTAATCGATCGACTAAATAGAATTAAAATTACCTAGTTTGGTACTTAGTGCTCAATCCTCGTGGGAACGATACTCTACTCACTTCTATATTACTTGATTACGACAGTGTATACTTGCACTATTTAATTGATCATCTGAACTCGTATCAACTATTCATGGCAACACATAAGCTTTTTCTCTAGGGAATGATATCAAATAGTTTTTTTTTCTAATGTATAAAAAAAATGTTTGATAATAATTCCCTTCAGAAAAAGCTAGTGTGTTGCCATCAACAGTTCAGAGAATTTGAGTGGTGAAGAAATTGATGAGTTTGAAGATGTAGATTTGGGAGCGATGTATGAGTTTAGATGATCAATTAAATAGTGCAAGTGTACACTATCGTAATTAAGTAATATAGAAGTGAGTCGAGTATTGTTCCTATGAGAATTGATTACTAAGTACCAAAATAGGTAATTTTAATTCTATTTTGTCAATCGATTAGTTGTTGATTAAGAGAATAAAATGATTAAATATGAGTGCAAATAATACGAAAGCAAATATGAGAAAAGTCCTAGGGTTCAGATTTCACTTAACAAATTTCGGATTGAATCACTTATCTATTCTAGCCTAGTTTATTCCATATGATTGATAGTAGAGTTTCTCTCATTTAATTGCTAGCCTCTTCCAAGGTCAAGCAATTCTATAATTTAATGCTAATCCAATATATTCCTATATGAATTTAAGCAATTAATTATGCTTTAAAATTTATGGAACTCATTAAGACTGCATAATCACTTGCATCGTACATAATCTCGAATGAAAGATTGCAATCTGGAGCTATGATAACTAGTGCAGAAGTCAAGGCACTTTTGAGAGTTTGGAAGGTTGGTAATCACTCCTTATTAAACACAAAGGGAGTATTTTTCTCCAACAACATGGAAAGTGGCTTTGTGATTGTTGAGAAGTCCTTGATGAATCTTTAATAGAAGCTAGCATGTCCTAAAAAACTTCGAATGCCCTTGATTAAGGAGGGAGGAGGTAGCTTTTCAATTGTTTCAATCTTAGCTCGGTCCACTTCAATACCTCGATCAAATACCTTATAACCCAACACGATTCCTTCTTTCACCATGAAATGACATTTCTCCCAATTTAGAACCTAGTTTGTCTCCATACAACATTGCAAGACTTTTGTCAGATTTGAAAGACAATGATCAAGTGATTCTCCAAGAACTGAAAAATCATCCATAAACACCTCAATGAACCTTTCCACCATGTCTAAAAAGATCGCCATCATACTGCTTTGAAATGTTGCTGGTGCATTACATAGACCAAATGACATCTTTCTTAAAGTAAAAGTACCATAAGGACATGTAAAAGTTCTTTTATCTTGATCCTTCGGTGTAATTGTAATTTGATTATATACTATGTACCTGTCTAAGAAACAATAATAAGGTTTTCCAGCAAGTCTGTCAAGCATCTGTTCTATAAATGGCAGAGGGAAGTGATCTTTTTTGGTGGCTATATTGAGCTTTCTATAGTCACTACACACTTTCCATCTAGTTACCATTCGTTATGGAATTAGTTCATTTTTTCTTGTTGGGCACTACTGTCATTCCACCGTTCTTTGGCATAACTTGAACTAGACTTACCCATTGACTGTCAAAGATTGGGTAGATTATGCCAGTATCCAGCCACTTTATTACCTCCTTTCTCACCATCTCCTTCATGTTCGAATTGAGTATTCTCTGGTGCTCAACTAATGGCTTGTAGTTGTCCTCTATCAAGATCTTATGCATACAAATTGAAGGACTAATCCCTTTTATATTAGTTATTGACCATCCAAATGCTATTTTATACTCCCTTATAACTCTTAATAACTTTTCTTCTTCTTCGGGAGTAAGAGCTGTAGAGACGATTATAGGTAATGTTGAATTTCCACCTAGATAAACATACTTCAAGTGGGATGGCAGTATTTTCATCTATAGTACTGGTGGTTTCTCTGCTGATGGTACCGGCTTACTCGACCTTTCCCCAAGATCTCAAAATGGTTTCTTAATAAAAATTGGGGAATTTTCTTCAAGGTACCTTATTTGCTCCAAGACTTCTGGATTAGTAGATTTTGATATATCTACCATTCCCATTGCTGATGGTTGATCCATGCAGATTTTGTTTACCATGTCTTTTGTGCAGCTAGTTAATGTATCTACTATGTAACAGGTGTCACCTTTATTTGGAAAGGACAAAGCCTTGAAAATGTTGAAAGATACTTGATTATCTTGAACTTGCAAGGTTAACTTCCTCTGTTGCACATCTATTAATGTTCTCCCAGTTGCTAGAAATGGCCTTCCAAGAATAATGGGAATTTCTTGGTCTTCTTCAATGTCAAGTATTATGAAATCGACTGGGAATATGAGTTTGTCCACCTTCATCAAAACATCTTCTAAGACACCCCACGAATGTTTTATTGATCGGTCAGCCAGAAGTAATGAAACTATGGTCAGCTTCACCTCTCCAAGACCAAGTTTGTTGTAGATAGATAGAGGCATGAGGTTTACACTTGCTCTAAGGTAACAAAGTGCTCTTTCAAAGTGACATTGACCTATGGTGTAAAGTATGCAAAAGCTTCCTGGATCTTTAGCTTTAGTGGTAATTTCTTTTGGAGAATATCACTGTACTCCTCAGTAAATGCAAATGTTTCAAATTCCTCAAGTTTATGCTTATTTGAAAGAATGTCTTTCATGAATTTTGCAGAACTAGGCATTTGGGCAAGAGTGTCTGCAAAAGGAATGTTGATGTGCAACTTTTTGAAACCCTCCAGAAACTTTACAAACTGCTTGTCTAGCTTTGCCTTCGCAAGTCTCTAAGGGTATGGAACTAGTGGTACATATAGAGGAGGATTGTCTGGAAAGCTGATTTTTCCTGGTATCACATCATCCTCCTTCTATTCTTGTACTTACCCCTTATGTTCTTCTCAGATTTCTTTCTTTTCTCCATCATCCTTCTTTTTAATTAAATGATCTTTCAATTTTTTCCCATTTCTTAGTGCAATAGCCTTCACATGCTCTCTTGGGTTTCTTTCAGTAACACTTGGTAAAGTTCCTGGTTGTCTGGAATTCAACATATTTACAATTTGGCTCATTTGGATCTCCAAGTTCTTTATTGAGGCATCTTGGCTTTTGAGTGTTGCATCGGTCCTAGCCATGGATTGAGATGTATTCATGGTTAGTTGAGCTAGTGCATCTTCCACATTTACTTTTTGGTGTGATGGATTTGCTAGTTGAAGAGCTTGTTGTTGGTAATTCCCTTATGACTTGAACATATTTTGATTATTCATCCAACTAAAGTTTGGATGATTTCGCCAACCTGGATTGTAAGTGTTTGAGAATGGATCATTTCTTTGATTTCCAACATAATGAGCTTGCTCCGGCATGAATGAGTGTCCTTCTTGACATTGTGTGCTCACATGAGGTCCTCCACATAGATCACAGGCTTAAGTAGGAGTATTAATTGCTTGGTTTGTCAAAGAGCCCACTTTCTTTGATATAGATGCAACTTGAGAAGGCAAAGTTGTAAGGACATCCAGCTTGTGCACTCCAAGTGCTTTCTTTGAAATATTACGTTAAGAAGGCCATTGGTATGCATTGGCTGCTATCTCCTCAAGTAGATTGTAAGCATCATCTATATTTTTTTCCATTAAAGATCCTACCCTCCAGCTGCAGCATCTACAATAATTCTGGAGATATGCGTCATCCTACTATTGAAAGTTTACTATTGCCAGCAATTTGGTAACCCATAATGAGGACATCTCCTTAGCAACTCCTTGTATATTTCACATGCTTCATAGAGACTTTCTTGTTCATGCTGGGTGAATGAGGCAATTTCATTCTTCAATTTAGTTGTTTTTACTAAAGGAAAGTATTTTTCCAAGAATTTCTGTGCCATGATCTCCCATGTAGTTATGCTTCCCACTGGTAGCTATTGTAACCAGCTCTTAGCCTTATCCCTGAGTGAGAAAGGGAAAAGTCTAAGTCTAATGGCATCATCAGTAACACCATTATGCTTGAATGTGTTATAGATTTCTAGGAAGTTGGCTATATGTGCATTAGGATCTTCTGTTGGTAAACCACCGAACTGATTTGCTACATCATCTGGATAATTTCAGGCTTGATTTCAAAGTTGTTAGCTACTTCTGGTGATCTTCTGGTTCCAGAATTGGTCTCTATGACTATTGGTGTTGATAGTCACGGAGTGTTTTGGTATTTGTTGCTTCTCCATCCAGATTTGTCATTGGATTGATTAGAATTGAAGTAGACTTCTTTCAAACTCTTTGATTTCTTCGACAAGTTCTCTCGATCTCTGAATCAAAAGGCAATAGTTCAATCTCCTTCGATCTGGTCATACACTAAACACAAGCCTGAAAAGTCACAAGACACCAAGAAGAAACACAAATGTAATATGAAGACCAAATTAGTATTAAAATTAATTGGTATTGATACTAATGACAACAATCCCTGACAATGGCGCCAAAAACTTGTACGAGTTTAGATGATCTATTAAATAGTACAAGTGTACACTGTCGTAATCAAGTAATACAGAAGTGAGTAGAGTATCGTTCCCACAAGGATTGATCACTAAGTACCAAAATAGGTAGTTTTAATTCTATTTAGTCAATCGATTAGTTAGTGATTGAGAGGACAAAATGATTAAATATGAGTGCAAATAATATGAAAGCAAATATGAGAAAAGCCCAAGGAGTCAAATTTCACTTAACAAATTTTGTATTGAATCACTTATCTATTCTAGCCCAATTTTTTCCATATGATTGATAGTCGAGTTTTCCTCATTTAATTACTAGCCTCTTTCAAGGTCAAGCAATTCCATAATTAATTGCTAATCCAATATATTCCTATATGAATTTAAGCAATTAATTATGCATTAAAATTTTATAGAACTCATTAAGACTATACCACTCATATGAATATATTCCTATTTCATATGCAAATTATGGTTTTAATTATAGGATTTAAAAACATGTATATCCTTCCGGTCTCAACATACATATTGAAATCATTCAAAAGAAGGTCAATCAAATGAAAGCATTAAGAACAATAATTAAAACTCAATCATGAAGGAGAAAATTAAAACTAGATTTAATAAGTTAAGATTCAATCCGTCATTAGTAAGCTACGTCATCACCTTAGGAAAATAGAAATTTAACTCATGATGAAATTAAAAATAAAACCAAAATAAATTGAAAACTTCGTAAATATTGCATAAAGCTTGAATGAAAACCTCAAAAATACTGCATAAAATTTGAATATTAAATTCTAAAATATAAATATACAACCAAAATATGCTTGAAAATGGAGAAATCTAGCCGTCCATTTAGGAGGTAAAACCTTCTATGTAGGTGGCATGCAAAAAGTAATACAATTCTATGCCTTCCATGTAGGAGGCATGTACAAAGTAATACAATCCTAAGCCTTCCGTGTAGGAGGCATGTAAAAAGTAATACAATGCATGAAATTAAATCTAGAAAATAACACAATTTATTTAGAATTGTCAGAGAAAATATCTTTAATTGTTAGAGAAGGAAACCTCTACTTCTCTCCCTTTTTCCCTTTGGTGCTTGGCCTTTATCTCTATTTATAGGGAAAAAAACGTGGTTGCTATAGTGAAAAGCGCGTTGCTACGGTGAAGAATGTGTTGCTACAGTGAAACCGCATTGGCAACAGTGCTTCCATCTGCTACAGTACTTCCATCTTGAATAGTGATTTCCATCGTGAATAGTGACGTCATGAATAGTTACCCCCAGTGAATAGTACCCCCGATGCTACAGTAATTGCCATTTTTCAATCCCATCAGTTCAATTTTTGGTCTCCTTTCTCCTCTTATTGTGTGGCCATCAAAAGAGAAAACAAGTAAATATTATAATAGTAATAAAAATAGTTATGCCAAAATCATTATGTATTTATCAATTACACCTAAGTTTATTATATTAATCTCAAATATCGTCCACAAAATCATCATATAAAGAAAAATAAATATGTAAATATTTTACATATCAAAGGGCCAGAAGATCTTATGAGTACACATTTTGCAGAAGGGACTTCACCAGACTTCAGGTGTTAGGTGGTCATATGAATATTCATAGGAAAGAGAGAGCCAAGGCCAAACAAAGTGTACCTAATAATACTAATTCATGGTAAATTCACAATATAACCCTTAAAAAAATGAATAGCATATACCTTGCTAGAAAGTTAGAAAATGAAGGAATGATGTTCGACGAAACTGAAGTATCTTCAAAGCAAAAGCCAATTTCTCAGTGATGGCACCAAAGTGGAAGTTGCCTAATATAGAAACCATTCTTATAAGAAAAATAAGAGAAGAAGACATCTTAAAAGAAAATTCTACCCAAAATTTGGGAAGAAGAACCACACGACCATTCATGAATTTACACCTTTTAAAACAGGAGCTCAACACCAGGTACTTGTGTATATATTATTACCATATATATGGAATTGAATTTACGTATATGAAAATAGTTTCTTGATCAGTTTTAGGTTTACTTATTAATGTATTATTTTTTTTTCTTTGTTTCTTTGATGATTTTGGGACGTCTAGTTTGCCACAGTTTATGTGACTGGAGATAAGTATTATGGAAGCAAAGCATCTATGAACATTTGGAAACCCGTAGTTGAAAAGCATAACGAATTTATAATTCTCAATTGGGCATACAAAATGGTGATACTGCTAAAGGTTACGATAGCATTCAAGCTGGCTGGTAGGTATATATTATTTAATCTCTTTCCAAAAAAAATTATATACAAATACATTTACATCCCCCCCACACACACATATAAACCAATAATTAAACTTCTCATTTATCATGTGCTCACCTACGTTTCTCTTTTTTAGGTCAATCCACAGCTATATGGAGATGATAACACCAGAATTTTTACAGTTTGGACCGTGAGTTCATCAGCATTGTTAGTTCACAGCCTGAAGTGTAGTTTCATAAAATATTCTCTTTGTTATGATTATTATTATTATTACTAATTTACTGATTTTATATGACAATAGAACATGCATATTCAGGTAAAAATACAGGATGTTATGATATGCTTTGCTCTAGCTTTGTTCAACTTAACAATGAAGTAACGGTGGGAAACTAGTTTGGAAAAACATGCATGATTAGGAAACAAAATATATTGAGATCTTTTATTTAAGATTAAATCTAACCCTCCAACTAACTTTTATATCAGGGAGGGACCGGAGGTAGTATCAGATTATATTCATATCCACATATCTCTATTCATGTAACACGTACGTTTATCATCATTTTGATAGAAATATATAATGTTTTCTTGCAATGTATGTAATCTCATTTACAATCAACATGTTTGTTTCCTCATATCTGATGTAGGATTGAATCAATGGAAACTAGTGGATACAATATGGGAATGAAACTGTGGTGGGATATTGGCCACCGTCATTGTTTTCATGCCTTTCTGACAGCGCGACGAGATACAGTGGGGAGGTGAGTGTTAAACGTAGCATTTGAAGAAGGGAAACATAGCACAACACAAATGGGAAGTGGACATTTTGCTGGGGAAGCTCCTGGAAGAGCAAGTTATTTCAAGAACATTGAAGTTGTGAATGGAAAAAACCAATCTGAGGCACCTCCTAATGGTGTTGCCACTTTCGCTGACCATTCCAACTGCTATAAGGCTCAAATGGCTCTCCCTGATGATGGGTTTGGAGCCTACTTCTATTTTGGTGGTCCGGGAAGAGAGAGTTATTAATATATTCGCAGGTTTTAATATTTTGGTTTTATTTTCTGACTTATGATTTTTGGTCAAATAAGAAGGCATCTTTGTGGTAGCCTTAGTTGTATTAAAAATTTATGCCGAGTTCTTTGTTTATTAGTCAGCTCTAATATGTTTCATCTGAATTAAGAAAAACCTTAAACCCCATCAATTCTATTTTGAATTTTAATAATTTTTTAATTTTACCCCTATTTAATAAATACCTTAACACAAGAGTAGTGGTTTACTCAATAATAAATAGAAGGGAAAACCTGTATATTTATGTGAAAGATTTAACAACATGACTTTTTTCTTTGATGACTAATGATATGACCTCTATATAAAATAAAAAGGAACATTCTTTCTAGGACTAATAAATAGGACCTGATGAGTATTTATATGGAAGAATATTGAAATGCAACTTTAAAATTCTGCAGTATCAGTGGAAATCAAAAATGACAAATAATTACAGAGGTCCATAGGATATAATGATAAAAGACAAGGTTACAGTACATGTATTTCCACTCATAGGTAAATAATTAATACATAGAATTGAACATAAACATTATATATATATATATCCTTTGTTATTTCACCAAAAAATCTTATTTAATTTCAAGCATTAGTAAAGAACTAGAAATATGAAAAGGCCTTCAGTAATAACAACCTAAAGTTATAACTTTACCCGCCTTTTCCTTTTAAGATATATATATATATATCATGGGCAAATAAGGTTTCTTCCAGGACCACCAAAATAGAAGTACGTACCCCAATCATTAGAACTACCAAGTTGGAGATTGTAGCAGTTGGGTTGGTCAGTGAAAGAGTGAATATTGTTTGGAGGGGCAATGTCTTGATTTTGGTGATCAACAATTCTAATTTTCCTGAAAAAGCTAGCTTTCCCAAAACCTTCTCCAGCAAAATGGCCACTTCCCATTTGTGTTGTTGTGTGTTGTCCATTAGATCCTGAGTTCACAACTTCACCTCCCCACATTACCTTTGTTCCACTCTTAGAGATGCAAGAGAACACAGAGGCTGGGATGGCCAATTTCCCACATATGTATCATTCCTATAAGACATCCACCAATCTCCATTCTCTAGATCCTGCTCATCACATAAATAGATCAAATCAATCATGTTTTGAAGTGAACAAACTAGCGTACTAGATGTGTGTCTTATAGTATGGACATAGATTCTTTCGAGATGGAACTGATCTAAATATTTTGTGAAATTAATCTAGTGGTGTCTATTAAAGAGAAGATGTTAGAAAATAACTTGAGATGGTTTGAATATGTACATAGAAGATTGATGAAGGGGTCAAAAAGGATGATGTATCAAACTATAATGCCCCAAATTCTGATTAAGGGTTAATGACTTCAAATGAGATTGTAATGAATGTTTGATGAATGCTTTTGTGAAATGAAGTATGGGTTATGATTGAATTTGCTATTGGAAAAGCCTACAACCTTGTATTTTAGTATTATTATGTGGCAAAGTTATTATTGGGCTAAAAAAGAGGAAAATGGCGCATGGAGAAGGGGAAAAAAATAAAAATATGTGCCATGTGGCAATTCATGTGAATGTGCCATAACCAGGGGAAAATTTAAAGAATGGAAAATTTACTTGCCAATTAGTCAGTAATTAGTGAAGAAATTAATTACACACTAAAAGAAATGAGGAGTGTGACTAAATGGCTAATGCAGTAGTTAGTGTAACCAAGTGGAGAATTACTTTATGAGAAGCAATGAGATTTGGACACTTGGCATGGTTAGATGAAGAGAGAGTAGTTGGGAAAAGTAAAAAACAACTTTAAATCATTTCTCTTCCCTCTTCCTCATTTTTGGCTGGTAGGGGGCATGGGTGATACGATCTAGAAAGTTGTGTCAAATTCAACCGATCCTTTGCAAATACCAAGTAGACCAATCACAAGAGCAAGAGCCAAACAAATCAAGGAAGCATTAAATGGGCTAGTGCAAGGTACTTGGAAAAAGCAAGAAGCAATTGGATCAAAACTGGACAAAAATGCTGAAAACGTCACTAACTTCATATGGGCTGCAAATGGAGATATTGATCAAGTTTTGGGCTTGCAAACTTGAAACTAAAGAGCTTGGACCAAGTACTATACATGGGAGGCTCATTTCGGCCTAAACAAACACATTTTGAGCCTTAATTTGCTGACTACATTTTCTTGAAGTTAGGTGTGCGAAAATCAACAAGGAGTTGGTGGCAAATTTGACTTTTGTTTTCTTTAGCATGTTGTAATTGATTTTTCAACTTTCTTCAAGATTGTATTAGACTTTTGTGTTTATTGTATTAGACTTTTAGGTTTCCTAGCACATGGTTTTACAATTTGTATTGGTTATTTTCAAAATTGCACTTATTGAAATTACGTCATATTTTCCTATAAATACTTGGTGCTTCTTCATTTGTAAGACACACAATTCAGATTTGAATCATAAATGAAAGTTGCACTTCTGCACTTTGTTTCTTGAGAGTGGATTCTTTCTAAGGGTTTTTTTAGAACTAACAAACTTATCAAGGCTTGATTAACCTTATGGCATTTTTCCAACACTTTGGGTTCTTGTTCTTTCGTGTTCAAGGGTTCATGTGGATCGTCGATCTGTGTTTAGCTTTCTTGGGGTGTTTATATTTTAGAATTGGTTGTGGGTCCGTGGGATCTTCCCTTCTAGGTTTGCACCATCGATACGATCCTGAATTAACAAGTTGTCCCTTCAAATTCAAGTGACATCTCTTTCGTTTTAAATGATCATTATCAAATTCAAGCTGAACAAATCATGAGATCACAAGCTAAAATATTCAAGGAAGCATTGATTGAGCTGATTGAAGAAGTTGTTGTAAATCAAATGGCAATTGGATCAATAAATCTGATTTACAAAAGAAAGATGCTGAAAACGTCACTAAGTTCAGTTGTGCTAAATATGGAGTTATTAATCAATTTTTGGGCTTGGAAACTTCAAAACAAAGAGCTTGGACCTAGTACTACACATGGGAGGCTCATTTAGGCCTAAATAAGCACTTTTTGAGCCTTAATTTGCTGACTACATTTTCTTGAAGTTAGGTGTGCGAAAATCAATAAGGAGTTGGTGGCAAATTTGACTTTTGTTTTCTTTAGCATGTTGTAATTTATTTTTCAACTTTCTTCTAGATTGTATTAGACTTTTAGGTTTCCTAGCACATGGTTTTACAATTTGTATTGGTTGTTTTCAAAATTGCGCTTATTGAAATTACGTCATATTTTCCTATAAATACTTGGTGCTTCTTCATTTGTAAGACACACAATTCAGATTTGAATCATAAATGAAAGTTGCACTTCTACACTTTGTTTCTTGAGAGTGGATTCTTTCTAAGGGTTTTTTTAGAACTAACAAACTTATCAAGGCTTTATTAACCTTATGGCATTTTTCCAACACTTCGGGTTCTTGTTCTTTCGTGTTCAAGAGTTCATGTGGATCGTCGATCTGTGTTTAGCTTTCTTGGGGTGTGTATATTTTAGAATTGGTTGTGGGTTCGTGTGATCTTCCCTTCTAGGTTCACACCATCGATGCGATCCTGAAATAACAAGTTGTCCCTTCAAATTCAAGTGACATCTCTTTCGTTTTAACTGATCATTATCAAATTCCAGCTGAACAAATCATGAGAGCACAAGCTAAAATATTCAAGGAAGCATTGATTGAGCTGATTGAAGAAGTTGTTGTAAATCAAATGGCAATTGGATCAATAAATCTGATTTACAAAAGAAAGATGCTGAAAACGTCACTAAGTTCAGTTGTGCTAAATATGGAGTTATTAATCAATTTTTGGGCTTGGAAACTTCAAAACAAAGAGCTTGGACCTAGTACTACACATGGGAGGCTCATTTGGGCCTAAATAAGCACTTTTTGAGCCTTAATTTGCTGACTACATTTTCTTGAAGTTAGGTGTGCGAAAATCAATAAGGAGTTTGTGGCAAATTTGACTTTTGTTTTCTTTAGCATGTTGTAATTTATTTTTCAACTTTCTTCTAGATTGTATTAGACTTTTAGGTTTCCTAGCACATGGTTTTACAATTTGTATTGGTTGTTTTCAAAATTGCGCTTATTGAAATTACGTCATATTTTCCTATAAATACTTGGTGCTTCTTCATTTGTAAGACACACAATTCAGATTTGAATCATAAATGAAAGTTGCACTTCTGCACTTTGTTTCTTGAGAGTGGATTCTTTCTAAGGGTTTTTTTAGAACTAACAAACTTATCAAGGCTTGATTAACCTTATGGCATTTTTCCAACACTTCGGGTTCTTGTTCTTCCGTGTTCAAGGGTTCATGTGGATCGTCGATCTGTGTTTAGCTTTCTTGGGGTGTGTATATTTTAGAATTGGTTGTGGGTTCGTGTGATCTTCCCTTCTAGGTTCACACCATCGATGCGATCCTGAAATAACAAGTTGTCCCTTCAAATTCAAGTGACATCTCTTTCGTTTTAACTGATCATTATCAAATTCCAGCTGAACAAATCATGAGAGCACAAGCTAAAATATTCAAGGAAGCATTGATTGAGCTGATTGAAGAAGTTGTTGTAAATCAAATGGCAATTGGATCAATAAATCTGATTTACAAAAGAAAGATGCTGAAAACGTCACTAAGTTCAGTTGTGCTAAATATGGAGTTATTAATCAATTTTTGGGCTTGGAAACTTCAAAACAAAGAGCTTGGACCTAGTACTACACATGGGAGGCTCATTTGGGCCTAAATAAGCACTTTTTGAGCCTTAATTTGCTGACTACATTTTCTTGAAGTTAGGTGTGCGAAAATCAATAAGGAGTTTGTGGCAAATTTGACTTTTGTTTTCTTTAGCATGTTGTAATTTATTTTTCAACTTTCTTCTAGATTGTATTAGACTTTTAGGTTTCCTAGCACATGGTTTTACAATTTGTATTGGTTGTTTTCAAAATTGCGCTTATTGAAATTACGTCATATTTTCCTATAAATACTTGGTGCTTCTTCATTTGTAAGACACACAATTCAGATTTGAATCATAAATGAATGTTGCACTTCTGCACTTTGTTTCTTGAGAGTGGATTCTTTCTAAGGGTTTTTTTAGAATTAACAAACTTATCAAGGCTTGATTAACCTTATGGCATTTTTCCAACACTTCGGGTTCTTGTTCTTCCGTGTTCAAGGGTTCATGTGGATCGTCGATCTGTGTTTAGCTTTCTTGGGGTGTGTATATTTTAGAATTGGTTGTGGGTTCGTGGGATCTTCCCTTCTAGGTTCGCACCATCGATGCGATCCTGAATTAACAAGTTGTCCCTTCAAATTCAAGTGACATCTCTTTCGTTTTAAATGATCATTATCAAATTCCAGCTGAACAAATCATGAGAGCACAAGCTAAAATATTCAAGGAAGCGTTGATTGAGCTGATTGAAGAAGTTGTTGTAAATCAAATGGCAATTGGATCAATAAATCTGATTTACAAAAGAAAGATGCTGAAAACGTCACTAAGTTCAGTTGTGCTAAATATGGAGTTATTAATCAATTTTTGGGCTTGGAAACTTCAAAACAAAGAGTTTGGACCTAGTACTACACATGGGAGGCTCATTTGGGCCTAAATAAGCACTTTTTGAGCCTTAATTTGCTGACTACATTTTCTTGAAGTTAGGTGTGCGAAAATCAACAAGGAGTTGGTGACAGATTTGACTTTTGTTTTCTTTAGCATGTTGTATTTGATTTTTCAACTTTCTTCTAGATTGTAATATACTTTTGTGTTTATTGTCTTAGACTTTTTGGTTTCCAAGCACATGGTTTTACAATTTGTATTGGTTGTTTTCAAAATTGCACTTATTGCAATTAGGTCATATTTTCCTATAAATACTTGGTGCTTCTTCATTTGTAAGGACACAATTTAGATTTGAATGATAAATGAAATTTGCACTTCTGCACTTTGTTTCTTGAGAGTGGATTCTCTCTAAGGGTTCTTTTTAGAACTAACAAACTTATCAAGGCTTGATCAACCTTGTGGCGTTTTTCCAACACTTCGGGTCCTTGTTCTTTCATGTTCAAGGGTTCAAGTGGATCGTCGATTTGTGTTTAGCTTTCTTGGGGTGTGTATATTTCAGAATTGGTTGTGGGTTCATGGGATCTTCCCTTATGGGTTCGTACCATCTTGGTATCAGAGCTTCGGATCTAAACTCAGGTCATATCTATCTGTTCTTCGTTTCCATTTTTATTTCAAGTTTTGTGCTTTGTTCTTGTGTTTGTCCGTGTCCAGATTTGTTACCTCTTTTCGTCAAGTTTTTCTTTATGTTTTCCAATATTTAGTATGTCAAATTCATAGTTCAGAATCTCTTCTTTCATCTTGGTTTGGAATCGTTTCAATCCGATTTGTCATTTGTGAGTTCTATATATTTTAATCTAGTTGTATTTTCTGGAAATTCTGGGCTTGTTCATCTTCATTTTTCCAGAACGTCCTAAAATATTCTGTCTTTGTTTGACCACTTTTCCTTTGTGTTTTACATCGTTCAATAGTTCATTTTCATAGTTTAGAATCTCATCTTTCTGTTCGTTTTGGATTCATCTCAATCCAAAATTTCCACTGTGAGTTATAGTCTTTCCAAAATAGACACGTTTCTGGAATTTCTGGGTTCAGATTTCTTGAGTTTTGTTATTTGTGATAGATTCTGTATTCTCTTTAAATTTCAGTAGAGGAGAAAAACGAGAGGGAAAAAAACAAAGACAAGAGCATCAGAAAAAGAAAAAAAATACTGGAAAAAAAGGATTGTGTTAGAAGTGTTTTGAGCAATATCTATTGTCATACATAGAATTTGTGAAGTACGTGTCATTTAAACTCTTGATATCCTTAAATTTTCTTTTTAAATACTCACTTTGATATTCCATATTTCTAAGTGTTGTGTTGATTCTGCAAATTGTGATTGCTTTGATTATGAATTGCTTAGTTCTTTAAAGCGCCTCAAGAGGAATCTAGAGTGGAAAAAGGCAAGAGTGAAATACATCAATTTAAAAGCCAAATTTGAGTGAAACACAAGTGACACAAAATTGTTTGAGTGAAATACGAGAGTAGAGTGGTGAGGTCCATTTTTCTCTAAATCTAACTTTTCAGGTATCATCAATATGCATGATGAAAAAGAACTTCAAACATATTTTGACTCCTTACTAAAAGGACTCCAAAGGTTTAATGATGAAGCAGAGCAATGGATGTCTAGTCACAACTCCAAATCAAAAAGAGAATTACAGGGAAAGTTGTAGGAGTTGAAACAAGGTTCTATGACTGTTGATGAATATTTTCAAGAGTTGGAATTAGCTATGACTAGAGCTAGAGTGAAAGAAACTTCAAAAGCCACTAAGGATCATTTTTTGAATGGGCTTAATTCTGAATTAGCTTCTTTTGCAAAGACCTTAAGCTTCTTGGACATTGATCTTTTGGTTCAATTTGTTGCTGAGCATGAGCAAAAAATCAAGCAACAAAGATGTTCAGAATGTAGCTTGCAAAGGAGATTGAAAGCTTCAATGTTACAATTTCTAATGATGAGAAAGTGCTAACTATGGAGGAAGAAGTAGTGAATGTTGAAAGTCTTGCTGACCATTGTGTGGGAGAAGACCTTCTTATTCCCAATACAAATCTTGTGATTGAAGAAGTTCCTCTCAATCAAGAAATGAAAAGTGAAAATATGAGTGAGTGATTTTAGTGAAGCTGTTCTAAAGAGAGAAAATCAGTTTGAGAGAGAACAAGATATTGAGAGCATATAGTGCTATCAAAATAAAGAGAGTAAAAATGAGAGTGAAGAAGTCAGTAAAAATAAAGATGAAAAGAGTTGTGAGAAAAGTGAGGTTAAGAGTGATTGCAAGGATATTTTTTTGGTTACTAATGATCTTAATCATTATTTTCCTTGTGATTTTGTTGTGTTTCAGGAATTCTTGGATTTGATTCCTAAGAAGCCACCCGATGGATTCTTATCTTCAAGAAGCTCTGAACCTTTATTTCCTTCAAGTGACATTGAAAAGCAATCTAGTGGAGATTCGTGGATCAATCCTTTTGAGGAGAGAGGGAATGATGCGACCCAGAATCAACAAATTAACTCTCCAAATTCAAGTCAAGATTCGAGGACGAATCCTTTTGAGGAGAGAGAGAATGATGCGATCCTGAATCAAAAAGTTGTCCCTTCAAATTCAAGTGACATCTCTTCCGTTTTAAATGATCATTTTCAAATTCTAGCTGAAAAAATCATGAGAGTGCAAGCTAAAATATTCAAGGAAGCATTGATTGGGCTGATTGAAGAAGTTGTTGTAAATAAAATGGCAATTGGATCAATAAATCTGATTTACAAAAGAAAGATGCTAAAAACGTCACTAAGTTCATTTGTGCTAAATATGGAGTTGTTAATCAAGTTTTTGGCTTGGAAACTTCAAAATAAAGAGCTTGGGAGGCTCATTTGGGCCTAAATAAGCACATTTTGAGCCTTCATTTGATGACTACATGTCCTTGAAGTTAGGTGTGCGAAAATCAATAAGGAGTTAGTGGCAGATTTGACTTTTGTTTTTTTTAGCACGTTGTATTTGATTTTTCAACTTTCTTCTAGATTGCATTAGACTTTTGTATTCATTGTATTAGACTTTTAGGTTTCCTAGCACATGGTTTTACAATTTGTATTGGTTGTTTTCAAAATTGCACTTATTGCAATTAGGTCATATTTTCCTATAAATACTTGGTGCTTCTTCATTTGTAAGGACACAATTTAGATTTGAATGATAAATGAAAGTTGCACTTCTGCACTTTGTTTCTTGAGAGAGGATTCTCTCTAAGGGTTCTTTTTAGAACTAACAAACTTATCAAAGCTTGATCAACCTTGTGGCGTTTTTCCAACACTTCGGGTCCTTGTTCTTTCATGTTCAAGTTTTCAAGTGGATCGTC
Organism: Inga laurina; assembly: GCA_963855925.1. NCBI lineage: Eukaryota > Viridiplantae > Streptophyta > Magnoliopsida > Fabales > Fabaceae > Inga > Inga laurina. Next base: position 36,476,442 of record OY979711.1, read on the forward strand.
GATATGTGTTTAGCTTTCATGGGGTGTGTATATTTCAGAATTGGTTGTGGGTTCGCACCATCTTGGTATCAGAGCTTCGGATCTAAACTCAGATCATGTCTATATGTTCTTCGTTTCCATTTTCGTTTCAAGTTTTGTGCTTTGTTCTTGTGTCTGTCCGTGTCCAGATTTGTTTAAAGAAAATAGATTGTGTGTGCCTCAACGTGCATTGCATGAATTGCTTGTTAGACAAGGACATGGGGGAGGTTTAATGGGTCACTTTGGTGTGAAAAATACTTTGGATGTTTTGCATGAGTATTTCTTTTGGCCTAAAGTGAAACGTGATGTGGAAAAAATTTGTGCTAAATGCATAACATGTAAAAAGGCTAAATCTAGAGTCTTGCCATACGGTTTGTATACTCCTTTACCTGTACCTAGTGAACCTTGGATTGACATATCAATGGATTTTGTTTTGGGTTTGCCTAGGTCAAAAAGAGGAATGGATTCCATATTTGTGGTTGTTGATAGATTTTCTAAAATGGCACATTTCATTGCATGCCATAAAACTGATGATGCCACACACATTGTTGATCTGTTCTTTAAAGAAATTGTGAGGCTTCATGGCGTCCCTAAAAGTATTATTTCTGTGGGGAAAGCTTGGTACTAAATTGTTATTTTCTACTGCTTGTCATCCACGAACTGATGGACAAACTAAAGTTGTTAACAGAACCTTATCACAATTATTTAGAATTGTGATTCAAAAGAACTTGAAAAATTGGGAAGATTGTTTGCCATTCATTGAATTTGCATATAACAGAAGTGTGCATTCATCTATTGATTATTCTCCTTTTGAAATAGTATATGGTTTTAATCCACTAACTTCTTTGGATTTATTACCATTACCTATTGATGAGAAAGCAAGTCTTGATGGGAAAAAGAAAGCTGAAATAGTACAGCAACTTCATCAGCGTGTGAAACAGCAAATTGAAAAGAAAAATGAGCATTATGCATCCAAGGCCAACAAAGGAAGAAGGCGTGTTCTTTTTTAACCTGGAGATTGGGTGTGGGTGCATATGAGAAAAGAAAGATTTCCAGCTCAAAGAAAATCAAAATTAGCTCCAAGAGGAGATGGTCCATTCCAAGTGCTTGAAAGAATAAATGATAATGCTTATAAGATTGATTTGCCTGGTGAGTATTCTGTTAGTGCTACTTTTAATGTAGCTGATTTATCTCCTTTTGATGTAGGTGAAGATTCGAGGACGAATCCTTTTGAGGAGAGAGGGAATGATGCGATCTAGAAAGTTGTGTCAAATTCAAGCGATCCTTTGCAAATACCAAGTAGACCAATCACAAGAGCAAGAGCCAAACAAATCAAGGAAGCATTAAATGGGCTAGTGCAAGGTACTTGGACAAAGCAAGAAACAATTGGATCAAAACTGGACAAAAGTGCTGAAAACATCACTAACTTCATATGGGCTGCAAATGGAGATATTAATCAAGTTTTGGGCTTGCAAACTTGAAACTAAAGAGCTTAGACCAAGTACTACACATGGGAGGCTCATTCGGGCCTAAATAAGCACATTTTGAGCCTTAATTTGCTGACTACATTTTCTTGAAGTTAGGTGTGCGAAAATCAATAAGGAGTTGGTGGCAAATTTGACTTTTGTTTTCTTTAGCATGTTGTAATTTATTTTTCAACTTTCTTCTAGATTGTATTAGACTTTTAGGTTTCCTAGCACATGGTTTTACAATTTGTATTGGTTGTTTTCAAAATTGCACTTATTCCAATTAGGTCATATTTTCCTATAAATACTTGGTGCTTCTTCATTTGTAAGACACACAATTCAGATTTGAATCATAAATGAAAGTTGCACTTCTGCACTTTGTTTCTTGAGAGTGGATTCTCTCTAAGGGTTCTTTTTAGAAATAACAAACTTATCTAGGCTTGATCAACGTTGTGGCGTTTTCCAACACTTCGGGTCCTTGTTCTTTCGTGTTCAAGGGTTCAAGTGGATCGTCGATCTGCGTTTAGCTTTCTTGGGGTGTGTATATTTCAGAATTGGTTGTGGGTTCGTGGGATCTTCCCTTGTGGGTTCGTACCAATGGGGGTGGAAGAGTGATCATTTCATCACTCTCATTACTCTCCCTCTTGCTCTCTCATTTGGCTGCCATAGTTGAAGAAGAAAGAAGAAGAAGCTTTGCAAAAGGTAAGCCATTTGACCCTTAAAATGACCTTGGATGCCAAAACTCTCTTCTATAATCTTGTTCCTTGAGTTAAGGGCTTCATTTCTATGGTTTTAGATTTTTAAAAGGTGGTCATTTGTGCACTCAAGAAAATATAGAGGGAGGAGAATCAAGGAACAAGTTAGAGAAAGTGATAGAGGTGAGTAAGAGTAATCTTTGGATATGCATATTGTGGCCATTGACTGAGGTTTGAATTTCTAGAATTTTTGCCCTTTTTTTAGTGAATTAGGGTCTTAGAGAGTTTGGTATGTTGTGATTATGGAAATGGTGCTTTGTATTGTGTCTTGGATAAATAGAATTGCAATGAGACTTAAATGTGAAGTATGGAGTTTTGAGATTTTGTATTGAATTGTTGCCTAAGGTATAACTTGTGAAAGGAATGTGAATGTGGTTATTTTGATGTCTCTATTGATTTCTATGTGAAATTCTATTTGGAAATAAGTTTGGAATTGAGTTTTGGAACCATTGTAGACTTACGGTTGCAAAACTGGAAAATTTGGCAAAGAAAATTTTGTGTAGGGGATCTAATTTTCACAATGTTTTGAATTAGTAAATGGTGTCAAAAAGTTGTGAACCTTTTCAATTTTGTAGTTCACATTGTAAGATTTTCATTGATATAAAGTTTGCGTCATTTTGAGTTTTGTACTGAGAGTTATGGTAAGTTGAAATCAACCAAGAATCATGCCAATTCTTGGCTGCGGCCAAAGGGGAGTTGGTTGTAGCCCAAGGATGTTGACCGCGGCCCAAATGTTTTTGATCTACTCTTGGCTGTGGCCCCAAGATGTTTTTGACCATCTCTTGGACGTAGCCCATGGGTGGTTGGGCCGAGGCCAACCCCTGTTTTCAGTGTTTTGTAATTTTGAAAATTGGTTTCTAATCTAGTTCTTCCCGATCCTTTAGGGTTACTGTTAGAGCCTTTCATAACTACTTAAGGGACTTTATTGATAACCAAACCTAAGTGTTTTGAAATCATTTGAGTATTGGAATAAGTGATAACTTGTCATTTTTAATTATGATTATAGGATTTGATATTTTCCTAGAACGTATGAGGCCTGTGCTTGAACACGAACGAAACGAACAAGGTAGTGACAATTAGCTTGCTCCTATATCATGTTTAATGTATTGTATGTTTGTATTTATCATTGAATGTACGATTGAGTCATGGCGAATGTCCCGGCTTTGAATGAACGATTGGGTTGCTATGGATGGTCCGGCTTTGAATGAATGATTGAGTCACGACAATTGTTCTGGCTTTGAATGTTGTTGTTACTGATTGTCATACCTATCACGTGAGTGATTATGGTAATGATGATTGAATGTTGCTGATTGTCATGCTTATCATGGGATTGATTATGGTAATGATTGAATGCTGTTGTTAGTGATTGTCATGATTTTCACGTTTGTGATCAAAGTCACGATTGAATGATGCTGTGCTGCTGAATTGTGATATTTGCTTACATGCTTTGTTATAGTATGCATCATATACGTGAAATGTTACTACTGAGATTCTTTTGAATCTCACTCTTTCCAATTATCAATTTTTTAGCTAGGGCAAGTGGATCAAAGGTTAAGCAAGTATATAAGGGTGACTACGATTGCCGGTGGTAGTCTTTAGTTTTGGTTTTTGGTTATTATATTTTGGACAAATGTATATATTGACCACATAATAGTGTTTGTGGTGTAATCCCCAATAAGGGAAACTGAGATGGGCAATGATGCCTTGTAAAACCCTTTAGTTAATGAATATATATCCCAGGTGAATGTTGGGAATTTTGCTAGCACTCTGATGTTGTTGTATGTAACAGAACCGAACATGCCAAATGGTTTTTGCAAATGAATGGAGATCGCATTATACAGGTTTTGTAAAAAAATTTTATTTATTCTCGATCTCTTATTTATTTATGACATGTGTTTAAGCACTAATTATGGCCTTGTGAGGTTGGGGGTTACACAAACCATACGGAATCCTCTGTAAAGGGGTACGCAAAGGAAGACTGAAGACTGTACTCAATGTAGTTATATAGCGGGACCTTTCAGCCAACAATTTATCCAAATATTTAATTGTTATTAATACAACTGACATCACCTAGTAAGATAAGACTTGTTCTTGTTGTAATCTCCTCCCTCCCGTCCTTAATATAAGACACATTTTGTATTTCAATTTCTTCATTAAAGTGGTTCTTTTGTTAAGGATTAGAGGTAGTATTTTTTTAAGAGGAGTACTGACCCCTCAAGCTGCTATAAAAAATTGTTGCATGTCTTCAACGCTGTTAATAGAAAGTGTGTTTGTATCTAATCTGCAAGGAAAAAAGTTGGTACCTTCCAGATAAGAATGGTGATATCATATTGGGAATTATTATCACCAAAGACAGACAATGAAGTTATTGTGCCTCCCAGGACTATATTATTGTTAACTTGAACAAAGCCATAACAAAGAAGATCATGGCATCCAGCATGTTGGCCTGCGTCAGCCTGCGTGTGTCAAGTGTAAAATGAGTTAGTGAAATTAACAATGTCCAAGAGCATATGATTTGAAGAAACTGCATTTTTTATTGCCAATAAGGAGTTTAACTCACTGTCCAAAATGTAAAAAGACTTGTGTTATTATCTCCATATAGCTCTAGATTCACCTAACTTTCAAAATTAATAAAAAAAAAAATGTATCTCAGGTAAGCACATAATGAGAAACTTAATAAAACTTAGTTTGATATTATTCTTGTGAAATTAGTTAATTTTGACTCAATTATATATAACTAACCTGCCAACCCGCATGAATGCCATCGTAATTACTGGTATCACCATTTTGAAGCCACACTTAGAGTTACTATATTCACTATGATCTTGAACTTTGGGATTCCACTCGTTCATAGTTGCCCTGTGTAACGTCCCGAAAATTCGTAAAAGGCTTAGTTTTCTTAAAAAGAAAATTTAAAAATGTTAAAGTAAATTTTGGAAATTAAAGACTTATTTTCTCAAAAATTAGAGGAAAAATAGTAAGAGGAAATAATTTAACTTGAAAATTTCAGGAAAATTATTTGAAGGCTTTATGAAGCTAATAAATGAAGAAAATCCTTAAAAATTATTAAGGATTAATTTATAGAATTAGATAATGAGCCAATGCTGATTTAGAAAATTGAGGAAAGTTGGTAATTTTATTACTAATTATTCGGACTTGAAAACCGGAATTGGCCTAAAGATAAGTCAAATTATGAAAAATTTAAAGAAAGTAGAAAATTTAGAAGTCTTGTAAGTGGGTCTATTAGGATTAAAACACACTCCCCTAATTAAAACCACACTCAACTCACTCACCCAAACACACACTCTCGGGTAAAACAATACTCGATGCACACACATATACGCACCAAAACACCTCAGCTCTTTTCTTTCAATTCGGTCAGCCCAATGACTCGATCCACACACAATTAAACACCAAATAAAACACTCCCTCACCAGCTCCCTTATGTCCTCATTTGCGTTCTGAAACTGAAACATTAGAATGAGAGCAAGAGAAAGAGAGAGGGCCGAAAGAGGTCATGAGGAGGAGGAGCTTGAAGGCGGCACCAATTTGCACATGCAAACTTGGATGTGAGTTGAGGTGAGTCCCCAGAGCATTCTCCTGTTATTATTTCTTTTGGTTGAGGAATATTTGGGGAGGAAGAAGATGCTTAAAATCTGATTCTAGTGAGAGAAAGATTTGCTGTCATCTTGGAAGGTAAAAATAAGACATTGCATGTGAATTTTGGGAGGAATTTTTGGGTTCTTTGGGTCTGTAAAGAGGTCACCGAGTACAGATTATACAAGATGGGTTAATAGTGTAGAATTTCTGAAAGTATGGAGTCCAAATTTGGGGTTGCATGTCACCTTTTCTTGTCTTCTTCATCGTCACCTTTTCTTGTCTTCTTCATCGTTGGAAAAACAGGGTAGTACATGCATGAAGTTGCAGAGGCTAAAACTGAAATCTTGAGTGAATTTGCTTCGGTTTTTCTCGAGGATTAGAGAGTTTAGCATGTGTCTTAGATGATAGAATCAAGGAAAGCTTGATTTAGGATGAAAAAGGTGGGGTTTTTGAGAGTTTAAGACAGAGTGTCTAATCTATAAGCTTTAGGGAGTCAGTGGCGTTGAGCACTGTTTTAATTAGGCAAATTGTGTCCATTGTTTATGAAATTTGGCATTGAAATAGTAAACATCCAAAATTTAAAATGAGTCATAGAACGTGTTAATTGGATATATAGAATAAAAGTTATGATTTTTGAAAGTTAGTCAGGAACTAGGAAAACTTTGTGTTCCAGATTTTTGACAGTGGATAAATAAGAAAATTTCACAAGGTTTCTTCAGTAATTTTGCTGTGTCGCAACGAGTTATTAAATTTGAGGGACTTAGTTATAACTCAATTGAAAGTTGAAGGACCAATAATTAATTTTCCTTTATAATTATATATATTCGTGCATTGTTTGTTACGTAACTGTCCCATTTAGGACTACACAAGCATGTGCTAGTGTGTGTGGTAAGTAGGACAGCTGGTTTAAGAGACGGTGATCTCATTCCGTTAATTACTTTAACATTTTTTCAAGTGAAAGTTCTAAGGGTGGGACGTTAGGGAAGGCTCTGGAGAAGTGAAGCTATGTCAGCGATATGTAACACCTCCACCTTTGCAAGTACATGTTGATTTCTGCATATTGCCACATTTAGGACATTTTGTGCATTTATTCTTATGATTTATTTATTGTGAATTTAAGGGCTATTGGGGAGAATTGAATACTATGATTTTAAATTCTTTAACATTTATTTTGTGTAATATGAAGTATTACTTATGAACAACTAAACTTTTAAACTGATTTATTTTATTTGAGTAATATTGTGATTATCTAAATAATAGTGTAAGGTTTTTTTCATTCACAGTAGGTATGCAAGATTGGCTGATTTTTTTTTTTTTTAAAACCATGGTCAGTTTTGGAAATAGATTCCTCGAAACAAGTTTAAAAATGGTCAAGTTACCGATAGTTTTAGGAAGGACGTTACAGAAGACACTTAAGCCACTCAAAGATAGACATATAAAAAGAGAGTCAAGCAAGACTGCATAATTCTTTTTGAAAACAAAAAAGGGTAGCATGCAGTTTCATGGGAAAGGAGTGTCTTCACACTAACTTCTCTCTCCACTTAATATCTCAACCATTGAATCAAATTTCAATATGTGAGATTTAATGCTATGTAAAACATATTATTACTATATTACATATAATAAAAATCTACAGTTTTAATATTGTGATATAGCAGTAAATTTAATCCATTATAATATGATGCCATGATTATGACATTAAGTGAAGAGAAAGGTTAGTGGAGACACCCCTCTCCTGCAGTACCATTCAAGTCTATAGTCAAATTTTCGTTAAAAAAAAAATATAGACAAAATTGAAAAGATATATACTGGAAGTACAAGATGGGTGGATGAGAAGCTTTAGCGAAAATTCATTGTAAGAAATAACCATCATGGTGCCTATTGTTGCGATCAGATTTAGATACGGTTTATATTTAAAATTTTAAACTTGTAAGTTTTAGATCATAAATTTATTTTCTAAAAAGCATGACAATTAAAAGAAGATAAAATCGCAGAAAATTTCAGCTAAAATAGAAAAAAGACAAAGCAATGAGTCCAATATCACAAATCCGGAGTTAGATAGATCTATGAGAGGAATATGAGATTTATAAATATTTCCAAATGACTAATATACCCTTGATAGCATTTGGCAAGCTCAATTTATCAATATGTATATTGAAGTTGTTAATTGTGATTTTTAAGTTATTATTCTTTATACCTAAGTTGATTACGCATCTGATGCAAAAAAAAGAAAAAAAGTTGACTACGCGTCGCAATTAATAACTTCAGTATACAGATTGACAACTTAAGCTCCTCAAATATCAATAACCTTGAGAATAATATTTTGAAGCCACACATGTTAGGTGTCACTGACTATTTATATATAGAGAATAACAACTAAATTGCAATTAACAATTTCAGTATACATATTGATTATTTTAGCTCTCCCAATATTGTTAGGGGCAAACTGGTCATTTGGAAACATTTACGAATCTCATATTTCTCCCATGGGTTTGATTTAGAATTTTTGATATTAAACTCCTTGATTTGTCTTTTCCCCATTTTAAGCGAATTTTTCTGGGATTTTCCCTTAAAAGAATATGTTTATTTTAAATTTATAATGGACATAGCAGAAAATGACATGAGCAAATTCACTATTCACTGTTCACTATTCATATAAAACTTATTCCCTCTTTAGGAACTAGGGTTTGATTCGGACTTTCAAAAATTCAAGGAACAAATAACTTCATTGCCATTTTAACAACGTATGCATTTGTTCAGATTTAATTCATGTTTTAAATGTGTCAAATAATATATATATATGTTTAATTTAAATAATTTAATTGAAATTTTACAGATTTTTCTTTTAATTTAATTGTCATTTTTCTGGAAGAAATCATTTGAAAGATATTAAATTTGATTGAAAATAAATAAAAAACTGATTAAGAATTTACCAAAACTAGTTAAGGACCCAGACAATGCACAAGATAAATTAAAAAAATATGTATTGCACGGATCAAATTAAAGAAATACGTACATTTTAGCAATATGTATATGAGGAAGTTTTGTCAAATACAACCATATTAAAATTAAATGATATATTTGTCATTCAACCAAAAAAATTATACAAAACTTTTTTGTATACAACATTTGAAGTTTTGTCAGTGTGGATGCCTTGTTCATTCGAGGATCAATACTTTTAGCCACACCCTTTGCTGGGCTCTTAAGAGTGCAATTCAATGTATTTTTCTTTTAAGTTCTGACATAAAAAATGTATAGTTTTATTTACCTTTATTGCTAACATATAGTATAACTGAATATATTGATTTGTCAGCTAAAGCTAATTTTTTTTATGGGGAATAGTGAATCAGCTATGAAATGAGTATTTTTTGGGTGCATAATATTCCCCATGCTGAATTAATTGCACTTACACTTTTCAATGGGCACCCTCAAAATTTTAAAAAACGCAGGAAGTTCAATTTTCATGGCAATTTGAGTTAATATATTTTAGAGCTTTTTTAATGAAATTTTAGAGTTGAGATTAGTACAAGTTACCAGCTACAAAAGTATTAATTCGAAATGTCTAAATATATATATAGAGAGAGAGAGACGATTATTTTTTTCCCTCAAAGGTTGTTAAGTTTCAATAAACAGGACCTACATTTTCGGTGTAGAAATACCAAACAAACAATAAAGAATCAGCACTTAACAGAAGAAAGAGAATAGAATTAAATAATAAAGAGAGTATACACCATAATCCCTAAAAATAAACAATAATAACCTTAAATAAATGACTGAAAGGAGGCAAGTGTAGCACTATAGTTACAATTTTCAGAATGAATCAAACGGTAAAAATATTACAATTAATGATTGAAGTGATTACAATTATTTTTAGTTTCATTTGCAACTAAAATAAGGAATGAAGGGTCAGTTACTAAGGAGCAACAAATAACTTTAGTGACTTTGTAACTCACCATATTATGAATAAATACTATGTGTTTGAGAGCACATTGGCGATTCTAAAAGGGAATTATCTGTGGAAGCTAAGTACTTGGATTTATAGTTATTTCACGGCAAGGACCATGATGAATGCTTTTGCCTTTTATTGAACTTTGGTAGTGTTAGCTCTCATAATGTATTGATGATAACAAACCTTGATAATTAAGTATATTTGATTATGCAAACTTTGAGTGATGATGACACATTTTTGAAAAGTAGAAAGTGGAACTTTGTGGTGACTTTCTCTGTCTTGGAGAGATCACTCGAGTGATGGTTTTAACACTAGAGTGACAGCCAAGTGAAGACCAAAGTTAATCAAAGAGGATCACTCGAGTGATGTGTTCACTCCAAAAATTTCAGCAAGTCACTTGATGGTGATCAAAACATATGAAAGTTTTAGAGACTAAATCACTAGAGTGATGGAGTAAGCACTCGAGTGATGGGCATCATTTGCAAGTGATCTGAGAGTTTGTAATATGATGAAACAGATCACTTGGGTGACAGAATTATGCACTCGAGTGGCACACTTTGTCACCTATGTAACAAAGACAAGATCGCTCAAGTGATGTGATAATCACTCGATTGATGTCAATTAGTTCTGAGTCACTCGCAATTGATCTTGAGGGGATATTATCTTCTAATGATGATCACTCGAGTGATCCATGATCACTTGCAGGACACTTGCAAGTGATCTGAAAATGCTACAAAAATACTAAGTGAGTATCACTCTAGTGATGACTTAAGCACTTGAGTAATATGAATTACTTGCAGGTCACTTGGAAGTGATTGAGATTAACTCTTACAAAACATACGGAAGATCACTCGAGTGAATGAAAATACACTCAAGTGATATTCATTTTCATAAACTTCACTATCAAGTCACTCGCTAGTGATTATCAGCACAAGATCACTTGAACACTTGAGTGATAGAGTAAGCATTTGAGTTATAAGAGACCACTCAAGTGATATTGAGTGACACTCGAGTAAATGCTCTTTGGAACTTAGAATCAGTGACTCAACAATTTTGATACTGATCATAAGCATCCTGATTAACACCATAATCTCTTATATTACTTTCAGTTGTTACTAATAAAACTTATGTATAAGTTTGAGGTGTTTAATCTATGGATTAGCTTTGAGATTTAATAAAGGAAAATGTTGTTAGAAGCATTAGATGTGAAGTAGCCTCGACCAACCCGAACGCTCTCTTTCATCAATGGCTATATTTATTCTCTAAGGGAGAGATTTGAATCCTCTCAATGGTCATTAAAGAAATTCTACCTATAAATACAAAAGCATTCAACATGGAGCAACAAAGGAATGACAAAATCAATTGTGTATTAAGTGCTCTGTTTCTTTCTGATTTCTCATATATTCCTACTTTTCTTTAGTATTCATTTATCAACTCTTTAATAGAGATTTCACTAACTTATTCATTACTCTTGTAGAGCTGGAAGATATTATCTTGCATAAGGATAAGGATATCCGATCATATGTGGGCTCAGAAGGCAAGTGTCACTAGTACAAAAAAGGTGATTTAGACCGGCACATTTAAACCGGTTGTAGTAAATGAGGTTTAAAAGAAATGCGTGGTGGCATTTACGTAATTATAAAGAATTTGGGAGACCGGTTATTATAATAACCAGTCTAAAAAATACAATTTACACCGGTTGCACACTAACCGGTCTAAAAAGATTAATTTTTAGACCGGTTATTATAATAACCGGTCTAAAAATTAATCTTTTTAAGACCGGTTGCTAGAGAACCGGTCTAAAATGAAGCTTTTTAAGACCGGTTCTCTAACAACCGGTCTTAAAAGGTGATTTTAAGGCCGGTTGTTAGACAACCGGTCCTAAAAAGCTTGATTTTAGACCGGTTAGTCTACTTAACCGGTCTTAAAAAGTTCCCCAAATATTTCCCCCCACCCCTGCCTGCGCGCCCTCTCTATTTTTGAAAATTTTTCATCCCAATCATTTCTCTTCTCAGTGCTCAACTCCCCCTTACCTGATCTAATTGGAACAATCGAATCCGGCCGGTTGCTGCTAATTGTTGTCGTTGTTGGGTCGCCGATTGTTGTCACTGTTGGGTCGCCGTCTTCATTTGCTCCTGGTTTTCGAGCTCCATCCGTCATTCACTGCTGCGACTGAAGGAGGTCTTCGTCTTCATCGTCTTGTTTGAGGTATGCTTCCTCGTCCTCGATCTACATTTACCCCTCAAAAATACTTGCCACTGTTGTTTATTTTTATATTTTTTCAACTCTCCAGAAATATCACATATTATAATGGAATTTCAATTATGTCTAGGAGTAAGTAAAGAAATTTTGATATTGTAAATGTAAATATATAATGGCTTCTCAAACTTTTTATAGCCAGGGAAAAGAATTGGATGAACCAGTAAAAATTAACCGTTCTATCTGTCTTTTCTTTTTGTGTATAAAAAAAATGATGATATGATATGATGGTGGGATGAAAAGAATAATCTATATTACTTGTGATTTAAGCAAATCTGGTCAAAGTAGTATTAGATCCATATACATTAAATACAAGCGACAGAAGAAATTTGGATGACAGAAAAACAAATGAATGGCTCAACTTGTTATATACGAGCTTAATTAATCATTAAGCAATTTAATGATTAGTTTGTAACTTTGTATGTATAGCGGCACGCACAGTACAGTACACATGTATCACTATATGTTATATCATTTTCCTGATTCAAATAAAGTGTCTGAGGATGATTTTGATTGACGTTAACCTTAACTTATTCCAAGAAGGGATTACTATTGACTAAACTTGATTGTTACGTATTAATAACCTAATTAGGGCAAGCCACGTTAATGGACAGAGGTTACCTAAGAGTCCAAGGAATTGGGCCCTTTGATATGCTCAAGAAACGGTGAAACTGGAAAACAGAGTTTGGTTGTCACAGTACAGTTTTCTGCTGTTGAAATCCAGAAAGATAGGTAGAAAATTGAAGTATAGATATATATATATATATAATTTGAAGGCCATGAGAAGAACTCAGTGCTCATTTGGCTAACGAGTCTGCCATACTATTGTCGTCTCTGTCAATATATTGGAACTCTACATTCCAGCTCCGTTCCAACATTGCTTTAATCTCTGTAAGCAGCTGCCATTTTTCATGCATATCTGGGATCTCATTTTGAAGTAGGTTGATAACCTCATAGGAGTTGCACCTAATCAACACTTCTCATCCCAAACTCTTGTATGCCCATAAGGCAACCCCAAATTTCAACACTTAGAGCATCACCAGTACTGAGCCTCAACATAAATCCCTCCACTTATAGTTCTTTTTGCTTTGTTTAACTAGTTACCTTCTATTGGTTTCCAACGGTATTGCTTGGATATTATTAGTTGAAGGACCAAAGTCACCCTAAAAAATATATCCAGGGAAAAACAATATAATAATGGATCTAGCGTGTGCAGGCGTTAGACATTAAAAGAATATATATCCAAGTCACTTTCTCTGACGAACAAGCATTCTTTCCTTCCTCTTTCCACCTCCATTCCTCATTCCCTCACTCCTTCTCCATTACACTTTCCCTCATTCCATTTTTTCCTCACACGCTACTCTAAATCACGATATTCTTTGTTTACTTCTAGTTACACTATGTACTTGGGTGTAATGATTGCATGCTCTCATCATTCTCCTACCTTTTCCAGGGAAAAAGTACAAAACAAAAAAAAGTTGTTGGAATATATGGATTGTAGTTGGATACAAGCTAAACGGACGAGTGTTGAATATGATGTTGGGGTCAAGGGTTTTTTAGACTTTGCAAAAAGAAATGCCGATGATGATAGTGGGATATTTGATTGCCCTTGTGTAAAATGTTTGAATGAGAAGCGATTAAGTGCTGCAGATATATATACACATTAAATTTGTAAAGGGTTTTGTAAGATGTATGTAGTATGGGTATGGCATGGTGAACAATTAGAAATGCCAAATGCATCTCAATAAGGGGAGTGACTTGTGATGATAATGACAAGGATATGGATGATCGGATAGAGGACATTATTCGTGATATAGGAGAAGAGGCTTTTGAACAATCACATGCATATGGTAATATGTGCAGTGATGCTGAGAAGCTGTTGTACCCGGGGTGTAAAAAATACCAATTGCTGAATGCTGTATTGAAATTGGTAAGCTTGAAAGCACGGCATGGATGGAGCGACAAGAGTTTTTCAGAAACGCTTGAGGCCTTCAAAGATATGCTTCCTGATGATAATGTGTTGCCTTGTCGATACTATGATGCTAAGAAAATATTGTGTCCACTAGGGATGAAGTATAAAAAGATCCATGCTTGGCCTAATGATTGCATATTGTATAGAAAAGATCATGAAGAGAAGGAGCAATATCCGATATGTGAAACTCTGAGGTATAAATCAAATAAGGGCCCTGCAAAAGTGTTGTGGTATCTTCCAATCATTCCAAGGTTCAAGCGCCTGTTTGCTAATGAAATTGATGCCAAAAATTTGAGATGGCATGCAGATGAGCGGATTTCTGATGGAAAGCTGCGACATCCAGCTGATTCTTCTCAATGGAAAAAAATTGATCAATTATTTCCTACCTTCGGTGAAGAACCTAGGAATCTCAGGCTTGGGCTTAGCACAGATGGTATGAATCATTATGGTAGCCTAAGCAGTATACATAGTTCATGGCCTGTTCTGTTGGTAATTTACAACTTATCTCCTTTGTTATATATGAAATGAAAGTACATTATGTTGTCTATGTTGATTTCTGGACCAAAGCAACCCGAAAATGACATAGATGTTTACCTAGAACCCTTGATCGAAGACTTGAAAGAGTTGTGGGATAAAGGTGTCGATGTTTTTGATGCGAACAAGAAGGAGACTTTTAATATGCGAGCAATGATCTTTTGTACTATAAATGACTTCCCTGCATATGGGAACTTGTCAGGATATAGCGTTAAAGGCCACAAAGCTTGTCCGATATGTGAAGAAGGCACATGCTACCATCAACTTCAACATGGAAGAAAGACGGTTTATCTTGGGCATAGGCAATTTCTAAGACGAAGCCACCCTTATCGTAGATTAAAAAAAGCTTTTTTCGGTAGCCAAGAGTTTGAAGATGCTTCAGAGGCATTGACTGGGGAGAAAATTTATGAAAAGGTGAAAAATATCAATACTATGTTTGGTAAGTCATCAAAGAGTAGAAATGAGAAAAATATATGGAAAAAAAGGTTCATCTTCTTCGATCTTCCATATTGGCGCAATCTTGATGTCAGACACTGTATTGATTTCATGCATGTGGAGAAGAACGTATGTGATAGTATTGTTGGGACACTGCTCAACATACAAGGAAGTTCTAAGGATGGCGTGAAGGCAAGACTAGACTTGCAAGAAATGGGAATACCAGAAGATTTACATCCAAGGCCATACGGTAATAGAACTTTTTGTCCTCCAGCTGCTCATACTTTGTCTAAGGTTGAGAAAAGAAGCTTTTGTGAGTGTTTACATGGTGCTAAAGTTCCCTCAGGGTATTGTTCAAATTTTAAAAAGCTTGTATCGATGAAAGACTTGAAGTTAATAGGGCTAAAGTCTCATGATTGTCATGTCTTAATGCAACAACTACTCCCAGTAGCTATTCAAGGCATTGCCGAGTATGATCTTCAACACATATTGACTAGACTTTGTTTCTTCTTCAATGCCATTTGTTGTAAAGTCATTGACACAGAAAGATTGGAGGAATTGGAAAATGAAGTATATATGATCTTATGCCAGCTTGAGAAGCTTTTTCTTCCTTCTTTTTTGATATCATGGTACACTTGATTGTTCATCTAGTGAGAGAGATAAAGTTGTGTGGCCCTATCTATTTCCGGTGGATGTACCCAATCGAAAGAACTATGAAAATACTAAAAGGGTATGTGAAGAACCCCAACCAGCCTGAAGCATCTATTGTTCAAAAAAATGTTTCTGAAGAAGCTATGGAATTTTGTCAACATTATTTGTCAAATGAACGACATATTGGCCTTCCTAAATGTCATGATCAAGAAGGGGGTAGACGCGGGGCAACAATAAAGAGCATAGATGCTGATGAACTGCAACAAGTCCACTTGTACATCTTGAACAATGTTGATGAAGTTCAATATTACATGAATGCCCATAAAGAAATTGTACGGAAACAAAATAGTCGAATGAGCTAACAAAGGTTAATCAGGGAGCATAACGGAACTTTCGCACATTGGTTTAAACAAAAGGATGACGGAGAAGAATGTGTTTCTGATACAATAAATTGGTTAGCACGTGGTCCTAAAGTTGATGCCATAAGTTGGACTTCATTTGTGATCAATGGTTATACCTTTTACACGAAGTCCCTAGATGATAAGAGCACTATCCAGAACAGTGGTGTTGTATTTATGGCTGAATCTATGCACTTCTCTAGTTCAAAAGATAAGAACCCTACATTGGCTGCCATACCTTATTATGGGGTGATTGAAGAGATTTGGGTGGTTGACTATGTTAAAATTAGATTTCCTATTTTCAAATGCAAGTGGGTTGATGTCAATAATGGTGTGAAGATCGATAGGTTAGGATTTACATTAGTAGATCTGAATAGTAGAAGTTTTGGAGATGAACCTTTCATTATGGCAGATCAGGTGCAACAAGTGTTCTATATCACTGATCAGGCAAATAAAATATGGTCTGTAGCTCTCCAAGGAAAAAGGGTCGTTGATATTGACGAGAAAAGTCACTCAAATTATGATCTTCTTGAGACTCCTTCTTTTTCCAGGTGTTTACAAGAACTGAACGAAGAAGATGGAACAAATAATGCACACGGCACAAGAAATGATCATCATGAGGGAATATGGGAGGATATCTCTTTATGATACTACTTTGACCTTAACTAACTAAAGTAATTATGATTATGATTATTATCCGAAGAATATGTTTAGTTATTTTATCGATATAGTCTTCACATGTCATAACTTAGGATTTATCTTTCTTTATTGTCGTTACAGGCAAATGACAGATCCCCAGCGTCCTAGTACTGAGGATGAGCCACCTCCTCTACCTCTGAGTCAGCCACCTAGTGCTCAGTAGAGTCAGCCAGCTAGTGTTAACCAGGGTGAGCCTAGCAATACTCCGAGCCAGGGTCATAGTAAGCGCAGTAGCCAATCTGTACGGAGGGGTAGACGTGCCACACGGTTGATAGATGTTTCCCTCAGTCGGAATGCAGGCCAAAAGATACCGATTGAGTTTGATAGACATTGGAAACCAATCAGGCCTAATGCACAATGATATAAGAAGTTCGTCAGCCTCCTTGCACGTAACAAGCCGAGCATCTTGATAGAGGAGTGGAGAAATGTCGATCCAAAGGTGAAGCAGCATATTTGGGACACTATTCAGGTATACAATTCTCTTCTGTATGTAATTAATTATTATCAAATGTCACTTCATTTGTCACTTACTCCTTCAATGCATGCATTTCAGCTCACCTACGACGTTCCTCAGAGTGAGATCTTGTACAACAAGACAATGACGTATTGTTATGAGCGCTGGAGCAAGTTTAAGACAAGTCTGACCAACAATTACATTCATATTGAGGTGAAAGATGGTCAGCCTCGTCCTAATCCGTGCAGCACGTATACATTTCTTGATCAAGCGACTTGGCAAGAATTTATTAGGCTTCGGACTACTCCTGAATCTTTGGTTAGTTGACTTATTTTTCATTTTATTTACTTAGCAATTATCTTAATTGATTATAACACTTTCCTTTTGTATCATTTCTTATTCGCAGGCAATAAGGCAAAAAGCACAAGAGAGTGGTAGAAAGAATGATTGCCCTCATACAATGTCTTGTGGGGGTTATGCAAAGGCTGAAAGAGACTTGTTAGCGGCCAAACGGAAGAGATTGGAAGAAGTATCTCAATCCGATCCTTCTGTTCTTCTTTCACCGCCATCTCCAATTCGTCGAGAAGAAAAATGGCAATTTGCCGACCAAAAGAGGAGTGGGACTTATACGAGTGAACAATCTCGTATAGTTGGTGAAAGAATTGTATGTATATATCGTTATTGTAATTAATTACATAAGAAACGTACATTATTACTTATGTTTGTTATTTTGTATTATGTTACAGGATGAACTTAGAAAACAACAAGCTGAGGGCTCTTTTAAGTCGGAGGGCAGGAATGACATCCTCACAGTTGCTACTGGCAAACACGAGCATCCAGGCTGTGTCAGGGGAGTTGGAGGAGGGGTAGGGATACAGAATTACTTTGGAGACCCCGTACGCCATTCCTCAAACATCGTGACTAGGGAGGAATTGGAGACTATGTTGGCCATTGTAAGAGCAGAAGCAAAGGCCGAGGCTGAAGCATCTTTTGATGCACTATTAGAGACCCGGTTGAGCAAGATGAAAGAGGAAATGATAGTGTTTATGAGCTCAAGACAAGATACTAGTGCTCCCCAGCCACAATCGATTGATCCTAATAAGCAGAGCACTAAAGGTAGTTGTTGCAACATCAGGCAGTCATCAGAGTGTCCTAACCCACAAATTACTGAGCTTTGTGATCTTTTTGGTTAGGATCCTCTGAGACGGTTAGTTGCACGGGGTAGTGTGCATAACCTGGGATCAACTGTCTACCACCGACAAATGGAAGGTGATCAAGTCCGGGTGTGAGTTGACGAGGTGATTATTGCAGATGCATTTGTCCCTATCCCTTCTGATGAATTCAAGATCGTTAGCGATGTCTTGGGCACATTCATCTTGTGGCCAACGAACCTTGTTTCTGGTTGAGCCGAGGATAGTCCGATCAAAGCCCTACCAAGTTCGATCAAAGCCCCACCAAGTCCAGCTCCCTTCACTCAGCAAGAAGTTTCACAGCCTCCATTGAATATCATGCAGCAAGTGATTCTGATGGCATATGATACATCCTTCAAAACAAGAGAGTGGCCTACGGATTCAGTTGTTGGACAGTCAGGAGTGACATGCTATCTTGAGAGGGATGATTTGATGTCCCTGGTAGCTCCTGGACAAAATCTTACGATTGGGATTGTCCAACTATTCTTAATGTAAGTAGCTTCTGCAATTCAAAGTAAATATTTTAAAAGTTTCACCGTTTACCTTTTATTTATGTTATTGCGTTATTGTAGGTACATGCATCGTAGGTTGGTCTTCTCTGGCAAAAGCGAAAAATTTGGATTCTTATGCCCCCATCACATCCAAGAGAAAGGGACCACTGCTGCTACTAGATATCGATACTTGTCAGAGAGGCTTAGTGAAACTGGAACTGAGTGTTTCTTGGCTCTATATGTGCATAGGTAAGAAACAAATTGATATTTTATAATTTATATAATGTTTTATGTTTGCTTAATATTCTTCTTTTTTTTTCAGTGATCATTGGCAGTTGCTTCTTCTATGCAAGAGTAGTTACACTGTCATCCTCTTATGTTCCCTCCACTTCAAACTAGGGAATGATTTGAAAAAGACCATAAATTTGTTAGTTTTCTTGCATTCTTACCTTTTGTATGCAAAGTTTATGGAATTTGTGTAAAACCAATAACCTTTGTCATTGTGATGATCATAGGTCTATGCGAACATTCCTACATAGTGCTTGTGGTAAGCATGTTCGTGATTTAAAGGACCCTACATGGATCATGCTAAAGGTTAGTACATATGGATTAACATTTGTTTAAAGAATGTAATAAGACATGCCTTTATATTTGTTTTAATGATATCATGTTTTTTCTCAGAGCCATCGGCAACCAAAGGGGTCCAACTTATGTGGTTTTTATGTTTTGAGACACATTTACAATATTATCAATCTAGGCACGACTGATTTTACTCAAGAGGTAAATTTATATTTCAGAACTTTTGTTTTACTTTATTGTTTTTAAGTTACTAAGTCAATGTTTCATCTGGTTTTGGTGTTACAGATGTTTGATCTTGCTGATCCCTTTCCTGAAGAAGATATTGATTTCATTCGCACATGTTGTGCTGAATTCATCCATGAGCTATTACAAAAATAGTGAGTTTTTGAATCCAATGTTCATTGTACATTATTGTAAAAATGTACCCATATTAGGTTAGATTATTATGTCCTTTGTGAAGCTTGAAGACCTTTTTGAGATGTTTTATCTCTGATTATGAATATGAATGTAGATATTTAATGACAGATGTTTCTAGCTGTATTTGGCATTTGTTAGTTTGTCCCTTTTTTTGTTTACAAGATGGATGTCAATGGATCAAATCGCATATAAGCACTATTTGATTATTATGTATTTCATAAGTATCTCCAAGTAAGCTTTAAATGTTATAAACAGGGAAGCATGTTCTTGAGGCTTAAGTAATTCTAGAGCTAGTGAGGGGGTTGAAGGTATTGTGTATGCCTCCAATTTCTGTGTCTTCCTATAGAAGAGGCAATTAGAGGGACTTTTACATTATTCCTATTGGGTTTCAGTTTTATGAGACTTTTACCAAAGGGCATTTTCATTTCTTTGCATGTTCATTGCTTTTGTTTTACTGCTGTCATTTGGTCATCCTTACTGTCTAATTGCAAATGAATCATCAATGTATGACTGTACTGGCTGGTATGAATATTAATTTGTTGCTGCTATAGACTGGTGATTTTGAATTTTGAAATTGAAATGAGTGATTGTTATGTACGAGATTGATGTAATTTATTATTAATGGCCAAAAAATCTTGTCATTATCAATGGATCCTATTATTTTTGTGTGCTTGTGTTAACAATTACCACATTTTAAATGAGATTAATTATAATTGTTGTAAGAATCCCAAAAGAGATACTGCAATAAATTTGCACAATACTACTATAAGCAAACCTCATACGAGATTGATGTAATTTATTCTTATAATTATTAATTCTAATTATAAATATAAAAAAAAAGTTTCATTAAATAATGCTATTTTCTATTCTTGTAGACAGACTCATCATTTTGGTAATTAAGTAAATCTCGTCGAATCACAGAGTTACTTCATATAATATACCAAATTTTGCAATACTAAAAACATGTAAATATGGAGATAGTAGAATAAAATAAATATTGGTATTTACAATTAAAGGTAGAGTTACTTTCGGAATTCCCATATGTCCATTGTGTCATTCACAGAAATCGAGAAGTCAATATTGTAAAAATACAAATGTAAGAAGTCGGAGCAAAATTTGTCGGTATCTACAGGGTTTAGGGGCGTCAGTTGCGAGATCGGAGGAATTCGGGCATTTCGTGACGTGCCTCGATATACTTGCCATGGTCCCACATGGGTCCCACGTCGAATTCCGGGTAATGCACAGATGGAGCAACTTTATTAAAAAGAACTTCAGTAAAGTATGTAATGACAGCTCATTATGATTCATGATGACACATCTTTCGTGTTGGCTAAATAAGGAAATGACAAGTGTCCCGAAATTATTACAAAGTAAAAACATGTTTTTGTGTTGGCCAAATGAGGGGGTGACATGTGTCCCTCATCATTACACCCACTTTAATCCTTTCGTGTTGTCATCTCCGGAGTACGCCATCTAGCGTTTCGGTCCGGGGAATTCACCGGTCTCCGGCCAGGTCGCTTACTTTACGAGTCGAGCACCAAACCCAGGAGTCCGGGGAAATTGTCAGGCCTTCCCTTCGCCTGACCATTTATGACCCACGGAAGAAAGAGAAAAGTGGAAGACCAATGGTTGCATGACACGTGGCACTCTGAAGCTTTTAACTTGTGACACGTGGCAAGATGAGATGAGATCATTTTATGTGATTAAATCACAACCATCCATGCCTAATTAAATGGCAAAATTTCGTGCAAGCATGGAAAGAGAAAGAGAAATCAGATTTCTTAAGCTTTAGAACACAAGAAGAGAGAAGGAAGAGTGAATAGTGAGTTTTCTTGACTACCGGAGCCGATTTCAACCCTTAATCACCGTTATTGTCCGGTAAGTCCTTCAGAAAACTTCCTCTACTCACTATAAGCTTCAATTCTATGGTCTTAGATTTCTCATCTGAGGTGTTTTCTGCCAATTAGTTTACCAGAGTGCCGCCAGAATACCGAACCACTTGTAGAAACACAAAGAGGTAAGCGTAGGCTTTCTTTTGAACCGCATACTTTGTGATTTCATTGAGTTTTTCTTAGCTCTTCAACAACCCATGTATTTCATTCAAGGGGTGTTTTTGAAGAAGGAAGATGTTTTAATCATATATATAAGGTGATATATGATGTGTGGAGAAGTATTAGACTTGTTGGTAGTTAAAATCACAAAGTGAAATTTTTGTTGTTTTGGGAGGCAGATTTCAGTTGGGGGCTAAATCTCATAGAAATAATTTGATTTTAGTATTTTTTTTAGCTTTCCATTGGATTCTACACGAAAAATTGTCTGGGACTAGGATCTGGTTATAATTTTTGATAGACTGGTTTAGAGAATCAAAAATTGGAAATTAAGTCTACTTGTGCAACAAAATTGCCAGTGTACGTTTTTGTCTGACAGTTTTGTTGTGGCGAAACTTTCACTGTCCAAACTTCATCTGTTGATTATGAGATTTTTCAGAATTAAATTAAACTTATAGACCTTTAATTTGATAGGTATTATGAATGATTTCGATAACTATACTAGGAGTTATGATTGTTTAAAGTAGACAATTAAAACTGGTCAGATTTTCTGGCAGCAGGGAGAAAAAGAAAAACTGGGAAGTGTGCGCAGTCTTTCGGTTACTGAAAGTAATTTTCACTTAAAATAGACTTAATAAGGATTATATAGAATTTTGGATCATCCAAATTCGAGTTTTCTAGAATTAGTTATGATTTTTCAAAGTTCAGTGAAAAATCTGCCAGCTTTTGGTAATTGTGCGAAAATTCAGAGCAAAGAGTTTTTGTAATAAAATTGGACATTTAAGAGTTAAGTTAAGCATTTGGAGTAGCTTGAGCTCATTAGCCTCATATTGGGCCTAATGTAGTGACCCTAATAATAACCAACATAAGAGAATAATTTATGAAGAGTTGGACTAAGAAAAACTCATTGCCAGTAAATTATAATTTATAGGACTTGACACTTGCCCAGGACGTTCAAAGCACGTCAATCAAGATCAAGATTTGGAAAAATTGTCATGTAGTAACTTATCCCTCACATACTATGTGATATGTTATATGCATGTTTGTACCATTGTGAATTTTAAGCATTCAGATGAGAAGGGCTCAGGCCCAGTAGAATTTCCCAGCGCTGTGGCAAAGGACGGTTGTCCTTGAATTGGTAACTTTATGCTTTCTGCATATTGTGAATTTATCTCTGAATGTTGAATATGTTGATTGTACTGTAACTTTGGTTGACATGGCATGATATATGTGCATTTTATATGAGTGATATCTGTTACTACTGAGATTCATTGAATCTCACCCCATTTTCCAAAACAAATTTTTAGCTCGGGCAAGTAGTTCCTCAGGCAAGAAGGTAAACACGGGCGAATGAAGCAAAGGACTTAGAATTTAGTTTTCTGTTAGATATCTATTTTGGAGATTGTATGTAATTTGTATTTAAGTGTGGTTAGTCTCGTACTGACATGTATGTAAGCGCCTATATATAAGCAACGCGCAACGACTTCATACCAGTAGTGGACAGTCGTCCACCTAGGGCCGTTAATTAAACATAGTAGCTTGGGTTTCAGTAGAGAACTTATTAGTAAACACTCTGATATGAAGAAATGAACCTGAAACGGATGGCTTAAAATAAATCATAAAAAAATATGAGACTTCCGCTGAAAATGATTTTTGAAAACCCATTCAAGTGCAGCTCCATACTCTGCTTGAAGTTGGGACTTCCGCTGTTTACAAAAGATTAATGGTCTCCTTTTTTAAAGATATTACTATACTCATGCCATCTATATGCTTTCAAAACATGGGTGTTACATTTCACATTCATGAAAGGAAAAATTCTAAAACAATATAGTTAAAATTAGAAAAGGATAAAAAAGTGTGGTGAAATTGTGATATTTCAAGTCAGTACTACTATAGGAATATGGGTTTTGATATCTTGATACAATGACAATAATGCCCTTATTAATTAGTGACAGGCAAAAGAGAAAAAACAGAAGAGGGAAGGCCGAAATGGAAATGCCTACAACTCATAAATGAGAAACCTAGGAGGCGATGGGCTATTGACGGGAATGATGGTTTGTTGATGGTGGTCAGCAGCATTCTGCGGTCTCTTGGAAGGAGGTACACTAAGAAATGACAAACATAGGAGATCGGTGGCATTCTGCTGTTCTACGTTTTACGGTTTGTTGAGGTAGGTCGGCGGTGTTTTGCGGTTTTGCATTCTGCGATTCGTTGAAGGAGGTTGGTGGTGTTCTGCGACTAGTGAATTTGCCAATTTTTTCCTTCGAAGATGTTAATGAAGGAAGTAGAATCATTAATAAAGAATCTAATGTTGTTAATACTAGGAGAGGTGTTGTCTTTAGACATCCAACTTGTGACATCCCCAATTTGTTCCTACGAAGATTTTAATCAAGGAGGTGAAGTCGTTAGTGAAGAATCTAATGTTGTTAATACTGGGAGAGGTGTTGTTTTTGGACAACCGACTTGTAACTTTGCCAATTTGTTCATACGAAGATGTTAATCAAGGAAGTGGAGTTATTAATGATGAATATGATGTTGTCAATACTAGGAGAGGTGTTGTTTTCGGACATCCAACTTGTGACTTTGTCAATATGTTCCTTCGAAGATGATAACGAAGGAAGTAGAGTTGTTAATAAAGAATCTAATATTGTTCTGCTGTCTTTGTTCGATGCCCAAAAACAACACCTCTCCCAGTATTGACAACATTAGATTCTTTATTAACGATTCTATTTCCTTCATTAAAATCTTTGAAGGAACAAATTGGGAAAGTCACAAGTTGGATGCCTGAAAACAACACCTCCCCCATTATTAACAACATTAGATTTTTTATTAACGACTCTACTTTCTTTGTTAACATCTACGAAGGAACAAATTGGGAAAGTCACAAGTTGGATGTCTGAAAACAACACCTCTCCCAATATTAACAACATTAGATGCTTCATTAATGACTCCACTTCCTTGATTAACATCTTTCTTAGTTAACAGAAGACACTTAATCCACTAAAAGACAAGGTTTTGAGTTCCATTGACCCAAAGATAGCCATATAAAAAGAGATTCAAGCAAGACTGCATAATTGTTTTTGAAAAAAACAGGTAGCATGCAGTACCATGGGAAAGGAGTGTCTTCACACTAACTTCTCTCTCCACTTAATGTCTCAACCATTGGATCAAATTTCAATATGTGAGATTTAATG
The DNA here is from genome assembly GCA_963855925.1 of Inga laurina. Taxonomy (NCBI): domain Eukaryota; kingdom Viridiplantae; phylum Streptophyta; class Magnoliopsida; order Fabales; family Fabaceae; genus Inga; species Inga laurina. The sequence continues at coordinate 36,501,551 of OY979711.1, forward strand.
CTATGTAAAACATATTATTACTATATTACATATAATAAAAATCTACAGTTGTAATATTGTGATATAGCATTAAATCTCATCCATTACAATATGATCCCATGATTGTGACATTAAGTGAAGAGAAAGGTTAGTGGAGACAATCCTCTTCCGCAGTACCATTCAAGTCTATAGTCAAATTTCATTCAAAAAATATATATATAGACAAAATTGAAAAGATATATATTGGAAGTACAAGATAGGTCGATGAGAAGCTTTCGCAAAAATTCATTGTAAGAAATAGGGAAAAAGACAGAAAAATACCACTTGAACTTCAAAATCCCCAATTAGTCCTTTGACAAAGATTTGCGTTGTTAATCCCATTATCATTCTTGTCAATCCCATTATCATTCTTGTCAGCGGGATTTTGAAGTTCAAATGGTATTTTTCTATCTTTTTCCCTAAGAAATAACCATCATGGTGCTTATTGTTGCGATCAGATTTAGATACAGTTTATATTTAAAATTTTAAACTTGTAAGTTTTAGATTATAAAGTTATTTTCTAAAAAGCATGACTATTAAAAGAATAGAAAATCAAAGAAAATTTCTGCTAAAATAGAAAAAAGACAAAGAAATGAGTCCAATATCACAAATCCCAAGTTAGACAGCTATGTGAGAGGAATATGAGATTTACAAATATTTCCAAATGACCAATATACCCTTGATAGCATTTGGGGAGCTCAATTTGTCAATATGTATACGGAAGTTGTTAATTGTGATTTTTAAGTTATTATTATTTATACCTAAGTTGATTACGCATCTGATGCCAAAAAAAAAGTTGATTATGTATCACAATTAACAACTTTAGTATACAGATTAACAACTTGAGCTCGTCAAATATCAATAACCTTGAGAATAATATTTTGAAGCCACACATGTTAGGCGTCACTAACTATTTATGTATAGAGAATACCAACTTTTTTTTTATAGTAAAATTTTAGGAAGGGGTTCGGGTTTAACCCAATCCAAAGGCAGGGCCCCTAACACATGATCCACTGGAGGCCTGTCCCTGTGGGCTCCTGGTTGGCAAGCCGCCCAATCCACATAGGTAGGTAGGGGACTTTCACCCCTATTTTTTCACCCTAGCTTCACTTAGCTGTGGAGATGCCTCCCCAAGCGCAGCAACTGGAGTTATAACTAAATGCCACTCCCAGGGATCAAACTCATGCCAAGGGGGTCACCCAGGCACTCATTGTCCGCTCCCCTCACCAACTGAACCCACGGACGATGGGTAGAGAATACCAACTTAATTGCAATTAATAACTTCAGTATATATATTGACAACTTGAGCTCTCCAAATATTATTAGGGGAAAATTGGTCATTTGGAAACATTTGCAAATCTCATATTTCTCCCATAGGTTTGACTTAGAATTTGTGATATTGAACTCCTTGATTTATCTTTTCCCCAAAACATATGTTTATTTTTAATTTATAATGGACATAGCGGAAAATGACATGAGCAAATTCACTATTTGCTGTTCAGTATTCATATAAAACTTATTCCCTCTTCAGGAACTAGTGTCTGATTCGGACTTTCAAAAATTCAAGGAACAAATAACTTCATTGCCATTTTAACAACGTATGCATTTGTTCAGATTTAATGCATGTTTTAAATGTGTCAAATAATATATATATATATATATATATATATTGGTTTAATTTAAATAATTTAATTTAAATTTTATAGATTTTTCTTTTAATTTAATTGTCATTTTTCTGGAAGAAATAATTTGAAAAATATTAAATTTGATTGAAAATAAATAAAAAACTGATTAAGAATTTACCAAAACTAGTTCAGGACCCAGACAATGCATGGGATAAATTAAAGAAATATGTATTGCATGGGTCAAATTAAAGAAATACATACGTTAAAGAAATATGTACATGAGAAAGTTTTGTCAAATACAACTATCACAACTAAATGATATATTTATCATTCAACCAAAAAGATTATACAAAACTTCTTTGTATACAACATTTGATGTTTTGTTTACCTTTATTGCTAAAATATAGTATGATTGGATATATTCATTTGTCAGCCAAAGCTAATTTTTTTATGGGCAATAGTGAATATTTTTTGGGTGAATAATTTTCCCTCCTGCTGAATTAATTGCACTTACCATTTTTAATGGGCAACCTGAAATTTTAAAAAAACGCAGAATGTTCAATTGTCATGGCAATTTGAGTTAATATATTTTAGAGCTTTTTTTAGGAAATTTTAGATTTGTGATTAGTACAAGTTACCAGCTACAAAAGTATTAATTCGGAATGTCTAAATATATATATATATAGACGATCATTTTCCCCCCTCAAAGATTGTTAAGTTTCAATAAACAGGACCTACATTTTCAGTGCAGAAATACCAAACAAACGATAAAGAATCAGCACTTAACAGATGAAAGAGAATAGAATTAAATAATATAGAGAGTATACACCATGATCCCTAAAAATAAACAATAATAACCTTAAATAAATGACTGAAAGGAGCTAGGCAAGTGAACCATAACTATAGTTACAATTTTCAGAATGAATCAAATGGTAACAATATTACAATTAATGATTGAAGTGATTACAATTATTTTTAGTTTCATCTGCAAATAAAATAAGGAATGAAGGGTCAGTTACTAAGGAGTAACAAATAACTTTAGTGACTTTGTAACTCACCATATTATGAATAAATACTATGTATTTTAGAGCACATTGGCGATTCTAAAATGGAATTATTTGTGGAAGCTAAGTACTTGGATTTACAGTTATTTCACGGCAAGGACCATGATGAATGCTTTTACCTTTTACTGAACTTTGGTAGTGTTAGCTCTCATAATGTATTGATGATAACAAACCTTGATAATTAAGTATATTTGATTATGCAAACTTTGAGTGATGATTACACATTTTTGAAAAGTAGAAAGTGGAACTTTGGGATGACTTTCTTTGTCTTGGAGAGATCACTCGAGTGATGGTTTTAACACTTGAGTGACAGCCAAGTGAAGACCAAAGTTAATCAAAGAGGATCACTCGAGTGATGTGACTTCACTCCGAAAATTTCAGCAAGTCACTCGGGTGACAGAATTATGCACTCGAGTGGCATACATTGTCACCTATGTAACAAAGACAAGATCACTCGAGTGATGTGATAATCACTCAAGTGATGTCAATTACTTGCAAGTCATTAGCAAGTGATCTTGAGGTGATATGATCTTCTAATAAAGATCACTCGACTGATCATGATAACTTGAAGGACACTTGCAAGTGATCTGAAAGTGCTAAAAAATACTAAGTGAGGATCACTCTAGTGATCACTTTAGCACTTGAGTGATATGAATCACTTGCAGGTCTCTTGGAAGTGATTGATATTAAATCTTACATATGGAAGATCACTTGAATAAATGAATATTTACTCAACTGATATTCATTTTCAGAAACATCACTATCAAGTCACTCACTAGTGATTATCTACACAAGATCACTTGAACACTCGAGTGACAGAGTAAGCATTTGAGTTATAAGAGACCACTCGAGTGATATTGAGTCACACTCGAGTGAATGCTCTTTGGAACTGAGAATTAGTGACTCGACAATTTTTAGGTGTTTAATCTATGGATTAGCTTCGAGATTTCCTAAAGGAAAATATTGACAGAAGCATTAAATGTGAAGTGGCCTTGACCAACCCAAATGCTCTCTTTCTTCAACGTCTATATTTATTCTCTAAAGGAGAGTTTTGAATCCTCTCAATAGTCATTAAAGACATTCTACCTATAAATACAAAAGCATTCAAGATGGAAGAACTAAGGAGTATTAAAATCAATTGTGTATTAAGTGCTCTGTTTCTTTCTAATATCTCTAATATTCCTGTTTTTCTTCAGTATTCATTTATCAAGTCTTTGAGAAATATTTCACAAACTTATTCATTACTTTTGTAAAGAAAATCTCAAGGTAGTGGGACCTTGAGTAAGGGTATTTGCTTACAAAGTGTAAGGGGTAGTAAGTGTCTTGTTGAGAAGCTTACTTGTACTGTGGTGCCAAGAACCCTTTGAATCTTAGAACTTTTGTAGAAATCTCAAAGGTATTTTGAGGACTGGAAGTAGGACAAGTGGTTGAGACTGAACCATTATAAATCTTCTATGTATACTTCAGTGAAATTTCTCCAAATCTCACCTCTTAGCTAAATTTTTTAATTAAAGTTTTTAAATTTTTAATACCACCCAATTCACCCCCCTTTTGGGTGAAACGCTGATATTAACATTTGATATTAGAGCTTGGTCTTCTTGTTTCAGGCTTGACATCCTAAGAAGATCCTATAGTGAGTATAGGTGAAGGAATACTACTAGATGGTGCCTCGATCACAAGACCACCTGGCTTTTGTCGAGAACACTTCTCCTTCTGGAAGGCAAAATTCAAGATTTTTGTGATGGCAATTGAATATGGCCTTTGGCAAGTGATTCAAGATGGAGATTATGTACCAATAAAGACTGTGGAGAAACCTATGGTTCCAAAAACACCAACAGAGTTTGATGATAATGATAAGAAACTTGTTACACTCAATAGCAAGGAAATTCTTATGATTCAAAGTGCTTTGAGTCAAAAAGAGTATTTCAGAATTTGTATACTTACTTCTGCTAAGGATATGTTGCAACCTTTGGAAATAGCTCATAAAGGTACCTCTGGAATCAAGAAAAATAGAGTCAATACTATTATAACAGAATATGATTTGCTCATAATGAAATCAAGAGAAATACTTGCTCAGTTTAAACTTAGATACACCTATCTTCTAAATCAATTAGGTGCACTTGGGCAATTCGATGATCAAAGGTCTATTAGTGCAAGCGTTTCACCCAAGAGTGGGGGTGAATTGGGTGATACTAGAAATTCCATTGTGTATAAGAAATTTAACAGAATATTTAAAGCAGTTTAGAGCAAAGAGAAATATCACTGAAGTGTATACCTGGAGTTATACTAGTTCGGTCATAACCACTTTAACCCATGTCCAGTCCTCAGAGTGTCTCTGAGAGTTTCACTATATTCTCCAAGATTCAGTGGGTTCTTAGCACCTCAGTACACAGCAAGTTCCTTCACCTCGACACTCGCTCCCCCTTACACGTTGTAATCAAATCCACATTGCTAGATAACAACACATTGCTAGGTCCACTCTCAGAGGGTCTATGCTCAGTGGGTATAAAGGGTCCAGGTTAAGGGACAAGTATAGGCTCAGGAATACCAAAAGGACCAGAAGTAGAGGATCCAGATGCCATAGCATCAAGTCTGGCAACAATGTGTTAGAGCAGACATTTCACCCAAGAGGGGGGGTGAATTGGGTGATACAAAAAATTTCGTTGCAAATATAAAACTTGATGGTGAAATTAAAGCAGTAAAGAGTAAGGAGAAATATCACCGAAGTGTACACCGGGAGTTATACTGGTTCGGCCATAACCACTTTGACCTACGTCCAATCCTCAGAGCTCCTCTAAGAGTTTCACTATAACTTCCAAGATTCAGTGGGTTCTTGGCACCTCAGTACAAGCAAGTTCCTTAGCCTGGACACTCGCTCCCGCTTACAAGTTGTAATCCAATCCCAACTCAAGGTTCTACAACCTTAAGTTACCTTAATAACAAATATTGAGTTTGAATGAAATATCTCTCTCAAAGAGTGAATAAGAATCACTGAAGAACAGAATTATAAATATGAGTAAAATAAAGTAGTGAGCTTGATAATGCGTTCGTGTGTGTTCTTGTTGGTCTCTTCTCTGTTTAGATGTTCCCATATATATAGATGTGTTAGTAATGATCGTTGGAACATTTTCTTCATGTTCGTTAGAGTGTGCGCAACCACTGTTGACTTTTCCATTATTTGAAAAATATCCGTTTGCGGTAGGTGGCGGTAGGTAGCATTTGAACGTTGCAATTGACTTTCCTTATTTGGTAAGATCTCTTCATTGTTTATCTGTAAATATGCTAAGAATACTAATACAATGAAAGGTTAATCATATAGGAAATAAATCAATAAACATTGAAATGATTTCTAAATTTCTAGACTTCCATACTCGAGTAGTTACGCGAGTATTCTTTAAGTTTACTTGAGTACTTACTCAAGTATCATCAGGAAAACTTTGATAAAACTGCAAGTCAATAAGTAAACATAACATTACTCGGGTAGTGCATGAAGTAAACAAAATTTCAAACCTTTGGAAATACCTGTTTACTCGGGTACTTACTCGGGTAAAGCACACTTTTCTTCATAGGTTACTCGAGTACCAACTCGAGTAATATATCAAATAAACTTTAGGTTACTCGATGCCTTACTCCAGTAATGTTGGCAGGATTTCAAGGCCGAGAGCACTTCAAGTTTGATTACCTTGTTACTTGAGTACATACTCGAGTAAACATAATTTTTTCTGCATAGCTTACTAGGGTAGTGACTTGAAGTTTTCTTCTGCATACTCGGGTAGTGACTTGAAGTTTCCTTCTAAATAACTCTGCATACTCGATTACTTACTCGAGTAATCGAGTTTAAATAAGTGATTGAATACTTGTATACTTGAGTAGTGCCTCGAGTGAAGTATGATAAAAGCAGATCAAGTTATTCGAGTACAACCTTCAGGTTTTCCTTACCACAGTGAGTTACTCGAGTAGCTCCTCGAGTAATATTGGAAGGGTTGAAAATGCCGAGAGCAACATATTTCTTGAAACAGGGGACTCGAGTACATACTCGAGTATCGTTGTCAGGCCGCGAGTAACTGGAAGTCTTTTACATGGTTACTCAAGTAGCTACTAGAATAACATTGGCAGACCGAGAGCAACTCCAAGTGATTTACCTGGTTACACGAGTAGCTACTAGAGTAACGTTGGCAGGCCGAGAGCAAATGGAAGTCATTTACCTTATTACTCGAGTGCTTACTCAAGTAACGTTGGCAGGTTACTCGAAGGTGTCTTTGGTTACTTCAAGTTTTTGTCTCATTACTCGAGTACTTACTCGAGTAATGCTTTAGAAAACTTGCTACAGATCAAGTTTCTCAGCTTTTTCTCTTGGCCTTTCTTCATTACTCCAATGCTTACTTGAAGTGATGATTTTGCCCTGTTATTACTTTGTTCAAACTTATTTGTTTACCAATCCTTTTTCATACCATCCTTTGTTATCATCAAAACATGAGAGATCTAACATTCTCCCCCTTTTTGATGATGACAAAACTTGGTGATTTTGAACAAGAATTTTGAAATTAAGTTCTCAAATAAACACATCTTGAATTTAATGGTAATTTTGAAAACCTTGTTAAGTTTATATTCAAAGTGTTTTGAAAAAGGTTGAAATCATAACATATTTACCTTCATACATAATAAACTCATTAGTCCCATAATGTATCATAATTTAAAAGCTTAAATGGACTTAAAATGAAATCATAACTTAAGTAAACTGTGTATTCAACTTTAAAGTTACATTACAAGATGAAAAAGTTATAAGTTAAAAACTCCCTAAATCCCATGTACACCCATATACCCAAAATGAAAAAGAAACACAGATACTCCACAAAATACTACAAAATACTCAGACACTCTATAAAATCACACTCAAGCTCTTATCCCCCTTTTTGTCTTCATCAATCAAGAGAAGGACTAGAAGGCTTGACCATGGAAATAGGTTTCACAGGGAAAACCAAAGGACCATCTGAACCAGAAGAATCAAAAGATGAGGAGCTGGAAGATTCTGGTTCAGGAAGATTTAGTGGAGGGATATGAATATCTACTCTTGGAGGAACAGGAGAGGGCTGATAAACAACAATAGTGGTGGTCTCAACCTCTTCTGAGACTTCTACAAAATGATGGTCAGAGGATGAGGGAGAGATTTCTTCTGTAGGAGTAGGGGAAGGAATAGGTGTAGGTGTAGGTTCTGGCTGAGCTCTGGGTGGTGAATCCTCAATGGTAATGTGGATAGTTTCATTTGTTTCAGGATCATCTATAGAGCATAGGATATCTCTAGGAAGAATAATTGGGAGTTTGAGTGGAGAGGGTCTTGGTTCAGGTGGGCTAAACTCTGGAAGTTTAGGAAATGAGGTCTCAGGGACATTTGGCTTAACCTCAGTATGATGAGGCTCAGAAGGGATGTTCTCTGGAGGTGGTATATTCTCTGGAGGTTAGAAGGCCTCAGGAGAAGATGATGATGGACCAGCAGAAGGTCCAGGACCCAAAGAGTCCAGTCTTGCCAGAATCAACTTCAAGGTCTCACCCTGGGCATGTCGCTCGGCTAGCAACTCTTCATGCCTCTTATCCATCTTCTCTACCAATTCAGCCATCTTGCCATTCATGTGAGTTATCAACTCAGCATTGGTGTTGGCAATGTCTACATGGAATCCTCTGAGCATATTCTCCATGAAGTGTTGGAGTGTGGCATTGAGGAAAGAGGGTGATGAGTTAGTGGCAGCTGGAGCCGAAGATTGAGTGTCATCCATTTTACTCGTCTCAGTCTCGGTCTTCTTTTTCTTCTTAGACCCAGACTCCAGAGGACCCTTGAGAGGAATTTCAATGTTGAGCTTGCCAATTTGATTTCTCCCAACCGGAGTAATTCTCTCAATGTGCTCTTTACTTTCCAAGTACCATATCTTATTTTCCTTCATAATGAGTAAAACAATATGAGGATATGGCATTGGGGTAGTAGCTTTCCCATATACTCTGTACCTCTTCATCTCAGAAAAAATGTACTCCCCCAAATCTTTTTGTTCCTTCAGGAGTAAGGAATCAAACCATCTAAAGTCCCGATCAGAAAAGTGGGTATAGTTGTTGGCCTTGTTCACAAGGGATCTAGAGTAGATATACCATAGAACCCTGTGATGATTACACATGTCACTAGGTTTGAAGTTCAAGGGGCCTACAAGCTCACCAGGTTTAAGAACAGAGAAAATTTAGTTTGAATCAAGTTGGGAGTAAATGTGATCTGGTGGGTTCTCTATTCCTAACCATAAATTGATTCTAGAAGGTGAGATAAGTATCTTTTGGCCTCTAACAGTAGTAGTCATCTCTTCCTCTGCTGAATTTCTATTGGGCTCATCAAGAATTTCAAGATTGTAATAAAAGTGTGTGACTACTTTGGTGTAAAAAGGAAGCTTAATAGAAAGCCAAGGCATAAAAGGTTCCAAAAAGGGACTAAGATCATGCTTCAATACCTCGTGAAGTACTTTGAGGTCCACATAGTGAGTCTTACAGACTTTTCTCCTTGAGAATTGAGTGAGGTACTTCTGGGACTCCTCTAACTTTTTGACATTAAACCCCTTTGGAGATTTGGTGATCTCCTCTTCTGGAAATTCTGACTTCTTTGAAGATTTCCCCTTCTCAAGCTGATCTAGAATGCCAGCCATTGCCTTAGCCACATTCACATCATATTTAGGCTTCTTGGGTGGTTTAGGTGTGAAAGAGGGAGTGGAGGAATCCGAAGGAGGAGGAGAAGGAGACTTGGCACTTTTGCCTCTCCCAGTAGAGGTGCTCTTCTTGGATTGAGCCCTTGTAGCCACTGGCTCTTTAATCACAACACCTTTTGGTTTTGGTTGAGGTTTGAGTTGGATTTTTGCTTTTGACCTAGGTGTGAGTTTTCTTCTCTTTCTTGGAGGAGAAGAAAGAGGGTCAGAGAGTTGTGGGGATCCAGAAGAATCTGTGGGAGTGAGATTTTTGGTTCTAACCATTTTGAATCAGTGAAAGTTTTGAAAACTCAGAAAACAAAGTGAAAAATGCGATATAGGGCACAGTGAATCTGAGCAGAATATGAGGTTTATGGAGATAAAAATCGATCGGTTTTGACAGAAATCAAGTAGGGAAGTGATTGTGAAAAGTTTTTGTGAGAGGACAGAGTGATTTACTCGAGGAGATTTTATGGAAATGATCGAGTTTGTGATAGATAAAGACCTAGAACCCGACGTTACTCGAGGCCTTACTCGAGTAAATATCATGTTTACTCGAGTCCTTACTTGAGTGATCATACAGAAAATTTCTAAAATAATTCATTTAAATTGCGTACCTGGCATGAATAATATTGTAATTATGCATGTATGTTCCCTCGATCATTTTATAGCCATTTTAGAGTAGATTTGAGTCGATTCTCATCAAATTTGTGATCTAGACCTGCAGTTACTCGAGTCCTTACTCGAGTAAGCTTCAAGTTTACTCGAGGCTCTCCTCGGGTAACCTGTCATTTATAGTTTGGACTACTCATTTCTCACCAAATGAACCATTTGATTTAAATTCCAGGTAACTTGAAACGTTACTTCCAGTTTTGGAAGACCATTACTCGAGTAAAGTGCTCTTTTACTTCAAGTTGTTCCTCGGGTAATGCTTCACTGTCAGTCATTACTTGAAGTTGGTACTCCAGTAAAGATGTCCTTTGATAACCTCTGTTTTTATTTATCAAAGTAGAGTTTCATTCTTCCTTCAAAATAAGTTTCTACATACTCCGATGCTTAAATTAGTAATCATCAAAATATTATCAAATATCTTTATCTAACTTTATGAAAAACTAAAATAACTTACAATTCATTGGGATTTACCATTCCCAATTATCTTCTAATGTATAGAAATTGATCTTTTGCAAGGGGTTTTGTAAGATATCAGCTAGTTGAAGATGAGTAGGAATGAATATCACTTTCACATATTTCTTTTGGACATATCTCTGATGAAGTAATGTCTGACATCGATATGCTTAGTTCTAGAGTATTGAACTGGATTCTTTGCCAAGCTTATCGTACGAGTATTGTCACAATAGATTGGTATTTCTTTGAGATAAATACCAAGATCTTGTAGTTGTTGTTTTAACCATATCACTTGTGCAAACAACTTGAGACTGCAACATATTCGACTTCCGTTGACGAAAGAGACACTGTATTTTATTTCTTGTTGAACCATGATACAAGAGATCCTCCAAGAAATTGTCCTTGTCCGCTGGTGCTCTTTCTATCTATCTTGTATCCTCCATGATCAGAATCTGAATATGCAACTAGATATTCACTTCTTCCTTTGGGATACCACAGACCCAATTCTGGTGTGTCAGCAAGGTATCTAAAGATTCGTTTGACAGTTTTGGCATGTGATTCCTTTGGTGCTGATTGATATCTTGCACATATGCCAACACTAAATTGGATGTTCGGTCTGCTTGCCGTGAGATAGAGTAATGATCCAATCATTCCTCTATATTTTGTGATGTTGTAGTCTTTCCCTTTGACATCAGCATCGAGCAACGTAGTTGAGCTTATAGGTGTGTCCGTCCCATTTGCTTCATCCATTCCATACTTCTTCAATAGCTCTTTCAAGTACTTTGTTTGAGAAATGAAGATTCCATTCTTTCTTTGTTTGATTTGCAAAACGAGAAAGAAATTCAATTCTCCCATCATTGACTTCTCAAACTCTCCCTGCATTATCTCAGAAAATTCCTTACATAGAGGTTCATTAGTAGCACCGAAAACAATGTCATCAACATATATTTGAACAATTAAATATCATCATGTTTTCATTTTATAAAAATTTTTGTATAAACTTTTCCCCGTACAAAACCTTGATCAATAAGAAATTTACTGAGTCTTTCGTACCATGCTCTAGGAGCTTGTTTTAAACCATATAAAGCCTTTTTAAGTTTAAAAACATGGTCAGGTTTGGTAACATATTCAAAACCTGGAGGTTGTTACTTGTTCTACATATACTTCTTCCATAATGTAGCCATTTAGAAATGTACTCTTTACATCCATTTGATAGAGTTTGAATCCTTTGATGCACGCAAAGGCTAAAAGTACGCGTATGGCTTCCAATCTAGCCACTGGAGCATACGTTTCTTCATAATCAATCCCTTCTTCCTGATTATAGCCTTTAACCACCAATATTGCCTTGTTTCTGACAATAATTGCGGATTCATCGAGTTTGTTCTTGAATACCCATTTAGTACCAATGATCGGATGATCCTTGGGTCGGGGTACCAAATCCCAAACTTGATTTCTTTCAAATTGATTTAGTTCTTCTTGCATTGCTATAACCCAATCATTGTCTAATAGGGCTTCATCAATATTAGAAGGTTCAATCTCAGAAATGAATGCAGAAAAGCTTACTTCATTGAAAATTCTATTTCTAGTTTTGATCCCTTCATTCACATCTCCTATGACTTGATCTAAGGGATGACTTTTATTGTATTTCCAGGCTCTATGTTGTCCTAGTGATTGCTCTTCTTCCTTGGTTTCATCAACTTCTGGAATAAGAAACTTAGAAATAGATTGACCATTTTCTTGATTTAAAACAACTTCTTGTTCTTAATCAATGGTTTTGTCAGAGGATTCAAATTCATTAAATACAATATGAATTGATTCTTCATAACACATGTTATTTTATTGAAAACTCTATATGCTTTACTTCGGTTAGAATATCCTAGGAAAATTCCTTCATCAGATTTAGAATCAAATTTTCCTAAGTTATCTTTACCATTATTATGAATGAAACACTTACAACCGAAGATGTGTAGATGAGCAATGTTTGGCTTTCATCATTTGTACAGCTCGTATGGTGTCTTTCCAAGTTTTGTTATAATATAGGCTCTATTTGAAATATAGCATGTTGTACTCATAGCGTTAGCCCAGAAAACTTGAGACACGTTCTTTTCATTCAACATTGCTCTAGTCATTTCAGTGAGTACTCTATTCTTACGTTCCATGACTCCATTTTGTTGAGGCGTCCTTGGAGCAGAGAAATTGTGATCAATGCCATTAGTATCACAATATTCTTCAAAGGCTTGATTTTTAAATTCTCAACCATGATCAGTCCTAATCATTGTAATGGACATACCTTTCTCATTTTGCACTTTCTTGGCAAAAACAATAAATTCTTCAAAGGTTTCATCTTTTGATAATAGAAAAATAACCCATGTAAATCTGGAGAAATAATCAACAATGACCAATGAATATAAGTTGCCACCAAGACTCTTTACTCTTGCTCGGCCAACTAAATCCATATGCAATAATTGTGGTGGTCTATTTGTTGAGATCTCATTTTTCAATTTGAAAGAAGATTTAGTTTGTTTACCCTTTTGACATGCGTCACAAATAAAGTCATTTTTGAAAGTTACTTTGGGTAATCCAAGAACTAAATCCTTTTTGAGTAGTTTGCCTAATTGATGCATATTGACATGAGCCAATCTCTTATGCCATAGCCAACTTTCATCAGCATTACTCAGAAAACAGTTTTCAGATTCATTCCTACTAATATCTAGAGTATAGCAGTTACCTTCCGTTTTTGCTCTGAGTTTAGCCTTGATATTTTTCTTATCAAGTAGTAAATCTTTCTTGTTTACAATCAGACATTCCTCTAATCGAATATTATCCAGTTGTCTTTATCTGCACTTTGACTTACGCTTAGCAAATTGTGACACAAGCCTTCAACATAATATACATCTTTGACTTGTATTCCTTTGTCATTTTTTATTTCACCAATTCCTGCTATCTTTCCGGATTGATTTCCTCCAAATTTTACCTTTCCACCTTCCTTAGGTTGCAATGTGGTAAAACTTTCAAAATCTCCGGTCATATGTCTAGAGCATCCACTGTCTATGTACCATTTTTTGTTTTTGGATGCCTTGAGACACATCTGCAATTAAATGTGACTAATTCTTAGGTACCCACTTCTTTTTGGGTCCTTTTGGGTTAGTACAGGATATTTTTAAAACATATGATCCTTTAGGTACCCATTTGTAGGTTCCTATCGTTCCTTTCTTCTTATGAATGCATGAAGAGGTATAATGGCCTTTTCTATTACAGTATTTACAAAATGGAAAAGGGTTTGATGTATGTAAAGAATGCTGGAAATAATTCAAATATGACTTACCTCATGCTTTCTTTCTACCTTTCCTTTTATCTGATTTTGGATCATATCAAATTCTAGATCGATCATTTACAAATCGTTGAGCTTTTAAAATAACATTTAGCATCTCACTTCCTTGTGTAAATTTTTCAAGAGTTTTTGTGAGATCAGTGTTTTTCTTTTTCAAAGAAGAACAATTTTCACAATCCTTTTCTGAACTTTCTTTAAGTTCAATTTCAAGAGCTTTGTTTTTCTTTTTGAAAACAACTAATTTTTTAACTACTTTGATGAATTCAGAATGTAAAGTATTATATTCAGAGAGTAATTCATCATAGGTAGGATCAGAATCATTTACCTCTTCTTCTATTTCTTCTTGAGCAACAAGACATATATTTGCTACTTCTTCTTCATCACTTTCTTCGTCAGAAGAACTATCACCCCATATAGCAGATACAAAGGCCTTCTTTTTATTGAAGAATTTTTCTTTTCTCTTTTCTTTGATTTTTTGGTTCAGCTCTGGACATTCTGACTTGATATGTTCTGGTTTTCCACATTCATAGCAGATGATATGATCTTTGCTACTAGTTCCTCCTTTCTGAAAGTGCTTGAATCCTTGGCCTTTCTTGTAGAACTTTCTGAATCGTTTTATGATTAAGGCCATTTCATCATCATCAAACTCCTCATCCTCATCTTTATTCTCTTCTTTTGCTTTTAGTACTAGACCTTTCTTTCTCTTGTCACCAATGTCATCTAGTTCCCATTTGAACTTTAGTTTGCTTTCAAATTCAGAAAGGCTTCCAAATAGAGAAGCAACTGATCTTATTGATTCTCCTTTTGCTTCTTCTATCATAGTGACTTTGGCCTCCCACTCTTTAGAAAGAATATTCAAAATCTTTCGTACTTGGGTATGTTGATAATAAATTTTCCCAAGTGCTGCAAGTTGATTAACAAGATGAGTATATCTAAGTTCAAATTCAGATATTGATTCACCTGATTTCATTCGAAGCAGATCGAATTCAGTGACCAAAGTGTTGATCTGGTTCTCCTTTATTCTTGAAGTTCCTTCATGAGCTATTTCCAGAGCTTCCCACATTTGTTTTACTGTTGGAAATGTGCAAATTCTGAAGTATTCACTTTAAGTCAAAGCAATTTGTATCATCAAAATTGCTTTGCTATTGAGAGTGATAAGTTTCTTGTCATTCTCATCATATTCCGCTGGCGTCTTGAGAATTTTCTGAGAGTCTACAACCTTTGTAGGTTGATAGTTTATACTTTCGATCACATCCCATAGCCCATATTCGGTAGCCATCACGAACATCCTGAATTTTGCTTTCCAGAAAGAAAAGTGTTCTCCACTGAAACCGGGAGGTCTAGTTATGGATGCTCCGTCAGGAAGAATTCCTTCACCCATGCTTGCTATTGGATCCTTCTTAGGTTGTTATACCTTAACAAGAAGACCTACGCTCTGATACCAAATGTTAGAGCTGGCGTTTTACCTAAGAGGGGGGGTGAATTGGGTGATACTAAAAATTTCGTTGCAAATATAAAACTTGACGGTGAAATTAAAGCAGTAAAGAGTAAGGAGAAATATCACCAAAGTGTACACCAGGAGTTATACTGGTTCGGCCATAACCACTTTGACCTACATCCGTTCCTCAGAGCTCCTCTTAGAGTTTCACTATAACTTCTAAGATTCAGTGGGTTCTTGGCACCTCAGTACAAGAAAGTTCCTTAGCCTGGACACTCGCTACCCCTTAAGAGTTGTAATCCAATCCCAACTCAAGGTTCCACAACCTTAAGTTACCTCAATAACAAATATTAAGTTTGAATGAAATATCTCTCTCACAGAGTGAAAAAGAATCACTGAAGTATAGAATTAAAAATATGAGTAAAATAGAGTAGTGAGCTTGATAATGAGTTCGTGTGTGTTCTTATTGGTCTCTTCTCTGTTTGGATGTTCCTATATATATAGATGTGTTCGTAATGACTGTTGGAAGATTTTCTTCATGTCCGTTAGAGTGTGCACAACCACTGTTGACTTTTCCATTATTTGAAAAATATCCGTTTGCGGTAGGTGGCGGTAGGTAGCATTTGAACGTTGCAATTGACTTTCCTTATTTGGTAAGATCTCTTCATTGTTTATCTATAAATATGCTAAGAATACTAATACAATAAAAGGTTAATCATATAGGAAACAAATCAATGAACTTTAGAATGATTTCTAAATTTCTGGACTTGCATACTCGAGTAGTTACTCGAGTATTCTTTAAGTTTACTCGAGTACATACTCGAGTATCATTGGGAAAAAATTGATAAAACTGCAAGTCAATAAGTAAACATAACATTACTTAGGTAGTGCATGAAGTAAACAAAATTTCAAACCTTTGGAAATACCTGTTTACTCGGGTACTTACTCGGGTAAAGCATACTTTTCTTCATAGGTTACTCGAGTACCAACTCGAGTAATATATCAAATAAACTTTAGGTTACTCGATGCCTTACTCCAGTAATGGTGGCAGGATTTCAAGGCCAAGAGCACTTCAAGTTTGATTACCTTGTTACTCGAGTACATACTCGAGTAAACATAATTTTTCTGCATAGCTTACTCGGGTAGTGACTTGAAGTTTTCTTCTGCATACTCAGGTAGTGACTTGAAGTTTCCTTCTAAATAACTCTGCATACTCGATAACTTACTTGAGTAATCCAGTTTAAATAAGTGATTGAATACCTGCATACTTGAGTAGTGCCTCGAGTGAAGTATGATAAAAGCATATCAAGTTATTCGAGTACAACCTTCAGGTTTTGCTTACCATAGTGAGTTACTCGAGTAGCTCATCGAGTAATATTGGCAGGGTTGAAAATGCCGAGAGCAACACATTTCTTGAAATAGGGGACTCGAGTACATACTCGAGTATCGTTGGCAGGACGAGAGTAACTGGAAGTCTTTTACATGGTTACTCAAGTAGCTACTCGAGTAACGTTGGCAGGCTAAGAGCAACTCCAAGTGATTTACCTGGTTACTCGAGTAGCTACTAGGGTAACGATGGCAGGCTGAGAGCAACTAGAAGTCATTTACCTTATTACTGGAGTGCGTACTCTAGTAACGTTGGCAAGTTACTCAAAGGTGTCTCTGGTTACTTCAAGTTTCTATCTCATTACTCGAGTACTTACTCGAGTAATGCTTTAGAAAACTTGCTACTGATCAAGTTTCTCAGCTTTTTCTCTTGGCCTTTCTTCATTACTCCAATGCTTACTTCAAGTGATTATTTATCCCTATTATTAATTTGTTCAAACTTATTTTCTTACCAATTCTTTTTCATACCATCCTTTATTATCATCAAAACATGAGAGATCTAACACAATGGATCTCAGAAACTCACCTTGGGCATATTGTTCAGCTAGCAACTCTTCGTGCCTCTTATCCATCTTATCCACAAGTTGTCCCATGTTCTTATTCATATAGGTTACCAATTCCGCATTGGTATATGTAATATCAATATGGAAACTCCTCAGGATGTTCTCCATGAACGTTTGCATTGCGGCACCAAAGAAGGATGGAGAAGATGTGTTGGCTAGAGCAGAAGACTGTGTGTTCCATTCGGCTTGTTGCTGTGTCAGTCTTCTTTTTTTTCTTGGGACTTGCTTCTAGAGGTGTCTTCAGAGGAATCTCAATATTCAACTTTCCAATTTGATTCCTTCCCACTGGTGCTAACCTCTCAACCGGCTCCATACTCTCCAAATACCAAATCTTGTTCTTCTTAAGAAACAAGGAAATAAGTTGAGGATAAGGCATTGGAGTAGTAGGTTTTCCTTCATATCTATACCTCTTGATCTCATTGAAGATATATTCTCTGAAGTCCTTTTGCTCTTTAAGGATCAATTAGGCGAATTTCCTGAAGTCACTCTCAATGAAATGAGTGAAGTTATTTGATTTGTTCACCATGGCTCCAGAGTAGATATACCTTAGGACTCTATGAAAATCACTCATATCACTTGGATTGAAGTTGAGGGGTCCCACTATCTCACCAGGTCTGAGGATAGAGAATATCTAGTTTGAATCAAGGTAAGGGTAATCATCATCAGGAGGATTTTCTATTCATAACCAGGAATTGATTCTGGAAGGTGAGATTAGAATTCTTTGTCCTCTCACCTTAGAAGTCATTTCTTCTTCCACAGACTTTCTAACAGGATTATTAATAGGTTTGAGGTTACAATAAAAATGTCTCACTACTTTGGTGCAAAATGGGAGTTTGACAGATAGCCAGGGCATATAAGAATCAAGATAGGGACTCATATCGTATTTCAATACATCTTAAAGCACCGTGTAGTCAATGTAGTGCATCTTGCACACATTTTTTCATGCAAAATGACTCAGGTACTTCTGAGATTCTTCAAGCTTTCTCACGTTGAATCCCTTTGGTGGAAATGTGATTTCTTCATCCCTCTCTTCTATTTGCCTTGAGGATTGCCCTTTCTTTGCTTCCTTAGATTGGAAAGCTTCCTCAAGCAGGCCTACCATGACTTTGGTAAGCTTCTCATCAACCTTAGGGCCCATTTGGTTAGATTGTATTGCACATATGCGATAGTAATCTTCATTACATTACCATTGGTGGCCTGTTTGGTTGGGCTTATTAATATTAATGTAGATTACAATTGTAAAATATATTGCTTATTTTATAGTAATCTCCATTCATAGGGGGACCCCTATGAAAACTCATTGTAGGCTTGTAATCATTGATGAAATCTCAATTTGTATAATAAAAAGACAATATATACCCTCAATAGACAAAACATCAAAATTTGTATTCAATTTATTTGCCTTCCAAAAGTAAAAGCCCTAACGTGAGCGCAGAACATCGTCAATCAACTTTCAACACTCCCGCGGGACTGTGATTAAGCCCTTCGCCCTTACTCCACTTTTTCTCCCACCGGCAGAGATAGTAGGCGAAGAAGGGCGGCTTTGTAAAGGTCAACCTACTAGAATAGTCCCTGTAAAATTGATGTGTTTTGACAGAAGATGTTAGGTCAAATTTCAGACAGAGTCGACACTTGGAGATTGACAAAAAAATACAGAAGAAGAGCCACGAGAGATATAGATCAGAGAGACACAGAGATCAGAGAGAACACTCATACTCGACCTTGCTGGCTCTCACCTCCTCACCGGCAGTCTTCACTTTACGTTCATCATCTTATTTAGTCGACGGCGAGGTCCCAGATCAAAGAAACTAGAGAGAAGCCACGGAAGAGAGATGAGGCCATACCATTACCTCCGACCACCACCCTCACCATCTTATCTCGTAGCTGGGACCACCATTATCACTGGTGGAGCTCCTGAAATGAGAAGCAGAGCCACAACCTATAACTCAAAAAGGAAACTCCAGAACTTCAGAGAACACCGGCGAACCTACTCCTTCCAGAGTTTCAGCCTTCGGATTCAGAGAGCAGCTGCCGTCGATTTCTTCAATTTCAGCTCAACGTGGAATTCTAAATGATCTTTCCATTGGTTTTGTCTCCTTGGTTATTTATTCATGGCTGGTGGTTTGAATTTGAGGATGATCTTGGTTAATGAAGATAATTTCATAAGGGGTTGTTTGGTACGATAGATTTATTGGGGTAAGGAAGGAGATGATCGGTGATGGAGGTTTTTTTTATGTTTAAGGGGTATTTTAGACCTTCTATAATTTAATTTAAATATAAAACAAATTTCTCAACATCTTATTATTAAGCAACCAAACATGATGATGGTAATCATTATTGTATTGCACCCCATTGCATTGCAGTCCATTGCATTACCAGAGGGGTTTGCAATTGAACCAAACAGGCTCTTAGGCTTTTTTAGAGGTTTGGGAGAAAAGGTGGGTGTGTCGGATGAATCAGAGGAAGAAGGAGATGGTTCTTTTGTTGTTTTGCCTTTTCCAGGGGGTGAACTCTTCTTGAATTGAGCTCTTGTGGAAATGGGCTCCTTAATCACAACCCCTTTCACCTTAGGCTTAGCTTACGGCTTGGTCTTGGATTTTGGTTTGGGAGAAATTTTCCTCTTCTTGGTAGGAGGAGAGGAATGTGAATCAGAGGGTTGATATGGCTTAGAAGACTCAGAATGAGTGCTAAGATTGGAAGATTTTGTCCTCACCATTGTGATTTGAGAAAATTGAATATTTCAGCAAAATAGAGATGAGTGTCGTGAGTTTTGGGCAGATGATTTAGTGTAATCTGAGATTTTTTTGAAGGTGTAAATCATTGGGTTTTAACGGTTATGGGAAGAGAAAAAGATTTTGAAATGTTTTTGTGAGAGCACTAGGAGAATCACTCGAGGAGATTTTGTGAGAAATGACCGAGCATCGAGTTGAAATAACCTAGAGCCCGACATCACTCGAGGCCTTACTCAAGTGATCATCAGCATCACTCGGGTAGCTACGCGAGTGATCATACAAAAAATTTTAAAATACAACAAATTTTAGAGCGTTCCTGGCATGAATAATATTGTAATTACCATGTATATTTCCTCGATCATTTGATGACTCTTTAGAATAGATTTGAATTGAAACTCAGCTGATTTGAAATTTGGACCCAGATTCACTCGAGGCCTTACTCAAGTAATGTTGAAGTTCACTCGAGGCCTCCCTCGGGTAAGCTGTCTCTTCACCTTCTAACTATTCATTTTCAACCGTTTGCCATTTTGTTTGAAATTAATGTTTCACTGGCATATTTTGAAGTTCATTACTCAAGTGGCTACTCGAGTAATGCATCCATTACTTCAAGGTGTCACTCCAGTAATACTCATTACTTGAAGTTCTCACTCCAGTAATGCTCATTACTTGAAGTTGTCACTCCAGTAATGTTGTCATCTATTAACCTATACTATTCATACTCCAAAACAAATTATTATGATTCTGCAAAATAAATTGCTAGAAACTCCGAAGCTTAAGTTAGTAATCATCAAAACATCAATAAATAATATCATCTAACATTTTGTAAACACTAAATAACTTACAATTCATTGGGATTTACAATTCCCAATTCTTGTCTAATATATAAAAATTGATCTTTTGCAAGAGGCTTTGTGAAGATATCAGTAGTTGAAGATCAGTTGGAATGAATATTACTTTAACATCTTTCTTTTGGACATGATCTCTGATGAAGTGATGTCTAACATCAATATGCTTGGTTCTGGAATGTTGAACAGGATTCTTTGCCAAGTTTATCGTGCTAGTGTTGTCACAGTATATTGGTGTTTCTTTCAAATAAATTCTAAGATCTTGGAGTTGTTGCTTTAGCCATATTACTTGTGCACAACAACTTGATACAGCAATATACTCAGCTTCTGTTGATGAAAGAGACACTGTAGTTTGTTTCTTGCTAAACCATGATATAAGTGAGCCTCCAAGAAACTGACCTTGTCCACTTGTACTTTTTTTGTTCGTCTTGTATCCTCCATGATCAGAGTCTGAGTATGCAACTAGATATTCACTTCTTTTTTTGGGATACCATAGAAAACAGTTTTCAGATTCATTCCTACTAATATCTAGAGTATAGCAGTTACCTTCCGTTTTTGCTCTGAGTTTAGCCTTGATATTTTTCTTATCAAGTAGTAAATCTTTCTTGTTGACAATCAGACATTCATCTGAATCAAATATTATCCAGTTGTCTTTATCTGCACTTTGACTTATGCTCAGCAGATTATGACACAAGCCTTCAACATAATATACATCTTTGACTTGTATTCCTTTGTCGTTTTTGATTTCACCAATTCCTGCTATTTTTCCGGATTGATTTACTCCAAATTTTACCTTTCCACCTTCCTTAGGTTGCAATGTGGTAAAACTTTTGAAATTACCGGTCATATGTCTAGAGCATCCATTGTCTATGTACCACTTGTTGTTTTTGGATGCTTTAAGACATATCTACAATCAAATACGATTAAGTCTTAGGTACCTACATCTTTTTTGGTCCTTTTGGGTTAGTACAAATTTTTTTTGAGACATATGAACCTTTAGGTACCCATTTGTAGGTTCCTATATTTCCTTTCTTCCTATGAATGCATGATGAAGTATAATGACCTTTTCTATTACAATAATTACAATATGCAAAAGGATTTGATGTATGCACAGAATGCTAAAAATAATTCAAGTATGATTTACCTCCAGCTTTCTTTCTTCCTTTCATTCTGTCTGATTTTGGATCATACCAATTCCAGACCGATCACTCACAAATCGTTGAGCTTTTAAAATCACATTTAGCATTTTACTTCCTTTAGTGATTTTTTCAAGAGATTTAGTAAGATTAGTGTTTTTCTTTTTCAAAGAAGTGCAATTTTCACAATCCTTTTCAAAATTCTCTTTAAGCTCTACTTCAAGAGCTTTATTTTTCTTTTTGAAAACAACTAGTTCTTTAACTACTTTGATGAATTCAGAATGTAAAGCATTATATTCGAAAAGTAATTCATCATAGGTAGAATCAGAATCAGTTACCTCTTCTTCTGTTTCCTCTTGAGCAACTAGACAGATATTGGCTACTTCCTCTTCATCGCTTTCTTCGTCAGAAGAACTATCTCCTCATATGGCATATACAAAGGCTTTCTTCTTGTTGTAGAATTTGCCTTTTCTCTTCTCTTTATACTTCTAAATCAGTTTTTGACATTCTGATTTGAAATGTCATGGCTTTCCACATTCATAGCAGATGATGTGTTCTTTATTGTTTGTTCCTCCTTTCTGAAAATTTTTGAATCCTTGGCCTTTCTTATAAAACTTTCTGAATCGTTTTATGATTAGGCCCATTTCATCATCGTCAAGCTCTTCATCTTCATCTTGTTCTTCTTCTTTTGCTGTCAGTGCTAGACCTCTTTTCTTATTGTCGCCAATATCATCTAGTTCTCGTTTGAACTTTAATATGCTTTAATATTCAGAAAGGCTTCCAAATAGAGAAGCAACCGATCGCATTGATTCACCTTTTGCTTCCTCAAATGCAGTGACCTTTACCTCCCAGTCTTTAGAAAGAATATTTAAAATCTTTCATACTTGGGTATGTTGATCATAGACTTTTCCAAGTGCTGCAAGTTGATTAACAAGGTGAGTATATCCACTACTACAAAAAGGGTAAAAGGTGGTGCACATTTTGTGGCCCTTCTTTAAACAAGTGCCACAGCTTCTCTTTTTTTTTTACCTCTATAATTTTTTTTAAAATTTTGGGTACCAGCTATGGCACCTAATAGATTAAATGCCATAATTGAGGAGGCCTAGTGTGGCGCGTGCCTACGCAGGCGCCACACTTGGGGCCACACAAGCAGCTGTAGCGCCTGACCCACCAGGCGCCACAGCTGTAGCAAAGATCATGTGTGGCGCCTAAATAAATAGGCGCCACACATGATAAATTATATATCAGCTGTGGCGCCTAAGCATTAGTCACTACAGCTGATGTATGGCAATGTGTGGCGCCTAACTATTTAGGCGCCACACTTGCCCATTTTTTCTTAAAAAAAAATTCAAATGGATAGTGTATCTCTTAATTATTTCATTTCCCGCGTAGTGGTCCCGTGTCCGCCCCCCATTCCTTCTCTTTTTGACTACTACACCACTTTAATTATTGAACTACTCTCTTCTCCAATAAACTACTTTCCCTTTCTCATCTTCTTAGTGGATCCATCGGCCCCTCCCTCCATTTCCTATCATCTTCACACTAAAAAGCACACCCACACGCTCACTCATTACTCAAGCTAGAGTCACCAACGTGGTCTCCCACTCCCTGCGCTGGTCAATTAATAGATTTGTAAGAAGAAGACTATTTCATTCTAGCTTGCTTTGTTTAAATGTTTTTTAGTTAAGATAAACCGTAATATAACGTTTGCCTTTTTGTTCCTAATTTAATAGGAAAGAGTGAAAATCTAGCTTGTTTCGTTTGTCTTTTTGCTTTGTTTAAATTTTTTTACCGACAAGCTTGCGTTTTTTAGTAATCTTTTAATTTACTTAATTAGTTGTTGATGTACTGTGTTCACATATCAAGTTCTTGTATTGTGATATTTTCTATGTTAGCTTTGGAGAGTATTAATGTAAGAACATTATTGTTGGGGAACTTGAATTTTAAATGTGAAAATTATATATATATATATATAATAGATTGAAATATAAAATAGAAAGATTGATAATTTGTAGAGATGATAAACACGAAAGTCACTCATTTTATATAAAGCTTCACAATCAGGAAGCATAAAAAAGGGCCACAGGAAAAGAAGAAGAAGAAGAAGAAGAAGAAGAAGAAGAAGAAAGAAAAAAAAAAGAAAAAACAAAGGGACCCTCCTGTGGCACTTGTTTGAGAAAGTGCCACAGGAGGGGGGTTTCCTGTCGCGCTTGCTGACGTAAGCCCCCTCCTATGGCACTTGCTGATGCAAGCCCCACAGGAGGCCCCCCTCTTATGGCAGTTCCTCAAACAAGCGCCACAGGAGGGTATTTTTTTAAAAAAAAATTAAAATGTTGTGGCGCTTCCAAGCGCCACAGCTTTTTTTAGTGGCGTCCAGATATATGACACTTTTCTAGCACTACAGTTAATGCAATTATAAGCGCCACAGCTTTACTTTTTTGTAGTAGTGATCTAAGTTCAAATTCAGCTATCGACTCACCTGATTTCATTCGAAGTAAATCAAACTCAGTAATCAGAGTATTGATCCGGTATTCTTTTATTCCCGAAGTTCCTTCATGAACTATTTCCAAGGCTTCCCACATTTCTTTAGCTGTTGGGAGTGTGCAGATTCTAAAGTACTCATTTTGACTCAAGGTACTTTGAATCATTAGAATTGCTTTGTTGTTGAGTGTAATGAGTTTCTTGTCATTCTCATCATATTCTGCTGGTGTCTTGGGAACTCTTTGTGAATCTACAATCTTTTGAGGTTTGTAGTTTCTACTCTCAAACACATGTTAGATATGAATAGTTTTGATGATGTCAAATATAGATATTAAATATGAGCAAAAAGTTTGTATGATATAATTATCTTCTACATTGACTGACTACTATATTTAATGTTGCATATTTTGTAGATTAGTCATAAACCCGATTGTGGGTTGATGTTATAATGCCTCATATGTGGAGAATGATCATCAAGAATAAAATCAAGAGACAAGGGAATAAAAAAAGAAAAACTTGCAAGATCACATAAGAATATCAAGATCCAAGTTATTAGAAGTGATATCAGAGGTTTCTATGGTCAAACAAAAGTTGGAATGGGTCAATACGAAGCTAAAATGATGTATACGGAAGTTATGGTGCCTCCGGGGATGATTACTCGAGTAATCACTCGAGTAATAGGGTACTGCCTCATTTGGAGGTGATTACTTGAGTAGCTACTCGAGTAATCTGCCGGGTTACTTGATGAATCACTCGAGGCAGCACTTGAAGTAAATGGCACTCTGTTTTCAAGTGGCAGAATAGAGGTTCGGTATTTTGGGCATATGTCTCTAACCACACGTCAGATTGATCTGAAACCAGTGGCATATGACACTAGACTCCCAACACGAACTATGGACACCAATATCAAATTAAAAGGAGTTAAGATGAGAGAGATATGATCTGTTGAAGTCGACATATGAATCACCTTCATATTCCAGGACAGCTTCAGTATTTTTAACATAACTCTCAAAATACATATCAGATTGAGATGAAACCAGTGCCATATGAAAGAAGACTCAAAGAGATTTCTATGGATATATAATTTGTCATATTTGAAGCTATATCCTAAGAGTTATGACTTCTGGAAATTACTGCTCGTGATTTCAGAGATTGTCTAAGAACAGTAGATACTTTTTGGATCATAACTTTTTGTACACAACGGGTTTGGAGCTGATTCTTATTGCATTGGAATGTAGATAATGACGGATTTATGATGATATATAATTTTCCATGTTTCAAGTTAAAATCAAGAATTCACTTGAAGGTACCACTCGAGTGACTAGTTGATAACAAAAGACTTTACTCGAGTGAGTACTTGAGTAACCAGGTAAAAGACTTCCAGTTGCTCTCGACCTGCCAATGTTTCTCGAGTAGCTACTTGAGTAACCATGTAGATCACTTGCAGTTACTCTCGGCATTTCCAATCTTACCAATGTTACTCAAGGAGCTACTCGAGTAACTCATTGTGATAAGCAAAACTTGAAGGTAACACTCAATTACTCGATTAATCTGCAATGTTATTATCATACTTCACTCGAGGCACTACCCGAGTATGCATAGTTATTTAGAAGAGAACTTCAAGTCACTACCCGAGTATGCAGAGTTATTTAGAAGAGAACTTCAAGTCACTACCTAAGTAAGCTATGCAGAAAGTGGAAGGCCACTCGAGTAGCCACTCAAGTAACCTGTGAAGAAACTTGATGTCTACTCGAGTGAGCACTCGAGTAATGCTTCCCAGGAAAACAGAACAACGTCCTGAAGATTCTGGAAATCAATGAAATGATCATATAACTCATTCTTCTTGCTTCTAATCACTCTAACACTTCATTGTATTAGTGTTTAATGTATTTCTCTAAGAATACAATGAAGATATGATGTGAAGAGTCAAAAGGTGAATTTACGGAAGCGGAGCGTCAACGCTATAACAACTAGTTTTCAAGTTGAAGAAGCCACACTCCAACGGATATATTGAAATGCTCAAACGGTCATCAACCTTCATCAACTATAAACAGAAGAGCATTCATAGTTCTGAACATTGAACGAGAACACTACAATGAGAAACATGCAAAGATCATGAATCATCTACTCCAACCCAACTACTCTCTGTTCGTATCCATTTTCTATATCATGTATAGTTGAGAGTGAAGAAATGAACCTGAAACGGATGGCTTAAAATAAATCATAAAAAAATATGAGACCCAATCTGAAAATGATTTTTGAAAACCCATTCAAGTGCAGCTCCACACTCTGCTTGAAGTTGGGACTTCCGCTGTTTACAAAAGATTAATGGTCTCCTTTTTTAAAGATATTACTACACTCATGCCATCTATATGCTTTCAAAACATGGGTGTTACATTTCACATTCATGAAAGGAAAAATTCTAAAACAATATAGTTAAAATTAGAAAAGGACAAAAAAGTGTGGTGAAATTGTGATATTTCAAGTCAGTACTACTATAGGAATATGGGTTTTGATATCTTGATACAATGACAATAATGCCCTCATTAATTAGTGACAGGCAAAAGAGAAAAAACAGAAGAGGGAAGGCCGAAATAGAAATGCCTACAACTCATAAATGAGAAACCTAGGAGGCGATGGGCTATTGACGGGAATGATGGTTTGTTGATGGTGGTCAGCAGCATTCTGCGGTCTCTTGGAAGGAGGTACACTAAGAAATGACAAACATAGGAGATCGGTGGCATTCTGCTGTTCTACGTTTTACGGTTTGTTGAGGTAGGTCGGCGGTGTTTTGCGGTTTTGCATTCTGCGATTCGTTGAAGGAGGTTGGTGGTGTTCTGCGACTAGTGAATTTGCCAATTTTTTCCTTCAAAGATGTTAATGAAGGAAGTAGAATCATTAATAAAGAATCTAATGTTGTTAATACTAGGAGAGGTGTTGTCTTTAGACATCCAACTTGTGACATCCCCAATTTGTTCCTACGAAGATTTTAATCAAGGAGGTGAAGTCGTTAGTGAAGAATCTAATGTTGTTAATACTGGGAGAGGTGTTGTTTTTGGACAACTGACTTGTACTTTGCCAATTTGTTCATACGAAGATGTTAATCAAGGAAGTGGAGTTATTAATGATGAATATGATGTTGTCAATACTAGGAGAGGTGTTGTTTTCGGACATCCAACTTGTGACTTTGTCAATATGTTCCTTCGAAGATGATAACGAAGGAAGTAGAGTCGTTAATAAAGAATCTAATATTGTTCTGCTGTCTTTGTTGGATGCCCAAAAACAACACCTCTCCCAGTATTGACAACATTAGATTCTTTATTAACGATTCTATTTCCTTCATTAAAATCTTTGAAGGAACAAATTGGGAAAGTCACAAGTTGGATGCCTGAAAACAACACCTCCCCCATTATTAACAACATTAGATTTTTTATTAACGACTCTACTTTCTTTGTTAACATCTACGAAGGAACAAATTGGGAAAGTCACAAGTTGGATGTCTGAAAACAACACCTCTCCCAATATTAACAACATTAGATGCTTCATTAATGACTCCACTTCCTTGATTAACATCTTTCTTAGTTAACAGAAGACACTTAATCCACTAAAAAACAAGGTTTTGAGTTCCATTGACCCAAAGATAGCCATATAAAAAGAGATTCAAGCAAGACTGCATAATTGTTTTTGAAAAAAGAGGTAGCATGCAGTACCATGGGAAAGGAGTGTCTTCACACTAACTTCTCTCTCCACTTAAAGTCTCAACCATTGGATCAAATTTCAATATGTGAGATTTAATGCTATGTAAAACATATTATTACTATATTACATATAATAAAAATCTACAGTTGTAATATTGTGATATAGCATTAAATCTCATCCATTACAATATGATCCCATGATTGTGACATTAAGTGAAGAGAAAGGTTAGTGGAGACAATCCTCTTCCGCAGTACCATTCAAGTCTATTGTCAAATTTTCATTCAAAAAATATATATATAGACAAAATTGAAAAGATATATATTGGAAGTACAAGATAGGTCGATGAGAAGCTTTCGCAAAAATTCATTGTAAGAAATAGGGAAAAAGACAGAAAAATACCACTTGAACTTCAAAATCCCCAATTAGTCCTTTGACAAAGATTTGCGTTGTTAATCCCATTATCATTCTTGTCAATCCCATTACCATTCTTGTCAGCGGGATTTTGAAGTTCAAATGGTATTTTTCTATCTTTTTTCCTAAGAAAAAACCATCATGGTGCTTATTGTTGCGATCAGATTTAGATACAGTTTATATTTAAAATTTTAAACTTGTAAGTTTTAGATTATAAAGTTATTTTCTAAAAAGCATGACTATTAAAAGAATAGAAAATCAAAGAAAATTTCTGCTAAAATAGAAAAAAGACAAAGAAATGAGTCCAATATCACAAATCCCAAGTTAGACAGCTATGTGAGAGGAATATGAGATTTACAAATATTTCCAAATGACCAATATACCCTTGATAGCATTTGGGGAGCTCAATTTGTCAATATGTATACGGAAGTTGTTAATTGTGATTTTTAAGTTATTATTATTTATACCTAAGTTGATTACGCATCTGATGCCAAAAAAAAAGTTGATTATGTATCACAATTAACAACTTTAGTATACAGATTAACAACTTGAGCTCGTCAAATATCAATAACCTTGAGAATAATATTTTGAAGCCACACATGTTAGGCGTCACTAACTATTTATGTATAGAGAATACCAACTTTTTTTTTATAGTAAAATTTTAGGAAGGGGTTCGGGTTTAACCCAATCCAAAGGCAAGGCCCCTAACACATGATCCACTGGAGGCCTGTCCCTGTGGGCTCCTGGTTAGCAAGCCGCCCAATCCACACAGGTAGGTAGGGGACTTTCACCCCTATTTTTTCACCCTAGCTTCACTTAGCTGTGCAGATGCCTCCCCAAGCGCAGCAACTGGAGGTATAACTAAATGCCACTCCCAGGGATCAAACTCATGCCAAGGGGGTCACCCAGGCACTCATTGTCCGCTCCCCTCACCAACTGAACCCACGGACGATGGGTAGAGAATACCAACTTAATTGCAATTAATAACTTCAGTATATATATTGACAACTTGAGCTCTCCAAATATTATTAGGGGAAAATTGGTCATTTGGAAACATTTGCAAATCTCATATTTCTCCCATAGGTTTGACTTAGAATTTGTGATATTGAACTCCTTGATTTATCTTTTCCCCAAAACATATGTTTATTTTTAATTTATAATGGACATAGCGGAAAATGACATGAGCAAATTCACTATTTGTTGTTCAGTATTCATATAAAACTTATTCCCTCTTCAGGAACTAGTGTCTGATTCGGACTTTCAAAAATTCAAGGAACAAATAACTTCATTGCCATTTTAACAACGTATGCATTTGTTCAGATTTAATGCATGTTTTAAATGTGTCAAATAATATATATATATATATTGGTTTAATTTAAATAATTTAATTTAAATTTTATAGATTTTTCTTTTAATTTAATTGTCATTTTTCTGGAAGAAATCATTTGAAAAATATTAAATTTGATTGAAAATAAATAAAAAACTGATTAAGAATTTACCAAAACTAGTTCAGGACCCAGACAATGCATGGGATAAATTAAAGAAATATGTATTGCATGGGTCAAATTAAAGAAATACATACGTTAAAGAAATATGTACATGAGAAAGTTTTGTCAAATACAACTATCACAACTAAATGATATATTTATCATTCAACCAAAAAGATTATACAAAACTTCTTTGTATACAACATTTGATGTTTTGTTTACCTTTATTGCTAAAATATAGTATGATTGGATATATTGATTTGTCAGCCAAAGCTAATTTTTTTATGGGCAATAGTGAATATTTTTTGGGTGAATAATTTTCCCTCCTGCTGAATTAATTGCACTTACCATTTTTAATGGGCACCCTGAAATTTTAAAAAAACGCAGAATGTTCAATTGTCATGGCAATTTGAGTTAATATATTTTAGAGCTTTTTTTAGGAAATTTTAGATTTGTGATTAGTACAAGTTACCAGCTACAAAAGTATTAATTCGGAATGTCTAAATATATATATATATAGACGATCATTTTCCCCCCTCAAAGATTGTTAAGTTTCAATAAACAGGACCTACATTTTCAGTGCAGAAATACCAAACAAACGATAAAGAATCAGCACTTAACAGATGAAAGAGAATAGAATTAAATAATATAGAGAGTATACACCATGATCCCTAAAAATAAACAATAATAACCTTAAATAAATGACTGAAAGGAGCTAGGCAAGTGTACCATAACTATAGTTACAATTTTCAGAATGAATCAAATGGTAACAATATTACAATTAATGATTGAAGTGATTACAATTATTTTTAGTTTCATCTGCAAATAAAATAAGGAATGAAGGGTCAGTTACTAAGGAGTAACAAATAACTTTAGTGACTTTGTAACTCACCATATTATGAATAAATACTATGTGTTTTAGAGCACATTGGCGATTCTAAAATGGAATTATTTGTGGAAGCTAAGTACTTGGATTTACAGTTATTTCACGGCAAGGACCATGATGAATGCTTTTACCTTTTACTGAACTTTGGTAGTGTTAGCTCTCATAATGTATTGATGATAACAAACCTTGATAATTAAGTATATTTGATTATGCAAACTTTGAGTGATGATTACACATTTTTGAAAAGTAGAAAGTGGAACTTTGGGATGACTTTCTTTGTCTTGGAGAGATCACTCGAGTGATGGTTTTAACACTTGAGTGATAGCCAAGTGAAGACCAAAGTTAATCAAAGAGGATCACTCGAGTGATGTGACTTCACTCCGAAAATTTCAGCAAGTCACTCGGGTGACAGAATTATGCACTCGACTGGCATACTTTGTCACCTATGTAACAAAGACAAGATCACTCGAGTGATGTGATAATCACTCAAGTGATGTCAATTACTTGCAAGTCATTAGCAAGTGATCTTGAGGTGATATGATCTTCTAATAAAGATCACTCGACTGATCATGATCACTTGAAGGACACTTGCAAGTGATCTGAAAGTGCTAAAAAATACTAAGTGAGGATCACTCTAGTGATCACTTTAGCACTTGAGTGATATGAATCACTTGCAGGTCTCTTGGAAGTGATTGATATTAAATCTTACATATGGAAGATCACTTGAATAAATGAATATTTACTCAACTGATATTCATTTTCACAAACATCACTATCAAGTCACTCACTAGTGATTATATACACAAGATCACTTGAACACTCGAGTGACAGAGTGAGCATTTGAGTTATAAGAGACCACTCGAGTGATATTGAGTCACACTCGAGTGAATGCTCTTTGGAACTGAGAATTAGTGACTCGACAATTTTTAGGTGTTTAATCTATGGATTAGCTTCGAGATTTCCTAAAGGAAAATATTGACAGAAGCATTAAATGTGAAGTGGCCTCGACCAACCCAAATGCTCTCTTTCTTCAACGGCTATATTTATTCTCTAAAGGAGAGTTTTGAATCCTATCAATAGTCATTAAAGACATTCTACCTATAAATACAAAAGCATTCAAGATGGAAGAACTAAGGAGTATTAAAATCAATTGTGTATTAAGTGCTCTGTTTCTTTCTAATATCTCTAATATTCCTATTTTTCTTCAGTATTCATTTATCAAGTCTTTGAGAAATATTTCACAAACTTATTCATTACTTTTGTAAAGAAAATCTCAAGGTAGTGGGACCTTGAGTGAGGGTATTTGCTTACAAAGGGTATTTGCACTCAATTGTGTATTAAGTGCTCTGTTTCTTTCTAATATCTCTAATATTCCTATTTTTCTTCAGTATTCATTTATCAAGTCTTTGAGAAATATTTCACAAACTTATTCATTACTTTTGTAAAGAAAATCTCAAGGTAGTGGGACCTTGAGTGAGGGTATTTGCTTACAAAGTGTAAGGGGTGGTAAGTGTCTTGTTGAGAAGCTTACTTGTACTGTGGTGCCAAGAACCCTTTGAATCTTAGAACTTTTGTAGAAATCTCAAAGGTATTTTGAGGACTGGAAGTAGGACAAGTGGTTGAGACTGAACCATTATAAATCTTCTATGCATACTTCAGTGAAATTTCTCCAAATCTCACCTCTTAGCTAAATTTTTTAATTAAAGTTTTTAAATTTTTAATACCACCCAATTCACCCCCCTTTTGGGTGAAACGCTGATATTAACATTTGATATTAGAGCTTGGTCTTCTTGTTTCAGGCTTGACATCCTAAGAAGATCCTATAGTGAGTATAGGTGAAGGAATACTACTAGATGGTGCCTCGATCACAAGACCACCTGGCTTTTGTCGAGAACACTTCTCCTTCTGGAAGGCAAAATTCAAGATTTTTGTGATGGCAATTGAATATGGCCTTTGGCAAGTGATTCAAGATGGAGATTATGTACCAATAAAGACTGTGGAGAAACCTATGGTTCCAAAAACACCAACAGAGTTTGATGATAATGATAAGAAACTTGTTACACTCAATAGCAAGGAAATTCTTATGATTCAAAGTGCTTTGAGTCAAAAAGAGTATTTCAGAATTTGTATACTTACTTCTGCTAAGGATATGTTGCAACCTTTGGAAATAGCTCATAAAGGTACCTCTGGAATCAAGAAAAATAGAGTCAATACTATTATAACAGAATATGATTTGCTCATAATGAAATCAAGAGAAATACTTGCTCAGTTTAAACTTAGATACACCTATCTTCTAAATCAATTAGGTGCACTTGGGCAATTCGATGATCAAAGGTCTATTAGTGCAAGCGTTTCACCCAAGAGTGGGGGTGAATTGGGTGATACTAGAAATTCCATTGTGTATAAGAAATTTAACAGAATATTTAAAGCAGTTTAGAGCAAAGAGAAATATCACTGAAGTGTATACCTGGAGTTATACTAGTTCGGTCATAACCACTTTAACCCATGTCCAGTCCTCAGAGTGTCTCTGAGAGTTTCACTATATTCTCCAAGATTCAGTGGGTTCTTAGCACCTCAGTACACAGCAAGTTCCTTCACCTCGACACTCGCTCCCCCTTACACGTTGTAATCAAATCCCCAACTCAAGGTTCCACTACCTTAAGTTGTCTCAATAACAAATATTGAGTTTGTAATAAAAAAACTCTCACAGAGAAAATATATAATCACTGAAGTATAATGAATGAGTATAAGAAAGCAAAGCACTAAGAGTGTGTTGATGTTCGTGTGTTCTCAGTTCTTGTGTCTTGTTTTCTTTTCCTTGATTGCTTCATATATATAGATGATTTGTAGTATTCGTTGGAAGCAATTCAAACATGTCCATTAGAGTCGTGCAGCAACGGTTGACCATTCTTCAAATTTGAAAACTATCCGTTTGTGGTTGGTAGCGGTAGGTGAACGTTCAGACACTTTATTTGACTTTGCTTTTCTTGCATGATCTATACCTTGTTTCTCTACAAATGTACTTAGGATACTAATACAATAAAGAGTTAATTATATAGATAACAATTTAATAAACATTCACTTAAAAATATAATTTCTGGACTGCCTTACTCAAGTGGCTACTCGAGTGATCAAGTTTGCTACTCAAGTAGTCCCTCGAGTAAACCTATCAAAAATATGGCAGTGTGTAATTCAACATCTTTCATTAGATATTACTCGGGTAAGACATGGAGTGAGATATATTACAAACCTTGGAAATACCTGATTACTCAAGTGGCTACTCGAGTGGCCATGTCTTTACCTTCTCACGTTACTCGGGTGCTGACTCTGGTAATCTGGTTACTCGAGTGGCCTTCGCTTTTCTTCACACCTTACTCGAGTAGTCGCTCAAGTAGATTTCAAATAACCAGGCAGATTACTCGATTTCCCTTGAGTAATTGCATCAAATTCTTGGCCGAGAGTTTGCTTTCTGATTACTCGAGTAATGCTTCAAATAACTCTGCAAATTACTCAGGTGGTCCCTCAAGTAATACCTTTTTCTCATATGGTTACTCGAGTAGCTACTCGAGTAAAGTATTGTATTTCTTGGCTGAGAGCCACTGGAAGATTTTTGACCTGGATAATCGAGTGGCTACTTGAGGAATAGTCTATATAACTTTACAGATTACTCAAGTGATCCCTCGAGTAACAGTCCAAATTTTGGCAGTGCTTCACTAGATGAAATTCTCTATGATTACTCGAGTGGCTACTCGAGTAATGGCTTCCCTTACTCGGGTAAGCCTTCACAGAATTGATTCATCACTCTAGTGCTTACTCCAAGTAATGTTTTACCACTTTGTTCAAATTCATTTGTTTTTTATCAAATTCTTTTATATCATTGATCCAATCTTTGTTATCATCAAAACATATGGGATCTAACATTCTCCCCCTTTTTGATGATGACAAAACTTGGTGATTTTGAACAAAGTTTTTGAAATTGAGTTTTGAAACATATGCTTCTTAAATTCTTTTCATACGAAATCTTTTGTTGAATTTAAACTTTAAAACTCGTTTGAAATAACTTATTAAAGATGTTTTCAAAGTTTTTTGTTCTTATATTTACTTGTTTACCTTGCATACACAATAAAAAACACATTAGTCCCAAAATACAATATAATTTCATTGAAATGTCATAAAGGAACAAATTGCATAATGAAGAATTCAATACATAATCAAAGGTAGAATAAAACTTAAAAGCGTGCAAAAGCAAAAAAAGAAAAACACCCTAAAACTCCATACACCCAAATCCCAAAATATCAACTCAGCCATTCATCACAAAATCACTCAGGCTCTTCTCCCCCTTTTTGTCATCATCATAAAGGTAGAATCAATCATGAGGAGGAGTAGATGCCTTGGCTGCTGGGATAGGAGTGACAGGAAATGCCAATGACTCATATGAACCATCTGAACTTAAAGGATCTGAAGATAATGGTTCAGGGTCAGGAAAGTTCGCTGGTGGTGTCTAAAGATCCTCTAGAGGATTCACTAGAGATGAAGGGTAAGGAACCAGAGAAGTAATTTCTACTTCTTCTATAGCAATCGGTAAAGACACAAGAATCTCCTCAGTGCATGTTGGTGATGCAATGGGAGTAGGTATAGGCTCTTGCTGAACAGGCTGAGGTAGATCATCAGTGGTGATATGGATAGGCTCGGATATGTCAGGGTCAGGCATAGATAACAACACATTGCTAGGTCCACTCTCAGAGGGTCTATGCTCAGTGGGTATAAAGGGTCCAGGTTAAGGGACAAGTATAGGGTCAGGAATACCAGAAGGACCAGGAGTAGACGATCCAGATGCCATAGCATCAAGTCTGGCAACAATGTGTTAGAGCAGGCATTTCACCCAAGAGGGGGGGGGTGAATTGGGTGATACTAAAAATTTTGTTGCAAATATAAAACTTGATGGTGAAATTAAAGCAGTAAGGAGTAAGGAGAAATATCACCGAATTGTACACCGGGAGTTATACTGGTTCGGCCATAACCACTTTGACCTACGTCCAATCCTCAGAGCTCCTCTAAGAGTTTCACTATAACTTCCAAGATTCAGTGGGTTCTTGGCACCTCAGTACAAGCAAGTTCCTTAGCCTGGACACTCGCTCCCGCTTACAAGTTGTAATCCAATCCCAACTCAAGGTTCTTCAACCTTAAGTTACCTCAATAACAAATATTGAGTTTGAATGAAATATCTCTCTCAAAGAGTGAATAAGAATCACTGAAGTACAGAATTATAAATATGAGTAAAATAAAGTAGTGAGCTTGATAATGCGTTCGTGTGTGTTCTTGTTGGTCTCTTCTCTGTTTAGATGTTCCCATATATATAAATGTGTTAGTAATGACAGTTGGAACATTTTCTTCATGTTCGTTAGAGTGTGCGCAACCACTGTTGACTTTTCCATTATTTGAAACATATCCGTTTGCGGTAGGTGGCGGTAGGTAGCATTTGAACGTTGCAATTGACTTTCCTTATTTGGTAAGATCTCTTCATTATTTATCTGTAAATATGCTAAGAATACTAATACAATGAAAGGTTAATCATATAGGAAATAAATCAATAAACATTGAAATGATTTCTAAATTTCTAGACTTCCATACTCGAGTAGTTACTCGAGTATTCTTTAAGTTTACTTGAGTACTTACTCAAGTATTATCGGGAAAACTTTGATAAAACTGCAAGTCAATAAGTAAACATAACATTACTCGGGTAGTGCATGAAGTAAACAAAATTTCAAACCTTTGGAAATACCTGTTTACTCGGGTACTTACTCGGGTAAAGCACACTTTTCTTCATAGGTTACTCGAGTACCAACTCGAGTAATATATCAAATAAACTTTAGGTTACTCGATGCCTTACTCCAGTAATGTTGGCAGGATTTCAAGGCCGAGAGCACTTCAAGTTTGATTACCTTGTTACTCTAGTACATACTCGAGTAAACATAATTTTTTCTGCATAGCTTACTCAGGTAGTGACTTGAAGTTTTCTTCTGCATACTCGGGTAGTGACTTGAAGTTTCCTTCTAAATAACTCTGCATACTCGATTACTTACTCGAGTAATCGAGTTTAAATAAGTGATTAAATACCTGTATACTTGAGTAGTGCCTCGAGTGAAGTATGATAAAAGCAGATCAAGTTATTCGAGTACAACCTTCAGGTTTTCCTTACCACAGTGAGTTACTCGAGTAGCTCCTCGAGTAATATTGGCAGGGTTGAAAATGCCAAGAGCAACATATTTCTTGAAACAGGGGACTCGAGTACATACTCGAGTATCGTTGGCAGGCCGCGAGTAACTGGAAGTCTTTTACATGGTTACTCAAGTAGCTACTCGAATAACATTGGTAGACCGAGAGCAACTCCAAGTGATTTACCTGGTTACTCGAGTAGCTACTAGAGTAATGTTGGCAGGCCGAGAGCAAATGGAAGTCATTTACCTTATTACTCGAGTGCTTACTCAAGTAACGTTGGCAGGTTACTCGAAGGTGTCTCTGGTTACTTCAAGTTTTTGTCTCATTACTCGAGTACTTACTCGAGTAATGCTTTAGAAAACTTGCTACTGATCAAGTTTCTCAGCTTTTTCTCTCGGCCTTTCTTCATTACTCCAATGCTTACTTGAAGTGATGATTTTGCCCTGTTATTACTTTGTTCAAACTTATTTGTTTACCAATCCTTTTTCATACCATCCTTTGTTATCATCAAAACATGAGAGATCTAACATTCTCCCCCTTTTTGATGATGACAAAACTTGGTGATTTTGAACAAGAATTTTGAAATTAAGTTCCCAAATAAACACATCTTGAATTTAATGATAATTTTGAAAACCTTGTTAAGTTTATATTCAAAGTGTTTTGAAAAAGGTTGAAATCATAACATATTTACCTTCATACATAATAAACTCATTAGTCCCATAATGTATCATAATTTAAAAGCTTAAATGGACTTGAAATGAAATCATAACTTAAGTAAACTATGTATTCAACTTTAAAGTTACATTACAAGATGAAAAAGTTATAAGTTAAAAAACTCCCTAAATCCCATGTACACCCATATACCCAAAATGAAAAAGAAACACAGATACTCCACAAAATACTACAAAATACTCAGACACTCTATAAAATCACACTCAAGCTCTTATCCCCCTTTTTGTCTTCATCAATCAAGAGAAGGACTAGAAGGCTTGACCATGGAAATAGGTTTCACAGGGAAAACCAAAGGACCATCTGAACCAGAAGAATCAAAAGATGAGGAGCTGGAAGATTATGGTTCAGGAAGATTTAGTGGAGGGATATGAATATCTACTCTTGGAGGAACAGGAGAGGGCTGATAAACAACAATAGTGGTGGTCTCAACCTCTTCTGAGACTTCTACAAAATGATGGTCAGAGGATGAGGGAGAGATTTCTTCTGTAGGAGTAGGGGAAGGAATAGGTGTAGGTGTAGGTTCTGGCTGAGCTCTGGGTGGTGAATCCTCAATGGTAATATGGATAGTTTCATTTGTTTCAGGATCATCTATAGAGCATAGGATATCTCTAGGAAGAATAATTGGGAGTTTGAGTGGAGAGGGTCTTGGTTCAGGTGGGCTAAACTCTGGAAGTTTAGGAAATGAGGTCTCAGGGACATTTGGCTTAACCTCAGTATGAAGAGGCTCAGAAGGGATGTTCTCTGGAGGTGGTATATTCTCTGGAGGTTAGAAGGCCTCAGGAGAATATGATGATGGACCAGCAGAAGGTCCAGGACCCAAAGAGTCCAGTCTTGCCAGAATCAACTTCAAGGTCTCACCCTGGGCATGTTTCTCGGCTAGCAACTCTTCATGCCTCTTATCCATCTTCTCTACCAATTCAGCCATCTTGCCATTCATGTGAGTTATCAACTCAGCATTGGTGTTGGCAATGTCTACATGGA
This sequence comes from Inga laurina, assembly GCA_963855925.1. Classification (NCBI taxonomy): domain Eukaryota; kingdom Viridiplantae; phylum Streptophyta; class Magnoliopsida; order Fabales; family Fabaceae; genus Inga; species Inga laurina. The sequence goes on from OY979711.1 coordinate 36,540,420, forward strand.
ATCCTCTGAGCATATTCTCCATGAAGTGTTGGAGTTTGGCATTGAGGAAAGAGGGTGATGAGTTAGTGGCAGCTGGAGCCGAAGATTGAGTGTCATCCATTTTACTCGTCTCAGTCTCGGTCTTCTTCTTCTTCTTCTTAGACCCAGACTCCAGAGGACCCTTGAGAGGAATTTCAATGTTGAGCATGCCAATTTGATTTCTCCCAACCGGAGTAATTCTCTCAATGTGCTCTTTACTTTCCAAGTACCATATCTTATTTTCCTTCATAATGAGTAAAACAATATGAGGATATGGCATTGGGGTAGTAGCTTTCCCATATACTCTATACCTCTTCATCTCAGAAAAAATGTACTCCCCCAAATCTTTTTGTTCCTTCAGGAGTAAGGAAGCAAACCATCTAAAGTCCCGATCAGAAAAGTGGGTATAGTTGTTGGCCTTGTTCACAAGGGATCTAGAGTAGATATACCATAGAACCCTGTGATGATTACACATGTCACTAGGTTTGAAGTTCAAGGGGCCTACAAGCTCACCAGGTTTAAGAACAGAGAAAATTTAGTTTGAATCAAGTTGGGAGTAAATGTGATCTGGTGGGTTCTCTATTCCTAACCATAAATTGATTCTAGAAGGTGAGATAAGTATCTTTTGGCCTCTAACAGTAGTAGTCATCTCTTCTTCTGCTGAATTTCTATTGGGCTCATCAAGAATTTCAAGATTGTAATAAAAGTGTGTGACTACTTTGGTGTAAAAAGGAAGCTTAATAGAAAGCCAAGGCATAAAAGGTTCCAAAAAGGGACTAAGATCATGCTTCAATACCTCGTGAAGTACTTTGAGGTCCACATAGTGAGTCTTACAGACTTTTCTCCTTGAGAATTGAGTGAGGTACTTCTGGGACTCCTCTAACTTGTTGACATTAAACCCCTTTGGAGATTTGGTGATCTCCTCTTCTGGAAATTCTGACTTCTTTGAAGATTTCCCCTTCTCAAGCTGATCTAGAATGCCAGCCATTGCCTTAGCCACATTCACATCATATTTGGGCTTCTTGGGTGGTTTAGGTGTGAAAGAGGGAGTGGAGGAATCCGAAGGAGGAGGAGAAGGAGACTTGGCACTTTTGCCTATCCCAGTAGAGGTGCTCTTCTTGGATTGAGCCCTTGTAACCACTGGCTCTTTAATCACAACACCTTTTGGTTTCGGTTGAGGTTTGAGTTGGATTTTTGCTTTTGACCTAGGTGTGAGTTTTCTTCTCTTTCTTGGAGGAGAAGAAAGAGGGTCAGAGAGTTGTGGGGATCCAGAAGAATCTGTGGGAGTGAGGTTTTTGGTTCTAACCATTTTGAATCAGTGAAAGTTTTGAAAACTCAGAAAACAAAGTGAAAAATGCGATATAGGGCACAGTGAATCTGAGCAGAATATGAGGTTTATGGAGATAAAAATCGATCGGTTTTGACAGAAATCAAGTAGGGAAGTGATTGTGAAAAGTTTTTGTGAGAGGACAGAGTGATTTACTCGAGGAGATTTTATGGAAATGATCGAGTTTGTGACAGATAAAGACCTAGAACCCGACGTTACTCGAGGCCTTACTCGAGTAAATATCATGTTTACTCGAGTCCTTACTTGAGTGATCATACAGAAAATTTCTAAAATAATTCATTTAAATTGCGTACCTGGCATGAATAATATTGTAATTATGCATGTATGTTCCCTCGATCATTTTATAGCCATTTTAGAGTAGATTTGAGTCGATTCTCATCAAATTTGTGATCTAGACCTGCAGTTACTCGAGTCCTTACTCGAGTAAGCTTCAAGTTTACTCGAGGCTCTCCTCGGGTAACCTGTCATTTCTAGTTTGGACTATTCATTTCTCACCAAATGAACCATTTGATTTAAATTCCAGGTAACTTGATACGTTACTTCCAGTTTTGGAAGACCATTACTCGAGTAAAGTGCTCTTTTACTTCAAGTTGTTCCTTGGGTAATGCTTCACTGTCAGTCATTAGTTGAAGTTGGTACTCCAGTAAAGATGTCCTCTGATAACCTCTGTTTTTATTTATCAAAGTAGAGTTTCAGTCTTCCTTCAAAATAAGTTTCTACATACTCCGATGCTTAAATTAGTAATCATCAAAATATTATCAAATATCTTTATCTAACATTATGAAAAACTAAAATAACTTACAATTCATTGGGATTTACCATTCCCAATTATCTTCTAATGTATAGAAATTGATCTTTTGCAAGGGGTTTTGTAAGATATCAGCTAGTTGAAGATGAGTAGGAATGAATATCACTTTCACATATTTCTTTTGCACATGATCTCTGATGAAGTAATGTCTGACATCGATATGCTTAGTTCTAGAGTATTGAACTGGATTCTTTGCCAAGCTTATCGTACGAGTATTGTCACAATAGATTGGTATTTCTTTGAGATAAATACCAAGATCTTGTAGTTTTTGTTTTAACCATATCACTTGTGCAAACAACTTGAGACTGCAACATATTCGACTTCCGTTGACGAAAGAGACACTGTATTTTGTTTCTTGTTGAACTATGATACAAGAGATCCTCCAAGAAATTGTCCTTGTCCGCTGGTGCTCTTTCTATCTATCTTGTATCCTCCATGATCAGAATCTGAATATGCAACTAGATATTCACTTCTTCCTTTGGGATACCACAGACCCAATTCTGGTGTGTCAACAAGGTATCTAAAGATTCGTTTGATAGTTTTGGCATGTGATTCCTTTGGAGCTGATTGATATCTTGCACATATGCCAACACTAAATTGGATGTTCGGTCTGCTTGCCGTGAGATAGAGTAATGATCCAATCATTCCTCTATATTTTGTGATGTTGTAGTCTTTCCCTTTGACATCAGCATCGAGCAACGTAGTTGAGCTTATAGGTGTGTCCGTCCCATTTGCTTCATCCATTCCATACTTCTTCAATAGCTCTTTCAAGTACTTTGTTTGAGAAATGAAGATTCCATTCTTTCTTTGTTTGATTTGCAAAACGAGAAAGAAATTCAATTCTCCCATCATTGACTTCTCAAACTCTCCCTGCATTATCACAGAAAATTCCTTACATAGAGGTTCATTAGTAGCACCGAAAACAATGTCATCAACATATATTTGAACAATTGAATATCATCATGTTTTCGTTTTATAAAAATTTTTGTATAAACTTTTCCCCGTACAAAACCTTGATCAATAAGAAATTTACTGAGTCTTTCGTACCATGCTCTAGGAGCTTGTTTTAAACCATATAAAGCCTTTTTAAGTTTAAAAACATGGTCAGGTTTGGTAACATGTTCAAAACCTGGAGGTTGTTACTTGTTCTACATATACTTCTTCCATAATGTAGCCATTTAGAAATGTACTCTTTACATCCATTTGATAGAGTTTGAATCCTTTGATGCACGCAAAGGCTAAAAGTACGCGTATGGCTTCCAATCTAGCCACTGGAGCATACGTTTCTTCATAATCAATCCCTTCTTCCTGATTATAGCCTTTAACCACCAATATTGCCTTGTTTCTGACAATAATTGCGGATTCATCGAGTTTGTTCTTGAATACCCATTTAGTACCAATGATCGGATGATCCTTGGGTTGGGGTACCAAATCCCAAACTTGATTTCTTTCAAATTGATTTAGTTCTTCTTGCATTGCTATAACCCAATCATTGTCTAATAGGGCTTCATCAATATTAGAAGGTTCAATCTCAGAAATGAATGCAGAAAAGCTTACTTTATTGAAAATTCTATTTCTAGTTTTGATCCCTTCATTCACATCTCCTATGACTTGATCTAAGGGATGACTTTTATTGTATTTCCAGGCTCTATGTTGTCCTAGTGATTGCTCTTCTTCCTTGGTTTCATCAACTTCTGGAATAAGAGACTTAGAAATAGATTAACCATTTTCTTGATTTAAAACAACTTCTTGTTCTTCATCAATGGTTTTGTCAGAGGATTCAAATTCATTAAATACAATATGAATTGATTCTTCACAACACATGTTATTTTATTTAAAACTCTATATGCTTTACTTCGGTTAGAATATCCTAGGAAAATTCCTTCATCAGATTTAGAATCAAATTTTCCTAAGTTATCTTTACCATTATTATGAATGAAACACTTACAACCGAAGATGTGTAGATAAGCAATGTTTGGCTTTCATCATTTGTACAGCTCGTATGGTGTCTTTCCAAGTTTTGTTATAATATAGGCTCTATTTGAAATATAGCATGTTGTACTCATAGCGTTAGCCCAGAAAACTTGAGACACGTTCTTTTCATTCAACATTGCTCTAGTCATTTCAGTGAGTACTCTATTCTTACGTTCCATGACTCCATTTTGTTGAGGCGTCCTTGGAGCAGAGAAATTGTGATCAATGCCATTAGTATCACAATATTCTTCAAAGGCTTGATTTTTAAATTCTCAACCATGATCAGTCCTAATCATTGTAATGGACATACCTTTCTCATTTTGCACTTTCTTGGCAAAAACAATAAATTCTTCAAAGGTTTCATCTTTTGATAATAGAAAAATAACCCATGTAAATCTGGAGAAATAATCAACAATGACCAATGAATATAAGTTGCCACCAAGACTCTTTACTCTTGCTGGGCCAACTAAATCCATATGCAATAATTGTGGTGGTCTATTTGTTGAGATCTCATTTTTCAATTTGAAAGAAGATTTAGTTTGTTTACCCTTTTGACATGCGTCACAAATGAAGTCATTTTTGAAAGTTACTTTGGGTAATCCAAGAACTAAATCCTTTTTGAGTAGTTTGCCTAATTGATGCATATTGACATGAGCCAATCTCTTATGCCATAGCCAACTTTCATCAGCATTACTCAGAAAACAGTTTTCAGATTCATTCCTACTAATATCTAGAGTATAGCAGTTACCTTCCGTTTTTGCTCTGAGTTTAGCCTTGATATTTTTCTTATCAAGTAGTAAATCTTTCTTGTTTACAATCAGACATTCCTCTAATCGAATATTATCCAGTTGTCTTTATCTGCACTTTGACTTACGCTTAGCAAATTGTGACACAAGCCTTTAACATAATATACATCTTTGACTCGTATTCCTTTGTCATTTTTTATTTCACCAATTCCTGCTATCTTTCCGGATTGATTTCCACCAAATTTTACCTTTCCACCTTCCTTAGGTTGCAATGTGGTAAAACTTTTGAAATCTCCGGTCATATGCCTAGAGCATCCACTGTCTATGTACCATTTTTTGTTTTTGGATGCCTTGAGACACATCTGCAATTAAATGTGACTAATTCTTAGGTACCCACTTCTTTTTGGGTCCTTTTGGGTTAGTACAGGATATTTTTAAAACATATGATCCTTTAGGTACCCATTTGTAGGTTCCTATCGTTCCTTTCTTCTTATGAATGCATGAAGAGGTATAATGGCCTTTTCTATTACAGTATTTACAAAATGCAAAAGGATTTGATGTATGTACAGAATGCTGGAAATAATTCAAATATGACTTACCTCATGCTTTCTTTCTACCTTTCCTTTTATCTGATTTTGGATCATTTACAAATCGTTGAGCTTTTAAAATAACATTTAGCATCTCACTTCCTTGTGTAAATTTTTCAAGAGTTTTTGTGAGATCAGTGTTTTTCTTTTTCAAAGAAGAACAATTTTCACAATCCTTTTTTGAACTTTCTTTAAGTTTAATTTCAAGAGCTTTGTTTTTCTTTTTGAAAACAACTAATTTTTTAACTACTTTGATGAATTCAGAATGTAAAGCAATATATTCAGAGAGTAATTCATCATAGGTAGGATCAGAATCATTTACCTCTTCTTCTATTTCTTCTTGAGCAACAAGACATATATTTGCTACTTCTTCTTCATCACTTTCTTCGTCAGAAGAACTATCACCCCATATAGCAGATACAAAGGCCTTCTTTTTATTGAAGAATTTTTCTTTTCTCTTTTCTTTGATTTTTTGGTTCAGCTCTGGACATTCTGACTTGATATGTCCTGGTTTTCCACATTCATAGCAGATGATATGATCTTTGCTACTAGTTCCTCCTTTATGAAAGTGCTTGAATCCTTGGCCTTTCTTTTAGAACTTTCTGAATCGTTTTATGATTAAGGCCATTTCATCATCATCAAACTCCTCATCCTCATCTTGATTCTCTTCTTTTGCTTTTAGTACTAGACCTTTCTTTCTCTTGTCACCGATGTCATCTAGTTCCCATTTGAACTTTAGTTTGCTTTCACATTCAGAAAGGCTTCCAAATAGAGAAGCAACTGATCTTATTGATTCTCCTTTTGCTTCTTTTATCGTAGTGACTTTGGCCTCCCACTCTTTAGAAATAATATTCAAAATCTTTCGTACTTGGGTATGTTGATAATAAATTTTCCCAAGTGCTGCAAGTTGATTAACAAGATGAGTATATCTAAGTTCAAATTCAGATATTGATTCACCTGATTTCATTCAAAGCAGATCGAATTCAGTGACCAAAGTGTTGATCTGGTTCTCCTTTATTCCTGAAGTTCCTTCATGATCTATTTCCAGAGCTTCCTACATTTGTTTTACTGTTGGAAATGTGCAAATTCTGAAGTATTCACTTTGAGTCAAAGCAATTTGTATCATCAAAATTGCTTTGCTATTGAGAGTGATAAGTTTCTTGTCATTCTCATCATATTCCGCTGGCGTCTTGAGAATTTTCTGAGAGTCTACAACCTTTGTAGGTTGATAGTTTCTACTTTCGATCACATCCCATAGCCCATATTCGGTAGCCATCACGAACACCCTGAATTTTGCTTTCCAGAAAGAAAAGTGTTCTCCACTGAAACCGGGAGGTCTAGTTATGGATGCTCCGTCAGGAAGAATTCCTTCACCCATGCTTGCTATTGGATCCTTCTTAGGTTGTTATACCTTAACAAGAAGACCTACGCTCTGATACCAAAAGTTAGAGCTGGCGTTTTACCCAAGAGGGGGGGTGAATTGGGTGATACTAAAAATTTCGTTGCAAATATAAAACTTGACGGTGAAATTAAAGCAGTAAAGAGTAAGGAGAAATATCACCAAAGTGTACACCAGGAGTTATACTGGTTCGGCCACAACCACTTTGACCTACGTCCGTTCCTCAGAGCTCCTCTAAGAGTTTCACTATAACTTCTAAGATTCAGTGGGTTCTTGGCACCTCAGTACAAGAAAGTTCCTTAGCCTGGACACTCGCTACCCCTTAAGAGTTGTAATCCAATCCCAACTCAAGGTTCCACAACCTTAAGTTACCTCAATAACAAATATTAAGTTTGAATGAAATATCTCTCTCACAGAGTGAAAAAGAATCACTGAAGTATAGAATTAAAAATATGAGTAAAATAGAGTAGTGAGCTTGATAATGAGTTCGTGTGTGTTCTTGTTGGTCTCTTCTCTGTTTGGATGTTCCTATATATATACGTGTTCGTAATGACTGTTGGAACATTTTCTTCATGTCCGTTAGAGTGTGCACAACCACTGTTGACTTTTCCAGTATTTGAAAAATATCCGTTTGCGGTAGGTGGCGGTAGGTAGCATTTGAACGTTGCAATTGACTTTCCTTATTTGGTAAGATCTCTTCATTATTTATCTATAAATATGCTAAGAATACTAATACAATAAAAGGTTAATCATATAGGAAACAAATCAATGAACTTTGGAATGATTTCTAAATTTCTGGACTTGCATACTCGAGTAGTTACTCGAGTATTCTTTAAGTTTACTCGAGTACATACTCGAGTATAATTGGGAAAAATTTGATAAAAATGCAAGTCAATAAGTAAACATAACATTACTTAGGTAGTGCATGAAGTAAACAAAATTTCAAACCTTTGGAAATACCTGTTTACTCGGGTACTTACTCGGGTAAAGCATACTTTTCTTCATAGGTTACTCGAGTACCAACTCGAGTAATATATCAAATAAACTTTAGGTTACTCGATGCCTTACTCCAGTAATGGTGGCAGGATTTCAAGGCCAAGAGCACTTCAAGTTTGATTACCTTGTTACTTGAGTACATACTCGAGTAAACATAATTTTTCTGCATAGCTTACTCGGGTAGTGACTTGAAGTTTTCTTCTGCATACTCGGGTAGTGACTTGAAGTTTCCTTCTAAATAACTCTGCATACTTGATTACTTACTCGAGTAATCCAGTTTAAATAAGTGATTGAATACCTGCATACTTGAGTAGTGCCTCGAGTGAAGTATGATAAAAGCATATCAAGTTATTCGAGTACAACCTTCAGGTTTTGCTTACCATAGTAAGTTACTCGAGTAGCTCCTCGAGTAATATTGGCAGGGTTGAAAATGCCGAGAGCAACACATTTCTTGAAATAGGGGACTCGAGTACATACTCGAGTATCGTTGGCAGGACGAGAGTAACTGGAAGTCTTTTACATGGTTACTCAAGTAGCTACTCGAGTAACGTTGGCAGGCCAAGAGCAACTCCAAGTGATTTACCTGGTTACTCGAGTAGCTACTAGGGTAACGATGGCAGGCTGAGAGCAATTAGAAGTCATTTACCTTATTACTGGAGTGCGTACTTGAGTAACGTTGGCAAGTTACTCAAAGGTGTCTCTGGTTACTTCAAGTTTCTGTCTCATTACTCGAGTACTTACTCGAGTAGTGCTTTAGAAAACTTGCTACTGATCAAGTTTCTCAGCTTTTTCTCTTGGCCTTTCTTCATTACTCCAATGCTTACTTCAAGTGATTATTTTTCCCTATTATTACTTTGTTCAAACTTATTTTCTTACCAATTCTTTTTCATACCATCCTTTATTATCATCAAAACATGAGAGATCTAACACAATGGATCTCAGAAACTCACCTTGGGCATGTTGTTCAGCTAGCAACTCTTCGTGCCTCTTATCCATCTTATCCACAAGTTGTCCCATGTTCTTATTCATATAGGTTACCAATTCCGCATTGGTATATGTAATATCAATATGGAAACTCCTCAGGATGTTCTCCATGAACGTTTGCATTGCGGCACCAAAGAAGGATGGAGAAGATGTGTTGGGTAGAGCAGAAGACTGTGTGTCATCCATTCGGCTTGTTGCTGTGTCAGTCTTCTTTTTTTTCTTGGGACTTGCTTCTAGAGGTGTCTTCAGAGGAATCTCAATATTCAACTTTCCAATTTGATTCCTTCCCACTGGTGCTAACCTCTCACCGGCTCCATACTCTCCAAATACCAAATCTTGTTCTTCTTAAGAAACAAGGAAATAAGTTGAGGATAAGGCATTGGAGTAGTAGGTTTTCCTTCATATCTATACCTCTTGATCTCATTGAAGATATATTCTCTGAAGTCCTTTTCCTCTTTAAGGATCAATTAGGCGAATTTCCTGAAGTCACTCTCAATGAAATGAGTGAAGTTATTTGATTTGTTCACCATGGCTCCAGAGTAGATATACCTTAGGACTCTATGAAAATCACTCATATCACTTGGATTGAAGTTGAGGGGTCCCACTATCTCACCAGGTCTGAGGATAGAGAATATCTAGTTTGAATCAAGGTAAGGGTAATCATCATCAGGAGGATTTTCTATTCATAACCAGGAATTGATTCTGGAAGGTGAGATTAGAATTCTTTGTCCTCTTACCTTAGAAGTCATTTCTTCTTCCACAGACTTTCTAACAGGATCATTAATAGGTTTGAGGTTACAATAAAAATGTCTCACTACTTTGGTGCAAAATGGGAGTTTGACAGATAGCCAGGGCATATAAGAATCAAGATAGGGACTCATATCGTATTTCAATACATCTTAAAGCACCTTGTAGTCAATGTAGTGCATCTTGCACACATTTTTTCTTGCAAAATGACTCAGGTACTTCTGAGATTCTTCAAGCTTGCTCACGTTGAATCCCTTTGGTGGAAATATGATTTCTTCATCCCTCTCTTCTGTTTGCCTTGAGGATTGCCCTTTCTTTGCTTCCTTAGATTGGAAAGCTTCCTCAAGCAGGCCTACCATGACTTTGGTAAGCTTCTCATCAACCTTAGGGCCCATTTGGTTAGATTGTATTGCACACATGCGATAGTAATCTTCATTACATTACCATTGGTGGCCTGTTTGGTTGGGCTTATTAATATTAATGTAGATTACAATTGTAAAATATATTGCTTATTTTATAGTAATCTCCATTCAAAGGGGGACCCCTATGAAAACTCATTGTAGGCTTGTAATCATTGATGAAATCTCAATTTGTATAATAAAAAGACAATATATACCCTCAATAGACAAAACATCAAAATTTGTATTCAATTTATTTGCCTTCCAAAAGCAAAAGCCCTAACGTGAGCGCAGAACATCGTCAATCAACTTTCAACACTCCCGCGGGACTGTGATTAAGCCCTTCGCCCTTACTCCACTTTTTCTCCCACCGGCAGAGATAGTAGGAGAAGAAGGGCGGCTTTGTAAAGGTCAACCTACTAGAATAGTCCCTGCAAAATTGATGTGTTTTGACAGAAGATGTTAGGTCAAATTTCAGACAGAGTCGACACTTGGAGATTGACAAAAAAATACAGAAGAAGAGCCACGAGAGATATAGATCAGAGAGACACAGAGATCGGAGAGAACACTCATACTCGACCTTGCTGGCTCTCACCTCCAACTTCATCTCATTCCCACCACCTCCGTCCACCTCTGTCCTCACCGGCGATCTTCACTTTACGTTCATCATCTTATTTAGTCGACGGCGAGGTCCCAGATCAAAGAAACTAGAGAGAAGCCACGGAAGAGAGATGAGGCCATACCATTACCTCCGACCACCACCCTCACCATCTTATCTCGTAGCTGGGACCACCATTATCACTGGTGGAGCTCCTGAAATGAGAAGCAGAGCCGCAACCTATAACTCAAAAAGGAAACTCCAGAACTTCAGAGAACACTGGCGAACCTACTCCTTCCAGAGTTTCAGCCTTCGGATTCAGAGAGCAGCTGCCGTCGATTTCTTCAATTTCAGCTCAACGTGGAATTCTAAATGATCTTTCCATTAGTTTTGTCTCCTTGGTTATTTATTCATGGCTGGTGGTTTGAATTTGAGGATGATCTTGGTTAATGAAGATAATTTCATAAGGGGTTGTTTGGTACGATAGATTTATTGGGGTAAGGAAGGAGATGATCGGTGATGGAGGTTTTTTTTATGTTTAAGGGGTATTTTAGACCTTCTATAATTTAATTTAAATATAAAACAAATTTCTCAACATCTTATTATTAAGCAACCAAACATGATGATGGTAATCATTATTGTATTGCACCCCATTGCATTGCAGTCCATTGCATTACCAGAGGGGTTTGCAATTGAACCAAACAGGCTCTTAGGCTTTTTTAGAGGTTTGGGAGAAAAGGTGGGTGTGTCGGATGAATCAGAGGAAGAAGGAGATGGTTCTTTTGTTGTTTTGCCTTTTCCAGGGGGTGAACTCTTCTTGAATTGAGCTCTTGTGGAAATGGGCTCCTTAATCACAACCCCTTTCACCTTAGGCTTAGCTTACGGCTTGGTCTTGGATTTTGGTTTGGGAGAAATTTTCCTCTTCTTGGTAGGAGGAGAGGAATGTGAATCAGAGGGTTGATATGGCTTAGAAGACTCAGAATGAGTGCTAAGATTGGAAGATTTTGTCCTCACCATTGTGATTTGAGAAAATTGAATATTTCAGCAAAATAGAGATGAGTGTCGTGAGTTTTGGGCAGATGATTTAGTGTAATCTGAGATTTTTTTGAAGGTGTAAATCATTGGGTTTTAACGGTTATGGGAAGAGAAAAAGATTTTGAAAAGTTTTTGTGAGAGCACTAGGAGAATCACTCGAGGAGATTTTGTGAGAAATGACCGAGCATCGAGTTGAAATAACCTAGAGCCCGACATCACTCGAGGCCTTACTCAAGTGATCATCAGCATCACTCGGGTAGCTACGCGAGTGATCATACAAAAAATTTTAAAATACAACAAATTTTAGAGCGTTCCTGGCATGAATAATATTGTAATTACCATGTATATTTCCTCGATCATTTGATGACTCTTTAGAATAGATTTGAATTGAAACTCAGCTGATTTGAAATTTGGACCCAGATTCACTCGAGGCCTTACTCAAGTAATGTTGAAGTTCACTCGAGGCCTCCCTCGGGTAAGCTGTCTCTTCACCTTCTAACTATTCATTTTCAACCGTTTGCCATTTTGTTTGAAATTAATGTTTCACTGGCATATTTTGAAGTTCATTACTCAAGTGGCTACTCGAGTAATGCATCCATTACTTCAAGGTGTCACTCCAGTAATACTCATTACTTGAAGTTCTCACTCCAGTAATGCTCATTACTTGAAGTTGTCACTCCAGTAATGTTGTCATCTATTAACCTCTACTATTCATACTCCAAAACAAATTATTATGATTCTGCAAAATAAATTGCTAGAAACTCCGAAGCTTAAGTTAGTAATCATCAAAACATCAATAAATAATATCATCTAACATTTTGTAAACACTAAATAACTTACAATTCATTGGGATTTACAATTCCCAATTCTTGTCTAATATATAAAAATTGATCTTTTGCAAGAGGCTTTGTGAAGATATCAGTAGTTGAAGATCAGTTGGAATGAATATTACTTTAACATCTTTCTTTTGGACATGATCTCTGATGAAGTGATGTCTAACATCAATATGCTTGGTTCTGGAATGTTGAACAGGATTCTTTGCCAAGCTTATCGTGCTAGTGTTGTCACAGTATATTGGTGTTTCTTTCAAATAAATTCTAAGATCTTGGAGTTGTTGCTTTAGCCATATTACTTGTGCACAACAACTTGATACAGCAATATACTCAGCTTCTGTTGACGAAAGAGACACTGTAGTTTGTTTCTTGCTAAACCATGATATAAGTGAGCCTCCAAGAAACTGACCTTGTCCACTTGTACTTTTTTGTTTGTCTTGTATCCTCCATGATCAGAGTCTGAGTATGCAACTAGATATTCACTTCTTTTTTTGGGATACCATAGAAAACAGTTTTCAGATTCATTCCTACTAATATCTAGAGTATAGCAGTTACCTTCCGTTTTTTCTCTGAGTTTAGCCTTGATATTTTTCTTATCAAGTAGTAAATCTTTCTTGTTGACAATCAGACATTCATCTGAATCAAATATTATCCAGTTGTCTTTATCTGCACTTTGACTTATGCTCAGCAGATTATGACACAAGCCTTCAACATAATATACATCTTTGACTTGTATTCCTTTGTCGTTTTTGATTTCACCAATTCCTGCTATTTTTCCGGATTGATTTACTCCAAATTTTACCTTTCCACCTTCCTTAGGTTGCAATGTGGTAAAACTTTTGAAATTACCGGTCATATGTCTAGAGCATCCATTGTCTATGTACCACTTGTTGTTTTTGGATGCTTTAAGACATATCTACAATCAAATACGATTAAGTCTTAGGTACCTACATCTTTTTTGGTCCTTTTGGGTTAGTACAAATTTTTTTTGAGACATATGAACCTTTAGGTACCCATTTGTAGGTTCCTATATTTCCTTTCTTCCTATGAATGCATGATGAAGTATAATGACCTTTTCTATTACAATAATTACAATATGCAAAAGGATTTGATGTATGCACAGAATGCTAAAAATAATTCAAGTATGATTTACCTCCAGCTTTCTTTCTTCCTTTCATTCTGTCTGATTTTGGATCATACCAATTCCAGACCGATCACTCACAAATCGTTGAGCTTTTAAAATCACATTTAGCATTTTACTTCCTTTAGTGATTTTTTCAAGAGATTTAGTAAGATTAGTGTTTTTCTTTTTCAAAGAAGTGCAATTTTCACAATCCTTTTCAAAATTCTCTTTAAGCTCTACTTCAAGAGCTTTATTTTTCTTTTTGAAAACAACTAGTTCTTTAACTACTTTGATGAATTCAGAATGTAAAGCATTATATTCGAAAAGTAATTCATCATAGGTAGAATCAGAATCAGTTATCTCTTCTTCTGTTTCCTCTTGAGCAACTAGACAGATATTGGCTACTTCCTCTTCATCGCTTTCTTCGTCAGAAGAACTATCTCCTCATATGGCATATACAAAGGCTTTCTTCTTGTTGTAGAATTTGCCTTTTCTCTTCTCTTTATACTTCTAAATCAGTTTTTGACATTCTGATTTGAAATGTCCTGGCTTTCCACATTCATAGCAGATGATGTGTTCTTTATTGTTTGTTCCTCCTTTCTGAAAATTTTTGAATCCTTGGCCTTTCTTATAAAACTTTCTGAATCGTTTTATGATTAGGCCCATTTCATCATCGTCAAGCTCTTCATCTTCATCTTGTTCTTCTTCTTTTGCTGTCAGTGCTAGACCTCTTTTCTTATTGTCGCCAATATCATCTAGTTCTCGTTTGAACTTTAATATGCTTTAATATTCAGAAAGGTTTCCAAATAGAGAAGCAACCGATCGCATTGATTCACCTTTTGCTTCCTCAAATGCAGTGACCTTTGCCTCCCAGTCTTTAGAAAGAATATTTAAAATCTTTCATACTTGGGTATGTTGATCATAGACTTTTCCAAGTGCTGCAAGTTGATTAACAAGGTGAGTATATCCACTACTACAAAAAGGGTAAAAGGTGGTGCACATTTTGTGGCCCTTCTTTAAACAAGTGCTACAGCTTCTCTTTTTTTTTACCTCTATAATTTTTTTTTAAATTTTGGGTACCAGCTATGGCACCTAATAGATTAAATGCCATAATTGAGGAGGCCTAGTGTGGCACGTGCCTACGCAGGCGCCACACTTGGGGCCACACAAGCAGCTGTAGCGCCTGACCCACCAGGCGCCACAGCTGTAGCAAAGATCATGTGTGGCGCCTAAATAAATAGGCGCCACACATGATAAATTATATATCAGCTGTGGCGCCTAAGCATTAGTCACTACAGCTGATGTATGGCAATGTGTGGCGCCTAACTATTTAGGCGCCACACTTGCCCATTTTTTCTTAAAAAAAAATTCAAATGGATAGTGTATCTCTTAATTATTTCATTTCCCGCGTAGTGGTCCCGTGTCCGCCCCCCATTCCTTCTCTTTTTGACTACTACACCACTTTAATTATTGAACTACTCTCTTCTCCAATAAACTACTTTCCCTTTCTCATCTTCTTAGTGGATCCATAGGCCCCTCTTTCCATTTCCTATCATCTTCACACTAAAAAGCACACCCACACGCTCACTCATTACTCAAGCTAGAGTCACCAATGTGGTCTCCCACTCCCTGCGCTGGTCAATTAATAGATTTGTAAGAAGAAGACTATTTCATTCTAGCTTGCTTTGTTTAAATGTTTTTTTAGTTAAGATAAACCGTAATATAACGTTTGCCTTTTTGTTCCTAATTTAATAAGAAAGAGTGAAAATCTAGCTTGTTTCGTTTGTCTTTTTGCTTTGTTTAAATTTTTTTAGTAATCTTTTAATTTACTTAATTAGTTGTTGATGTACTGTGTTCACATATCAAGTTCTTGTATTGTGATATTTTCTATGTTAGCTTTGGAGAGTATTAATGTAAGAACATTATTGTTGGGGAACTTGAATTTTAAATGTGAAAATTATATATATATATATATAATAGATTGAAATATAAAATAGAAAGATTGATAATTTGTAGAGATGATAAACACGAAAGTCACTCATTTTATATAAAGCTTCACAATCAGGAAGCATAAAAAAGGGCCACAGGAAAAGAAGAAGAAGAAAAAAAAAGAAAAAAAAAGAAAAAACAAAGGGACCCTCCTGTGGCACTTGTTTGAGAAAGTGCCACAGGAGGGGGGTTTCCTGTCGCGCTTACTGACGTAAGCCCCCTCCTATGGCACTTGCTGATGCAAGCGCCACAGGAGGCCCCCCTCTTATGGCAGTTCCTCAAACAAGCGCCACAGGAGGGTATTTTTTTTAAAAAAAAATTAAAATGTTGTGGCGCTTCCAAGCGCCACAGCTTTTTTTAGTGGCGTCCAGATATATGACACTTCTCTAGCACCACAGTTAATGCAATTATAAGCGCCACAACTTTACTTTTTTGTAGTAGTGATCTAAGTTCAAATTCAGCTATCGACTCACCTGATTTCATTCGAAGTAAATCAAACTCAGTAATCAGAGTATTGATCCGGTATTCTTTTATTCCTGAAGTTCCTTCATGAACTATTTCCAAGGCTTCCCACATTTCTTTAGCTGTTGGGAGTGTGCAGATTCTAAAGTACTCATTTTGACTCAAGGTACTTTGAATCATTAGAATTGCTTTGTTGTTGAGTGTAATGAGTTTCTTGTCATTCTCATCATATTTTGCTGGTGTCTTGGGAACTCTTTGTGAATCTACAATCTTTTCAGGTTTGTAGTTTCTACTCTCAAACACATGTTAGATATGAATAGTTTTGATGATGTCAAATATAGATATTAAATATGAGCAAAAAGTTTGTATGATATAATTATCTTCTACATTGACTGACTACTATATTTAATGTTGCATATTTTGTAGATTAGTCATAAACCCGATTGTGGGTTGATGTTATAATGCCTCATATGTGGAGAATGATCATCAAGAATAAAATCAAGAGACAAGGGAATAAAAAAAGAAAAACTTGCAAGATCACATAAGAATATCAAGATCCAAGTTATTAGAAGTGATATCAGAGGTTTCTATGGTCAAACAAAAGTTGGAATGGGTACTGCCTCCGGGGATGATTACTCGAGTAATCACTCGAGTAATAGGGTACTGCCTCATTTTGGAGGTGATTACTTGAGTAGCTACTCGAGTAATCTGCCGGGTTACTTGATGAATCACTCGAGGCAGCACTTGAGGTAAATGGCACTCTGTTTTCACGTGGCAGAATAGAGGTTCGGTATTTTGGGCATATGTCTCTAACCACACGTCAGATTGATCTGAAACCGGTGGCATATGACACTAGACTCTCAACACGAACTATGGACACCAAGATCAAATTAAAAGGAGTTAAGATGAGAGAGATATGATCTGTTGAAGTCGACACATGAATCACCTTCATATTCCAGGACAGCTTCAGTATTTTTAACATAACTCTCAAAATACATATCAGATTGAGATGAGACCAGTGCCATATGAAAGAAGACTCAAAGAGATTTCTATGGATATATAATTTGTCACATTTGAAGCTATATCCTAAGAGTTATGACTTCTGGAAATTACTGCTCGTGATTTCAGAGATTGTCTAAGAACAGTAGATACTCTTTGGATCATAACTTTTTGTACACAACGGGTTTGGAGCTGATTCTTATTGCATTGGAATGTAGATAATGAGGGATTTTTGATGATATATAATTTTCCATGTTTCAAGTTAAAATCAAGAATTCACTTGAAGGCACCACTCGAGTGACTAGTTGATAACAAAAGACTTTACTCGAGTGAGTACTTGAGTAACCAGGTAAAAGACTTCCAGTTGCTCTCGACCTGCCAATGTTTCTCGAGTAGCTACTTGAGTAACCATGTAGATCACTTGCAGTTACTCTCGGCATTTCCAATCTTACCAATATTACTCGAGGAGCTACTCGAGTAACTCATTGTGATAAGCAAAACTTGAAGGTAACACTCAATTACTCGATTAATCTGCAATGTTATTATCATACTTCACTCGAGGCACTACCCGAGTATACAGAGTTATTTAGAAGAGAACTTCAAGTCACTACCCGAGTATGCAGAGTTATTTAGAAGAGAACTTCAAGTCACTACCTAAGTAAGCTATGCAGAAAGTGGAAGGCCACTTGAGTAGCCACTCAAGTAACCTGTGAAGAAACTTGATGTCTACTCGAGTGAGCACTCGAGTAATGCTTCCCAGGAAAACAGAACAACGTCCTGAAGATTCTGGAAATCAATGAAATGATCATATAACTCATTCTTCTTGCTTCTAATCACTCTAACACTTCATTGTATTAGTGTTTAATGTATTTCTCTAAGAATACAATGAAGATACGATGTGAAGAGTCAAAAGGTGAATTTACGGAAGCGGAGCGTCAACGCTATAACGACTAGTTTTCAAGTTGAAGAAGCCACACTCCAACGGATATATTGAATTGCTCAAACGGTCATCAACCTTCATCAACTATAAACAGAAGAGCATTCATAGTTCAGAACAATGAACGAGAACACTACAATGAGAAACATGCAAAGATCATGAATCATCTACTCCAACCCAACTACTCTCTGTTCGTATCCATTTTCTATATCATGTATAGTTGAGAGTGAGATTATTTTCATTGTGCTTCAGTATTCATCTATTCACTTCTGAGAAAGAAGATTGACTGTAATCTTTCATCATCAAAGTTGTATCCTTACGGGGTGTGTAAGGAGAGTAACTCGGTTGTAACCTTACGGTGTGTAAGGGGGAGTAACTCAGTGAGAGATTTGTAAACGGCCTCACAAGTGCCCAGCTAAACTTGTAGGTTGTAAAGGCTTTTCTTGTGCCTGGATTAAACAAGAAGATAGTGGATTTGAAAATCTCAGGAGGAGCCTAGGGACTGGACGTAGGCCATCGCAGATTGGACCGAACCAGGATAAATCACAGTTTGCACACTCTCTTCCTTAAACTCTTATATTTCTAGCATATATAAACTGTTGATTTATGATTCATTACTTTCATATTTATTGCTTCCTCTAAAATGCAAAAAGATTTTCAAAGTTCTTAAGATTTTTATCTTACACCCAATTCACCCCCCTCTTGGGTGTCAGCCAGTTCTAACAACACATCCCATAGCCCATATTCAGTAGCCATTATGAAGACTCTGAACTTCGCTTTCCAGAATGAGAAGTGTTTGCCATTGAAACCTGGAGGTCTTGTGATAGAAGCTCCATCGAGAAGAATGCCTTCACCCATACTTGCCATTGGATCTTTCTTAGTCTCTTAAACCTTAGCAAGAAGACCTATGCTCGGATACCAAAATTTAGAGCAAACATTTCACCCAAGAGGGGGTATGAATTGGGTGATACCAGAAATTCCGTTGGGTATAAGAAATTTAATAGAATATTTAAAGCAGTTTAGAGCAAAGAGAAATATCACTGAAGTGTATACCGGGTGTTATACTGGTTCGGTCACAACCGCTTTGACCTCAGAGTGTCTTTGAGAGTTTTACTATATTCTCCAAAGATTCAGTACACATCAAGTTTCTTCACCTGGACACTCGCTCCGCCTTACACGTTGTAATCAAATCCCCAACTCAAGGTTGTACTACCTTAAGTTGTCTCAATAACAAATATTGAGTTTGAAACAAAAAACTCTATCATAGAGCAAATATATAATCACTGAAGTACAATGAATGAGTATAAGAAAACAGAGCACTAAGAGTGTGTTGATGTTCGTGTGTTCTCAGTTCTTGTGTCTTGTTTTCTTTTCCTTGATTGCTTTATATATATAGATGATTTTTAGTGTCCGCTGGAAGAATTTCAAACATGTCCGTTAGAGTCGCGCAGAAACGGTTGACCATTCTTCAAATTTGAAAACTATCCGTTTATGGTAGGTAGCGGTAGATGAACGTTCGGACACTTTATTTGACTTTGCTTTTCTTGCATGATATATACCTTATTTCTCTGCAAATGTACTTAGGATACTAATGCAATAAAAATTTAATCATATAGATAACAATTTAATAAACATTCAATTAAAAAAATAATTTCTGGACTGCCTTACTAGAGTGGCTACTCGAGTGATCAAGTTTGTTACTCGACTAGTACCTCGAGTAAACCTATCAAAAATATGGCAGTGTGTAATTCAATATTTTTTATTAGATATTACTCGGGTAAGACATGGAGTGAGATATATTACAAACCTTGGAAATGCCTGATTACTCGAGTGGCTACTTGAGTAGCCATGTCTTTACCTTCACACGTTACTCGGGTGTTGAGTCAAGTAATCTGGTTACTCGAGTGGCCTTCACTTTTCTTCATACCTTACTTGAGTGGTCCCTCGAGTAGATTTCAAATAACCCAGCAGATTACTCGATTACTCCCTCAAGTAATTGCATCAAATTCTTGGCCGAGAGTTTGGTTTCTGATTACTCGAGTAATGCTTCAAATAACTCTGCAAATTACTTAGGTGGTTCCTCAAGTAATGCCTTTTTCTCACATGGTTACTCGAGTGGCTACTCGAGTAAAGTGTTGCATTTCTTTGCTGTGAAAATTATGTTACTTGAGTGGATACTCAAGTAATGGTCTATATAACTTTACATGATGGTTGATGTTTTGATAATAACAAACCTTTATAATTAATCATATTTTGATAATACAAACTTTGAGTGATTATTAAACATTTTTGAAAAGCAGAAAGTGGAACTCTGTGGCAACTTTCTTTGTCTTAGAGAAATTTCTTGAGTGATGGTTTTAGCACTCAAGTAATGGCCAAGTGAGAACTAAATTTAATCAAAGAGGATCACTCGAGTGATGCAACTTTACTACCAAAATTTTAGCAAGTCATCAATGGTGATAAGAACCTGTGAAAGTTTTAGAGACTAAATCACTCAAGTGATGTGGTAAGCACTCGAGTGATGGGCATCTCTTGCAAGTCACTTACAAGTGATCTGAGTGTTTGTGATATGATGAAACAGATCACTTGGGTGACAGAATTGTGTACTCAAGTGATACACTTTGTCACCTATGTAACAAAGACAAGATCACTTGAGTGATGTGATAATCACTCGAGTGATGTCAATTACTTGTGAGTCATTCGCAAGTGATCTTGAGGTGATGTGATTTTCTATTGAAGATCACTCGAGTGATACATGATCACTTGTAGGGCACTTACAAGTGATCTAAAAAATGCAAAAAAATACTAAGTGAAGATCACTCAAGTGATCATTTAAGCACTCGAGTGATATGAATCACTTGCAGGCACTCGATAGTGATTGCGATTAACTCTTACAGAACATATGGAAGATCACTTGAGTGAATGAATATGCATTCGAGTGATATTCATTTTCTCAAACATCACTACCAAGTTATTCGCTAGTGATTATTAGTACAAGATCACTTGAACACTCGAGGGACAGAGTAAGCATTTGAGTTATAAGAGACCACTTGAGTGACATTGAGTCGCACTTAAGTGAATGCTCTTTGAAACTTAGAATCAGCTTCTAAAAAATTTTGATACCGATCATAAACATCCCGATTAACACCATAATCTCTTATATTACTTTCAATTGTTACTAATCAAACTTATGTATGAGTTTCAGGTGTTTAATCTATAGATTAGGTTCGAGATTCCAAAAAGCAAAATGTTGTCAGAAGCATTAAATACGAAGTAGCCTCGACCAACATGAACGCTCTTTTTCATCAACGGCTAAATTTATTCTCTAATGGACAGATTTGAATGTTCTCAACAGTCATTAAAGACATTTTACCTATAAATAAGAAAGCATTCAAGACGAAGCAACTAAGAAATGACAAAATCAAATTTTTGCATTAAGTGCTCTGTTTCTTTATGATATTCCTATTGTTCTTCAGTATTCATTTATCAACGCTTTGAGAGAGATTTCACAAACTTATTCATTTCTCTTGTAAAGATAATCTCAAGGTAGTGCGACCTTGAGTGAAGGTATCTTCTTACAAAGAGTAAGGAGGAGTGAGTGTCCTGTTGAAGAGTTTGCTTGTACTATGGTGCCAATAACTTATCAAATCTTAGAATTTTAGTGGAAATCTCATAGGTATTCTGAGGACTAGACGTAGGTCAAGTGGTTGAGACCGAACCAATATAAATCTTCTATACATACTTCGATGAAATTTCTCCAACTCTCATCTCTTAGCTAAATTTATTAATTGAAATTTTTAAATTTTTAATATCACCCAATTCAACCCCCATCTTGGGTGAAACACTAACACTAACAGCCAGTTGGTATTTGGATTCCTTTCATCAGTCTCATCTTTATGCATATTGATCCAGTAATATGCAATCAAACAGTCTTGATGTGAACAGGAATGCAACAAAATTACCTATTAAAACATCAAATGAACATTGATAATGTGATTGAACATGTCTGTGGCCACTAAAATAGGTAGAGATGGAAAAAGTGTTGTAATGAAGTTTACGCAATAACATAAAAATAGTTATAAACATGTCCTAAATGGGTACTTCCTAAATTTACAGCTATTCTCTATTCATATTAGCAAACTGAATAAGATTTGCGACAAATTCAAGGCCATCATATAAAGGAATCATAACAATAAAAAATGAAAAAATGAAACAAATCATACTAGTGTTTCATTCTCAGCAATCAACCCAAAAATTGATGCTCGCTGCTGATTTATTCCGTTGCTTGGTATTCTTGTTTTAGTTTCCCCAGTGTTTTTTTACTATTTCTAGCTTATTCCTGGGCTAGTTCTTGTTTTTGGCTTGCTATTTCTCTAATTCCATATAGATGATGACTTACCTCTTGTACCTTGCTGTCTTTGTTTTGACGTAATGGAAAACATTCAGCCCTCCACTTTGGAGATTATCATAAATAACTACAGAAAAAACTGACCCATTTAGCCCACTACTTTCAACTGAAAAAACACGTACTTGGGTAGTTAACATTGACTTCCATAAGGCCATCAACCATCATATCCGGATTAAATTGATGAAACTTCCTTGCATTAGTGCCATCTCATCAACTCTGCTTGGTGAAATAATCGTTTGGTTTTATAATAGCATAGTTTTCTGTAACAAACTTAATATGATAATATTATGTAACAAACTTATAAGATACAATATCAAGATTAACGAATAAGAAATAACACGATAAATAGCATACTCTTCATCAAGAAGATGAATATCAACCCTATGCCCCTTTCGACCATTAACATAGCAAATGCCCTGCCCACCAACCGCCACAAGCTTCCCAATTACATCTGGAACCAACTTAAGTTAGTTAAACACGAGAACACACATTAAAAAATTATAAAAATCATCATTTACATAACCACAAAGCTCTGCGTGTTAAATTGAGTGCTCAAAATCTGTGTGAAAGACATGAAACCAAATCCGTATACATTAATACAACCATCATCCTCATATGGTTGAACAGACGTTGAGCCTAGAAAATGAAATCGATAGTCATGATCCGTGGTAAAAATATTCAATGCATTAGGCACAACAGAAAAATAGGTAATGACGTATGGTCCTCCTTCTAAATGGAGTTCCTGATATCGCAACACATAGGTAGGCCTCACAGTCGATTGTATACGGTCTCCCTGTGTAATGCCCCAATTTGTGATTAAGGGCTAATTATGATCTTAATGATGTAATTTTTGCTAAACTCATTGTGAATGTGTGGTAAGCAATGTTTAAGCTTATATTCATGTTTAACGGTGATTTGGTAAAGGTTGTGATAATCAGGGGCGAAATTGGAAATTCACTTACCAATTGGTCAGTTACCGAAGAGGCAACTCATTGGCAAATTGTAGATCAATAGTTGGGATTACATATCAAGAGATTATGAGAGAGTGATCCAATGCTTGCATGAACATGGAAGGAGTGGGGAGGAGGAACAAGATCTTGACACTTGGCTTCATGTGAACCATAGATCAAGGTCAAAGTGTCAAAATTTACTTTTTCTCTTCCCTCTCTCATTTAGGATGTTGGGCAAGCAATTATGGCTGAAATTTCATATCATCTTCTTTATCTCATCTCATCTTTCTCCTCTCATTCATTTTCATTCAACTAGAGAAGCAAAAGAGAAAGAAGAAGGCTTAAAGAAAGGTGAGAATTTGTCCATGAATGCTCAATTTACCTTCATTAATATTGTTCATGGTGTTGAGGGCTTCATGGCTATAGTTTTAGGTTTTTCAAAGGTGATGTTTGAGAACTTGAGAAAAATTGAAAGTTGGAGAAACAAGGAAGTTGCTTTGGAAAGAAGAAGAGATAAGAATTTAACACATTTTGAGCTAAGTTTTGTAACCATTAATCAAGTTTTGAGAATTTTGAATTTTGCCCTGATTTTCATATGATTTTGGTTTGGAAGAATTGCATTGTGTGATATGTTGGAATAGGTGTCATAGTGTGTCCTTGAGCATTTGAAATTGGTTTGGAATGTTGGTTTGAATTGGTTTGCAATATGGTGGTTTGATTGAGTTCTTGGTAAGACATGTGGTGGTCATTGTGTAACATGTCAATGGAGGTTGAATTTGGTTGTTTTGATGATTTCAATGGAATCCTTGTGCAAATTTATGTGGGAATGGTATTTGATATGAATTTGGGAACCATTGGAAGCATTGGTGCAAAATTGAAATGTTGTCCATTGAAAGTTTATTCTGCGCAGTCAGGTTGTCTGGATGTTTTGAATAGGCAAATAGTGTCTAAAAATTCTGAAACTTTCCATATCTAAATATCACATTTCAAGCTTCAAAATGGACATAAATTTTGTGTCATTTCGTTTTTTGAGCTAAGAGTAATGACTGTCCAAAGTTTAGGATTAAAACTGGAATCTGTTTTGGAGTAGTGGTGAATTTCGTGTAATTCTGTATTTCTGTGGTGATTTCCAGTAATGGCCAATATTGTTTCTAGGAAGAGAACTTAAATATCTTTCATTTGGCTTTGGAATCACCTCATTTCGATTTTTCTAGAATTAGTTATGAGTTTTCAAAGTTCCTTGGCTGTAGCCAGAAATTCTTGACTGCAACGCAAAACTTTCTGTACACGTTTTGGCCGCAGCCAGAAATTCTTGGCTACAGCGCAAAACTTTCTGTGCATGTTTTGGCCGCAGCCAGAGAATTCCTGGCTACAGCCAAAATACTTCTGTGCTGTTTTTGGCTGCAGCCAGAGAATTTCTGGCTGCAGCCAAAACCCTGTTTTCAGCACTTTGTAATTTTGAAAAGTAATTTCCAATCTAGTATTTCCCAATCCTTCTAGATTTTCATTGAGCCTATTATAGTCACTTAAGGAACTCATGTGATAACCTATTTTAAGTGTTTGAAAGTGAGAATTGGGGGTAGAGAATTAATCCACCATCCTTGATTTTGGTTTATAGGATTTGACATCTGTCGACCTCATGAGCCCATTGTGCCAGCGAACGTCAGGAAGGAACAAGGTAGTGACTTTTTCTTTTATACCATATATGATGCATTGTATGTGTGTTATATCATTGATTTGTGATGGATTGTATGCTGTAACATTTATGGATTTGTGTAAGCACCGCCAACCGAGAGTCCCTGAGTCGCTAACAACGGTTCAGGTTAGGACGATGTGCCTTCCCGGCGGTAAAAGGGGATGAGGTTGGGGTGTGATATGTGTGATTATGTGAAAAGCCGAAAGGCTATTTGTGAAGGCCGACGGGCCTATTGTGAAAGCTAGATAGCTGTATGAGCTATAAGGCTATGTGTATGCACTGCCACGCCAACAGTCCCTGAGTTGCTAACAACGGTTTGGGTTAGGACGGTGTGCCTTCCCGGCGGTAAAAGGGGATGAGGGTGGAGTGTGATTCGTGTTGCTGATGTATGATGATTGCTTACATGTTGTGTGCTTATGTGTGGTATGAATAGATTGTTACTACTGGGATTCTCTTGAATCTAATTCTTTCCTTTGACTAACATTTCAGACAGGGCAAGTGGCTCCAAGGAGAAGCGGACTACTAGGAGTGAATAGAATCCTGTAGGGACATTTGTTTTGGATATGTTGGTTATTCATCTTGGACAGGGTTCTGTAAATTATTTTTGGGTTGTAAATATTAGCGGAATACAGTTGTGTAATCCCCTATATGGGAATTATAACCCTATAGTGAATGCATGGAACCCGGGGGTCGCTGGGATTTTTTTTACCTACTCTGATATGTTTAAATGTAAATTAACTGCACATGTGATTATATTCGATAATTGAACTTGAGATAGAGACAGGAAAGAAGTTTTCAAAATGTTAGGAAAACCCTACCTTAGAGAGGGTGTTTAAAATGAACTATCTGTCGGTCTCTAACTCATTTTATTACGTGTTATCAAATCTTAATTACGTGTTTAAAGGCAGGGGGTTACACCTTGCAATGAACAAAGTATACACATCACAAGTTAAAAACATAGTTAGAACAATATCCAGAAAAAAGAAAAAAAAAGGTGAAATAAAATAAATACAGACATGATGGTCCTTAAGAAGCAATTGAACATGGGGATTGACCAAAGTTGCAAAACACGGACCATGATTGCCTAGTTTTTTTCTTGCAGGATTGAGAGCACGGACAAAAGCAAATAAAAGAGCCATGGAAGTAGAGAATATATAAAATATGGGTTAAAGAAATATGCTGGTTAAAAAAGCATCAAATGCAGTGCCAAAATGAAGGAGGAAGGGGAAAAAAGGAAAGATGCAATAAGTGGATTTAAGTGAGTCTCCCAATAGGGAAACCACCGCACTATGTGACCTGAACGGACATGAAAAAATAAATCGAAAGGAAAATTAAAAAAAATAAGTAAATAAGTAACCGCTAGTATATTAAGTGGAGGTAAAATAAAAAATAGTGGAGAGAGGAAAATAATTTCCGGGCACCTGTTAATCAAAAGGGTAAACTTATAAAAATATTGCATAATAATCTCTTCCATCTAAACATGGGCAAAGAATGAGACGTTCGTGCAAAGAGTAAAACAGAATGAAACGCGACATATAAGAATATTTATATTCTTTTTTTTTTTTTCAAAACCTGGTACACTAAATAACGTCCTTTATTTGTAGCAGAAAATAATAGGAAATTAGGATTTGAGTTATATATATATATATATATGAATATCTTAAATTAATGAGATATTTATTTATGTTCTTAAAACTTTCTTAAAACTTTATTTATGTTCTTAAAATTTTGTTATCATCTCAATTTTTTAAAATGTAATTGTATAACTATGGTATGGATTTTTTTTAAGAAAAAAATAATTAAAGTATATAATAATAATTTTGTCATATATTCTAGATGATTAATCCAATTTATATAACCTAATAGTTTTACATAATAAATGGTGAAAAAATTGTAGAAAAAAATAACGATAATGAGAAAAACGACGATGATTATTTAAAATTCAAAATTATTTTAATTCAAGTCATATCCTACCCATATACCAATTAACTACAACCGATTTGTTTTTTATTTAAATGGATTGAATAAACAACAATTAATTAAAACAGTAAAAAAATGACTGATTTGTCATACACATGGTGTTGCCTTGTCATACACATGGTGTTGCCAGGTGGTGCACTTTAGAAGGGCCTATCGGCCTTACTTGTGTATATAGATAGCTAGATAGATTAGTAAATATAAATTTTAGATAAAAAAAACATGTTAATTTATTATGATGAATTGGGTACAGTTCAAGGACAATTAAACTAATTTAATAGAGTATTGAACTGGTTTAATTAATTCAATAATTAATCTAATTTTTTAAAATTAATATTTTGAAATAAAATTTGTACACATATTGTATATACATTTGAAGAGACGTGCTAACCGCCAAACGTCCAATATATATATACACATATGATAACTGCACAGAAGTGGAAGTTTCCTTTGTTTAAGTGCTCGAACGAAGCTAAAACCGTCCTTGTGCTTGTCATTTTCTGGTATCTTCTTCGAGCAATGGCTGTACTGGTACAACCTTTTGTCATTGTTTCAGTCTTTATCATCTCTTCATCTTCATCTTCTTCTGCAGTTCCTGATCATAAGAATCTCAAGGTTACGTTCTTCATCTTTTTGTCCATCGTTTCTCAAAATGTGTGTGTTTCTGTGTCTGATACGATGCTCGTATATATCATATATATATGATTGCTCAAAAGTGGTGAAGCAGGTTTATTAATTTTCTGGTAGATAGTGAAAGGTGGTTCGGTAGTCTCGGGTTCTGGAGAAATGCTCAACCGGAAGAAACTGTGGAGAAGGGCCATTCTGCAGTTCTTGTCCTATAAAGTTTAAGGGATCAAGATGTGTGAGATCAACAACAACAAATCCATTTAAGCTTTTGTTATATAACACACACACATATTTTTATCCATCTCTCTTTCTCTTCTACTCGACAGATTCTCTACTTTAGCAGTTTTGTTAGTGCGTGAGGTGTGTGTGTGTGTGTATCAGAAATCACAATATTTAATTGGTTAACATTTTTAGTCCATCAATTCGCGCTTGTGTATGAGTACTTTGTTACAGATATGCAGATTAATCAACTTAGATTCATCCCTCCTAAAAAATTTTGAAATTAACAGTTATGCTCATTTTATAAGATTTTTACCCTTTCAGTTTTATAGATATTACACTATCCTGATCATTTTTTCAAGCATATATACATGCATAAAGGTTAACTAGAAATTTTGTTTTTTCCAGTTTGTGTTTTATATTTACGATCCTTTTGGTTAAAATATACTTTGTTTTGGTGAAAGGTCCACCGACAATTTATAAACATATTTTTTTTACTGTGTTTTCAAAAGTTCATATACCATCTAGCTATGTATAGATCAAGTTAAAGTAAAATTTGGGAGATGATATGAGTTGAAAAGCTTTTTAAGACTTATGAAGTAATATCCAACTATTTTTTTTAGGATAATCGTTATATTATGTTTCTAGTTCAAAATGATTGGTGGTATTAAAGTTCTTATAACGAAGCGGTTCAACTTGTAATGTATTTGTTAGTAAAATCATAAATGAACGTAAATTAAATTTTATAATCTTAATTAGCAGTTGTTGATGATTTTTTTTTTTCGGGATACTACAGTAATTTTTAACAATGTTGATTCGGACAGAATGATTCGTTGCCATTCAACAAATATGCATATACAACACACAACTCATTTGCAATCAAAAGAGAAGAAGATCCAACATCAAATCAAACCCATAAACACTACGGAGCTTCCAAGAGTTACCTTCTCAAATCAAGAAGACAGTACAACACAGCAATTACAAGTAAGCAAAACAATATTAGGATCATTCTATTATTACTTATCACTATGTTATATAATGTTGAATTGGTCAGGTGATTAGTTAGTTATATGTGTTAGTCACCTTGTTATAGTTGATGCTAACTGTAAATAGAGGTCTTGTAATATGGTTTAGATGTGAAGGATGGTTGAGTCCTCACCTTAAGAGGGAGGTTAACATAGGTCATCTCCTGATGTTTTCCCGAGAGTTTTCGGGTTTTGTCGGCTACCCTTAATCAGGTTTTTTCTTATTAGTTCATTAATAGAACTTCATTATCTTTTTGTTTTTCTTCTTAGCATATATAGTCCCTCCATTAGGTTTTATTATATGGATTTTGGGGTGTTTTCCTTTTCCAAGATGAGATTAATTTTTTTGTGTGTGAATAACAATGATATTTTAATGAATAATGTTTCTCCGAAATACCTTTCGTAATTTAAACGATCTCTTGTTAATGACATTCAGGAGTTAGCATTAAATTAACAGTACTTTTGAAAACTACTTGTTTAAGTAATTAAGGTTTGGAAACTATTCCTGCCTACATGCATTTGTCTTCACAATTTAGTTGGAAACACATTATAAGACATAACGAAAAGGTATATTATATTACTGTTGCATTAATGATATATGTTTTCAATATATTTATAATTTAATTACATCAATTTAATTAATATAATTATGCAGAATGAAGTTCGATCTCTTATGTTGGACACATATGACTACAAGGGAGACGTATGGTTGTGCCATTCCTTCTTGGGAGAGTGTAATCCCTTAACTACATTTGTCAGTACCATTAGTTACTGCCAATTTATAGTGTATGTTATTATTTTTTTAAAAAAAATATTAATTATCTGATATTCCAGTATAACAAGGTCAAAAGGGTTACATGGGAGTTAGAACTTTCTTAAGACAGGATTTGGGTTGTACGTATTAGGGCTTGTTTAGATTGGTTTTTGTGACCCCAAAAAGTCTTTAAAAGTCCAAAAGTTAGTTTGAAACCAAAAATTATGTTCGGATTCGCAGTCGAGCAAAATGAATTTATACTAAACACCTGGTTAGACAGTTTTTAGAGTTGCAAAAGCCGAATAAGAATTCAAGCTTACTCTTTGTTTCTAACAAAAGTGTGTTTAAATATAAATTACACTACATAAAATGACTTTTACCCAAACTTCAATTAGCAAAAATAAAATTGGGATAAAGGTCAATTTATTTTACAATTGTTAATCCAAACAATTAATATTGGTTTTTGTTTTAAAAAAAAAATTGATATATCAACCGGGACATGATTATTAATGAATATTGCTGTTGAGTCTTTTTTTGTGTGTGTGAATTTGACACAGGAACCAGCAATAAATGCTTTGAAGGAAGTACAAGTATTTCTTGAAGTGAATCCATCAGAGATTGTGACACTAATATTGGAAGATCATGTGGAGTCACCAAATGGGCTAACCAAAGTATTTAAAGTTTCAGGTTTGATGAAATACTGGTTTCCTCCCACAAACATGCCTCAAGATGGACAAGATTGGCCTTTAGTTAAGGACATGGTTGCTAAAAACCACAGGCTCATTGTCTTCACCTCTCAGAAACACAAGCAAGAAACTGAAGCCATAGCCTACCAATGGAACTACATGGTTGAAAATCAGTGTGAGTAGCATCTATCAAAACTATTGAGTCTTATATTCTAGGAATCCTTCAATTGGTCAAAAACAATTCCAATAATATATTCATAGGTTGGAATACTTAGTTGGTTGAATTATACATCTCTAATATTTAAAATTTGACCAAAAAAAACAAAACATTCATTAAACTTCCAAATTTTATAGTACAAATAGCTCTAATGTCATTAATAACGAATACGTTATTTCACCAACTGCCTCAAAATATCATTGACTGTATATCCCATTAAAACATATATTTTATGCAAATAGCTTCTGAGTTGTGTGCAAATAATCCTCCTAAGCTTTAAGTTGCATGTGCATATAAACTTTCTCATATTATATTTTGTGAGTGAATCAATGTGGGGCTAAAATTAATTTAGAAGTTAATAAGTTTGTTATAAAGTTTTAAAGGTTAAGGACGTTATTTACATTAAACCCAAAAGTTAAGAAAATCATGTAAAATTTAATTAGCATAATAATTACTTAAATTTATTGTTTGCAAGTTAATTTTTTGTTTATATCACTCTTTAAAAAACAAAGAAAGACTAACATTCTCTTTTAAATAAATTTCTGTCATTAAAACCAAGAAAACAACAATGCACTATTCAAATATTATAACAGATACATGAAATTAGAGATTTCAATTTTAAACTAGGATAGTTTTGTTATATGTGAAGATAATGCATTTTAAGAATATATTGCAAATGGGAGAGAAGGGATGGTTAAAGGAAAATGTCTAAAAAGGGAAGAGTCTGAAGCACTGAATGACAAAAGCAAGTCATTGGTTTTGGTGAATTACTTCAAAAGCATTGCCATCAAGCAAGTTTCCTGTAAAGATAATTCACAAGACCTCATTCATATGATTTCTACTTGTTATGTTGAAGCTGGTAATCGCTGGGCTAATTTTGTTGCTGTCCACTTTTATAAGGTAACAGTGTATGCACTACACAACACTTTAACATCTCAAATGCCCATACTTGAACATTTTGATACTTATCTACTCTGAAGAAAAAAAATTGAAAGTAGAGATGCAGTTAATGTATGGGAATCCATATCTGATACCAATGGCCTTACTTTAGCCTAGTAGTATAAAAATTCCTTTGGAAATGGGAGGTCACAAGCCTGATCTCATTTGTAATTAACCTTAAGGTGTTAGTGTCTGCTCTATTAAATAAAAAAAATCCATCTTTACCAAAAATAGTCATAGCTAATTTTGGTACCGCTAATCCAATTTGAAATGAAATTTTTTTGGTATCTAATTTAAAAAATTTTAGGAGTAATAATTTTTTTTAAATGATGATTGTTGTGCCATAAGTTCTATATATTAAGCTCATATTTTATGTGGCATAATTTTATATTCACAATTATAATATGTCAGATCTTGTAGATATGTTAATTTTGTATCCACATTCATAAGTTCATTTGACCATTTTAATACAGAGAAGTGAAGGAGGAGGATCATTTTAAGCTGTGGATATGTTGAATGTGAGGCTCTTGTGTGGATGTGATGATCTCCACGGCTGTTTGGTAAGTTTTAGAATATAGTATTTCATAGATATTTATGCGTTAATTTAGAGTACAAATAATAATATGCTTAATTGTTATTAAGCAATAAATAATTTAACTTGCATATTATGAAATTCATAACAAACAACATTATTCACAAACTTATAATAGTGCAATTCCTTTTTAATATTAATATAATGAAACATGTGTTTAGTTATTCATAATTTTTGAATATAAATATTATTCTAAATTTTTTATATGATGTATCAAGTTGGTAATACTTACACGTTTGTTCTTATATGCAGCATGGATACTGATCCATACACCTAGAAAGCTTCTGCAAATCTCATTTGGAAAATTAGTTGGGCTTAGTTAGATAGACCCAACTAATCAAAGAAGCAAGTACTTGTGAATGTGTCGGGGCTTTATAGCTTGAATGACATCAAACACCTCTTTTTTTAAGCATAAGGTTGTGAATTTAAATCTTCTATAAAAGGTTCTACAAAAAAAAAAAATCTATATTGGAGTAATGGGCCTGTGAGCCAAGGGGAAAAAAATACTTATGTGTGTGAGTGGCATTATTTTATACT
Source organism: Inga laurina (assembly GCA_963855925.1). Classification (NCBI taxonomy): domain Eukaryota; kingdom Viridiplantae; phylum Streptophyta; class Magnoliopsida; order Fabales; family Fabaceae; genus Inga; species Inga laurina. Next base: position 36,573,028 of record OY979711.1, read on the forward strand.
CTTTTTTAGATGAAGAGTAATTAATTAAGGTTGATGGGAAACCATCTGCTATTAAAAGGGTTTTAGGTTAGGGATTATTTTGATCAATACGCTGTTATATGTAACCTAACTTGTTACTGCATACATATGATGAAGGCTTAATCTGCTCTCAACTTATTATCCAATACAACTCTATAATTGCTTAAAATTATAAGAGTTGTTATAAAATACAATAATACCTCCCTCTAAGTTTGTCAAAGTTACATAACTTCTTTTCTTTTCTCAAAACATACTCTTTAGTCCAATATTTAATAGCATTAAGAATATTTGGCTACAGATTCTCTTATACTTAATTTTATTAATTAAGATTAGAGTAAAATATATTACCATCTCTATTTTAAAAACATACATTTAAGTTCAAATATGTTTCACTCTTTCTAGAATATTCTACAAATATATTGAAATAAATTGTGTTAGATTTAGAGTTTTGATCATAACAAACCTTAGGTTTATTCGAATAGGTATTTAATTACTTGAATAAGGGAATTTATTTTTAGTTGAGAGCTATACGAGTAGTCCTTAGCTTATTCGAATAACCAATGTGTTAACACTGTGGGTTATTCGAATAAGAATAGCCTTAATTGAATAAGAAAGTTTACTTTTAGTTAAGAGTTATATGAGTAATCCTCAAATTATTCAAATAACTAGTGTATTAACACTGTAACTTATTCAAATAAGAATCGCTTTATTCAAATAAAGAAGTTTATTTTTAGTTAAGAGCTATACAAGTAATTCTCACTACTACAGAAAATGCTTGTAACGTCCCTTTTTTAGGCCTTTTAATGTCTGAAAACAGGGAGACGTCTATATGAGCGATGTAGAAAATAAATGTTAATAACATCTATAAAAGAAAGGACGTCTAAAGTGTGGACTTCAGACGTCCCCATTTTGGAGCGGGGACGTCTAAAGTCCATACTTTAGACATCCCTACTCCAGAATGGGGACGTCTAAAGTGCTGGACGACCACCTTAGATGTCCCCAATTTATAATGGGGAAGTCTAAAGTCGACTTTAAACTTCCCCATTCCAAATTGAGGATGTCTAAAGTAGACACACTGGACTTTAGACTTCCTTTTTTAAAATGGGGAAGTCTAAAGTCCATTAGATGAGGTTCAACGCTGCAAAAAGTGGTTAGAATACAACAAGTTGCTCAATTCATAATAACCAAACATTGAACAAGATTGCAACATTTTATCCAAACACCACACAATAACATGGGACCAACACTTATCATCCAAAATGAACAAAGCACAAAGAAACAACTGCTAAGACAAGTCCACAAGAGTTCAAAAGGAGGAGGAAGAAATGAAAAAGGTCAATTCAGTAACTTCATCCAACAACCTAAACAACAATTTTGCTTTAAGGATTTCACAGATTATTATTGTGAGAATACTTAAGACAATGTCGAGAACTGTCTTTTTCTTGTCCCCAATGCCCATTTGTTGGTTCTAAATCCAGACATTGAAACTAGGCTTCTAAAATCGAGAAGATTCAATCCAAGTTGCCCCTCCCCCAATCCAAATACCTGACCAAAGCCTTGGCTGTAGTAGAAGCACTAACATAATAGATGACATGATATATTAATAATATTTAGTTGCACCATGAGGAATCATAGAACACTGTTCTTCTTTGTCACATTTTTTAGTACCCTAATCAACTATGCCATTAATAAATACTTGTTTGAAGATCATCAATTTATAATCAATAATAATAAAAACGAAAATGACAACAACTCATCTATATGCAAGTTAACATACCGTGCTAGACGTTCTCTCAAAAGGTATATTAAATGCAGAAGATAAAGCAGCTAAAGCTTCTGCTCTTTGTCTAGGCCCTCCTCTTTGACTGGATTCATTAGACTTATCCTATCACCAAATTCAATAAATCATTCTTAAACAAATCAGGATGGCAACATTAAAATAATGATATCCATCAACAATTAATTCATATATGATTCCAAACACACAACGTTTCCAATTTACAGGGATTGGTGTATCTTAAAGAGGGAGACATGAATTGAAATCAGTCAAAAGTTATGCAAAGAATTACATGTCCTGGTGATACATTTTAGCAATAAATAGAAAAACAGGAATTTCCATAAGTAATTAAATAATATGTTTCTTCAATTCTTCTAAACAGACTAATCCATTTTAGTTCTTATATGAGAACCAGAAATGATGTTGACACCGTGTACTTTACTTTTGTCTTTCCAAAATCTGAGGAATGGTAAAATATCTTAGCAAGGAATCAGCAACCTAAGTTTGTAAATCATAAAATTGGCAACAAATGCACTTTTTAGCATAATCAAACAAAAAATTCCACCAAAATTCATTTTGACATGGAAAATATAAACAACGCTCTAAACTAAGCCATTTTTCATCCAGCAATACTCAGAGAAAAATGATGGGAAAAGCATTTTGTTTTTCTTTTGAATCCACAGACTAAACAACCCAAACAAATACTTCAGCATGTGTGTCAAGTATAAGGATATCCTCTGTCAATAGGTCATCTTGGGAAAAGTTGTAAACCTCTTCTGCCTGCAAATAAAATAATAAATTGAATTTGAAAACATTGAGAATGAAAGTTACAGTTATCAAATTCCAGCAGAACATAATGTATTGTCAAAGCCGCTTATATGATCAAACCAACTTGCCAACTGGTATAGAACTAGATTATACACTTCTTTACTTACGAATAGCTTTGTAAACTTTGAAAGAATAACTTTAAAGTGTTTAACAGCAGGAGAGAACGTTTTGAATAAAGCTACTCCTCTGGATGTCAAACCAATGGCCCTTTGACATCAGGATGATGGTCTCAATAGTACTTGCCTAGTGAAGAAGTCTTTGCCAACAAATTCCATATTAGCAGACAGATAACCTATCTATTTCACATTTCAAGGCACCTAATTCTCAAAGCAAATGCTACATTTTTAAAGTAACAATACTGAGTGAAATCTATAGCTTGAAAATAACTGACATCCTCTTCTTACCATCGCGTATACATCTCCCAAATCCAAGTCATCATATAGCCATATGGGTAAAACATTGTAGAGTTTCAAATTATTTCAGTATTGTGATATGTGAGAAGCAATATGCAGTATTCTAACATCTGAGAAGCTCTCTAAGAATGCCACAGCTTATGACAAAGCACAGAATGATGACTATGAATTAATAGACAAGACCTATGGAATTTTGAGCACTAATATTATCTGAGCTAAATATTACAGAGTAAACAGAAATGAATATAGCATTTAAGTATAACAATAGGAGATCAACTCGATATGTTTCCTGTAGCCCCCTCACCGTAATTACATCCGGATTACGAAATTTAAGTGAAATAGAGACAAATAAACAAAATAACAATTTATAATCTCACATCCAAGAGATAGGGTATTTCAAAAATCAGTTCCAAAACATACTCGTTGATGGTCTCACGTTCACTGACGGATATAATTACTTGAGAAATCAAATCACATAAGCAATATTAGAGTGCGGAAACTAAAATCCCGGCAAAACCCCGGGTTACTTCATAAATATAATGGGTTTAAAGATTCCCAAAATGGGGTTACATATCCAAAATATTCATTTACATTCTCATATACACTTGGTAATCCCAAAACCAAAATAAGGATACCAACTACTACTAAGTCTTAGAGTAATCCTAACTACTTCTGGTTGTTCGCTTTCCCTTCGAGCCACTCGCCCTGTCTGAAAAGGTTAGTCATATGGAAAGGGTGAGATTCTAAAGAATCCCAGTAGTAACAACTTTTTCATACCACATGCAATCACATAATATGTAAACAAATCATCTCATATCAGCAACACAAATCACACTCCACCCTCATCCCCTTTTACCGCCGGGAAGGCACACCGTCCTAACACGAACCGTTACTAGCGACTCAGGGACTATTGGCATGGCAGTGCATACGAATAGCCTTACGGCTCACATATAGCCTTTCAGCTTTCACAAATGGCCTGTCGGCCTTCACAAATAGCCTTTCGGCCCACATAATCACATATACACACCCTAACCTCATCCTCTTTTACAGCCGGGAGGCACACGGCCCTTGCCCGAACCGTTGTTAGCGACTCAGGGACTATTGGTATAGCGGTGCTTCCACAATTTTCACAAACATGCAGCATACGAAATCCATTTCATCTCAATGACATTGAACACATACAATGTATCACATAGGTTATAAAGAAAGAGTCACTACTTGTATCTTTCCTGACTGGCTTTGGCACTTTAGTCTCACGAGGGCGACAGATGTCGAATCCTATATCAATTAGGGACAACCAATCAATCTCTTTTCCATATGTATATTTCAATAATTCTCTAAGTTGATTATCATTTAGGACTCTTTAGGTAACTATTAGAGGCCTAAACATATGCCTAAAGGGTTGGAAGACACTACCCAAAAGGCCCCTTTCTCGAAGGCAAAATACTGATTTTTGACAGTTTCACTCGAGCACATATGCTCTCACTCGAGCACAAGTACGGACATCACTCGAGCATAAGTGAGTGAGAGACAGCGAGTGAGCACCCGAGACCACACAAAGCTCTCCAGGATCAGGATCACTGGAGCACAACCATATGCACTCAAGCACACACCCCATACCCGCGAGTGAGAAGGCATACTCGTGCACCTTACCCGCGAGTCAAGACCCGAAAGAAACCCTTCACTTAGGACTCACACTATCACTCGAGCAACCCAAGTTTACTCGAGCACGTTCTTCCCTCACTCGAGCACAAGGTAATGCACTCGAGCATTATTCATAAAACCCAGACAAGTCGAAGCAGAATAGGGAAAAACTCTCACATCACTCGAGCATGATCAACTCGTGCTCGAGTGTTGTGCATCAGAGACCAAAAAACGCAGTAAAAGCCAGAAAACACCAGATGGTCAAATCCTCACCCAAAGGTTCCCAAACTCTTCCCAATGCTCATACATTCTAAGCACTAACTAGGGAACACCTTGGCAACTTTAAAAACACTCCAAAACCAATTGGACCACAATCTAACACTAAGGTCTCTATGATACACAATATCCAAATTTCATTCAACTCATTTCCAATATTCCAGATTATATCCAACCATCAAATCACTCATCATTAAACCATTTCCACTATCAAACACCATAAAATCCATATTTTCAACATTTGGCATTATTAGGGCAAATTTTCCAGATTTTACCAAACTTAGCCAAAAATCACAAACAATATACCAAAATGATCTAAATGCCTACCTCTTCTCTTTGTCCAATCCAGAATCTTGATTCTCCAACTTTTCGCCCAAATCACAAATCAATACTTCTCAAGATTCAATGATCAAAGCTTTATCCTTCCCTTTCCAAGCTTGCTCAGAGAAAATGGAAGAGAGAGAGATGAGAGATAGGATGATGATGATGGTGCACACTTCCTCCTCTTTCCTTGCCCATGCTAGCCGAATAGGAGAGAGAAAATGAGAGAGAAGAGTGAGGTTTTGTCCTTTAGTGCCACATCCTATAGCTCACACAATGCCACATGTCTTCATCCACTCACTCCCTCAACGAGCTCACCAAAATCACAACACATAGGATTCCGACCCATAGTCAAAGAATCACAACCCTTGATCTTTAATACCACACATTTTTATTCCAAAATTCACATTACATTAATTCCAAAAGTACTTAGTTACACTAATTACCATAATTATCAGAGTCATTGGCCCTAACCACAAATCGGGATATTACAATTCTCCCCTTGTCAATTAAATTTCGTCCTCGAAATTTGCTACATCACTTGAGCCATAAATTCTGGATATCGCCTTCGCATATCTTCTTCTACTTCCCAAGTTGCTTCCCGCTGGGTCATACCCTTCCAGATCACCTTTACATAAGGGATACTTCGGTGTCTGAGTCGTCGTTCCTCTCTACCAATAATTTGCTCTGGCACTACCGTATATGTTAAATTATCTTGCAATTCCACATTCTCATACTCAACGACATGAGATGGATCCGGTTTGTACTTCTTCAATTGGGAAACATGAAACATATCATGGAGTCTGCTCAAGCTCGGAGGTAGGGCTACTCGATAAGCAACAGGCCCAATCCTATCAAGGATCTCAAAAGGACCTATATACCTCAGACTTAACTTCTTTCGCTTTATAGTTCGCCCAATACCGGTGACAGGAGATATTCTCAAAAACACATGGTTACTAACCTCAAATTCTAGAGGCCTTCTCCTCTTGTCCCCATAACTCTTCTGCCGACTCTGAGCTGCAAGAAGCCTCTTACGAATGATTCGAATCTGGGCTGAGGTTTGATCCATAAGATCCGGCCCATAGAGCTTCCTCTCAGACAACTCGTTCCAACACAATGGCGATTGACATTTTCTCCCATACAACGCTTCATACGGCACCATCTGAATGCTCGCATGATAACTATTGTTGTAGGTGAACTCCGCAAGTGGAAGGAAACGGTCCTAACTCCCTTTGAAGTCAAGAACACATGCCCGCAACATATCCTCTAAGGTCTGGATAGTCCTCTCTGACTGTCCGTCTGTTTGAGGATGATAGGCTGTACTGAATCTTAACTGAGTACCCAGTGCCTCATGCAATGCCCTCCAAAATCTTTAAGTGAAACGAGGATCTCGATCGGAGATGATATTCTTCGGTATGCCATGGAGTTTTACAGTTTCATGAACATAAATCTCTGCTAGTTTGTCCGGAGAGTAACTAGCATTGATCGGTAGGAAATGCGCTGACTTCGTTAACCAGTCCACAATAACCCAAATCGCATCATAATTCCTGATCTTGGGCAATCCCACAACAAGATCCATGGTCACGCTTTCCCATTTCCATTCCAGAATTTCAGGACTCTGTAACAAACCAGGCGGTCATTGGTGTTCAATCTTCACTTTCTGACATATGAGATACCTCGCCATATATTTCGTCACATCACTCTTCATTTCCGACCACCAATACATGGATTTCAAACCATGGTACATTTTGGTCATACCAGGATGAAGGGTATACCGGCTCTTATGTGCCTCATCTCAGATCTTCTGTCTCAACTCTGCCTTAAGTGGAATGCACACTCTTTTCTAATAGCGAACCAGTCCACGAGGTGACACATCATAGTCCTGAACTTCTCCTCGCTCAATTCTAGGCAGGTTACGCTGTATCCAGTCATCTTGCCTCTGAGCTTCTTCAATCTCAGCTCTCAGATCACTTTCCCCTTGGGAAACATTATAGTTGGCACAGATGATCTGGTTCGACAGATTCATATCACGAAAGTCAGCAATCAATTTCTCCTCATGTATCATCATAGCTGCCACAAACACAGTCTTTCAACTAAGAGCATCAGCGACTACATTTGCCTTACCCGGATGATATTTTATTTCCAGGTTGTAGTCCTTAAGCAACTCCATCCAATGCCGTTGTCTCATATTCAACTCTTTCTAATCATACAGATATTTGAGACTCTTGTGGTCGCAGTACAATTCCACGGTCACACCATACAAATAATGCCTCCAAATCTTCAAGGAAAACACAATAGCCACAAGCTCCAGATCATGAGTGGGATAGTTCAATTCATGAGGTCTGAGCTGTCGAGAGGCATAGGTCACCACACGTCCCTGCTTCATCAGGACACACCCTAATCCCTGCCCACTGGCATCAGAATACACAACATAAGTCAAACTGGGATCAAGCAAAATCAATACAGGTGCCGTAGTCAACCTCTCCTTCAGCTCCACACAAAAACGGTTGATCTTTTCTCGTGAGCTTGGTCATTGGCAACGCAATACGGGAGAAATTCTGAATGAATCTCCGATAATAACCAGCAAGACCCAGAAAACTGCGTACTTCTGCCACAGATTCCGGCCTCTTCCAGTTCAGTACTGCTTCCACTTTACTAAGATCCACAGAGACCCCTCCTTACAAAATAACATGGCCTAAGAATTTCACTTCTGGAAGCCAAAATTCACATTTACTCAATTTAGCATAGAGTTGCTTTTCACGCAATATATTCAACACAATTCTCAAATGATACTTATGTTCTACTCTACTCTTAAAGTATATCAAAATATCATTGATAAATACCACCACAAATTGATCTAGGTATTGCCGAAAAATACGGTTCATGTAATCCATGATAACCGCAGGCGCATTAGTCAACCCAAATGGCATCACTTAAAATTCATAATGACCATACCTAGTCCGGAAAGCAGTTTTCGGATCATCTTTCACTTTCACACGCAGCTGATGATACCCCAACCTCAGATCAATTTTCGAAAATACACTTGAACCAGATAATTGATCTAACAAGTCATCAATCCTTGGGAGAAGATACTTATTCTTGACGGTAACCTTATTCAACTCTTTATAGTCGATGCACAAATGAAGACTCCCGTCTTTCTTTTTCACAAACAACACTGGAGCACCCCAAGGTGACACACTGGGTCTAATAAACCCTTTCTCAAGCAAATCTTCAATCTGCTTCTTTAATTCTGCCATTTCATTTGGAGCCATACGATATGGGGCTTTGGATATCGAACCCGCTCCAGGCACAATGTCAATCAGAAACTGAACTTCCCTTTCTAGAGGTAATCCACTTAAGTCATCCAGAAAAATCTCAGGGAATTCATTCACTATGGGTATACTACTCAAAGTTTCACTGGTTTCTCCTTGTACAGAAAAGAAAACCACATACCCCTGACAACCCTTCTGCAAATATTTCTCAGCCCTAGCTGTCGAAAGGAAATTCAAATCAACATTTCCATCCTCAATATTCTGAGAAACAGGATATACTATCCTTTTGTTTCCACAATCTAATAACACATTGTTAGCTCTCAACCAATCAAAACCCAAAATGACTTCCAATTGGCAGAGCGGTAAACAAATAAGATCTATCACCGACTCACAACCCTCTACGGTTATAACACAATTCAAACAGGCATTAGTAGTTACAGCCTTTACACCCATCGGTGTTGACACAATTAGATCGAATGGTAACTTATACACATTCATACCCAGACGCTTCACACAGTCATACGAAATAAAAGAGTGACTTGCACCCGAGTCAAACAATGCTTGCAATACAAATCCATTGAGAAAAACTGTACCTTGTATCAGCTCTGGGGAGTTCCGATCTTCCTCATGAGTCATAGCAAATACTCTGCCCTGAGCCCTCGGTCTCTGCTCCACTTGCGGTCGTTGGCAATCTCTAGAAAGATGTCCGGGTTGCTTACAATTAAAGCAAATCATCTCGCCCCGACAATTTTTTCCATAATGTGACTGATTACAGCAATGACATTTCCATTCAGTCCCTGATTTCTAGGGTTCACGATCTCTGGGCTGGTAGGGCTTCTTACCACTGCCCCTAAATGAAGATGACCTCGAACCCTTCCACTTCTGAGGAGCACTACCCTTACTGAGCTCACTGTGATCACCAAGCCGGATACAACTCTTTCAAATTACTTTCTGTGATCCGATACTCTTCAACAGCCTTGTTGAACTTAGAAAACTGATGAGTGGCTATTCTCTTCCTCATATCACTTCTCAAACCCCATATAAGCAAATCTGAGCTCAACTCCTCATCATCCCTCTTTTGAAGATAAGAGGAGTATCGGGATAACCGGGTGAATCGGGACAAATACTCATCAAACGACTCTGTGTCCCCTTGCTTGATATTTAGGAACTGGTCTCCTTCTCAAGCCTCACTGACTTGGGAAAATATTTCTTATCAAAGTGTTGTTGGAACACCTCCTAGGTCAATGGTACATTCTTACTCTTCAATGACAAAGCAATGTTCCGCCACCAGCGGTCTGCATCACTCTCAAGCTTGTACACCGCTAACTTGGCTTTTACTTCCGAGGGACATTCTAAGACTTCAAATATCTTCTCAAGACAGTTCAATCAATCTCCCGCCGCCTGAGGATCAAATCTCCCTTTAAACGTCGGAGGTAGGTGTTTACAAAATCTGGAGACCCAAAACTGAAGGTCTCTTTCCTCATTGACCGACTTCCCATGCGGCCTTTGATTTTCTTCAGTACGAGGAGGCGATTCAAGCGGTCGTGCCGACCCCTCAGTAGTATCTTCTAGTCTAGTCTCCTCTCGGGTTTCCCCTCGAATTCCTTCTTGAGTAGACTGACCTCTACCCTCATTGTTCTTTGCTTTCTCAGCTCGAAGCTCTTCTCTAAGCTCCGTAATCATATCCCTTTGATCCTTTACCAAGCCCATCATAGGATCCGGTGGATTGTTATCGACCACTTCCATATTGGGATTTCCTTGTTGTACTCTGGGGTGACCTTTTGTTGTTCTTTTCATTCTACAAAGAACTCACCCCATTAATCCAACAATTATGATATTCACATAGCTTTGATAAAGTACATATATCCACATAACCAAACAGATATATGCATACGACGAGTATTCACTGATGGTTTTTCTATCACTTAAGATCACACTAAGGGAGCTATCCTAGCAAACGCTACCCTTGCCAGGAACTGCAGCTCTGATACCAAAAATGTAACCCCCTCACCGTAATTACATCTGAATTACAAAATTTAAGTGAAATAGAGACCAATAAACAAAATAACAATTTATAATCTCACATCCAAGAGATAGGGTATTTCAAAAATCAGTTCCAAAACATACTCATTGATGGTCTCACGTTCACTGACGGATATAATTACTTGAGAAATCAAATCACATAAGCAATATCAGAGTACAGAAACTAAAATCCCAGCAAAACCCCGGGTTACTTCATAAATATAATGGGTTTAAAGATTCCCAAAATGGGGTTACATATCCAAAATATTCATTTACATTCTCATGTACACTTGGTAATCCCAAAACCAAAATAAGGATACCAACTACCACTAAGTCTTAGAGTAATCCTAACTACTCCTGGTTGTCCGCTTTCCCTTCAAGCCACTCACCCTGTCTGAAAAGGTTAGTCATATGGAAAGGTTGAGATTCTAAAGAATCCCAGTAGTAACAACTTTTTCATACCGCATGCAATCACAAAATATGTAAACAAATCATCTCATATCAGCAACACAAATCACACTCCACCCTCATCCCCTTTTACCGCCGGGAAGGCACACAGTCCTAACCCAAACCATTGCTAGCGACTCAGAGACTATTGGCGTGGCAGTGCATACGAATAGCCTTACGGCTCACATATAGCCTTTCAGCTTTCACAAATGGCCAGTCGGCCTTCACAAATAGCCTTCCGGCCCACATAATCACATATACACACCCTAACCTCATCCCTTTTTGCCACTGGGAAGCACACGGCCCTTGCCCGAACCGTTGTTAGCGACTCAGGGACTATTGGTATTGCGGTGCTTCCACAATTTTCACAAACATGCAGCATACGAAATCCATTTCATCTCAATGACATTGAACACATACAATGTATCACATAGGTTATAAAGAAAGAGTCACTACTTGTATCTTTCCTGACTGGCTCTGGCACTTTAGTCTCACTAGGGCCACAGACGTCGAATCCTATATCAATTAGGGACAACCTATCAATCTCTTTTCCATATGTATATTTCAATAATTCTCTAAGTTGGTTATCATTTAGAACTCTTTAGGTAACTATTAGAGGCCTAAACATACGCCTAAAGGGTTGAAAGACACTACCCAAAAGGCCCCTTTCTCGAAGGCAAAATACTGATTTTTGACAGTTTCACTCGAGCACAGATGCTCTCACTCGAGCACAAGTACGGACATCACTCGAGCATAAGAGAGTGAGAGACAGCGAGTGAGCACCTGAGAGCACACAAAGCTCTCCAGGATCAGGATCACTCGAGCACAACCATATGCACTCGAGCACACACCCCATACCCGCGAGTGAGAAGGCATACTCATGCACCTTACCCGTGAGTAAAGACCCCAAAGAAACCCTTCACTTAGGACTCGCACTATCACTCGAGCAACCCAAGTTCACTCGAGCACAAGGTAATACACTCGAGCATTATTCATAAAACCCAGACAACTCGAAGCAGAACAGGGAAAAACTCTCACCTCACTCGAGCATGATCATCCCGTGCTCGAGTGTTATGCATCAGAGACCCAAAAACGCAGCAAAAGCTAGAAAACACCAGATGGTCAAATCCTCACCCAAAGGTTCCCAAACTCTTCCCAATGCTCATACATTCTAAGCACTAACTAGGGAACACCTTGGCAACTTTAAAAACACTCCAAAACCAATTGGACCACAATCAAACACTAAGGTCTCTATGATACACAATATCCAAATTTTATTCAACTCATTTCCAATATTCCAGATTATATCCAACCATCAAATCACTCATCATTAAACCATTTCCACTATCAAACACCATAAAATCCACATTTTCAACATTTGGCATTATTAGGGCAAATTTTCCATATTTTACCAAACTTAGCCAAAAATCACAAACAATATACCAAAATGATCTAAATGCCTACGTCTTCTCTTTGTCCAATCCAGAATCTTGATTCTCCAACTTTCAAATTCGCCCAAATCACAAATCAACACTTCTCAAGATTCAAAGATCAAAGCTTTATCCTTCCCTTTCCAAGCTTGCTCAGCGAAAATGGAAGAGAGAGAGATAAGAGACAGGATGATGATGATGGTGCACACTTCCTCCTCTTTCCTTGCTCATGCTAGCCGAATAGGAGAGAGAAAATGAGAGAGAAGAGTGAGGTTTTGTCCTTTAGTGCCACATCCTATAGCTCACATAATGCCACATGTCTTCATCCACTCACTCCCTCAACGAGCTCACCAAAATCACAACACATAGGATTCCGACCCATAGTCAAAGAATCACAACCCTTGATCTTTAATACCACACATTTTTATTCCAAAATTCACATTACATTAATTCCAAAAGTGTTGAGTTACACTAATTACCATAATTATCAGAGTCATTAGCCCTAACCACAAATCGGGATATTACATTGCCACAGATGTGTATGGCAAGATCGACAAGGCCTTTTGTCTAATGTTCGTTTAGTCACCTTTGTCACATTTAAAAGCCATTATAAAAAATGTCAAATGATCGAAGCTTATAAAACTTGTCAAATCAGTACAAGTGAATACAAGTGAGAGTTCTCATGACAAATAAGCAAATGAAAGGAAGGATAATATACTATCAGAGAGCTGATGACTGAAATAAATTCAAATAAGCGATGCACCATAATCAAAATTCAAACTACACTTCAAAATGGGAGCTGTAAGCCACTATAAGAAATGCAGAAATATGATTAATTGGTAAATAAATAGGGGAGAAATTAGGGATTTTGGAATAGAAATGAAGTAAGAGAAAATGCAGGGGATTAGATGGAGAAGAAATTTAGGGTTTTTTTTGTTTGTTTGTTGTCTTACGAGCTGAATGAGGAACCCACATCATCAGTTGGAAGCTACGGTGAATCAGAGCAAGGAGGTCAGGTGGAACGGTTCTGGCATTGAGATACTTGAAGATGAGGGCATGGTGTTCAAGCTTAGTCCAATGCACCGTCGTAAACGGCAGAGGCTGGAGTCCCATCCAGATGACTGTAGAATAAGGAGCGATTTTGATTTTAGTGACATAGATGGAGAGATTATTAGCTACAGATTTATATGGGAAGGAAGAGAGATAGAGAGACAGATTTATATGGGAAGAGAGAGAGATAGAGAAAGAAAGAGGCAGTTACCTCAGAGTGGGACAGATAGAACACAAGTTTGGCTATGGTGTTAGAACATACTTGGAAGATGAAGAGATGAGTGAAAGTCACAATGTGTTGGGAAGAAATTGAACAAAAGGGTTTATGCGTCCGCAATTTGATTAGGGACATCTAAAGGTACTTTAATTGGGGACATTTAATGCTGGGTTTAGGTATTCCCAGTTAAAGGTACTTTAGGTGTCCCCACTTCAATAAGAGATGCTTAAAGTCATTTTGGGAGATATTTTAGTACATTTTGACGTAAAAATTGAATATTTTAAAAAGACCTTAGACGTCCTAATTTTTGTTTAGGACGCCTAAAATAGACTTTAGGCTTCCCAATTCAAATTGGGGATGCCTAAACATACCCAATTCATACCTATAATTATGAAAATTCCACCATCTTTATTTTTAACTATCCTTTTTAAGAAAGGGACGTCATTTAAGATAGTAATATCTATATTTTGTAATAATGTCTTAACTTATTTGAAAAACCAATGCATAAACACTGTGGCTTATTCGAATAAGAATAGCTTTATTCAAATAAGGTCACACTTATCTAAAAAGGAGAAGATAAAACAAAAGCTTATTCAAATAGTCAAGCCACTATTCGAATAAGGGTTATCTTGAATTGGAAAGGCTTATTCGAATAAAAGATCAGTTATTCAGGTAAGATAAGACTTCTAAGATTTGAAGTTTTGTTTCTAATAAGAAGTGTCATTTGAATAAGGGAGTTGTTATTTGAATATGGTGAAGTAGTTTTCCTTTTAAAGTTAAAAGTATTATTTGAATAAGTGTAGACTTATTCGAATAGGTACTCAGTTCTTCCAGATCATATTCCAATAAGAATGTGTTTATTCGAATAAGAAGCCATTTAATTTCTAAAGCTGTATTCAAATAAGGCATTACTTATCCTAATACACTTCAAGTTTTTGAAAGCTTATTCCAATAGAAGCTGGTGTATTCGAACATGGATATTCATTATCAAAAGAGGTAACTGACTCTGACCCTACTTATGATGAATTAAATTTTGAATATAATGCTTTATATTATGAATTTATCAAAGTAGTTAAAGAATTGATTGTTTACAAAAAGAAGAACAAAATTCTTGAAGAAAAACTTAAGGAATCTTCTGGAAATGTTTGTGAAAACTATCTAGGTTTTGCAAAAGAAAAATGTTGATCTTACTAAAATTCTTGAAAAATTCACTAAAGGCAGTAAAATGCTATATGTCATTTTGAAAGCTCAATATTTTATAAAGGGTTAAAGGCCTTTAATCCTTTTATTATAAATGATCGGTTTGGTTTTGGCTAAGATCCCAAAATATGCAAAAAGAAACGAAGGAAGAAGACAGGAGGCAAAACGTATTTAAATTATTTTTAACATTCTGTACACATATCAAATCCGTTCACACATTGTAGATTTTGCCATAGAAAAGTTCACCATACCTATTGTTTTTCATAGAAAGGAAGGTAAAATAGGAACCTACAAATGGGTTCTTAAAGGATCACATGTTCAGAAAGTGCTTCATACTAACCCAAAAAGACCCAAAAGGATGTGGGTATGTAATATCCCAAAAATAAGATTAAGGGCTAATGACTTCAAAAGTGGATATAATTATTGTTGAATAAATACTTTTAAAGAATATGATATGAAATTCGATCTGAATGTGTTATAACCAGTGCCTAAACCCTTTATTCAAGCTTAATTGTGTGATAAAGCTTAAAATAAACCTTAAGGGTAGGGAGGGCGCATGAATGAAGAATGGAGTGGTATAAAGGTGTTTGTTGGTGATTCAGTAAGAATTTCAATAATTAGGGGCAAAATGGAAAAAAGGAAAGTTATTGACCAATTGGTCAGTTACCGAAGAGGAAACTCATTGGTAATTTAAAGATCAATGGTTAGAATTAAGTGATTAATAGGGTGGAATCCTGTGCATATGTGCTCATGTGTGCCAAGGAAAGGGAAGTAAGATCTTGACAAGTGTCCACATGAGACCCATATGTCAAATCAATGTTTTGAACATGCTTTTCTCTTCCCTTTCACCTCCAAGGTCGGTCAAATTGGCAATTAAAGGGCTAAAAATCTATTTCTTCATCATCATCTCATTCTCTTTCTTCATTCTCCATTTTTGTGTAAGTTCAAGGAGGAAAGAGAAAGGAATATGTGAGGTTTTGACTTGTTTAATGTCCTCTTTAGCTTAAATGCTCTTCTATAATCTTGTTTATAGTGATGAGAGCTTCATTGCAATGGTTTTAAATTTTAAAAGAAGGTATTTGGATGCTTGAAGAAATTTAAAAGTTGAGGAATCAAAGAACTAGCTTTGGAAAGAGGAAGAGGTAAGTATTTGATGCATTTTGATATATCCATTGTGATCATTTGTTGAGTTTGGTAAATTTTGGATTTTGCCCTGATTTTAGTGTAATTTTGGAATGAATGATTTGGATAGTGTATTATGTTGGATTTTGTGTTAGTTTCATATTGTGTCTTTGTGTCATTGGAATTTATTTGGAATCTTAAAGGAAAATTGATGCATTTGGGTAATGCATAGTAATGTGGTGTCCAAAGCAAAAACCTGATGTTAGAATGTGATTTTGGATGGTTTGGGCTTTCCATTGAGTTCCTTGTGTAAAATTGTGTGAGAGTAGTATTGGATAAGAATTTTGGGACAATTAGAAGTATATTGGTTAGATTTGGAAATTTTCTGTCATCTGCTGTGTTTTGGCTTCTAATAAGCCTCACTCGAGTGGTATAGGGTCTTACTCGAGTGAAACATCATGTTTTCTCTTTTCCTTCAAGTTTCAGTTATACTCCCATATAAAGAAAGCAGAAGTGCATTGTTTCACTTACGAGTGATATAGATCCTTACTCGAGTATATCCTGTCTCACTCGAATGTGCATGTGTTTTGCACTATGAGGCCACATCTCGGGTTGTTACTTGCAGCCCATTTTTCAAGAGTTTGTCTTAACACCCTCAAGTGTTGTGCCATCACTCGAGTACCAGAGCTAGTGCTCATGTGCACTTCTCATTCTAGGGTTTTTCCTTTCTCTTGGGTAGTCACTTTCTGTGCCTCACTTGATAGGACTTGGGTGAGTATGAGGCTACCACTCGAGTGTTGGGTTCAGGACTTGAGTGCTATGATTATTTCCTATCTCAGTTGTTGCTCTTGGTCAAGCACTCGTACAAGTGAGCCATCCTCACTCGTGTGCAAGCTATCTCATCACTCAAGTGCGTCATCTGTCATTCGAGTACATGAGTTAAAATCAATGTTTTCACTTCCGAAAGGGGGGTTTTGGTCAACTTTTTCTCAACCATTTAGGCATGTGTTTAGGCTTCTAGTAGCAACATAAAGAGTTCAAATGATAACCAACTTTAAGTGTTATGGAGTAAAGAACTTGGAGATGAGATTAATCCGTTGTCCTTGATTTGGTTCTTAGGATTTGATATTTGCCTTGCTCCTGAGCAGACTGTGAAATACTCCAAATTTTGACATTTGAGGTTAGAGAATAAGCCTGAAATAAGTGGATTGCTAATGATTCTTATATCTTTAGAGTATTAAAAAAAGTAAAATGGTGAATTTTGGAGAAAGTACTTATGTTTTTGGTGAAATTGCCTATGAGGCAGTGACATTTTCAAGAGGTTTTGGAAAGCCAAATGATGAGGAAAAATTATGATATTTTATAGAATGAAAGTAGACATCCTAAGCTTTAATTTGATAGGTGATATAACTCAATTAGAGCTATATACAAAAAGTTATGAATTTTTGAATTCAACACAAAAAAACTATAAAATTTTTGGCACAATAGGCAAAGATTAAGATTCTGGGAATTTTGTGATTTTAGATAGCAAAAGTCTATATTTTTTCTTAAAACAAGACTCAATAATGGTTCTAAAGGCTTTGGAATCTCTAATTCGATTTGTCTAGAATTAGTTATGATTTTTCAAAGTTAAGGCAGAAAATTTGGCAAAATTTCTAAAATTAAAAAATGTCAAATTTTAGAATTATGACATCATCATATGGCAAGATTGTTAGAATCGATAGGCACAGCGGAAGAATTTTAAAAATTTTCACCGATCCTAATCAAGGATCTATCAACGGCGTTTAAACCAAGTTGGAAGGATTCATGCCTTTTTGATGGTTCAGAGTTTTCATGATATCTAGGAGCCAATATGTCCGGTCCGCTCCCTCTACCGGTATCCATATGAATACTCTCCAACCGAGACTGCGTGCTAGCGCCTCTAATGTCTCCTAGGGTTTCACTTGCGACTCTCAATTCTCATGTGCATATAAATATATCTGCTCCATCAAGTTTATAACTTATGAGGGCTATTTTCAAATTTCAAAATTAATCATCATTAATTTCGAAATTAATTAACAATTAATTATCTTGATGAGCTAATTAAATAAATTCAGTTTAAATTAAATCTGTCCAATTAACAATTAATTATCTTCATAAATTAAATCTGAGATACTACATCTCTATCATGTTAGTTATTAAATTTAATATATCTTAATAAATTAAATTTAAAACTAACATAATATAATAATATCATATAATATATATACATATATATATAAGATATATATTTCAAAAAAATATATATCTATATAATATTATTAAATATAATAATATCATATAATATATATATACATATATATATAAGATATATATTTCAAAAATATATATATCTATATAATATTATTAATGAATTTTATATTATATATAAATATATAAATATAAAATTTGTCCACCCTAAATTAAACATTATCTCGTGTTGGGCCATTCTTGTGTGCGACCCTGTAGGCCCATATGAAGTTGGCAGTGGACCAATAACTATACTAACCCAAAAGTCGCAAGCGGCCTCTAGCAAGACATTATGACTACCCAATTCATATGAGGATTGTTATCACGATGCAACCATGTCACGTCCCTTTTGTCACACAATATATCAATCAAGGATAAGGCATAAATAATGTCATCCTCTTATTCCTGACCATTACTTTCTCGATTCTTGAGTAGCCTAATAACAGTGACAGAAACTCCTTTCATCATAGTATGGCCATACATTTCTCAGACTCACTCATCGAGGGGCCTAGTAATATCTCTCTACTAATATGAGGGATAAATTCCATCTTGATCATTCATATTCCTCTGCAAGAAAAACCACCAAGCCTGATCGTAGCCTTTATCATCACCCGGGCAAAGGTGACTTTTGACTAGTTCAAAGCTTAGCAACTCTCATGTAGGAATCCGTGATGACCTCAGGTCTAAGGGCATTGTGACGTGGTTATACATGAGAAAAGCTTATGACTTGGTCCAACACCTTGTACTCTTACAAGTGCCTAAGACTTTGATTCATATCTCCATATCTTATCAAAGTCATACTGGTCTTGTTTCATCTCTGCTCCCGCATAGATGACTGACCAGGGACATTTTAGGACAATCTTTATGAATTAT
This sequence comes from Inga laurina, assembly GCA_963855925.1. Classification (NCBI taxonomy): domain Eukaryota; kingdom Viridiplantae; phylum Streptophyta; class Magnoliopsida; order Fabales; family Fabaceae; genus Inga; species Inga laurina. The sequence continues at coordinate 36,592,206 of OY979711.1, forward strand.
CCAAGGATACAATTATCACAGTTAACATGAAAATATTATGATAACAGAATGGAGAAATTTCATTAAAATAATAATGTTCAAAGTATAATGATTGGCCCTTAGGGCACAATTTCCAACATCCTCCTACTTGCCCTATGTGCAATCATTAATTTGCCTAATTCCCATTGCCCTAACATGATGCTCATGCTTTGCCTGTGCAAGTGGCTTAGTAAGAGGATCAACAACATTATCTTCTCCTGCTACTTTGCATATTTTTATATCACCTCTATCATTGATTTCTCTAATAAGATGAAATCGCCTAAGTATATGCTTGGTCCTTTGATGTGACCTAGGCTCCTTGGCCTGTGCAATAGCACCGCTATTGTCACAGAACAAATCTATTAGATTTGAGATGGTAGGCACCACCCCTAGTTCATTAATGAACTTTTTGATCCAAATGGCTTCTTTAGCTGCATCTGATGCTGCTATATACTCAGCTTCTGTTGCAGAATCTGCTATAGTGCTTCGCTTGGAGCTCTTCTAGCTTACTGCTCCACTATTTAGGAGGAATACATATCCAGATTACGATTTAAGGTCATCTTGGTCAGTTTGGAACTTGCATCTGTGTAACCTGTTAGGCAGAGCTTATCATCCAATCCACCATAGACCAAAAATAAGTCCTTAGTCCTTCTTAAGTACTTTAGGATATTCTTGACGACAGTCCAATGACCCTCACCAGGATCTTGTTGGTATCTGCTGGTCATACTTAAGGCAAATGAGACATCCGGTCAAGTACATAACATGGCTACATAATGGATCCAATGCCCGAGGCATATGGAACCTTACTCATGCGATCTCGCTGATCAGGTGTACTAGGACACAGATCCTTGCTAAGATGGATGCCATGAGACATGGGCATGTAACCCCTTTTTGAATCATGCATACTGAACCTATGCAGTATCTTGTCTATGTATGTGCTCTGACTTAGGCCTATTAGTCTTTTGGATCTATCTCTATAGATCCTAATCCCTAGGATATAGGTGGCTTCACCTAAGTCTTTCAATGAAAAGGACTTTCCTAACCAAGACTTGACACTCTGCAAGGTAGGAATATCATTCCCAATGAGTAGGATGTCATCTACATAAAGCACTAGAAATACAACTATACTCCCACTAACCTTCTTGTAAACACAAGGTTCATCGATGTTTTGAATGAATCCAAACTCTTTGACTACTTCATCAAAATGATGATTCCAGCTCCGAGATGCTTGCTTCAATCTTTAAATGGATCTTTGAAGCTTACAAATTTTACCAGAGTCCTCTGGACGCATAAAACCTTCAGGTTGTGTCATGTATACATCCTCAAGCAGCTTTCCATTAAGGAAGGCTGTTTTGACATCCATCTGCCATATTTCATAGTCATAATATGCTGTAATGGCAAGAAGGATTCTGATTGATTTGGCCATTACAACTGGGGAAAAGGTTTCATCATAGTCTACACCATGAGTTTAAGTGAATCCTTTTGCAACCAGTCGTGCCTTGAAGACATTTACATTGCCATCCATGTCAGTTTTCTCCTTGAAAACACAATTGAACCCAATGGTTTTTACAGCTTAAGGTGGATCGACTAAGGTCCATACCTGATTGTCGTACATGGATTGCATTTCAGACTTCATGGCATGTAGCCATTTCTCAAAATTTGGTCCCACTGTGGCTTCTCGATAGGTGGTAGGCTCATTTTGCTCAATGAGCAACACATCACGGCCTTCAGTAATCAGAAATCCATATCTCTAAGGCTGATGTCATGTCCTATCAGATCTTTGTGGACCTTGTGTTACTTGAGGAGGCTCAGCAACTTGTTGTGAGTCTTCTCTAATTTCTATCTGTGGTTCTGTACCATCTTGTGGCTCTCGAATTTCTTCGAGATGTATGTCACTCCCACTAGTTGTTTTAGAGACAAACTCTCTTTCTAGAAACTTGCCATTTCAAATAACAAACACTTTGTTATGTGTGGGATTGTAGACATAGTATCCTTTAGTTTCTTTAGGATACCCTACGAAAAGGCACTTTGTGGATCTGGGCGCTAATTTATCAGAGGCTTGTTGCTTAACATATACCTCACATCCTCAGATCTTGAGAAAAGATAAACTTGGTTTCTTTCCAGTCCATATCTCATATGGTGTCTTTTCAATTGCCTTAGATGGAACACGATTTAGTGTGAAGGCAGCTATCTCTAGGGCATGTCCCCAAAAGGACGGTAGAAGATCTGTTTGACTCATCATAGATCGAACCATATCTAATAGTGTTTGATTCCTCCGTTCATAAACGCCATTCCATTGTGGTGTTCCTGTAGGAGTCAATTGTGAGATTATCCCACAACTCCTAAGATGGTCAATGAATTCTTGGCTCAAATATTCACCACCTCGATCAAATCGAAGTGCTTTAATTGTTTTACCAAGTTGGTTTTGTACTTCTTTTTGGAATATTTTGAACATTTCAAAAGATTCAGATTTATGTTTCATTAGATAGATATAGCCATATCTACTAAAGTCATATATAAATGTAATGAAGTAGACATAACCTCCTCTGGAAACTATATTTAATGGTCCACATACATCTGTATGTATGAGGCCCAATAATTTAGTAGCCCTCTCACTGTACCCAGTAAAAGGTGCCTTAGTCATCTTTCCTAATAAGCAAGATTTGCATGTATCATATGATTCAAAATCAAATGAGTTTAGAAATCCATCTTGATGAAGTTTAGAAATGTGTTTCTCATTTATGTGGCCTAGACGACAATGCCATAGGTAAGTCGGATTCAAATCATTTGATTTTATCCTCTTAGTAGTTACGTTATAGATATATAATGACCAACATGCAAATCACCATCAACATAGAAAATGTCATTACGATAAATAGAACATTTACCATTTCTAGTAATAGAAGTATAACCTTCCTTATCCAAATAAGAAAGAGAAACAATGTTACTACTCAAAGCAGGAATATAATAGCAATTGTTCAAAACTACCTAAAGCCGACTAGGCAGAACTAGTTCATAAGTGCCTACGGCTAAAGTAGCAACTCTTGCTCTATTTTCAACTCGTAGGTCCACCTCGCCCTTCTTCAGCTTTCTATTGTCCTTTAGACCCTGTACATTTGTACAAATGTGAGAACCACATGCAGTATCTAATACCCATGTAGAGGAACTAGAAAAATGAATGTCTATAACATAAATACCTGAAGCGATAGCCTCGCTATCCTTCTTGTTCTTTTTCAGATCTTCCAGGTAGAGTTTGTAATTCCTCTTCCAATGACCGGGTTCACTACAGAAGTAGCAGACTCCTTCCTTTGGAGGCTTTGCCTTCTTGGGTGCAGCTTGGTTTTGGGCTTGTTTGACTCTTTGGTCTTACCACATGAGCCATTACCCTTCCATTTGCCCTTCCCTTTCTTTTTTATACCCTTTCCTTTCTAAACCATCAAAACTATGATAAGTTTTTTCTTAATGCTTTGCTCAGCAGTTTTGAGCATCCCATGCAGCTCAGAAATTGATTTCTCCATGTTGTTCATGTTGTAGTTCATAACAAATTGGTCATAACTCTTCGGGAGTGAGTTGAGGATCAAATCCGTAGCTAACTTCTCGCTCATGGGAAATCCAAGCCTCTCAAGGTGATCAATATAGCCTTTCATCTTTAACACATGAGTACTAACTGATACACCTTCAGCCATTTTACATGAATGTAAGGCCTTTGTGGTCTCATACCTTTCTTGCCTTGCCTGTTGCTGGAACATTTCCTTGAGATGTACAATCATCTCATGAGCCTCCATGAGTTCCAGATCTCTTTGGAGCTCTGAAACCATAGTGGCAAGCATTAGGCAACCTACATCCATAGAGTCATCCTTATGCTTTGTGTAAGCATCTCTCTGAGCTCTTGGAGCATTGGCTGTAGGCTCCTTAGGAATGGGTTGATCTAGGACATAAGCCTTTCTTTCCTGCTTGAGAATAATTCTCAAGTTCCTGAACTAGTCAAGAAAGTTTGTCCCATTGAGTTTGTCCTTCTCAAGGACCGATCGCAATGAAAGTGTAGCAATATTACTAGTCGACATGATTCTACAATTAAAATATGCAAAGTTAGTTAGTAATCTCCCACTAAATTAACAACCCTCAATATAATAATTAGTGGGCTAAGATCCATATTTGGCTCAAACTTAAGTCTGCTTTGGCAAGACACTTAAATTCAAGTTATTTAGGTAGGTAACCTATTTACCAATTACATCACATGTAACTCTTAGATCTTTATGGGATTTAATCATCATATGATCTGACATGTTTAATCCCATCTAATGCCTTGAGATTCAAAACCGTTTTGTTAATCTCAATTAAGTCAAAACAATAATGAATATTATGAGCCGCACCATTACTCAAGCTTGTCTCATCAAGATAACTTAAGTGCATCCACTTTGGTGGTTTCCACAATTGAGCGATCTAGGTTTTGACAAGTATTTATTAATTGACGGCATTATGACTTAAGATTTGATTCAGAGGGCTTAATTAATTAGTTTTGTTTATATGGATGCAATCGTGGTTGTATCTTATATAGATAAATACATATAAACGTAAAAGTAATCATCCAATGATCTTATCAAAACCATAATTTAAACGTGACATAACATGGCTTACTTAACCTGAAATCCTCCCAAGCTAATGAGAGGACTTCTCTAAATTAAAAAAAGAAATATATTGTGAGAAACCTCGTTTAAACATTCGAGGGGAGTGAGATGAGAGGAGAATGTACATCGAGAGCATTTAGAGAAAGACACAGCACGCAGGCCGTATTTAAATATTATAACCTTTGTAAAATTCTAAAGCCATGTTGTTCACCATACCCAAACAAGGATAAATAATAAATCACAACAATAATTCATAAAATATGAAAAGCAATAAATGTCGTGATCAGATTATATTGCGCTACGTAGAGGTGATCAGATTAAATTCATGAAAAAAGGCATATTCCTTTTAAAAGAAATATTTGAAATTTTTTAAAATTTTAAAATTTTGGACCCAATTCTTAAGGGATTTCAGCCCAATTTCAAAAACAACGGCCCAGAACGCTTCTTATTCGGATTGTCTACCCCAAAGTTTTGAATCCCTAAATCCGATTAGAGACCATAACGTGTCTGTACGCCAACTATGATCCTAGGTACCCTACCCATTTTCATGCTTGTTCAAAACGAAAATCACGTACATGTTTCAAAACCGAAAACGAAACAATTTCAAGATTCAATTTAAATGAAAACAAAAATCAACGGAATTACAAGATCACATCTTTCTAAATAATTTCGTTTCGTATTAACCAAATCACATGCATATTCGAGTGTTTCTTCTAAACATACTTACACATCCCATATATATCACATGTATTAGAATCATAAACTCAATTTAAACACACAATTAATCTGGCTCTGATGCCACTGTTAGAATTGGTAGGCACAGCGGAAGAATTTTAAAAATCTTCACAGATCCTAATCGATGATCTATCAACGGCATTTAAACCAAGTTGGAAGGATTCATACCTTTTTGATGATTCAGAGTTTTCACGATCTCTAGGAGCCAACACCTCAGGTCCGCTCCCTCTACTGGTATTCACACGAATGCTCTTCAACCGAGACTGTGTGCTAGCGCCTCTAATGTCTCCTAGGGTTTTACTTGCGGCTCTCAATTCTCATGTGCATGTAAATATAGCTGCTCTATCAAGTTTATAACCTATGAGGGCTATTTTTAAATTTCAAAATTAATCATCATTAATTTCGAAATTAATTAAAAATTAATTATCTTGATGAGCTAATTAAATAAATTCAGTTTAAATTAAATCTGTCCAGCAGTTTTAATTTAACCTATTTATTTAATCCAAATAAAGAGCCATTAGATTTAATTTATCTTCATAAATTAAATCTGAGATACTATATCTCTATCATGTTAGTTATTAAATTTAATATATCTTAATAAATTAAATTTAAAACTAACACAATAAAATAATATCATATAATATATATAAGATATATATTTCAAAAATATATATATCTATATAATATTATTAAATATAATAATATCATATAATATATATATACATATATATATATATATAAGATATATATTTTGAAAATATATATATCTATATAATATTATTAATGAATTTTATATTATATATATATATAAATATAAAATTCGTCCACCCTAAATTAAACATTATCTCGTGTTGGGCCATTTTTGTGTGCAACCCTGTAGGCCCATATGAAGTTGGCAGTGGGCCAATAACTATACTAACCCAAAAGTCGCAAGCGGCCTCTAGCTTGACATTACGACTACCCAATTCGTATGAGGATCGTTATCATGATGCAACCTGTCATACAACCATGTCACGTCCCTTTTGTCACATGATATATTGATCAAGGATAAGGCATGGATAATGTCATCCTCTTGTTCCTGACCATTACTTTCTTGATTCTTGAGTAGCCTGATAACAGAGACAGAAACTCCTTTCATCATAGTATGGCCATACATTTCTCAGACTCACTCATCGAGGGGCCCAGTAATACCTCTATACTAATGTGAGGGACAAATTCTATCTTGATCATTCATATTCCTCTGCATGAAAAACCACCAAGCCCGATCGTAGCCTTTATCATCACCCGATCAAAAGTGACTTTTGACTCCTTCAAAGCTTAGCAACTCTCATGTAGGAATCCATGATGACCTCAGGTCTAAGGGCATTGTGACGTGGTTATACATGAGAAAAGCTTATGACTTGATCCATGTAGCTTTCTCATAGTGGGTCGGTCCAGCAACTTGTACTCTTACAAGTTGTAACCCCCTGCCTTAATTAGCGTAATTATAATTCGATATTACTTAATTAAATTGGTTTAGAGACCGTCGAATAGTTCAAAGCTCATTTAAAACTCCCTTTAATCAGCCCATATTTACGTCACTTAAGGGCCCAAATTAGAGCAGAATAGGCTGATCACCAATTTCCTCATAATTACAAGGTTGCCAATACAAATTTTCCCATTTTCGGATTTTGTGTAAATTCTGGCAGATTTTCTGTCCAAACTTTGAAAAATCATAACTAATTCTAGAAAAATCGAAATGAATCGATTCCAAAGGCTATGGAACCCTTATTAAGTCTAGTTTTAAGGAAAAATATAGCCTTTTACTAGATAGAAGCATATCATTCCCAGATTTACTTTCTTTGACCATTGCTCTAGAAAAAGTCAATTTCGCTGGGCAACCTTCAAGAACTCATAACTCTTAGCTCACAAATTGAAATAACACAAATTATATGTCCATTTTGAAGCTTGACATGTGAACTTTAAGACGGGAAAGTTTTAGAATTTTTAGACACCATTTGCCCATTCAAAATGTCCATACAAACTAACTGTCCTGCACAGAATTACACTTAACAATTTTTTCAAATTTTCAACCAATGTGTCCAATGGCTCCAAAATCAACAATCAAACATATTCCCACACAATTTTACACAAGGAAACCATTGGAATCACTAAAACCACCAAATTCCCATCACACATTCTCCAAAAGTGTTTATTCAACAATAATTACATCCACTTTTGAAGTCATTAGCCCTTAATCACTTTTTGGGATATTACATTTCTCCCCCCGAAAATTTAATTTTGTCCACGAAATTGTTACATAACTTGAGCCATAAACTCCGGATACCATCTTCGCATATCTTCTTCTGCTTCCCAAGTCGCCTCTCTCTGAGTCATTCCCTTCCAGATCACCTTCACATACGGAATGCTTCGGTATCTGAGCCGTCGCTCCTCTCTGTCAATGATCTGCTCTGGTTCCACTGCATACGTGAAGTTGTCTTGTAGATCGACTTCTTCATACTCAATGATGTGGGAGGGATCCGGTTGGTACTTCTTCAATTGGGAAACATGAAACACGTCATGGAGCCTGCTCAAGTTTAGGGGTAGGGCTACTCGATGGGCAACAGGTCCAATTCTCGCAAGAATCTCAAAAGGACCTATATATCTTGGGCTCAACTTCTTTCTCTTGATTGCTCGCCCAACACCGGTGATAGGAGATACTCTCAGAAACACATGGTCACCAACTTCAAATTCTAGAGGTCGTCTTCTCTTGTCAGCGTAGTTTTTCTGTCGACTCTGCGCTGCAAGAAGCCTCTTACGAATGATACGAATCTGCGCTGAGGTTTGATCAACAAGATCCGGTCCATACAGGTTCCTTTCTGATAACTCATTCCAACACAAAGGTGATTGGCACCTCCTTCCGTACAAAACTTCATACGGAGCCATCTGAATGCTCGCATGATAGCTATTGTTATAGACGAACTCAGCAAGTGGAAGAAAGCGATCCCAATTTCCTTTGAAGTCTAGAACACAAGCTCGTAACATATCCTCCAGAGTCTGAATAGTCCTCTCTGACTGTCCATCCGTCTGAGGATGATAAGCTGTGCTAAATCTCAATTGAGTACCTAGGGCCTCATGCAACGCCCTCCAGAATCTCGAAGTGAATCGGGGATCTCGATCGGAAATGATGTTTTTTGGAACACTATGAAGTTTGACAATCTCTCGGATATAAATCTCCGCTAGTTTATCAGGAGAATAACCAGCATTGATTGGTATGAAGTGGGCTGACTTCGTTAACCGATCCACAATTACCCAGATCGCATCATAGTTTCTGATCCTGGGTAATCCCACAACCAGATCCATGGTTACACTTTCCCATTTCCATTCCGGAATATCAGGACTCTGAAGCAACCCAGGCGGTCTCTGGTGCTCGATCTTTACCTTCTGGCAAGTGAGACACCTTGCAACATATTTTGTCACGTCACTCTTCAAACCCCGCCACCAATACACCGATTTCAGATTCTGATACATCTTGGTCATACTAGGATGAAGAGTATATCGGCTCTTATGTGCCTCATCCAGAATCTTCTGTCTCAACTCTGCCTTAAGTGGAACGCATACTCTTTTCTGGTAACAAACCAATCCATAAGGTGATATGTCGTAGCCTGAAACTTTTCCCTGTTCGATTCGAGTCAGATTGCGCTGTATCCAGTCATCTTGACTCTAAGCTTCTTCAATTTCCGCCCTTAGATCACTCTCCTCTTGAGAAACAGTGTAATTAGCACAAATGATCTGGTTTGACAAATTTAAATCACGGAAATCTTCAATCAATTTCCTTTCTTGTATCATCATAGCTGCAACGAGCACAATCTTTCAGCTAAGAGCATCAGCGACTACATTTGCCTTACCCGGATGATATTTTATTTCCAGGTCGTAGTCCTTAAGCAATTCCATCCAGCGGCGCTGTCTCATATTCAGTTCTTTCTGATCATACAGATATTTGAGACTCTTGTGGTCGCAGTACAATTCTACAGTCACACCATACAGGTAATGACGCCAAATCTTCAAAGCAAACACAATGGCCGCAAGCTCCAGATCATGAGTGGGATAGTTTAATTCATGAGGTCTGAGCTGCTGAGAGGCATAGGCCATCACACGTCCCAGCTGCATAAGGACATACCCTAATCCCTGCCCACTGGCATCAGAATACACAACATAAGTCACACTGGGATCGGGTAAAATCAATACAGGTGCCGATGTCAACCTCTCCTTCAGCTCCATAAAACAGTTTTCACATTTCTCATCCCACACAAACGGCTGATCCTTTCTCCTGAGCTTGGTCATTGGCAACGCAATACGGGGGAAATTCTGGATGAATCTCCGATAGTAACCAGCAAGACCCAGAAAACTGCGTACTTCCGCCACAGATTCTGGCCTCTTCCAGTTCAGTACTGCTTCCACTGTACTGGGATCCACAGAGACCCCTTCTTGCGAGATAACATGGCCTAAGAATTTCACTTCTGATAGCCAGAACTCGCACTTGCTCAATTTAGCGTATAGTTGCTTCTCACGCAATGTATTCAATACAATTCTCAAATGATGCTCATGCTCTTCCTTATTCTTGGAATATATCAAAATATCATCAATAAACACAACAACAAACTGATCCAGATATTGCCGAAAGATACGGTTCATGTAATCCATAAAAACCGCAGGCGCATTGGTTAGCCTAAATGGCATCACCAAGAACTCATAATGGCCATATCGGGTCCTGAAAGCAGTCTTTGGAACATCCTCTGCTTTTACTCGCAACTGATGATACCCTGACCTTAGATTAATCTTCAAAAATACACACGAACCGGATAGTTGATCTAAAAGGTCATCGATTCGGGGAAGAGGGTACTTGTTCTTAATAGTAACCTTGTTCAATTCTCTATAATCGATACACAACCGAAGGCTTCCATCTTTCTTCTTTATAAACAATACTGGAGCTCCCCAAGGCGACACACTGGGTCTAATGAACCCTTTTTCAAGCAAGTCTTCTACTTGTTTCTTTAACTCCGCCATTTCGTTTGGGGCCATGCGGTATGGGGCCTTAGATATAGAACCAGCTCCAGGTACAATGTCAATTAGGAACTAAACTTCCCTTTCTGGAGGTAATCCGCTCAGATCATCCGGAAACACCTCAGGGAATTCATTTACCACGGGTATATTACTCAAAGTCTCACAGGTTTCCTCTTGCACAGAGAAAAACACTACATACCCCTGGCAACCCTTTTCAAGATACTTTTCAGCTTTAGCTGCCGAAAGAAAATTCATACTAGCATCCACAACTTCAGCCCTCTGAGATACAGGATATACTATCCTCTTATTTCCACAATCAAGCAATATATTATTTGCCGTTAACAAATCAATACCCAAAATGTTTTCTAATTGGCTAAGAGGTAAACATATCAAATCTACAATAGATTGATGCCCTTCCACAGTTATGACACAACTCAAACAAGCTTCTGTGGTCAAGGCCTTAATACCCATTGGAGTTGACACTACTAATTCAAATGGCAGTTTGTGCACATGCAATCCCAGGTGCTTCACACAATCATAGGCAATGAAGGAGTGACTTGCACCCGAGTCAAATAAAACTTGCAACAGATGGCCATGAAGTAGAATTTTACCTTGTATCAGCTCAGGAGATTTGCGGGCCTCCTCATGGGTCATAGCGAATACTCGGCCCTGTGTCCTCGGTCTCTGGTCTGGTTGTGGCTCTTTGCACTCAGCAGCAGTATGCCCCACACGCTTACCATTGAAGCATATTATTTTTCCCTCACAAGTTTTGCCATGATGTGGTTGGTTACAACGACGACAAATCCACGGTGTAAAAGGAGTTCCCTACTGGTCACGGCTCCTAGAATGATAAGGCTTCTTACCACTCCCAGATGAAGATCCCTGTCCCTTTCGCTTCTGTGGGGTACTACCCTTACCGGGTTCACTGCGGTGGCCAGTAGCTTTAGCAGGATACAGGTCTCTCAAGTTATTTTCTGTGATCCTGCACTCTTCAACCGCTTTGTTGAATTTGGTGAACATATGAGTGACCAACCGCTTCTTCAGATCACGTCTCAACCCCCGAATAAGCATGTCAGAACTCCACTCTTCATCATCCTTATACCGAAGGTAGGAGGAATATCGAGACAAACGGATGAAACGGGACAGATAGTTATCAAAGCTTTCCGTGTCCCCTTGTCTGATATTCAGGAATTCTGTTTCCTTCTCGAGCCGCACTGATTTGGGAAAGTATTTCTCATTAAATTCTTGCTGGAAAGATTCCCAAGTCAACGGCACATTTCTACTGTGCAGAGTGAGGGATATATTCCTCCACCAGCGATCTGCATCGCCTTCTAACTTGTAGACAGCCAGGCGTGCCTTCACCTCGGACGGGCATCCTAGAACCTCGAAGATTTTCTCAAGGCGATTCAACCAATCTTCAGCTCCTTGCGGATCAAACCTCCCTTTGAACACCGGAGGCATATGTTTACAAAATCTGGTGACCCAAAACTGAAGGTCTGTTTCCTCTCTTACCAGTACCTCGTGCGACTCTTGATTTGGAACAGTGTGAGGTGGGGACTCCAAGGGTCATGCTGACCCTTCAGCAGTGTCCTCATGATGAGTTTCTTCTTGACTTTCCTCCGGAGTGGACTGAATTCGACCTTCCTTGTTCTTCGCCTTCTCTGCTCTGAGCTCTTCTCTTAGCTCAGTTATCATATCCCGCTGATCTCTAATTAGACCCATTAATTCCTGCATTGCATCCGGTGGGTTATCCTTGACGACCTCCACCTCAGGGTCTACACGTGGAATACTGGGCCGTCCTCTAGTTTTCTTCATTCTACACACAACTTGCCCCATTAATTTAGCAGAGATAATATGCACATATAGTCACAAAACTCATATATATACCCATGTCAACAAAACATACATGTGCATATTCAACAATCATTCACAGACAATCTTCTATCCCTAAAGCCAACTAAGGGATCTATCCTAGCAACCTCTACCCTTGCCAGGAACCTGGCTCTGATACCAAAATGTAACCCCCTGCCTTAATTAGCGTAATTATAATTCGATATTACTTAATTAAATTGGTTTAGAGACCGTCGAATAGTTCAAAGCTCATTTAAAACTCCCTTTAATCAGCCCATATTTACGTCACTTAAGGGCCCAAATTAGAGCAGAATAGGCTGATCACCAATTTCCTCATAATTACAAGGTTGCCAATACAAATTTTCCCATTTTCGGATTTTGTGTAAATTCTGGTAGATTTTCTGTCCAAACTTTGAAAAATCATAACTAATTCTAGAAAAATCAAAATGAAGCAATTCTAAAGGCTATGGAACCCTTATTAAGTCTAGTTTTAAGGAAAAATATAGCCTTTTACTAGATAGAAGCATATCATTCCCAGATTTACTTTCTTTGACCATTGCTCTAGAAAAAGTCAATTTCGCTGGGAAACCTTCAAGAACTCATAACTCTTAGCTCAAAAATTGAAATAACACAAATTATATGTCTATTTTGAAGCTTGACATGTGAAATTTAAGACTGGAAAGTTTTAGAATTTTTAGACACCATTTGCCCATTCAAAATGTCCATACAAACTAACTGTCCTGCACAGAATTACACTTAACAATTTTTTCAAATTTTCAACCAATGTGTCCAATGGCTCCAAAATCAACAATCAAACATATTCCCACACAATTTTACACAAGGAAACCATTGGAATCACTAAAACCACCAAATTCCCATCACACATTCTCCAAAAGTGTTTATTCAACAATAATTACATCTACTTTTGAAGTCATTAGCCCTTAATCACTTTTTGGGATATTACACAAGTGCCTAAGACCTTGATTTGTATCTCCATATCTTATTGAAGTCATACTGGTCTTGTTTCATCTCTGCTCCCACATAGATGACCGACCAAGGACATTTTAGGACAATCTTTATGAATTATCCAAGGATACAATTATCACAGTTAACATGAAAATATTATGATTACAGAATGGAGAAATTTCATTAAAATAATAATGTTCAAACTATAATGATTGGCCCTTAAGGCACAATTTCCAACAAAGATGACATAAGCATTGGATTAAAAGCAATTTCTCCATCTTCATCAGCCATTTCCTGACATCATTTCAGCAAAAAAAACATGAGAGAGAGCTTGGAGAAAAATAGAGAGAAGGAAGTAGAAATCTCATAAGGTAGGTCGATTTGTTCAGTGAATTTGTACCTAACGTGCATAATCCTTCTCCTAAGTTATTCATCTTTGTGAATTAAGGTCTTGAAGCAAGGAATTTCATTGTTCAAAGAGGCTAGGGTTCAGCCATAAAAGGAAAAAGCCAGAAAGAGCTTGAGGTAACTTCCAAACTTTTACATATTGACTATTCTAGCTGCTATGGACAATTTAATTGGTGAAATTTCGCTGGATTGTCTTTGTTTGTAAAATTTGGAAATATTGTGTTAGAAGTGTTATGCTACCAAAATTGATACTAAATGGTGGTTCTAACCTAATATAATTGTTAATAAAGTGATTAGGAGTAGAAAGGAACACGACTGCGGAGCCGAAACCGAAAAACCCCAATTTTTCCTAGGGAATTGAGAATTTTGGGCAAGGCTAGTTTGACAGGTTAGAGATGGATTTTCAATTATTTGATGATTCCATTGTGTTTAGGAGGGAAAATTAGGTGGGGTTACAATTGGTTACTTTTTGATAAAAGCCCTAAAAGGCATAATTACGAAAATTCCCCTAAAACCCTAAAAGTGGGGCTGTCAAGGGTAATTTTGTAATTTGACATTTAATTTGATAATTCTGAATGTGGAAATGGATTCCTTGGGCGAAAATATATCATAATAGCCCATGTCAAAATTTCAGAAAAAGTACAGTCGGATCAAGTACAGTAGGACCGGGCCATGTCCCCGGGGGTATTTTAGTAAATTTTCATAATAGGCTCATATAACCCCCCAGAAACACTATGAAAGTGCCTAATTGTATATTTGGAATGGTAGGACCAAGTTGTGAACCTAGTCATTGGCACGATTTATGAGGCACACGTTTCGAGGCGTAAAAAGGTTAAGGTAGGGAACTTACCTCTCCTGCATGTATATGATATTTGTGTTAGTGTGTTGATGCATGTTATTACTTTGCTTGATTATGTGAAACATGTATGAATGATTTGAAGCTATGTTTTAATTTATGATATGGCCATAAGTATATTGTTTGAAGCATTGAGCTTACATATTTGTCATTGTGTGAGCATGAGTTATATGATGGAAGCATGTCATGCATTAAACATTTATCGTACATGCATATTGGTATTGTTTTTCTATTGATATTCTCTTGAATCTCACCCTCCCTACCAAAAATTTAGACAGGAGACGACAAAAGATATGTTGAGGATAATGCAGAGAACCATATGAAGGGATTACAGTGGTGGAATGAAGATGAGTAGATGTCTCCATTTCACTGGGATGAGTTTAGACACCCTGGTATCCTTGAGCGGCTACAATAATGGTAATTATTATGTATGAACCCCTATAGGGAATTTATGTAATCATGCATTTATTATTAGTATATTCATATTATTCCTATGTTGCCCACCAAACCGCATATCATTTTTCGTGAATTCTTAGAAAAAAAAAAGTTAAAACAAGGAAAGGAATTGACATTTTGGTATCAGAGCTTCAAGTAGTTCTGGAAGGTGAGTGGTTCTAGGAACAGGATGGTATACTGATATGGTCTTGATTACACAGTGCTAGGAAATATGCACGGATGAGAGGTACCAAAGGAGGTCATCTTCCTGATTTGTGAATCAGCCATAAGAAATGGCAAGTACCGAAGGGCATTTAGTAGTACAATACTAGACAAGAATGGTTTAAGGATATTGTGAAACCAGAGAAAGTAGGTACGACAAAGGCCGATGTGCGGTCCACACCCAATATTTTGGTGACCGGAGATAGTCGGGGTGTCTTATGAGACAAGGGTAGTCATGGGGTACCCGTGGAAGAAACTTGTAGAAGCCAGTATCTATGTTTGGGTATAGGTACACAAAAGTTAAGCGTGCTCAACCCAGGAAAATCCTAGGATGGGTGACCCCTTGGGAAGTGAGTTGATAGGGTCATGAAGACTTGAGACATAGTGATTGTCTTAAGGTTTCTCTATGACTAATGATAATTTATGAAAGATGATCTATTAGGTCCTACGTGAGGGAAAGATGGGTCTGATTAGAAAATAGAGCAAAATGATTTCAAAGGAATGTGATATTGAGGTTCTAGGTTCATCATGACACCAACCTAGATATTGGGTAGGAAACCTTAGGCAGTATGATATTACATGCTAGTGATGTCATACTGAACTTGTATGTTTAAAGGCCCTAAGCCTAGGGGACCACGGTGCCTTAGGCTGGCAAAAATATTAGAATGTGTGTTGTTGTTGATGATGCTCCGTGGACATGAGGGAAGTGATTTCCTGGTTCAAATGAGGTTGAGGCTTTGAAAGTTGAATCAAGATCCAAGGATCAGACTTGATAGTTGAGCTGATTCTTGGGAATTTTATTTAACCTTGATGGTCTAAGTTACTTGGAAGGAGTACTAGATTTGAATCGAAATGTGTATCAGGTATCCTGAGGTTGCTAGTTGTTAATCTAACATAGGAAAAAAGTTATCTACGGAGGATTCAGATCGGACAATGCTATCTATGAAGAGTTTTGATCAGAGAGGGCTACCTACGGTGACATCTGATTGGTCAGGCTATTTGTGTGTCTATCATCTGCGGGCGATCGATGTTGAGGTGGGAGGATTGTGCCTTTGGGGCAGTGGAATATGGGGGATGAGACTATGTGAGCTAAAAGGCTATTTCTTCACCTGTGACCCATCAGTGCTCTGGTGGGAGGACCATACTTTCGGGGCGGTGTGTAACCACCTTCACAATCAAGGCCGAGATTAATTCATAAATACATAATTATGTGGAATTAGAGACTGTAAGATGATTTGGAACTTATTTGAAATCAAACTTCCCAAAATCAGGGTTTACAAAACTTTTACAAAACCTATTCACAGCGGTCTCATATTTACATTTCAATGCATAAATGGCTTGTACAGGTTGATTTCACTCATATATATCAGAATACAACATAAATTCCCGACACACTCGGGCTCTATGAATTAATAAAAGGTCTATAAGGCACAATTGCTCATAGAGTTTCCCATAAAAAGGGGATTACACAAATGCTATCCAATATGTACATGTAATTCCCAACAAAATATATCCAAAGGATTTACAAAATGATAACCAATTTTCAAAAATAAAACTCCTAGCCAGGAGCTCTATCCACTCTTCGTTGCCGCTTTCCTTTAGATCCTTCAGGCTTGTCTAAAATTTGTGTTTTTGGGAGAGTGAGATTCTAAGAAATCCCCTTAATAACAAATCACTCATAGTATGCACAACAATAAGGCATGAAAGCAAATCATCACACACACACAGCAACTATAATGGTAGTTATAGCGGTAAGGGTAGGTATGACTCATGTCACCCTTACTTGCTCACGCTGTATTGTACCACAACAATTCACACAATATATTTCACCATAGCTAGGATTCATATAAAGCATTTCATACGCAAGCCATACAGGCAAGATATACAACACACAGCCCATGGTTAGATTTACAACATGCCGCCCCACAGATCGAATTGACAAAGATCTATGTCGATTACAACGACAGTTCAACGGCCAAGCTAGAGATGACCAGCGTCAATCCCTAAATGGCTCACGCTGAAGTACTCACGCTGTATTAGACCATGGCATATATAGTTCACAAAGCTCAATAACAAGTCATGCATACCAAAATATCATACACAACATGAGAGAAGAGTCACTACCTTGATCCTTCCGTGCGTGTCCTGGCGCCGGTCTCTCCTGAGTAGGGCAAATGTCGTATCCTATGATTTATAATTAGGGATGAAGAGTCAATTCTCTATTCCAAATCTCAATGACTTCTTAACACTTAATTTGGTTATCATTATTGCTCTTTTAGTACCCATAAATAACTCTATCAATAGCTCTAAAGGGTTGGAAGACTATCCCCAAAGATTCCCTTTTTGAAAGCATAAGATTGATATTTTTTACTAAGACATTGAGTGAAGATGGCCTCACTCGAGTGATATTGTACGGATACTCTAGTGAAGGAGACCTCACTCAAGTTATGGTACGGTCTACACTCGGGTACCAGTGAGTGAACAACAGTGAGTGAATACCTGAGAACACAAGAAACTTTTCAGAGACAAGAACACTCAGTATAGAAAGCAATACTGGAGTGATAGCCAAATGCTCACTCGAGTACTAGGAAGTGAAGCACAGAATGTGAAGACCCAAGAGCAAAAGAGTTCTCAAGGATCAGGAGCACTCGAGTGAAACACAAAGCACTCAAGTGACGGCTTAACACTACTAGTGTTAAGGCGCACTCTTGCCTTTAACCACGGAAGTGCAACAGAAACTAGAAGCAGAAAGGAAAAACATACTAACGCACTCGAGTGAACTCACCCTCACCCGAGTGATGTTCATCCCTCACTCGAGTGAACTAAACTCAATCATTCAATTCCCAATCAATCCTATCTATCCATATATATTCCCAACATACCATTACTATGCCAAAAATATGCCAAAAGCCTAGTAGTCATCATTTTCGGATTAAAGGCCAAAATTTCTAGAAATTTCAAACTAAACCATTTGTCATAAAACTTAGATAGAAAGATTAGTCTCACTTACCTCTTTCACTTTGCCAAAGAGATTTCTTGATTCACCAGCCTCTAAAATTTCGTGTGGGCACAAATCAACACCAATAGGCACACTATAAACATCAAAATGAAGCTCTCACTCCAAGGATCAGTATTAATGAAGTGAGTTTGAGCAATAGAGGCCGTTTCCTTACCTTAAATGCAAGCTTTCCTTTTTCCTTTCTCCTTCAACAATGGCGCAAGAGAGAGAGAGAGCAAGAGTGAAGAAGATGATGCAAATGCTGATACTCCCTCTAGCCTTGAACATTACCCAAAAATGAGGGAGAGAGAGGAGAGAGAAATAATTAAAAATTCAATTTGACTTTTCCCTTCACTCTCTCTACATGTGAGCTTGCTAAGTGTCAATTATTCATTGGCTCCCATAAAGCAAACACCCAATTAGTCACTTAATCCCTCCATTAGCTATTTTGTTACATATCTCATTTTTCTCTTAGCTAGTAATTAATTTTCCCTTAATCACTAACTTATGGCCGATAATTCCATTTTTTCAATTTTCTACCACTTATGGCATATTAATTAAAATTTCCATAAAACACTCAATAATTCTAATTTAAATTCACAATTATCCATAATAAATGTCATTAGCCCTTAATCAAAATTTGGGTCATTACAAGGTGGAATACGGTGGATACGTCTTTGTTAAGCCAAAAGGCTATTTCTTCACCTGTGGCCTATTGGTGATTCCAATAGGAGGATTGTACCTTCGAGGTGGTGGAATTCGGGGGATGTGAATGTGTTAAAGCCGCCGTGACGAAAAACCCTAGTGTGCAATCGCCGTGACAATGAACTGTAGAGTGCAATTGTTGTGACGTTGAATCGAGCTATGGGAATATTGGGAGTATGGGCTCTCAACGATGAATTGGTTATAGCTTCTGGAAGTAGAACTTTGGGGGTCATGTGACTGTGTGAGAAGAGGGCCTTGGGGGTACCCTACCTAGCTTGATGGATAGTGTGTATTGGATCGGAAAAGGCATCGGTGATGAATATACCTGATTCCCGCTTGATGTGATTGTGTATTGTGAGTCCATCTCCCTGGTTGGGCTGAATCAGGTTTATCCGGTGGGCTGCTCCTGGTAGGCATAGGCTCAGATGTGGCGAACATTTGTGATGTCTTTAACCTATGGCTCATCGGGCAATTCCGATGGGAGGACCATTCTGCTGGGGTGGTAGTTTATGGAAGACTGACTATTTGTGAGTTGTGAGGCTATATGTATACACCATTACGCTAATAGTCCCTGAGTCACTAACAACGGTTTGGGTAAAGACTGTGTGTTGTCCCGACTGTAAAAAGGGATGAGGGTGGGGGCGATAATTATGACAAGTTGGGATTGGGGTATGGTTGTGTAGCAAAGTAGAGCTAGTTCAGCTGATGGCTAATTCGACTACATGATCGGGGGTTCTCTATTCTGAGGGTACTACCTTGGCATGGCTAGCCTGGCTAGCCACTATGTTGGTTGCATTGGTATTGACCCCAAGTCAAAAGGCGGTGCATAAAATTAGAATCTATGGTGTGAATTACTGTGAAGGCAATGTGTGTATGATTGTGAATGCTAGAGAGGCAATATGATATGTGTGTAAGCGGTGAAAGTTGAAGTATTCTTGCAAATGGCACAAGTTGAGGTATGTGTATATTTGTGTGAATTTCACCACCACACCAATAGTCCTTGAGTCGCTAACAATGATTCGAGTAAAGACTGTGTGTCTTCCCGGTGGTAAAACGGGATGAGGGTGGGGTGTAATTGTAAAGCTCTTGACATTGGTCACGTATCAATGTGGAATCATTTATGGATATTATTGTGACGTCGTGAAATTTTTTACGGCAATGTGATATTGTTGTATTAGTACCCAAAAGTCTCGATTACTACTAGCGGAGTCATTAGTAGGTATACGAGTGAGGGTAATGCCGTTAAAGTGAATACATCAAAAGCTAAAGTGTTTGTTAATACAACAGAATCTGTTGTTTGATGTATGGAGGTTGTGATGTTTTGGGGTTACTCTCGAAAGGGGTAACTAGATTGAGTTGAGTAGAGTAGTGGCCTTTGCTGCCCAACTGCTAAGATCTTATGATATGGCTCATGATTTAGAGCCTCCGGATATTGTGATATGTGATGATGGTGTGTTGTGGCAATTGTACGTGGAAGCGATTGCATTTACTTAGCAAATGTATGGTGATTGTGTTTGTGCGGCAATCATGAAATGGGCTGATTCCAGTTTGTGGCAACTGGGTTGCATTCATTGTTTAGGATTCTTGCAAGAATGTGAAGTGCACTCGACAAATGGATACCCAAAGGCACATATTTGACCTCAAAAGTTCAAACTAACCACAAAGGACCCAAGAAAGTATGGGTACCTAAAACCTAATTTTTCTATCTTTATAAGCATGTTTCAAAGCATCCAAAGGAAACAAGTGGTTCATAGATATGGATGCTTACGGCATATGACTGGTGACAAAGAAAGATTTACTTCCATAGTTCCAAAGGAAGGAGGCATAGCCAAGTTAAGTGGAAATCAATAAGGAAAGATTGCTAGAATAGGAGAAGTTAGAATTAAGAATAAAATTCAAATCAAAGATGTCTTCTATGTAGAATGGCTAATGCACAATCTTCTGAGTATGAGTCAGAGTGCTGATAAGGACAACTGGATTATATTCGAGTTTAAGGAAAGTATCATAGTCAGCAAGAAAGACTTATCTATCAAGAAGGATAAACTTAACGTAAAAATCAAAGCCAAAAGAGAAGGTAACTACTATACTATTGATATTGATAATCACACTTCTGAAATTGTTTTCTTAGTAATGATGATGGATGTTGGCTATGGCATAAAAGATTGGCTCATGTAAATATGCATCAGCTAGATAAACTCACCAAAAAGGACTTGGTGATAGGTTTACCTAAACTGAAATTTAAAAAATGTTTCAGTTTGCAATTCTTGTCAAAAGGGAAAACAAACTAAATCTTCTTTTAAAATCATAAAAGAAATATCAACAAAAAGACCATTACAACTACTCCACATGGATCTAATTGGACCAGCAAGGGTAAAAAGCCTTGGGGAAATTAATATAACTTGGTTATTGTTGATGAGTTCTCAAGATTTACATGGACTATCTTTGTATCCTCACAAGATGAAACTTTTAGTGAATTCATTATTTTTGCTAAGAAGGTTTAAAATGAGAAAGGTATGTCAATTGCAGCATTTATAATAGATCATGGAGGTGAATTTGAAAACCAAGTATTTGGAGATTACTGCGACATAAATGGGATTGAGCACAACTTCTCAGCACCAAGAACTCCACAGCAGAATGGTGTTGTAGAGAGGAAGAATAAAGTTCTTACAGAGATGGCAAGAGCAATGCTCAATGAGAAGGAAATCTCATAAGTATTATGGGCTGATGCAATGAGTACTGCCTGCTACATCTCTAACAGAGGATATATCCGATCAAAGTTAGGAAAAACACCATATGAACTTTATAAGGGAAGAAAGCGAAACCTCAGTCATTTATGCATATTTGGATGTAAGTGCTTTATTCACAATAATGGTAAGGATAATATGGGAAAGTTTGATTCCAGAGCTGATGAAGGTATTTTCTTAGGTTACCCTAATAGAAGTAAAGCTTATTGAATATTTAATAAACGAACTTGCATTGTTGAAGAATCTGTTCATGTTGTGTTTGATAAAATGGATTCCCTCGCCAAATCTATTGTTGATGAGTCAAAGTTGATCAGTTCTGAAACAAATCAAATGATTTCAAAACCCTCAAATGAGTCTTTTAACTTTGAAGAAAAAGAGAGTCAGCCTCCCTCTACCCAAAGCCTGGAGATTTAATAGAAATTATCCTAAGGACCAGGTAATACATAATGTTGAAGAAGGAGTAAAAACTAGAAATAGTATTCTCAATGAGGTCAGCTTTTCAGCATTTATTTCAAAACTGGAACCCTCAAGCATTGATGAAGCCCTAACAGACAATTATTGGGTTTTAGCAAAGTACGAGGAACTTAATCAATTTAAAAGAAATCAAGTGTGGGACTTAGTACCTCGGCCTAAAGATCATCTGGTCATTGGCATTAAATGGGTATTTAAGGACAAACTTGATGAATTCACAATAATTATCAGAAACAAGGAAAGGTTGGTAGCCAAAGGTTATAATCAAGAAGAAGGAATTGATTATGAGGAAACGTATGCTCCAGTGGCTAGATTGGAAGACATACGTGTAATCTTAGCCTTTGCGTGTATCAAAGGATTCAAACTTTATCAAATGGATGTAAAAAGTGCTTTTCTTCATGGTTATATTATAGAAGTCTATGTTAAACAACCCCCTGGTTTTGAAGATTTTTATAATCCAGAAGGTGTATATAGACTAAGAAAAGCACTTTATGGTCTTAAACAAGCTCCAAGAGCTTGGTATGAAAGACTAAGCAACTACTGATTTGACAGAGGAAGAGTAGACACGACTTTATTTATAAAATGAAAGAAAAATGATATGTTAGTTGTTCAAATATATGTAGGTGACATTATCTTTGGAGCTACTAATGATTCTTTGCACAAGGAATTTTCTGACATTATGAAAGGAGAATTTGAAATGTCCATGATGGGATAATTAATATTCTTTCTGGGTTTACAAATCAAACAAAGAAAGAATGGAATATTCATATCTCAGACTAAATATCTCAAATAACTCCTCAAGAAATATGGAATGGATCAAGCTAATGGAGTTGACACACCATGAGTTTCAACAACCTTACTGGATACAGATGCAAAAGGACCTGAATTCAATATAACAAAATATCAAGGAATGATAGGTCATTACTCTATCTCACAGCTAGTAGACCAGACATTTAGTTCAGTGTGGGTATGTGTGCTAGATACCAATCATGCCCAAGGAATCTCATGCTGAAATGGTGAAAAGAATTTTCAGATATCTGGCTGACACTGTAGATTCAAGAATATGGTATCCTAAGGGAGGAAGTGAATATCTTATAGCATACTCAGATTTAGATTATAGTGGCTATAAGACAGATAGAAAAAGCACGAGTGGACAATGCCAATTCTTGGGAGGAGCAGTAGTTTCTTGGGCTAGCAAGAAATAGAACACAGTATCATTATCCTCAACAGAAGCTGAATATATAGCTGCCTCAAGTTGTTGTGATAAAA
The DNA here is from genome assembly GCA_963855925.1 of Inga laurina. NCBI lineage: Eukaryota > Viridiplantae > Streptophyta > Magnoliopsida > Fabales > Fabaceae > Inga > Inga laurina. Next base: position 36,615,555 of record OY979711.1, read on the forward strand.
TACTATGGTTAAAACAACAATTGCAAGATCTTGGTATCAATCTCAAAGAAATTCCCATATGCTGTGACAATACGAGCACCATTAGCTTGGCAAAAAATCTAGTGCAGCATTCAAGAACCAAACACATTGATGTGAGGCATCGTTTTATTAGAGATCACATTCAGAAGAACTATGTCAAAGTTGTATTTATTCCAACACATCTACAGTTAGCTTATATATTCACCAAACCTTTAGCAAAGGATCAATTTCTTTACATAAGAAGGGAATTGGGAATGGTAAATCCCAATGAGCTGTAAGTAAATCTATATTTTATTCACTTATTTAATTAAATTCGAATGAGTACTGACTTAAGCGTTGGAGTTTCTAGTTATGTATTTTGTAGGATAAATTCTAAAGGAGAAATCTGAGTAAAAGAAGAATTATTCGGATAATGATTAGGGTATCCGAATACTCAATCAAGTTTTTAAAAGGATAGTATTCGAATACATAAATTACTATTCAAATATCACTCAAAGATATTGGGAAGAAACTATCCTAATAATATAAAAATATTCAAATACTGCTCATTCTTGTAAAAACTATTCGAATAGAGTCAAAGTTATTCGAATAATAAAGCACTTTTGTCAAAAAGTGCTTTATTCGAATAAAAGAAATGCTATTCGAATAACAATACAATTGTTTTTTGAATATATGACCCATTATTTGAATAATCTTACTACTATCCGAATACAAAAGGGAGAATTTCAAAAGAACTATTCAAATATTCAATAGATTATTTGAATAGTGCTATTCTTCTTCAGAGCTTAAAGGGGAACTATCCGAATAACAGAGTCACTATTCGAATACTAAGTCAAGACTCAAATGGAAGTATTCGATTAGTGTGTCTATTTTTCAAATAGTAGCAAATTATATCTAAGATTTCAATATAAAAGATTATTTGAATACAACTCAAAATATTTGAATAGTGATAGTGATTACTGTTGATGAATTATTTGAAGACCCTAATTACTATTTGAATAGAACAATTTTTTTTAGTATTCGATTAACCAAAGCTCTATTGGAATAAATTTAATTTAACTACAAGTGATTATTTGAATAGTGAAAACTTGTATTCGAATGGATTACACTCTTCATATTTCACAGGTATAAGGTATATTTGAATACCAAAATCATTATTCGAATACAACTAGAAGCAAGTAAAAAGGATTATTCGAATAGCTGATGAACTTTTTGAATAGAGCACAAAGTATCAGACCAAAGAAGAATTATCCGAATATGACTCTCGCTATTCGGTTAATCAATGTTACAGGACAAGAAAGACTATTCGAATACTTAGACAACTATTCAAATGGTTATAGTCATCAAAGACAGGAATATTCAAATATCACTGGAACTATCCGAATTCAAGTATGCATATTTACTCTCTCAATATTCGAATAATTTCTTGAGCCCCTTTATTTGAATACACATGTAATTATTCAATTATTTTAAACCTAAATATAAAGGAACTAAGCTCAATCTCTGATCAATATCCGAATACCACTTTATTTTTCTTCATAGACAAACTCTTGCAACCTTTTTTGACTCTCCCTTGCGATCAAAATCCTCTGAAAATCTCACCATTTCCTCATCCAAATCACCAGAAATCTCACAGTTTACCAAAAAACCTAAACCTTCGATATACCTCAGAAACCCAGAATGAGAACAAAGAGAGCTAATGTTGAGAAAGGAGGAGTTACTCCTCCTCCAAAATCATCCTCAAAGAAGACCTATAACCAGAAAACTCCAAATAAATTCAGACCCAAGGTAGAAGATGCTTCATTTAAAGGGCCTTCTCGTGCTAAAGGGATTGTAATAAGAGATCCAATGGAGACTAGGTCCATATCTAAAGCAACTGCAACTACTTCAAAATCTAAGGACAAAAACACTGCAAGTGCATCCTCCAATGATTCTACAGAGAGTGACAACTGGGATCAAACTGTGAGGAAAGTTGTCAAAGATATTATACAAAATGTTGAAGCTGGGCCTAGCAAAACTCCTCAAGTTCAGTCTCAAATGAGTATGCCTGAAGCATCTCAAAGTGTGATAGAGGAAGAAAAGGATGGACCTCCTGCAGATTTCAACAATGGACCTCTTCTTCAAACTGATGAGAAAAAGAGGTACAAATATCTATTCTTTTCCCAACCAATGTGCCCTGTTATTTTTGTGGATCTAGCCTATTTAAGAGACAACCTTGGCTTCAATTTGCATGAGTACTTAGAACATTACAAGAGGTGGTTTCAGATTGATTTATCCTATAGTCCTTTTATAGCAAGGACCTTTTATTCTAACCTGTACTCTATCAAAATAAAAGTAAATAAAAAGGAATTAGTTGAGGAGAGATTGGAGTCCACAGTGAGATGTTAGAAAATAGAATTATCTCCCTCTATCATCAATTCTTATCTTGGATATGATAAAGATGAATTTGATGAAGTTCCTGAGTATTCTAATGAACAGATTCATCAGATCATTAAGCCAATTAGACAAGCAACGAAATTTTCCTCAATGTGCCTTAATAATGAACAGAAAATTCTATAGTACATCTATACAAGAGCTATTATCAAAAAATTCTAGAAATTCAATTTCTTTTCATACAGAGACTTTCATTTTTTGGCCTATCTAATTTCAAAAGTAAAGCTGAATATTGGGGAATTCATATACCAAGAAATTGAGAGCTATAGATTGGGATCCAACAAAACAACTCTTGCTCCCTTTCCTCAACTTATCTTCTTGTTTCTCAAAATGAATAACATCTGGTACTTAGAAGGAGAACAAGAGAGATTGGTAAGCTTTGGCAAGACTCAGATTAGAAAAATGAAGATTCCTTTGCCATTGGATGTATCTAAGGAACCTCAATAAAAAAGATAGAGAGTAGAGGCTCAGACTTCTAAGGCATATGAAGCTCATTCCTCTAGAGTTGCTTCTCCCTTTCCCTCATTTTTTGGTACCTCCATTCAACTTCACATTCAGGAAGCCCTCAAACCTGTGGTTGAGCAAATCATGAGGTACAATCAATATATAAGGGAAGATCTTCAGAATCAAATTCATTGCATTATCAGTGCAGTCAATGAGAACTTCAAGTCCCTCTATAATCTTCAGGCAAATTATCTTCAACAGCTTTCTGACATCAGGTATAGACTTGACTTCTTAGAGACATGTATTACTCACTCTTCTCTCACCAGGGCCCCTGTACTTGCCATCCCTCCATATCCTGATATGCCTTCTGCCGCTACAGCTCATCCACCTCCAACCACTTCTCCTCCTCCTCCTCCTGAGCCTACCAATATTCTTTATGCCATTCAAGAAACCTCCTCCTTTACCCTTGTTCATACCACTAAGGAGCCAGTGATCCAGCCTGCTACCTCTCCTCATCCCATTCCTCAACCTCTGTCTAGTTCCTCTAGAGAGACTCAGGAAGTCTCTAATCCTGAAAATATTGCTCAACCTGAATCCTCCAAACAACCTTGCCCCATTACCTCTCCATCCATCTCTACCGCTACCCCTACTAATATTCGTCCTACTTCTCCCTTACTTACCATTGCTCCCTCCTCTGATCAATTTCATACTCCCTGTGAACCCCTTTGCCTTCCACCTCCACTACTCCTCCTGCTCTTACTAGAGATGTCCCTCCTCCTTTTGATTTCACACTTCCTCTTCCACCCAACCTTTCTGATAATGACAAAAAGAGGGAGAATAGTTCTCAATATAGTTCTTAGCCATCCTCTCTATAACTCTCTAGTCACTAGATAGCATAGTGAATCAACAACATAGTCAGACACGATAACCTTCTCAACCTTGTTGTTCATCCATCAAAATTTATCATAGCTTTTGAGAAATTTAGTTTTCTATATATTTAGAATGCTTAGATAGTTTATCTTAACTTATGTTGTTTAGCTTATTGATCTAGAGACTTTTGCTTTAATCCATATATGTCTGTTCTTGCCAATCAACTATATTCTGACCTATATAACTTAGTTTTGTCATCATAAAAAAGGGGGAGAATGTTAGATTTAGAATTTTGATGATAATAAACCTAAGTCTAGTTTAATTTGTCTTTGCATTCTCATTTACAAGATTTTTGCTAAGAAAGTATTCAAATAGTATACTTACTATTTGAATACTGACACTCAGTTTTTATTAGCTAATATTCTGATAATTCTCAGACTATTCGAATAGACATATGATTATCATGATAATGCATAAGCTATTCGAATAGAGATACACTGATACATAGTTGTAATATTCGAATAGTCTTTGACTATTTGATTAGTATAAACTAATATAACAGTTGGAAGTTTTCTTAACTAAAAGTATTTGAATAGCCTGTACATTATCCAAATAGTAATTATATTTTCCAAAGTGAATTTCAAATGAATTATCCTGATAATAGTATGACTATTTGAATAAGTATGGTCACTATTCGAATAGTATAACCTCTATCGGAATAATCTTTATATGCTCAAAAGGATTTAAAATTATACTATTCGAATAATAAGAAGACTATTCGAATAGTGAAGCCACTATTAGAATAGTGTAGTTAATATTTGAATAGTTTTCCAAAACCAAAATCAAGGCTATTAGATTGATATGAGAAATTTTTTGAATAACAAGGAGACTATTCGAATAATATTAAAAGATGGAAGGAAAGTATTTTCTGTCCAAAGTAAAAGCATGTATTCGAATAGCAAACAGAGTATCAAGATAACCATCTTGAAATTAACAAGATCACTATTCAAATAGATGTCTAAATTATTCAAATAGTCTCAGTGTAAAATTGTAAATATTATCCGAATAGTGGATAAGGTATTCGAATAGTATGTTGTATATAAAGACTCAAATTATCCTGATAACTATGAGAGTATTCGAATACTTGCTCTTCATGAAAAATAGAGCATTAAATCTAAGTATATGATTTCACAGTATCATTAAGTATTTCGATTAATATTGTTTATTATTATTATTATTATTATTATTATTATTATTTATGATTAATATGCTCAAGCAAGATACAAGAGATTTATACTTCAAATATTTGATTTCCAAGAAAAGCAGATACTGTGTCAGAAACATTAAATGCTAAACGGAGCCTCTACCAACACACTCACTTAATCACAATGGCTATATCCAAATAACCTTAAGAATGTTCTGAGTAGTGCTTAGTGAGTAATGAGAAAATAGAATGTCTCCAACGGTAATTAAAATCTCTCCAACTACAAATAGCAAAGGCATTCAAAGTTAGAGTTAAGACGCTGAACTACCAAACGGACGAATATTCATTTCTGAGCTCTTACTGCCCTTTTTGTATTAATACGCTTCAATTTTTATATTACTAACTCAGTGAGAGAGACAATTATTGATTCAATACACTTGTTTAAGAGATATCTTAAGGTCGTGGTACCTTAAGGTGGGTGTCTATTTACGTTGTGTAAGGGGGAGTGAGTATTCAAAGTAAGGAATAGATTCTTATGTACCGAGGTTCCAAGAACCCACTGAATCTTGGAAGGTATATTGAAGGCTCAGATTCTATCTGAGGACTGGACGTAGGTCATTGTGAATTAGACCGAACTAGTATAACTCTCGATGTACACCTTGATGAAATCTTCTTCACTCTTTAATTCTCTTCTTATAGATTCCAATTTTAATTCTCTCTTAAACTTTTTATTATTACCCATTCACCCCCCTCTTGGGTGAAACTCTTGTACTAACACCTTCTCCTACTCCAGCGCTGGGAGAACCTTTCATCTTCTATTTGGATGCCCCACTGGTGTGTGTAGTTGCAGATGCTTTTCTTCACACACAAGCTACCACCCACCATCATTAGTAAATTCTATAGCATTTATATAGGGTGACTATGATGTGTGTTCTAGAGGGGGAAGAAGGTAAAACCTCCGTATTCCTGATGACGAGGTTGCCAAATAGGTCAGGCTAGAAGATCTTTCATCCTTTAGCCTATAAATGTTATTGGCTCAGCCGTAACACCTCCAATTGTAGGAACCACCTCACTTTTATTTGAGATATGTTAGCATCCTACTAACAATATGTTTTTTTATGTTCTAAAGGATTAGCAAGAAGCAGAAAAATGGCCTTTCTTTTGTACGATGGCAGTAGATCTATAAAGGCATTTGCCAGATTGATTTGCATATGCCTTTAGGGATTGTAGACCTAAAATTAGAGCATCCCTTCAAAATTGATAGGAAAGACCTCAAAGAGTTCATTAAGTTGGAGGAGATAGATGTAAGATGGGTTAAATTTGCAATCCTGTAAGTTTTTTATTTCCCATTGTTTCCTCCATTTAAGGTAGTTGTTTTTTGGTTTCATACATTCACTAATACATTCATCATTTTAATTCTATTATAGCTTCTTCTATCATATATGCATTGACATGCAAAGGCATGCTTTATATGAATTCTTGTGTCCTGCAAATATGACAACAGATTCGAATACAATAGAATAAGGACTCACTATGTGGGCTACACAATGGAAGAGACCAGATATCATTGTTATCTAGCACTGATTGTTCAAGGGTACGTATTTTAATTTTGTCTATTTAAGATGTTTAATAAATAATTTCCTTGCCATCTAACTTCATTTTAATATGTATATGTGTTATAGTTACCATTGGAGTTTGTGTGCTCTTTGTCCTCAGCTCAATATAATTTACTGGTTTGATTCATTGAGTAAAAGGGCAGACAAAGAAACAAAAACCGCCTTCAACATGTAAGTTATTTTGTTTGTATTTCATTGGTTCTTGATTCTTGACTTAAATGAATTGTTCTAATTTCTGTTGACTTTCATTTTAATGATAGCGCAACTTAGACATATAGAATCCATGGTGGGGCACACGATCATAAAGGTTTTAGAGACCCAAAATGGTTTTATACAAAGCTAAGTAGTTTCAAATCAAGTTCTTTTATATGCTTTTATTGATTTTAACCATGTGCTTTTGATTTATAGTGCCCTCGACATCCTGGCGGCACTGAATGTGGATATTATGTTTACTTTATATATATATAACATCATTTAGAGTGGAATTACGAATGATTTTGCACAAGTAATTGCTTATTCATTCTCAAAAATTGGATAATATTTTATGTGTTGTAATTGATTTTCAAATTAATTCATTCACTTGATTCATTATTTCATCTAAGCTTATTTTCTAATTTGCAAATTTTTGATAATGAAGATGCCTACTTATATGAAGACATTAATTTGATCAGAGACCTTTTGGCCGGATATCTTCTTCAATGTATAGAAGTGTAAATTTTTATTTATATTAGTTAATTAATTAGTAGTTTGTGTAGGACACGGCTTTCTAACACACTTTGTGGTGGTTATATATATTGTAGATATAATTAGTAGAGTTGTTGTTATACATAGTATTAGATTGTTGGATAACATTTTTATCAGATAGTGTTGAACTGCTGATGTTGTTTTCATCCAAGTTTATGCAATATTTCTTTGATCCTATTTCTGCGTATAGATTTACTGGATAGTGTAGTATATACAAAAAGCCATTTGAAAAAAATTTTAACATCCGTAAATAAAAAGAGACATAATTAATACTTTAGATGTTACTTTAGACATCCCCACTTCAAAATGGGGATATCTAAATAGGGGGACACACTTTAGACGTCCTCAGTTTGAACTAGGGACGTCTAAAGGTTTGCCTTTAGATGTCCTCACTTCAAACTAGGGATGTCAAAGTGCAGTAGATGGCACTTTCGACATCCCCAATGTGAAGTCGGGACATCTAAAGGCAGACCTTTAGACGTCCCCAGTTCAAACTAGAGACGTCTAAAGTGTGTTCTCTAACTTTAGCATCTCTAGTTTGAAGTGGGGATGTCTAAAGTCTAGCCTTTAGGCGTCCCCTGTTTTACGGATGTTATTACCAATTTTTGCTATGTTGTTTAGATAGATGTCCCCTTGTTTTTATATGTTAAAGGCTTAAGAAAGGGACGTTAAAAACATTTTTTGTAGTAGTATAACTCATGAGTTTTTGATAATAGAGTATAGGTATTATAGTGGCAATAGTCATAAAAGAAGATGAGGAGGTAGTGGTGGTGGTGGTGGTAGCGATGGCAGGTGGTGACAGTGAGAATAATGGAGGAGGATGTGTGGCGGTGGTAGCAGAGGCAGGGTTGGCAGCTATGGTGGAGGAGGAGGAGGAGGTAGTGGTGGCAGCAGTTGTGTATGGAGTGGTGTGGCTTGGCTAGTAAAATGAGATAAGTGAAACAGAGACAAATGAGACCAAGGGGTAAATTGGACTTTTTCAGACAAGCAATAGGGTGATAATGAGTGTTCATAGGGGGAGGTAAGAATGGGTAATAATCATTACCATAGTAAACCCTATTATAAGGCTAAAGAGCAACCAAACACTCTTTTCTTGGTAATGGAATCATGATTACCATTGCAAAGCATGTAATGGGATTGAACCAAACAGGCTCTTAATTACTCTACTAAAAATGCAAAATTCACTTTACATTACACTCAACTAGTTAAATAATTACTCTACTTTTCTCTACTTAACATGCAATAAAGTTCACATCTAGTATTCAAATTTTTTTCTTGAAAATTTCCAGCAACAACCTTATGTTGGAAATTGTGCCCTAAGGGCCAATCATTGTACTCTAACATTATTATTTTAATAAAATTTCTCCATTCTGTTATCATATTATTTGCATGTTAACTGTGATAATTGTATCCTTGGATAATTCATGAAGATTGTCCTAAAATGTCCTTGGTTAGTCATCTATACAGGAGCAGAGATAAAACAAGACCAGTATGACTTTGATAAGATATGGAGATCGAATCAAAGTCTTAGGCACTTGTAAGAGTAAAAGGTACTGGACCAATCCACTATGAGAAAGCTACATGGATCATGTCATAAGTTTTTCTCATGTATAACCACGTCACAATGCTCTTAGACCTGAGGTCATCATAGATTCCTACATGAGAGTTGCTAAGCTTTGAACTAGTCAAAAGTCACTTTTGACCGGGTGATGATAAAGGCTATGATCGAGCTTGGTGGTTTCTCATGCAGAGGAATATGAATGATCAAGATGGAATTTATCCATCACATTAGTAGAGAGATATTACTGGGCCCCTCGATCAGTGAGTCTGAGAAATATATGGCCATAGTACAATAGAAAGGAGTTTCCATTTCTATTGTTAGACTACTCAAGAATCAAGAAAGTAATGGCTAGGGCAAGAGGATGACATTATCCATGCCTCATCCTTGACCGATATGTTATGTGACAAAAGGTATGTAACATGGTTGTATAGTAGGTTCCATCATGTTAACGATCCTCATATGCATTAGGTAATCATAATGTCTTGCAAGAGGCCGCTTGCGACTTATGGGTTAGTGCACTTATTGGCCCATTGCCAACTTCATATGGGCCAACAGGGTCACACACAAGAATGGCCCAACACGAGATAATGTTCAATCTAGGGTGGATGAATTATATATACATGTAATATAAAATTCGTTAATAATATTATATAGATATATATTTTTGAAATACATATCTTATATATATATGTGTGTGTGTGTGTGTGTGTGTGTATTATATGACATTATTATATTGTTTTAGTTTTAAATTTAATTTATGAAGATATATTAAATTTAATAACTAGCTTGATAGAGATATAGTATCTCAGATTTAATTTATGAAGTTAAATTAAATCTAATGGCTCTTTATTTGGATTAAACAAATAGGTTAAATTAAAACTATTGGATAGATTTAATTTAAACTGAATTTATTTAATTAGCTCATCCAGATGATTAATTGTTGATTAATTTTGAAATTAATGATGATTAATTTTGAAATTTGAATATAGCCCTCATAGGTTATAAACTTGATAGAGCAGATAGACTCATACCCGCATGAGAATTGAGAGCCGCAAGGGAAACAATAAAAACCATTGGAGGAGCTAGCACGCAGTCTCTATTGAAGAGCATTCGTGTGGATACTGGTAGAGGGAGCGGACCTAATGTGTTGGCTCCTAGAGATCGTGAAAACCCTAAGTTAAAAAAAGGTATGAGTTCTTTATAACCTGATTTAAACACCGTTGATAGATCCTGGATTACGATTAGTGAAAATTTTTATAATTCTTCCGCTGTGCCTGCCGATTCTAATAGTGGTATAGAGGCAGGTCAATTGTGCGTTTAAATTGAGTTTATGATTCTTACACATGTGATTTCGTTTTTGGATTTAACTGCATATATATGATCTGCCAATAATTGTTTCGATTACATGAGCTGCTAGTTACTCAATTTCAATTCTAAAAAAATATGAAGTCAGAATTTATGGTTTTGTTTTGAATTGAAAAGGATATGCTTGTATGAAACCCTAGGCTTGCATGAAGTCGAGTAGGGTACCTAAGATCTTAGTTGGCGGTAATCCAGTTGGGTCTAAGTTCAGATATCTATTTAGGTAATAGGGATCCAAAACTATGGGGAAGACAATACGGATCATTAGCGTTCTGGGCCATTGTTGTGTTTTGAAACAAATATTTTAAAAATTGAGTCTGAAATTTTTAAAATTTAAAATTTTTCAAATATTTTTAAAAGGAATGTGCTTGATCGCTGTAACTACCTGTTCGTAGCGCAATATAATCTAATCATGACATTTATTGCTTTTCATATTGAATGAATTCTTATTGTGGTTTATTTTTCATACTTGTTTGGGTATGGTGAACAACATGGCTTTAGAATTTTACAAAGGGTTGTAATATTTAAAAACTACCTGCGTGCTATGCCTTCCTCTAAATACTCTTGATGTACATTTTCTTCTCATCTCACTCCCCTCGAATGTTTAAATGAGGTTTCTCTCAATGTATATCTTTTCTTATTTAGAAAAGTTCTCTCATTGGCTTCGGAGGATTTTAGGTTGGGTAAGCCATGTTGTGTCATGTTTAAATTATGCTTTTGATAAGAACATTACATGTATACTTTTATGTTTATATGTATTTATCTGTATGAGATACGACCACGATTGCTTTCATATAAACAAGACTAATTAATTGAGCCCTCTAATCAAATCTTAAGTCTTAATGCTGTCAATTAATGAATACCTATCAAAACCTAGATCGCTTAATTGCGGAAACCACTAAAGTGGATGCACTTGAGTTATCTTGATGAGACAAGCATGAGTAATAGTGCTGCTCATAATATTCATTATTGTTTTGACTTAATTAAGATTAACAAAACAGTTTTGAATCTCAAGGCGTTAGATGGGATTAAACATGCCAGATTATATAATGATTAAATCCCATAAACATCTAAGAGTTATATGTGATGTAATTGGTAAATAGGTTACCTACCTAAATAACTTGAATTTGAGTGTCTTGCCAAAACGGACTTAAGTTTAAGCCAAATATGGATCTCAGCCCACTAATTATTATATTGAGGGTTGTTAATTTAGTGGGAGATTAGTAACTAACTTTACATATTTTAATTGTAGAATCATGTCGACTAGTAATACTGCTACACTTTCGTTCCGATCGGTCCTTGAGAAGGACAAACTCAATGGGACAAACTTTCTTGACTGGTTCAGGAACTTGAGAATTGTTCTCAAGCAGGAAAGAAAGGCTTATGTCCTAGATCAACCCATTCCTGAGGAGCCTGCAGCCAATGCTCCAAGAGCTTAGAGAGATGCTTACACAAAGCGTAAGGATGACTCTGTGGATGTAGGTTGCTTGATGATTGCCATTATGGTTCCAGAGCTCCAAAGAGATCTGGAACTTATGGAGGCTCTTTATATGATTGTCCATCTCATGGAAATGTTCCAGTAACAGGCAAGGTAAGAAAGGTATGAGACCATAAAGGTCTTACATTCCTGCAAGATGGTTGAAGGTGCATCAGTTAGTACTCATGTGTTAAAGATGAAAGGCCATATTGATCACCTTGAGAGGCTTAGATTTCCCATGAGCCATTAGTTAGCTAGGGATTTCATCCTAAACTCACTCCGAGAGAGTTATAACCAGTTTATCATGAACTACAACATGAACAACATGGAGAAATCAATTTCTGAGCTGTATGGGATTCTTAAAACTGCTAACCAAAGAATTAAGAAAAAGCCCAGTACAGTTTTGATGGTTCAAAAAGGAAAGGATATGAAAAGGAAAGGGAAAGGAAAATAGAAGGGTAATAGCTCTGGTAGTAAGACCAAAGAGTCAAATAAGCTCGAAACTAACCCTGCACCCAAGAAGGCAAAGCCTCTAAAGGAAGGAGTCTGCTACTTCTATAATAAACCCGATCATTAGAAGAGGAATTACCAACTCTACCTAGAAGATCTGAAAAAGAACAACAAGGATAGCGAGATTATCGCTTCAGGTATTTATGTTATAGACATTCATTTTTCTACTTCCTCTACATGGGTATTAGATACTGTATGTGGTTCTCATATTTGTACAAATATGCAGGGTCTAAAGGACAGTAGAAAGCTGAAGAAGGGCGAGGTGGACCTACGAGTTAAAAATAGAGCAAGAGTTTCTACTTTAGCCGTAGGCACTTATGAATTAGTTCTGCCTAGTGGGCTTTAGTTAGTTTTGAACAATTGCTATTATGTTCCTGCTTTGAGTAGTAACATTTTTTCTTTTTCTTATTTGGATAAGGAAGGTTTACTTCTATTAATAGGAATGGTAAATGATCTATTTATCGTAATAACATTTTCTATGCTGATGGTGATTTGCATGTTGGTCATTATATATTAAATTTGGAACATTCTAATAATTGGAATATCTATAACATAACTACTACAAGGATAAATTCAAATGATTTGAATCCGACCTACCTATAGTATTATAGTCTAGGCCATATAAATGAGAAACGCATTTCCAAACTCCATCAAGATGGATTTCCTAAGTCATTTGGCTTTAAATCATATGATACATGCAAATCTTGCTTATTAGGAAAGATGACAAAGCCACCTTTTATTGGGCATAGTGAAAGGGCTACTAAATTATTGGGCCTCATACATATAGATGTATGTGGACCATTAAATACAGTTGCCAGAGGAGGTTATGTCTTCTTTGACTACTACAGAAAATACATACTACTACCCTAAAGGGCATCCCTTGTTTAGAAAGGGACGCCTAAAACATATGAAACTTTAAATTTCCCTCTAAAACACGTGCTATAGCGAATACTAGGCTCCTAAAGGCATGTTTAGACGTCCCCAGTCGAATTGGGGACGCCTAAAGACAAGTTTAGACGTCCCCAGTTGGACTGAGGACGTCTAAAGGCATAATTGTTTTTTAAAAATTTGTTTTAAACATGCACATGTATTGGTCTGACGTGACAGTGTATATGCACATGTCAAGCATTTAGGTGTCCCTAGCCATTTTGGGGATGTCTAAATGCCTTTTAGGCATCCCCAATCAAATTGGGGACGCATATACCAATTTTAGGCGTCCCTATTTTAAGTAGGGATGCCTAAAGGTCTCCAAAACAAAGTGATAGCAGAGTGATAACTCAAAATGACCCAGCATCTGTTTAGAACCCACCAAGAATCAATTCAAAACCCAGCATCGAGGGAGTCTTGTGAGCATGAGTGAGTCTTGTGAGCAGCAAGCTAAGAGTTTTGTGAGCAAGTCTTGTAAGCTAGTCTTGTGAAGACAACAAAGCGTGTTCTCGATCTGTTCTTGGTCCTCAACTTTCATCTCCTCTACGTGTTCTCTATTCTTGGTCCTCTATTCTTCTCTCTTCCCTGCGCCTCAACTCGTTACCGTCGGTTTGCTGACATTGTGGCCACCATCTTCCTTCTCTCACCACCGTGGGTTGTCTCCCCGTAAAGCATCCTCTACAGGTTTGCATACAAGTTCCAAGCACACCTTTATTTAAATTTTTTCAATATTAAATTTCCATAGATGCAGTGCTTAAATTTTTTGAGCACATAATTTTTCTTTGCCATGTACTCTTTTCAAATAAATGGGATTCGTTGCTGACTTGCTACAATTTTGACTCAAACTTTGGTTGGGAAATTATATACACTTTCTTTTTTTGCCTATTTGTTTGTTGTGATGTTTCCATAAGTATATTTGCAAGCTAATTTTACTATTTGTATATTTAAATTACATACCCACATTTTAGCCAAAAAAAGAAAGTAGAATATAGAGACAAGAGTGTCCCTGCATTTCTACTTTTATCCCTTTTTTACCTTGGAATAATTTTAATTAAATACACAATAGCTACTTAGTTTGTAAATTAAATTGCATACAGAAAATGGTGAGTTGACAAAATTTGGAAGATGATTAAACTGTGCACATATGAACAAAGTGAAAGCATTATTTTGGAAATTGAGAAGATATTTCAGTTTGCAAGTCTTGAATTAGGGAACAAAGAGAGCGATTAGGGGTAAAGAACACTTAAGGCAGCCTTGTATTGGTCATGGGCGATCTATTATGCCCTAACCCCACCCATTCCTCTAATTCATATGAAAACCCATCCCCAGCACATGTGGGTTCTTCATTACCTTCTCATGTAATCATTTGATCATAATCACTTTCTTTTTAGTTTCTAATAATCACTTTCCTAACAATTAACTAATTATACACGCACCATTGATGCAATCCAGAAAGTTGTGTCTTCTTCAAGCAATCCTTTGCAAATACCAAGTAGACCAATCACAAGAGCAAGAGCCAAACAAATCAAGAAAGCATTAAATGGGCTAGTGCAAGGTACTTGGACAAAGCAAGTAGCAATTGGATCAAAAGTAGACAAAAATGTTGAAAACGTCACTAACTTCATATGGGCTGCAAATGGAGATATTGATCAAGTTTTGGGCTTGCAAACTTGAAACTAAAGAGCTTGGATGAAGTACTACACATGGGAGGCTCATTTGGGCCTAAATAAACACATTTTGAGCCTTAAATTGCTGATTACAATTTCTTGAAGTTAGGTGTACGAAAATCAACAAGGAGTTGGTGGCAAATTTGACTTTTGTTTCTTTAAGCATTTGTATTTGAGTTTTCAACTTTCTTCTAGATTGTATTAGACTTTTGTGTTTATTGTATTAGACTTGTAGGTTTCCTAGCACATGGTTTTACAATTTGTAATTTCTATGTTCAGATTTGCACCTACTACAATTAGGTTCCTATAAATACTTGGTGCTTCTTCATTTGTAAGACACACAATTCAGATTTGAATCATAAATGAAAGTTGCACTTCTGCACTTTGTTTCTTGAGAGTGGATTATCTCTAAGGGTTCTTTTTAGAACTAACAAACTTATCAAGGCTTGATCAACCTTGTGGCGTTTTTCCAACACTTCGGGTCCTTGTTCTTTCGTGTTCAAGGGTTCAAGTGGATCGTCGATCTGTGTTTAGCTTTCTTGGGGTGTGTATATCTCAGAATTGGTTGTGGGTTCATGGGATCTTCCCTTGTGGGTTCGCACCAACCATTTAGTTATGGTGCGTGTCAACTAGGATTTTTATATGAAAATTTCCATTGGATTCAAGTGAGAACAGAAGGTTGTAAAGCATAGAAAATCCAAGGTAGCAACTCTTTCCATCCATGTTATTTGAATTTTGTTGGTTCAATATAGTTAGACATTGAGTTTGCCATGAGCATACACTAAGTTTGCTTACATATTTTGCTAGAATCATTGCTTGACAATGTGCCATGGCCATCTATACAATTTCTTGATTGAACGTATGCTTATGGAGTGTGAACTTTCATGGTATTACTTGTGAATTTGCATGATTTGAATGCATGAATGAGTGGTGTTGCAACTAAAATTATTAGATTTGACGTGCTGACATTATCCTAAATATGAATTGCCTTAATTAGTTTAGTTTCGTTTAAATTAAAGTGAGATGGTTTGTCTTTTTGATTTTGGGATGTTTCACTTTTAATGGGAAATGGTACCAAAATTTTGAAAAACAAAATAGTAAAAGGCAATTCCCAGCGTTGACAATTATTCTAAACTTGAGTGTTCATGGAAATGGCATAGGTGGTAATAAAATGGATCATAGTTGGATGAATGCTTTGAGAACAAGTAAAGAATATGAGAATGGGGTTGAAGAGTTTATTGCATTTGCTAGAAGGAACGCTCCAGCCAAAAATGGGATGTATTTTTGTCCTTGTGTCAATTGTTTAAATGAGAGAAAACAAGATGTTGAAATTATAAGGGACCACCTTCTTTGTGATGTCATTTAAACTCTTTATTTTCCTGAATTTCCTCTTTCAATACTCACATTGATATTCCATATTTCTAAGTGTTGTGTTGATTCTGCAAATTGTGATTGCTTTGATTATGACTTGCTTAGTTCTTTAAAGTGCCTCAAGAGAAATCTAAGAGTGGAAAAAGGCAAGAGTGAATACATCCATTTAAAAGCCCAATTTGAGTGAAACACGAGTGTAGAGTGATATCCTTGAGGGAAATACGTGAGGAATTTGTGAGGAAAATTATTTCTCTAACATCTTTCTTATAGAAATAATGTCAAATGCAGAAGAAACATCCAGTGGTAACAACCCAAAGAATCTAGATGACCATTTCAAGACAATGCAACAACATTTTGCACGTATGGATGTTGTTTATGGATAAATAAGGGATAGGATGGATAGACAAGATGAAAGAATTGCAAACCTGCAAAGAGTTAGACCAAATCCTAGAAGGCACAATAGGCGGGATACTTCTATGGATGAATTTGAATCTGAGCATGATGAGGTTAGTGGTGCTATTGAAGAAGATTTTGAATTTGAATATGAAGTGGGAAGTAATAGGCATAGAGGAGATAGGAGGTATAGGAGAGGACATGGTAGAAATATTCCTATGGAAAGAAATAGAGTGGATGGGAACCTAGGGAGCATCAAAATGAAAATACCACCTTTCCAAGGTAGGAGTGACCCTGAAGCATATTTAGAGTGGGAGAAGAAGATAGAAATGATTTTTGAGTGCCACAATTATTCTGAGGCTAAAAAGGTGAAGTTGGCAGCAATAGAATTCACTGATTATGCCATTGTTTGGTGGGATAAATTGGGCATTAATAGGAGGAATAATGGTGAGAGGCCCGTAGCAACATGGAGGGAAATGAAAACTCTAATGAGAAGGAGATTTATTCCTAACCATTACTATAGGGAGCTTTATCAAAAGTTGCAGACCCTTACACAAGGCTCTAGGAGTGTGGAGGAATATTATAAAGAGATGGAGTTAGCTTTGATAAGAGCTAATGTGCAAGAAGATGGAGAGGCTACAATGGCTCATTTTCTAAATGGGCTTCACAAAGAAATTGCTGACACTATGGAATTGCAACATTATGTGGAGCTGGAGGACATGGTGCACATGGCAATTAAGGTGGAGAAGCAACTCAAGCGTAAAGGCGCTTCAAAATTCCATTCTGGATCAAGTTCTTCACAAAAACAGATTTGGAAGAAAGGAGAAAGAGCTTTCCAGAAGGAGACCACTAAAAGCAAAGAAGAAACTACATCAAAGAACAAAGGTAAATATGATTCCCAAACTTCTAGAAATAGAGATATAAAGTGTTTCAAGTGTTTGGGTACAGGTCATATAGCTTCTCAATGCCCCAACAAGAGAGTCATGATTCTTAAAAATAGTGAAGTTGTAATTGAAAGTGAAAGTGATCATGATTCTATTGAAGATGCTAGTGATGATGGGGTTGAATATGCCGTGGAAGGAGAATGCCTTGTGGTTAGAAGAGCTTTAAATTGCCAAGTGAAGGAAGATGAGACGAATGAGCAAAGGGAAAACAGTTTCCATACTCGATGCCTCATTAATAACAAGGTTTGTAGTATGATCATTGATGCTGGGAGTGTAACAAATGTTGCAAGTACTACATTGGTTGAGAAATTGAATTTGCTTACCGTTAGACACCCTAGACCATACAAGCTGCAATGGCTAAATGAATGTGGGGAAATTAATGTTGATAAGCAAGTTCTTGTTTCTTTTTCAATTGGCAAATATTGTGATGAAATATTGTGTGATGTTGTTCCTATGCATGCTGCACATATACTTTTAGGAAGACCATGGGAGTTTGATAGAAAAGTCAAGAGGGATGGGTTTACAAATAGATATTGTTTTGTAATGAACAGCAAACCTGTGACTCTTGTTCCATTGACTCCAAAACAAGTATATGAGTATCAACTCAAGATGAAAAGAGAGAAAAATGAGAGAGAGAAAAGAAAAAAGAGTGAAAAAGAGAGAAAATCTAAAAGTTCAAAAAAAGAAATCCAGAGAAAGGAAATGAGTGAAGAGAGAAAAGAAAAGAAGAAAATGAGTTTTTATGCAAAAGAGAGTGAAGTGAGAAGTGCTTCTCTGGATGAAACACACTTGCTACTCCTTGTTTACAAGGAATCCTTTTTGAACACTAATGACATTAACTCTTCTTTTCCTAGTGTTGTTGGTTCTTTGTTGCAGGAATTTGATGATGTGTTCCCTGAAGAAACTTCACCAGGTTTACCACCTATTAGAGGAATTGAACACCAAATTGATTTCATTCCTAGAGCAACAATTCCTAATAGGCCAGCATATAGAAGCAATCCTGAAGAAACAAAAGAGCTACAAAAGCAAGTGAGAGAACTCATGGCAAAGGGGTATGTTAGAGAAAGTTTAAGGCCTTGTGCAGTTCCAGTGCTTTTAGTTCCAAAGAAAGATGGAACTTGGAGGATGTGCATTGATTGTAGAGCCATCAACAATATCATTGTAAGGTACCGCCATCCCATTCCTAGATTAGATGATATGCTTGATGAATTGCATGGTTCTATTGTCTTTTCTAAGAATGATTTGAAATCTGGGTACCATCAAATTAGAATGAGAGAAGGGGATGAGTGGAAAACTGCTTTCAAGACCAAACATGGATTATATGAATGGTTAGTTATGCCCTTTGGGTTAACTAATGCACCAAGCACTTTCATGAGATTAATGAACCATGTTTTACGTGCTTTCATTGGGAAATTTGTTGTGGTTTATTTTGATGATATTCTGATTTATAGCAAGAATTTGGATGAGCATTTGAATCATTTGCATTGTGTTCTTGATGTTTTGCGGAAAGAAAAACTGTTTGCAAATCTGAAAAAGTGTGATTTTTGCATGGATAAACTTGTTTTTCTTGGTTTTGTGGTGAGTGCTAAAGGAATAGAAGTTGATGAGGAAAAGATAAGAGCTATAAAAGAATGGCCAACACCTAAAAGCATAACTGAGGTGAGAGGTTTTCATGGTTTGGCTAGTTTTTATAGGTGATTTGTGAAGGATTTTAGCACACTTGCTGCACCACTCACTGAGGTCATTAAAAAATCTGTTGGTTTTAAATGGGATAAAGCACAAGAAGATGCATTCATTGGCCTTAAGTAAAAATTGTGTTCTGCACCTGTGTTAGTATTGCCTGACTTTAGCAAAACTTTTGAGATTGAATATGATGCATCTGGAGTTCAGATAGGAGCTGTTTTAATGTAGGAAGGAAAGCCAATTGCCTATTTTAGTGAAAAGCTAAATGGAGCAGCCTTGAAGTATCCAACTTATGATAAAGAGCTCTGTGAGCTTAAAAGAGCATTGGAGAATTGGCAGCACTACCTTTGGCCAAAACAGTTTGTAAATCACACTGATCATCAATCCTTGAAGCATATTAAAGGTCAAGGTATGCTGAACAAGAGACATGCAAGGTGGCTGGAATTTATTGAGACATTTCCATCTGTCATCAAATACAAGAAAGGTAATGAGAATGTGGTTGCTGATGCATTGTCTAGAAGGTATACTCTTCTTTCAACTCTTAATACTAAGTTGCTTGGCTTTGAATATATCAAGGAGTTGTATGCAAATGATGCTGATTTTGCTGAATTGTTCCTTGAGTGTGAAAAGAAAGCATTTGCTAAATTTTATAGAGTTGATGGGTACTTGTTTAAAGAAAATAGACTGTGTGTGCCTCAATGTTCATTGCATGAATTGCTTGCGTGAATTGCTAAATCTAGAGTCTTGCCACACGGTTTGTATACTCCTTTACCTGTACCTAGTGAACCTTGGATTAACATATCAATGGATTTTATTTTGGGTTTGCCTAGGTCAAAAAGAGGAATGGATTCCATATTTGTGGTTGTTGATAGATTTTCTAAAATGGCACATTTCATTGCGTGCCATAAAACTGATGATGCCACATACATTGCTGATCTATTCTTTAAAGAAATTGTGAGGCTTCATGGCATCCCTAAAAGTATTGTTTCTGATAGGGATACCAAATTCTTGAGTCATTTTTGGAGAGTTTTGTGGGGAAAGCTTGGTACTAAATTGTTATTTTCTACTGCTTGTCATCCACAAACTGATGGACAAACTGAAGTTGTTAACAGAACCTTATCACAATTACTCAGAATTGTGATTCAAAAGAACTTGAAAAATTGGGAAGATTGTTTGCCATTCATTGAATTTGCATATAACAGAAGTGTGCATTCATCTACTGATTATTCTCCTTTTGAAATAGTATATGGTTTTAATCCACTAACTCCTTTGGATTTATTACCATTACCTATTGATGAGAGAGCAAGTCTTGATGGGAAAAGGAAAGCTGAAATAGTGCAGCAACTTCATCAGCGTGTGAAACAGCAAATTGAAAAGAAAAATGAAAATTATGCATCCAAGGCCAACAAAGGAAGAAGGCGTGTTCTTTTTGAACCTGGAGATTGGGTGTGGGTGCATATGAGAAAAGAAAGATTTCCAGCTCAAAGAAAATCAAAATTAGCTCCAAGAGGATATGGTCCATTTCAAGTTCTTGAAAGAATAAATGATAATGCTTACAAGATTGATTTGCCTGGTGAGTATTCTGTTAGTTCTACTTTTAATGTAGCTGATTAATCTCCTTTTGATGTAGGTGAAGATTCGAGGACGAATCCTTTTGAGGAAAGAGGGAATGATGCGATCCAGAAAGTTGTGTCTTCTTCAAGCGATCCTTTGCAAATACCAAGTGGACCAATCACAAGAGCAAGAGACAAACAAATCAAGGAAGCATTAAATGGGCTAGTGCAAGGTACTTGGACAAAGCAAGTAGCAATTGGATCAAAAGTAGACAAAAATGCTGAAAACGTCACTAACTTCATATGGGCTGCAAATGGAGATATTGATCAAGTTTTGGGCTTGCAAACTTGAAACTAAAGAGCTTGGATGAAGTACTACACATGGGAGGCTCATTTGGGCCTAAATAAACACATTTTGAGCCTTAAATTGCTGATTACAATTTCTTGAAGTTAGGTGTACGAAAATCAACAAGGAGTTGGTGGCAAATTTGACTTTTGTTTCTTTAAGCATTTGTATTTGAGTTTTCAACTTTCTTCTAGATTGTATTAGACTTTTATGTTTATTGTATTAGACTTGTAGGTTTCCTAGCACATGGTTTTACAATTTGTAATTTCTATGTTCAGATTTGCACCTACTACAATTAGGTTCCTATAAATACTGGGTGCTTCTTCATTTGTAAGACTTTCAATTCAGATTTGAATCATAAATGAAAGTTGCACTTCTGCACTCTGTTTCTTGAGAGTGGATTCTCTCTAAGGGTTCTTTTTAGAACTAACAAACTTATCAAGGCTTGATCAACCTTGTGGCGTTTTTCCAACACTTCGGGTCCTTGTTCTTTCGTGTTCAAGGGTTCAAGTGGATCGTCGATCTGTGTTTAGCTTTCTTGGGGTGTGTATATCTCAGAATTGGTTGTGGGTTCGTGGGATCTTCCCTTGTGGGTTCGCACCAACCATTTAGTTATGGTGCGTGTCAACTAGGATTTCTATATGAAAATTTCCATTGGAATCAAGTGAGAACAGAAGGTTGTAAAGCATAGAAAATCCAAGGTAGCAACTCTTTCCATCCATGTTATTTGAATTTTGTTGGTTCAGTATAGTTAGACATTGAGTTTGCCATGAGCATGCACTAAATTTGCTTACATATTTTGCTAGAATCATTGCTTGACAATGTGCCATGGCCATCTATACAATTTCTTGATTGAACGTATGCTTATGGAGTGTGAACTTTCATGGTATTACTTGTGAATTTGCATGATTTGAATGCATGAATGAGTGGTGTTGCAACTGAAATTATTGGATTTGACGTGCTGACATTATCCTAAATATGAATTGCCTTAATTAGTTTAGTTTCGTTTAAATTAAAGTGAGATGGTTTGTTTTTTTGATTTTGGGATGTTTCACTTTTAATGGGAAATGGTACCAAAATTTTGAAAAAAAAATAGTAAAAGGCAATTCCCAGCGTTGACAATTATTCTAAACTTGAGTGTTCATGGAAATGGCATAGGTGGTAATAAAATGGATCATAGTTGGATGAATGCTTTAAGAACAAGTAAAGAATATGTGAATGGGGTTGAAGAGTTTATTGCATTTGCTAGAAGGAACGCTCCAGCCAAAAATGGGATGTATTTTTGTCCTTGTGTCAATTGTTTAAATGAGAGAAAACAAGATGTTGAAATTATAAGGGACCACCTTCTTTGTGATGGAATAAATCTTTGATACCCAAGGTGTATATGGCATGGTAAGGAAGTAACTGATTGTCCATCGCACAAGAAGGAAGCTGTGGATGTCATAGATTAAGATAGAATAGAGAGAATGATTCATGATAAGTAAAATATTTGCATATTTATTTTCACTTATATGATGATTTTATGGATGATATTTGTGTTTAATATAATAAATTTGGATGTGATTGATAAATAAATAATATTTTTGGAATAAATAACATTTAAAAAAAATGAAAGTACTGTAACAACAAGATCACTGTAGCGGACGAAAGTTACACTGTAGTGGACGGAAGTTACACTATCGAAGATGGAAATCACTGTAGAGATGCCGGACACTGTAGCTATTTGCTGACAGTCACTGTAGCAGCTGCCAGATCACTGTAGTAGTCTCCAGACACTGTAGCAGTACTGTAGCACACATTTTTTCCCCTATAAATAGAGATCAATGCGAAGCTCAAAGGGGGAAGAGAGGACGAGAATCAAGGGTTATTCTCTAATAATTAGAGGCCTTTCTCTGACACGGAGAGATCTTTTCTCTGACAGTTCTGAATAAAGTGTGTTACTTTCTACATTTAATTTCATACATTGTATCAATTCTTGCATGCCTCCATCTTGGAAGGCTTAGGATTGTATTACTTATTGCATGCCTCCATCTTGGAAGGCTTAGGATTGTATTACACTTTGCATGCTGCCTACATGGAAGGTTTTACCTCCTAAATGGACGGCTTGATTTCTTCATTTTTCATGCATCTTTTGGTTGTATGTTTATGTTTCAGAATTTAATATTCAAGTTTATGCAGTATTTTGGAGGATTTCATTCTAGCTTTATATAATGTCAATTTATTTTGTTTTTGTTTTTAATTTTATCATGTGCTAAATTTTCATTTTCCTAGGGTGATGACGTAGCTTACTAATGATGGATTAAATCTTAACTTATTAAATCTAGTTTGAATTTCTCCTTCATGATTGAGTTTTAATTATTATTCTTAATGCTTTTGATTGACTGGCCATATTTTGAATGATTTCAATATACATGTTGAGACCTGAAGGAGATGCATGTGTATCGATCCTATAATTAAAACCATGACTTGCATATGAAATAGGAATATATTCATATGAAACACCAACATTCATATGGACAAATTCTGGAATTACAAGACCACCAGTAGTAGCTAACAACTTTGAAATCAAGCCGGCAATTATCCAGATGATGCAAGCAAATCAGTTCAGTGGTTTACCAACAAAAGATCCTAATGCACACATAGCCAACTTCCTAGAAATTTGCGACACATCCAAGCATAATGGTGTTACTGACGATGCCATTAGACTTAGACTTTTCCCTTTCTCACTCAGGGATAAGGCTAAGAGTTGGCTGCAATCACTACCAGTGGGAAGCATAACTACGTGGGAGATCATGGCGCAAAAATTTTGGGAGAAATACATTCCTTCAGCAAAAACAGCTAAATTAAGGAATGAAATTGCCTCATTTACCCAGCATGAACAAGAAAGCCTCTATAAAGCATGGGAAAGATACAAGGAGTTGCTATGGAGATGTCCGTATTATGCGTTACCAGATTGGTGGCAATTGCAACCTTTCTATAGTGGGATGACGCACATTTCCAGAATTCTTGTAGATGCTGCAGCCGGAAGATCTTTAATGGGAAAAAATATAGATGATGCTTACAATCTACTTGAGGAGATGGCAGCCAATACATATCAATAGCCTTCTGAACATAGGAATTCAAAGAAAGTAATTGTAGTGCACGAGTTGAATGTCCTTACAACTTTGTCTTCTCAAGTTGTATCTATATCCAAGCAAGTAGGATCATTTACAACCTAAGCAAATGTAATCAGCACTCCTATGGAAGCTTGTGATCAATGTGGAGGACCTCATGTGAGTACGCAATGTCAATAAGGACACTCATTTATGCCGGAGCAAGCTCAATTCATCGAAAATCAAAGGAATGACCCATTTTCAAACACCTATAATCCAGGTTTAGAAAATCATCCAAACTTTAGTTGGAGGAATAATCAAAATGCATTCAAGCCACAAGGGAACTACCAGCAGCAAGCTTTTCAACAACCAAATCCACCACAACAGAAATTGAATTTGGAGGATGCACTGGCTCAACTAACCATGAATACATCTCAATTCATGGCTAGGACTGATGCAACAATCAAAAGCCAAGATGACTCAATAAAGAACTTGGAGATCCAGATGGGCCAAATTGCAAATATGCAGTATTACAGACATCCAGGAACTCTACCAAGTAACACTAAAAGAAATCCAAGAGAGCATGTAAAGGCCGTTGCACTAAGAAGTGGGAAAGAATTGAAAGACCCTTTAATTAAAAAGAAGGATGAAGGAGAAAAGAAAGAAGGTGGAGAAGAACAAAAGGAAGTACAACAGTAGAAGGAGGATGATGTGATACCAAGAAGAATCATCTTTCCAGAAAATCCTCCTCCATATGTACTACTAGTTCCATACCCTCAGAGACTCGTGAAGGCAAAGCTAGACAAGCAATTTGCAAAGTTTCTAGAGGTTTTTAAGAAGTTGCACATCAACATTCCTTTTGCAGACGCTCTTGCCCAAGTGCCCAGTTATGCAAAATTCATGAAGGACATTCTTTCAAATAAGCGTAAGCTTGAGGAATTTGAAACAGTTGCACTTACTGAGGAATGCAGTGCTATTCTTCAAAAGAAATTACCTTCAAAGCTGAAAGATTCAGGAAGCTTTTGCATACCTTGCACCATAGGTCAATGTCACTTTGAAAGAGCACTTTGTGATCTTGAAGCAAGTGTAAACCTCATGCCTCTATCTGTCTATAACAAACTTGGTCTTGGAGAGGTTAAACCAACCACAGTTTTATTACTTCTAACTAACTGATAATAAAGCATTAGAGGGGGTGTCTTAGAAGATGTTATGGTAAATGTGGACAAACTCATTCCTAACTGATTTCATAATACTCGACATGGATGAAGACCAAGAAATTCCTATCATTCTTAGAAGGCCATTCCTAGCAACAGGGAGAACGTTAATAGATGTGCAATAGGGGAAGTTAACCTTGCGAGTTCAAGATAATCAAGTATCCTTCAACATTTTCAAGGCTTTATCCTTCCCAGATGAAGGTGACACTTACTACAGAATTGATATATTGTTCAATTGCACAAAAGATGTGGTGAACAAAATCTGCATAGATCTACTATTAGTAATAGGAATGGTATTAAGAGTTCTAAGGGAGTATAAAGCATCATTTGGATGGTCAATAGCTGATACAAGAGGGATTAGTCCTTGAATTTGTATACATAAGATCTTGATGGAGGACAACTACAAGCCAACAGTTGAGCACCAGAGAAGACTCAATCCGAATATGAAGGAGGTGGTGTGAAAGGAGGTAATAAAGTGGCTAGATGCTGGTATAATCTACCCAATCTCCGACAGTCAATGGGTAAGCCCAGTTCAAGTTGTGCCAAAGAAAGGTGGATGACAATAGTGCCCAACGAGAAAAATGAACTGATTCCATAACGCACGGTAACTGGATGGAGAGTGTGCATCAACTACAGAAAGCTCAATAAAGCCACTAGAAAAGATCACCTCCCTTTGCCATTTATAGACCAGATGCTTGACAGACTAGCAGGGAAAGCATATTATTGTTTCCTGGATAGGTACACATGATATAATCAAATTACAATTACACCAGAAGATCAAGAGAAAACAACTTTTACATGTCTATATGGTACCTTTGCCTTCAGAAAGATGCCATTTGGTCTATGCAATGCACTAGCAACATTTCAAAGGAGTATGATGGCAATCTTCTGAGACATTGTGGAAAGGTTCATTGAGGTGTTTATGGATGATTTTTTAGTTTTTAGAGAATCATGTGATCATTGTCTTTCAAATCTGGGAAAAGTCTTGCAACGTTATGTAGAGACAAACTTGGTTCTAAATTGGGAGAAATGCCATTTCATAGTAAAAGAAGGAATTGTGATGGGTCATAAGGTATCTGATCGAGGCACTGAAGTTGGCCTAGCTAAGATTAAAATAATTCAAAAGCTACCACCTCCTTCCTTAATCAAGGGCATTTGATGTTTTTTGGGACATGCTGATTTCTATAGAAGATTCATTAAGGACTTCTCAAAAATCACAAAGCCACTTTGCATGATGTCGGAGAAAAATACTCCCTTTGTGTTTAATAAGGAGTACTTATCAGCCTTTCAAACTCTAAAAAATGCCTTGACATCTACACCAGTTAACATAACTCCATATTGGAATTTTCCATTCAAAATGATGTGCAAAGCAAGTGATTATGCAGTTGGAGCTTTTTTAGGCCAAAGAAGAGATAAGATCTTTTATGCTATCTATTATGCTAACAGAACACTCTTAGAAGCACAGCTGAATTATGCAACAAAAGAAAAAGAGCTCCTAGCAGTAGTGTTTGCATTCGACAAATTCAGAGCATACTTGATCGGGTCAAAGGTCATTGTATAGACGGACCACTCAGCAATCAAATACTTGATTGAGAAGAAAGATGCCAAGCCCAAATTGATCAGATGGGTGCTTCTACTACAAGAATTTGACTTCGAGATCAAAGACAAAAATGGGACCAGAATCTCATTGTAGATCATCTTTCTCGGGTAGAACCACCTGAACAAAAGAGAGAATCACCAATCTAGGAGAGTTTTCTTGATGAGCAACTTTTTATCATGCAGTCACAACTTACTCCATGGGTTGTTGATTTTGTGAATTATTTGGCAAGCAGAGTAATGCCTTATGAACTTTGTAAAGTGCAAAAGAAGTTTCTGGCTGATGTAAGGCATTACTTTTGGGAGGATCCGTTCTTATACAAACAATGCCTTGATCGAATTATCAGGCGATGTGTTCCTGAAGAAGAAATGGTCAGCATCTTAAATCACTGCCATTCATCCCCATATGGTGGTCATTTTGGAGCAAATAGAATAGATACTAAAGTCCTTTAATCAGAATTTTATTGGCCTACACTCTTGACCGCACACAGAATTATGGCAACCTGTGACAGATGTCAAAGGATAGGAAATATCTTAAGGAGACATAAAGCCCCTTTAACTAACATCTTAGAAGTTCAGCTTTTTGATGTATGGGGGATCGATTTTATGGGTCCTTTTCCATCCTCATTTAGCAATCAATTATTTTTAGTAGCTGTTGATTATGTCTCCAAGTGGGTTGAAGTAGCTGCCTTTCCTATAAATGATTATCGTGTGGTTGTGAAGTTCTTGAGGAAGAATATGTTTACAAGATTTGGAGTGCCTAGAGCTATTATCAGTGATGGAGGAAGGCATTTTTGCAATCAACAACTTCAGTCGGTATTGGTTAAATATGGAGTAACTCATAAGGTTGCAACTCTATATCATCTATAAACTAGAGGGCAGGTGGAAATCTCAAACAGAGAACTAAAGTGGATCTTAGAGAAGATAGTGAATTCCAACCGAAAGGATTGGGCTCAAAAGTTAGATGATGCACTCTGGGCTTATAGAACTACCTTCAAGACACCAATTGGTACATCCCCGTATCAATTAGTCTACGAAAAAGCATGCCATCTTCCAGTAGAAATGGAGCTTAAAGCATATTGGGCAGTAAAAGCATTAAATTTTGACTTAAAGGTAGCTGGTGAGAAAAGGCTTCTCCAACTCAATGAGCTTGAAGAATTCAGACAACAAGCTTATGAAAATGCAAAGTTATACAAAGAGAAGACAAAAATGTGGCATGACAGAAGAATTTTGAGGAGAGAGTTACACCAGGATAAAAGGTGCTTGTATACAACTCAAGGTTAAAGCTCTTTCCAGGAAAGCTGAGATCAAGATAGTCAGGTCCTTTTACTGTGATTCAAGTATGACCATATGGAACTATAGAGATTCAAGATGGTGATCGAAAATTCAAAGTGAATGGGCAAAGGCTCAAAGAATACAATGAAGGTGCACTCAACACTTTGAAATCTGTCATCACGTTTGAAGAACTAACAGGTAAGTCCTCAATCTAGTAATTTTTTAAAAGAAAAAATTAAAAAAAAGAAAAAAAATTTGGTTTAATCTTTGTCTAGTTAAAGATGTTAAAGAAGGGCAGCTATTTGGGAGGCAACCCAAAACTTCTTTCCTACTCTCTCAATTTTCTTTCCCACTCTCTCAATTTTCTTTCCTACTTATCGAAACACACTACACTGCATTGAGCATTTTAGTTTTCATCATTTTCATTTTAAGTTGCCATGGAGGAATCTCTCGCAAAGCTTAAGAACAGGTTCCCTACTCTGCACAAAGATGTGCTCAGGAAGATCTCTAATAGTCGACTTGAAAGGATTATGATATTTAATTGTTTGGGCCTTCCTGTGTATGTACGTTGGATCATTGAAGCTAAGGTATGTTTAGCAGGTGAGATTCATAATTCATTTGTTAAACCTTTGCCAGGAATGGGATCTTACTCCAAAAAGAGAAGAGCTAAAAGAATGAAGGTCTGCCATAAATGTGCAAGGTGGAATTGTGATAATCGCTGTAAGAGTAAAGGTATGGTTTCTATAAATCGAGAAGATAAAATCAAATGGACTGAGTAAGGAGTCACTAGATGATATCGTTCAAACTCTTGAGACACATCCGAGTGGTGATGTTCATCGTATTCTTCTTGATTTAGCAGACATATTCAAGAGAGAAAAAGAGTGCTATTGTCTTGGGAATCTGACATTAAAAGACCCTGTTTGCCAGTTTATAAGAAAATTGGATGGGAAGCAAATCCTCGATTCATAGAAAGAGTTTAAGTCGTTACTGGACGTAAAACCAAAAGAAGATGTGAGCCAAAATCACAACTACTGTACATAATCATGCTTTTGTTTTAATCTTCCTTATCCTTTCTATCACTTTTGTCTAATCTGTCTTATCTTTTTAGCATCTTTTATTTAATATGTCTTTTCTTTTTAGTAACGTTTGACCTTCTTTCCTCTTTTTCTTCACGCAAATTACGCTAGTCATTCATGTCAGAAGTTTTCCAAATTTTTTTAAAAAATGCGTGATTTGTATGATTTTATTGTTGCTGCTTTAGTGTTATATATATGTACTCTTTCATTTGTAAATATGAATTCTTCCTCTTGTAAGCATACATGGTCCGAGAGAAACAAAGAGAAAAAGGGTATCACACAAAAATGTAGATTTACATCTATTTGCATTTTTGGTGAAACTGATTTGGGCAAGAAAGGAGAGTTTATAACAGTAGCTAACGAACTTGGAATTACATTAGCTGCAAGAAAAATCAACTTTGTGTACAGGGGAGGCATCCAGGGCCTAAAGGGAAGTATGGCCATTTCTGCATCCATGAATGGAAGCAAGGGTTTAAGTATAAGGGTGAAGGAGTTAGAAGATCACACTTTTTGCTTAGGACAAGAGTTATAGGTTTCGAGCTTGCCTGAACAAATGGGACTAATGTTTTACCATGCTCAATCTTTCATTGCTCTACCTGGTGGTTTGGAGACGTTGGATGGCATTTCTAGCATTGCATATTAGGCTAAGTTAAACTATCACAAAATGCCATTAGGATTGTTAAATGTTAATGGTTTTTATGATAATCTGCTGTCTTTTCTTGATCATGCTGTGGAAACAGGATTCATACCCCAAGCAACTCGCCACTCTATAATTGCTGCACCAACTGTTGATCAGCTTCTCGATCAGTTGCAAACCTATGAACCTAAACCAGATCTACTCGTCAAGCATATAGGTGGGCCATCTTCAGATAGTAGTCAGAAGCAAAACCCATATACCACTCTTAGGTTGTAACTTTCCTTAATCTCTTGGTTTTACTTTATTGTGTGTTTATGTTAAAAAAACACCTCCTCTGAGCTCTAGAAGACATTGGGGATAATGTCTGATTTAGGTTGGGGGAGGAGGAAAAAATATTTTTTTTTGTTTTTCTTTTGCTAGTTAGTAAAACCATTAGATCCATAGGGTGTGGAAAAAAAAGGCAGAGTAAGGAGTTATTCTTAAGTCTTGAGACACATTTCATTAGTTGCATTTTATTAGTTGCATTCTTTTTATCTTTTTCAAAAAAAAAGTAAAAAAAATTACCTTGTTCAAGTGCTTTATAATGATCTTAAGAAGTATACAAGTTTTAAGCATGAATCAATTGAATTTAGAGATTTTATAGTATGAATGAACAACTGATTGTTGCAATTGGTGATAAATTTTGAGATTGAATGAACTGATTTTAAAAATCCCTAGCTGTGAGCTTCTAAGCCTATAATGATTATTTCTCTTGTGTGTGATATTCACCTATTAAGTTGTCACTCTAGAACTTGCTTTAAATCTGGTTGAAATTACATTTCACATGCACATTCAAAAACGATAAAGGCATTCATTTTCTTTAGCCAAAACCAAATAGCCAACCTTGCAATTATACCGTTGATAAGCCCCTTTGAGCCCAAGTGACTGTTTCTTTGTTTTCAATCCATTAACATGTGCTTTAATGATATATCAAGTGCTTTTACCTTATTCGGAAGATTAGTAGAGCATTTGAAATTTTTGTGAAATGGGCTCTTGACAAAGTATGGGGGTGTATCTATCATCAACTTTACAGTTGCAATTAAAAAAAATAATAAAAAATAAAAAAAAGAAGGAACAAATTATGAAAAAAAATGTTAAGTGTTTGAATTGTGGGTTGTTGTGATGAGATAAATTTACAAGTAGCCCATTTTTCAATTGCTCTATTTCTTTAGCATTTCATATCATGTTTTACATTCCTTTACCTTAACCCCATTACAACCCTTAATAAGTCATTTTGATTTGAATTATACATGTGAATTAGATAGTGGAGATTGAGATTTTTAGCAAGCCTATGGTAGTGCAATTTTTTAGGTTGAATTTGAGCGAAACACTTACCCTTGAACACTTGAGAGATTGAGAGAATGAGCTACAAGTACGAACTCGGTTTATTCATTTTCAATTAAAGTTACCAGTTTATATTTTCGTTGATTCATTAATACTATGATCTCTTTATTTTTCAATTGTGTTCTTACTTATGACCTAACACTTCTGATTTTGTTGGAAGCACTTATTAGTTACTTCTTGTCCGAGGACGTCCAAGAGTTAAGTGTGGGGGAATTTGGTAAGTAAAATATTTACATATTTATTTTCCCTTGTATGATGATTTTATGGATGATATTTGCGTTTAATATAATAAATTTGGGTGTGACTGATAAATAAATAATATTTTTGGAATAAATAACATTTAAAAAAAATGAAAGTATTACAGCCGATGGTTAGACTGTAGCAAACGGAAGTTACACTGTAGCGGACGGAAGTTACACTATAGCGGATGGAAATCACTGTAGCGATGGAAACACGGTAGAGATGCCGGACACTGTAGCTATTTGCCGACAGTCACTGTAGTAGCCGCCAGATCACTGTAGCAGTCTCCAGACACTGTAGTAGTACTGTAGCACACATTTTTTCCCTATAAATAGAGATAAATGCGAAGCTCAAAGGGGGAAGAGAGGAAGAGAATCAAGGGTCATTCTCTGACAATTAGAGGCCTTTCTCTGACACA
This sequence comes from Inga laurina, assembly GCA_963855925.1. Classification (NCBI taxonomy): domain Eukaryota; kingdom Viridiplantae; phylum Streptophyta; class Magnoliopsida; order Fabales; family Fabaceae; genus Inga; species Inga laurina. The sequence goes on from OY979711.1 coordinate 36,647,609, forward strand.
GAGAGATCTTTTCTCTGACAGTTATGAATAAAGTGTGCTACTTTCTACATCTAATTTCATATATTGTATTAATTCTTGCATGCCTCCATCTTGGAAGTCTTAGGATTGTATTACTTATTGCATGCCTCCATCTTGGAAGGCTTAGGATTGTATTACACTTTACATGCTGCCTACATGGAAGGTTTTACCTCCTAAATGGACGGCTTGATTTCTTCATTTTTCATGCATCTTTTGGTTGTATCTTTATGTTTTAGAATTTAATATTCAAGTTTATGCAATATTTCTGAGGATTTCATTCTAGCTTTATATAATGTAAATTTATTTTGGTTTTGTTTTTAATTTTATCATGAGCTAAATTTTCATTTTCCTAGGGTGATGACGTAGCTTACTAATGATTGATTGAATCTTAACTTATTAAATCTCGTTTGAATTTCTCCTTCATGATTGAGTTTTAATTATTATTCTTAATGCTTTTGATTGACTGGCCATCTTTTGAATGATTTCAATATACATGTTGAGACTGAAAGGAGATCATGTGTATTGATTCTATAATTAAAACCATGACTTGCATATGAAATAGGAATATATTCATGAGTTGTGTAGTCTTACTGAGTTCCATAAATCTTAATGCATAATTAATTGCTTAAATTCATATAGGAATATATTGGATTAGTAATTAATTATAAAATTGCTTGACCTTGGAAGAGGCTAGTAATTAAATTAGGGAAACTCGACTATCAATCATGTGGAATAAATTAGGCTAGAATAGATAAGTGATTCAATCCGGAATTTGTTAAGTGAAATCTAATCCCTAGGGCTTTTTCTCATATTTTCTTTCATAACATCTGCATTTATATTTAATTGTTTTTCTTTTTATTTTGTACTCTTAATCACCAACACTCGATCGACTAAATAGAGTTAAAATTGCTCATTTTGGTACTTAGAGATCAATCCTCGTGGGAACGATACTTTACTTCTATATTACTTGATTACAACAGTTTACACTTGTACTATTTAATTGATCATCTGTAGAAGTATCAATTCATGATGTTGAGGTAGAATCCTTTACGCAGTCGCATGAATATGACAGCTTATTGAGTGATGCAGAGACACCATTGTTCACTGGGAGTAGGTATGCATGGCTGATAGGAACATTACATTTGGTTAACTTAAAAGCAACTTGTGGGTGGACCGATATTAGTTTCACATTGCTGCTTGAACTGTTGTGTGATATGTTTCCGGACGATAATGTACTTCTAAATCGTATGTATGAGGCCAAGAAAATCTTATCTACAATGGGCATGCTGTATAAAACGATACACACTTGCCTTAATGATTATGTACTATATAGAAATGAGTATGAAGGTCTGAGTGAGTGCCTTAAGTGTCAAACTGCATGATACAAAGTGAAGAAAGATGGTGGTTATGGCGATATGACAACTAAAAGGCAACCTTTAAAGGGTTTGTGGTATCTTCCAATAATACCGCTCTTTAAGCATTTATTTGGTACTATAAAAAAAGGGAAGAAGTTGAGATGGCATTCAGATGATAGAATATCCAACAAAAAATATCTTTGGCACCCGACTGACTCTCCACAGTGGAAGAAAATAGATGAATGTTCCTTGAATTTGGCTGCGAGCTGAGAAACCTTCAGCTTGGGCTTTATACAGATGGCATCAATCTGTATAAAACTCTTAATAGAACACACAGTGCGTGGCTGGTACTCCTTGTAATGTACAACTTGCCTCCCTAGCTTTGTATGAAATGCAAGTATGTGATGCTTTCTATGATGATTTCTGGACCAAAACAGCCAGGGAATGATATTGATGCCTACTTGGTGCCTTTGATTGAGGACTTGAAGAAGTTATGGGGGGAAGGCGTAGATGTGTTTGATGCATATAAGAATGAGTACTTCAAGCTATGTGCAATGATTTTCACCACGATAAATGACTTCTCTGCGTACAGAAACATCTCAGGGTACAGTGTGAAGGGGCATAAAGCATGTCCTCCGATCTGTGAAGCAGACACTTACTTCCACCAACTTAAATATGGAAGAAAAATGGTCTACCTTGGTCACAGGAGGTTCCTTCTTAGGTTCCACCCATATCGTAGGTTAAGAAAGTGTTTTAATGTCAGAGCATCGAATGGCTCCAAATGCATTAATTGGAGAGGAAGTTTATAGTCAGTTTGAACGTATCAATGTCTTACTTGATAAGAATTAGAAGACTACGGGTTAGAAGAACATATGGAAGAAGAGATCAATTTTCTTTGATCTTCCATATTAGCATAGTCTTGATGTGAGACACAGTATTGATGTGATGCTTGTGGAGGAAAAAATTTATGATAGCCTTGTCAGTACGCTTTTGCACATTCCAGGGAAGACCAAGGATGGAATTAGAGTGAGACTAGACCTTGTTGATATGGGAATAAGAGAATGGTTACATCCACAGCTAAGAGATGATGGTAGGAGGGCATACATGGAGCCAGCAATGCATACACTATCAAAAGTAAAGAAAAGAAGTTTGTGTGGGTGTTTGCATGAAATTAAGGTACCATAAGGATATTTTTCGAATGTGAGAAGGTGTGCGTTAATGGACAATTTGAAGTTAGTGGGAATGAAGTCTGATGATTATCATATTTTGATGCAACAATTGTTACCAGTAGCTATCAGAGGCATTATGAAAGATGAAGTTTGAAGCACTATGACAAGATTGTGTGTTTTCTTTAATGCTATCTGTAACAAAGTCATTGACACTAAAAAGCTAGATGAACTGGAAGCTGAGGTTTACATTATATTGTCCTAATTTGAGATGCACTTTCCTCCTTCATTTTTTGATATAATGGTGCATTTGATAGTTCATTTAGTAAGGGAGGTAAGGCTCTGAAGTCCAGTTTACCTGAGGTAGATGTACCCTTTCGAGCGATACATGAAGATCTTGAAAGGGTATTCTAAAAATCCCTATCCACCAGAAGCCTCAATAGTTGAAAGATATATAGTTGAAGAGGCTATGGACTTCTGCAGCGATTATCTATCAGGGAAGAAGAAACAATCTTGGCATGAACAGGGGAGAAGCAAGGGAACACGAGGATTGAAAGTGAAGGCTATGCCTCATGAAAAGGTGTTGCAAGCACAGTTTTGTATCATAAATAACATGGCAGAAGTTCAACCGTACATATATGAACACAAAAAGAGATTGAAGAACATGAATCCAAGGAAGAATGACATGCAGATTGCTATTGGGACAAACAAGACATTCATAGAGTGGTTTCAGGAAAAGGTTTTGCATGAGACCGGTGTGTCTGAGACTATAGAATGGCTAGCCTGGGGACCTTCGTTTCAGATAATTACTTAGAGCAGTTATGATATAAACGGGTATTCTTTCTAAACAAAAGCCAAGATGACAGAAGTACCATACAAAATAGTGGGGTGATGGTAGAAGCTGAAGCCATGCACTTTTCCAGTTTGAAGGACAAAAACTCCATATTAGCATCCATGGCCTATTATGGAGTGATAGAAGAAATATGGGAAATCACTTACAACAAGTTCAAAGTTGCATTATTTGAATGTAAGTGGGTTAGCAATAATGCTGTGGTAATAGATCAACAATTTGAAATTGTCTCAGTTGATCTTGAAAAAGTAGGTTATAGGGATGAGCCCTTCATTCTAGCAACTAGGCGAAACAAGTGTTTTATGTCATAGATCCTGCAAATAAAAAATTTTCATTGTACTTTAAAGTAAAAAATAGAAGTATGGTGATTCGACCTTCAACCTTGACTACACACCACGTTGCACAATTAATCCACCTACAACAAGTGAAGTAGAATTGGTAGATGATGAAGAATATGCTATAAGAAATTATCATGGTGAATGAATATGGGAAACAATGTAGATTAAGAGCTTAACTTAGAAAATAGTAATGTGTGCTGTTTGTTTTATAACTAGTTAGTTTATTCATTTACTTACAATTTATTCACCTATTTGACAATGATTTTTGTGCTTACAGGATATAGAAAATGAAATAAATAGGCTTGAACCTATTGTGAGACCTGAACCTGCTGTAAGAAAAAGGGTTAGAGGCAGTACAAAAATGCCTGTATTGGTAGAACTTCATCACCATCAATAGGAGAGGTTGCATATTGACTTTGATGAAAATATGAAACCAATTGGTCTGGAGGAAGATCATTTCATTAGCTACTTAGGTTTTTTAGCTTGGAGCAAAGTTCGCATTACCTATGATAATTGGAAGTTAGTTCTACCAAAAATGAAAGACTTGATTTGGCAACAACTTTTGGTATATAAGTTTCGATAAATCTGCATATATATATCTTTATTCCTATTGCTTCAAATATAATTAACTTATGTTTTTACCTTGCAGCAAACCTATTATATCCCTGACACTATGGAGATGTACAAGGAGTGGATGACGGAGGTTCGTCTACGATGGAAATATTTCAAGAACAGGCTTACACGAGATTACATTCGAGGGGACCTGAGGGGTCAGGATTCATGTCAGGAGTATACATATTTGTCTCCAGAGGACTGGAGGTTGTTTATGGCATCACAAGAATATCTAAACTTTTTGGTAAGATTCCTGTCATCATGGTGTTTTATTTGCATATAGTTGACATTATTGATTCGGTGTTCATTGTTTTCCTTTCAAAGGCATTAAGTGCAGCAAATGCAGAGAGGCAAGCAGCTAATAACTATCAACATTGCATGTCTCGTGGTGGTTATCGGAAGCTTGAGTGAAAGATGATGGCAGAAGAGTTGGAGAAATTGAAGGAAGCAGCCACATCAAATCCTTCCGTTGTGGTCTAGGCCCTGCCACCTCCGCCATTTCACAAAAAATAGAAAGTAGGGAGGATTAAGGGTGGGAAGTATATAAATCTGACTATTGCTAAGGTTGCTGCGAGGTTTGTAAGTAGTTAGAGCATAAGCAGAATTTTTTTTTCATATTGGGAGTGCTTAATTTTCATTTACGATAACTTTTATGCTGCAGGATGAACTGGAATATCATAGTAGCCAAGGTTTGTGCACTCTAAGTGGACGGATGGATATCTTGTCAACGGCGATTGGGAAGGCAAATCACCCTGGTCATGTTTGAGGGGAGGCAGGGGGAGTTCGTGTCATGCAGTATTTTGGCCGAGCCTCACATTCTTATTCATCATAAGCTGAACCCAGTAGGGAGCTTGTGGCCAAGATTCGTCTGGAAGTCTCACAAGAGCTCAAGGCCAACCTTCGCGACAAGCTTTGATAAGAGCTGTTGCAAGAGCTACGTGTTGAGGTGATGCCTGAGCTACGAGCTAAAATGATGAAGATGTTTTAATCGTAGATGGCAACAAACTGAGCGTAGAAACCATTCATCCCTGACCTTCCACAGCACCAAAGGAACTTACAACTCGATGGAGGAATCACTTGGTGACCCTTCTCCCACTCCAGGCCTGGAGAACCTGCCATCCTCTCTTTGGATACCCCAGTGCAGCGTGTAGTTGCAGATGCTCTTGTTCACACACAAGCTACCACCTACCATTATTAGGAAATTCCATAGCATTTGTGTAGGGTGACTGTGATGTGTGTTCGAGAGGGGGAAGAAGGTATAGCCATCCCTATTCTTGATGACGAGGTTGCAACGATAGCTCATGTGAGAGGATCTTTCATCCTTTGGCCTGTACATCTTGTTGGCTTACCGGTAACACCTCTAATGGTATGGAACTACCTTACTTTTACTTGAGATGTGTTGACATCCTACTAACAATATTTTTTTTATGTTCTAAAAGAACGAGTAGGAAGCAGGAAAATGGCCTTTCTTAGCACGATTGTAGTAGATCTATAAAAGCATTCACCATATTGATTTGTATATGCCTCCAGGGATTGTGGACCTAGAATTAGAGTACCCCCTCACAATTGATAAAGAAGATCTTAAATAGTTCATTAAGTTGGAGGAGCTAGATATAGGATGGGGCAAATTTGCAATCCTGTAAGTTTTTTATTTCCCATTTTCCTTCATTTAGGTAAGTTGATTTTAACTAGCTAATACATTCATCATTTTAATTCTATTGTAGCTCCTTCTGTCGTATATGCATTGACTTACAAAGAGTTCATTTATATGGATTCTTGTCTCCTACACATACGACAAGGAATAGGAATACAGTGAAAAAAAGGATGCACTATGTGGGCTTCACAATAGGAGAGAATGACTATCATTGTTATCTAGCACTGATTGTTCAAGGGTACGCATTTTAATTTTGTGTATTTGAGATTTTTAATAAATAATTTCCTTGCCATCTAACTTCTTTTTAATATGTATATGTTGTTGTAGTTACCACTGGAGTTTGTGTATTGCCTGTCCTCTGTCCCACGTAGTTTACTGGTTTGATTCCTTGTGTAGAAGACCAAACAAAGAAACTAAAAGCATCTTCAACACGTAAGTTATTTTTTTGTATTTCAATGCTTCTTGATTCTTGACTTAAATGAATTATTCTAATTTATGTTGATTTTAATTTTAATAATAGAGCATCCCAGACGTATAGAGCGATTGGCGAGCCACGCGATCATAAAGGTGGGAAAGACCCGAAATGGTTGTTTCCAAAGGTACGTAGTTTCAAATCAAGTTCTTTTGATTGACGGTCGTTTTAGATATGCCTTTACTGATTTTAACCATTTTCTTTTGATTTATAGTACCCTCAATAATCTGGTGGATGGGAATATGGATACTATGTCTTACTTTATATGTTTAACATCATTAAGAGTGGCAATACGATAGATTTTGAGCAAGTAATCGCTTCTTCATTCTCAAAGGATAATATTTTTGGTGTTGTAATTCAATGGCAATTCATTCACTTGATTCATTATTTCATCTAAGCTTATTTTCTAATTTACAGATTTTTGACAATGAAGATGCCTACTCATATGAAGACATAAATATGATCAGAGACTTCTTGGTTGGACATTTTCTTTAACGTATACAAGAGTAAAGTCCTTAGTAGTTTGTATAGGACATACTTTTTTTGTGGTTCTATATATTGTACATATAATTAGCATTGTTGTTGTTGGATATAGATTGTTATGTAGTTTGTGTGGTTTGTTAGTTAATTAGTTTGCTACTCCTTAAAGTTATTGCATGTAGAGCCTTGTGGTTGATCACTGTGTTTCAAGTTGTTGTTTTATTCTGTTGTTTCCATCCTATTTCTGTAGTTTACATTTTTCAGACAGTGAAATATATATAAAAAGGCCATTTAAAAAACACTTTTAACGTCCTTAAAATAAAAAGGGACTTGGGAAAATGGGGAAATCTAAAGTTCCCTTTAGTCGTCCCTAGTACAAAATGGGGATGTCTAAAGGTACTTTAGAAGTCCCTAGTCTGCACTAGGGAAGTCTAAAGTTACGCTTTAGACGTCCCCAGTGTCGATTGGGGACGTCTAAAGTGAACCTCAGACTTTAGACATCCCTGATTTGAGGTGGGGATGTCTAAAGTCCTGCCCATAGTCATCCCCTATCTTACAGACGTTATTGATATTTTTCCCTACGACCCTCAGATAGACGTCCCTCTGTTTTCAGACGTTAAAAGGCCAAAAAAAGTGAGATTAAAACCATTTTTTCTAGTAGTGTTCATTACATTTATAGATGACTTTAGTAGATATGGTTATATCTATCTAATCAAACACAAATCTAAATATTTTGAAATGTTTAAAATATTCCAAAATGAAGTACAAAATCAACTTGGCAAAACAATTAAAGCACTTTGATCTGATCAAGGTAGTGAATATCTGAGCCAAGATTTCATTGACTATCTTAGGAGTTATAGGATAATCTCACAGTTAACTCCTCTAGGAATACCACAATAGAATGACATTTCTGAATGGAGGAATCAAACACTATTATATATGGTTTGATCTATGATGTGTCAAGCAAATCTTCTACCATCCTTTTGGGGACATGCCATAGAGACAACTGCGTTCACACTAAATCCTGTTCCATCTAAGGCAATTAAAAAGACACCATATGAGATATGAACTGGAAAGAAACCAAGTTTATCTTTTCTCAAGATTTGGGGATGTGAGGTATATGTTAAGCAATAAGCCTTTGATAAATTAGCGCCTAAATCCTCAAAGTGCCTTTTGGGGGGGGGTATCCTAAAGAAATGAAAGGATATTATGTCTACAATCCTACCAATAACAAAGTGTTTGTTATTCGAAATGGTAAGTTTTGAGAAAGAGAGTTTGTCTTTAAAACAGCCAGAGGGAGGAAGGTACATCTTGAAGAAGTTTTAGAGTCATAAGATAGTACAGAACCACATATGAACATTAGAGAAGACTCACAACAAGTTGCTAAGCCTCCTCAAGTAACACAAGGTTTATGAAGATCTGATAGGACATGGCATCAGCCTCAAAGATATGGATTTATGATTATTGAAGGCCGTGATGTGTTGTTCATTGAGCAAAATGAGCCATTCACCTATTGAGAAGCCATAGTGGGAACAATCTTCGAGAAATGGTTAAATGCCATGAAGTCTGAAATGCAATCCATATACAACAATCAGGTATAGACCTTAGTCGATCCACCTGAAGGTGTAAAACCCATCAGGTGCAGATGGGTTTTCAAGGAGAAAACTGACAAGGATGGCAATGTAAATGTCTTCAAGGCATGACTGGTTGCAAAAGGATTCACTCAAACTCATGGTGTAGACTATGTTAAAACCTTTTTCCCAGTTGTAATGGCTAAATCAATCAGAATCCTTCTTGCCATTGCAGCATATTATGACTATGAAATATGGTAGATGTACGTCAAAATACCCTTTCTTAATGGAAAGCTGCTTGAGGATGTGTACATGACATAACCTGAAGGTTTTGTGCGTCCAGAGGACTCTGGTAAAGTTTGCAAGCTTCAAAGATACATTTATGGATTGAAGCAAGCATCTCGAAGCTGGAATCATCATTTTGATGTAGTCAAAGAGTTTGGATTCATTTAGAACATCAATGAACATAGTGTTTACAAAAAGGTTAGTGGGAGTATATTTGTATTTCTAGTGCTTTATGTAGATGACATTCTACTTATTGGGAACGACATTCCTACCTTGCAGAGTGTCAAGTGTTGGTTAGGAAAGTCCTTTTCAATGAAAGACTTAGGTGAAGCCACCTACATCCTAAGGATTAGGATCTATAGGGATAGATCCAAAAGACTAATAGGCTAAATCAGAGCACATACATAGAAAAGATACTGCATAGGTTCAGTATGCAGGATTCAAAAAGGGGTTACATGCCCATGTCTCATGGCATCCATCTTAGCAAGGATCTATGTCCTAGTACACCTAATCAGTGAGATCGCATTAGTAAGGTTCTATATGCCTCGGCTATTGGATCCATCATGTATGCCATATTATGTACTCAATCGGATGTCTCATTTGCCTTAAATATGACTAGTAGATATCAACAAGATCCTGGTGAGGGTCATTGGACTGCGGTCAAGAATATCCTAAAGTACTTAAGAAAGACTAAGGACTTATTATTTGTCTATGGTGGTTTAGATGATAAGCTCTATGTAACCGGTTACACAGATGCAATTTTCCAAACTGACCAATAAGACCTTAAATCACAATCTGGATATGTATTCCTCCTGAATGGTGGAGCAGTAAGCTGGAAGAGCTCCAAGCAGAGCACTGTAGCATATTTTGCAACAAAAACTGAGTATATAGCATCATCAGATGCAGCTAAAGAAGTCGTTTGGATCAGAAAGTTCATTACTGAACTAGGGGTGGTGCCTACAATCTTAAATCCAGTAGATTTGTTTTGTTGCAATAATGGTACTATTGCACAGGCCAATGAGCCTAGGTCACATCAAAGAACCAAGCATATACTCAAGTGATTTTATCTTATTAGAGAAATCAATGATAGAGATGATATAAAGATATGAAAAGTAGGAGGAGAAGATAATGTTGTTGATCTTCTTACAAAGCCACTTGCACAGGTAAAGCATGAGCGTCATATTAGGGCAATATGAATTAGGCAAATTAATGACTGTACCTAGGGCAAGTGGGAGGATGTTGGAAACTGTGCCCTAAGGGACAATCATTCTACTTTGAACATTATTATTTTAATAAAATTTTTCCATTATGTTATCATATTATTTTCATGTTAACTATAATAATTGTATCCTTGGATAATTCATGAACATTGTCATAAGCTTTATGGATCAAGTCATAAGCTTTCTCATAGTGGGTTGGTCCAGTACCTTGTACTCTTACAAGTGCCTAAGACTTTGATTCGCATCTCCATCTCTTATCAAAGTCATACTGATCTTGTTTCATCTCTACTTCTACATAGATGACTGACCAGGACATTTTAGGACAATCTTTATGAATTATCCAAGGATACAATTATCACAGTTAACATGCAAATAATATGATAACAGAATGGAGAAATTTCATTAAATTAATAATGTTCAAAGTACAATGAGTGGTCATTTGGGCACAATTTCCAACATCCTCCCACTTGCCCTAGGTATAATCATTAATTTGCCTAATTCCCATTGTCCTAACATGACGCTCATGCTTTGCCTGTGCAAGCGGCTTAGTAAGAGGATCAGCAACATTATCTTCTCCTGCTACTTTGTATATCTTTATATCACCTCTATCATTGATTTCTCTAATAAGGTGAAATTGCCTAAGTATATGCTTGGTCCTTTGATATGACCTAGGCTTTTTGGCTTGTGTAATAACACCGCTATTGTCATAGAACAAATCTATTGGATTTGAGATAGTAGGCACCATCCCTAATTTATTAAAGAACTTTCTAATCCAAATGGCTTCTTTAGTTGCATCCGATGCTACTATATACTCAGCTTCTGTTGCAGAATCTGTTACAGTGCTCTGCTTGGAGCTCTTCCAAGTTACTGCTCCACCATTCAGGAGGAATATGTATCCAGATTGTGATTTAAGGTCGTCTTGGTCAGTCTGGAAACTTGCATCTGTGTAACCGGTTACGCAAGGCTCATCATCTAATCCACTATAGACCAAAAATAAGTCCTTAGTCCTTCTTAAGTACTTTAGGATATTCTTGACGGCAGTCCAATGACCCTCACCAGAATCTTATTGGTATCTGCAGGTCATACTTAAGGCAAATGAGACATCCGGTCGAGTACATAACATGGCATACATGATGGATCCAATGGCCAAGGCATATGGAACCTTACACATGCGATCTCACTGATCAGGTGTACTAGGACACAGATCCTTGCTAAGATGGATGCCATGAGACATGGGCATGTAACCCCTTTTTGAATCCTGCATACTGAACCTATGCAATATCTTCTCTATGTATGTGCTCTGACTTAAGTCTATTAGTCTTTTAGATCTATCCCTATAGATCCTAATCCCTAGAATATAGGTGGCTTCACCTAAGTCTTTCATTAAAAAGGATATTCCTAACCAAGACTTGATACTCTACAAGGTAGAAATATCATTCCCAATGAGTAGGATGTCATCTACATAAAGCACTAGAAATACAACTATGCTCCCACTAACCTTCTTGTAAACACAAGGTTCATCGATGTTTTGAATGAATCCAAACTCTTTGACTACTTCATCAAAATGATGATTCCAGATTCAATCTATAAATGGATCTTTGAAGCTTACAAATTTTACCAGAGTCCTCTGGACGCACAAAACCTTCAAGTTGTGTCACATACACATCCTCAAGTAGCTTTACATTAAGAAAGACTGTTTTGACATCCATATGCCATATTTCATAGTCATAATATGTTGCAATGGCAAGAAGGATTCTGATTGATTTGGCTATTGCAACTGGGGAAAAGGTTTCATCATAGTCTACACCATGAGTTTGAGTGAATCCTTTTGCAACCAGTTGTGCCTTGAGGACATTTACATTGCCATCCTTGTCAGTTTTCTCCTTGAAAACCCATTTGCACCCAATAGTTTTTACACCTTTAAATGGATCGACTAAGGTCCAACCTGATTGTCGTATAAGGATTGCATTTCAGACTTCATGGTATTTACCCATTTCTCAGAGTTTGGTCCCACTGTGGCTTCTCGATAGGTGGTAGGCTCATTTTGCTCAATGAGTAACACATCACGGCCTTTACTAATCAGAAATCCATATCTCTAAGGCTGATGCCATGTCCTATCAAATCTTTATGGACATTGTGTTACTTGAGGAGCCTCAGCAACTTGTTGTAAGTCTTCTCTAATTTCCATATGTGGTTCTATACTATCTTGTGACTCTCGAATTTCTTCGAGATGTACCTCGCTCTTACTGGTTGTTTTAGAGACAACTCTGTTTCTAGAATCTTACCATTTCGAATAACAAACACTTTGTTATCGGTGGGATTGAGATATAGTATCCTTTCAATTCTTTAGGATACCCCATGAAAAGGCACTTTGTGGATCTGGGCGCTAATTTATCAGAGGCTTATTACTTAACATATACCTCACATCCCCAGATCTTGAGAAAAGATACACTTGGTTTCTTTCCAGTCTATATCTCATATGGTGTCTTTTCAATTGCCTTAGATGGAACACGATTTAGTGTGAATACAGCTGTCTCTAGGGCATTTACCCAAAAGGACGGTGGAAGATCTATTTGACTCCTCATAGATCGAACCATATCTAATAGTGTTCGATTCCTCCATTTAGAAACGCATTCCATTGTGGTGTTCTTAGAGGAGTCAATTGTGAGATTATCCCACAACTCCTAAGATGGTCAATGAATTCTTGGCTCAAATATTCACCACCTCGATCAGATCAAAGTGCTTTAATTGTTTTACCAAGTTGGTTTTGTACTTCATTTTGGAATATTTTGAACATTTCAAAAGATTCAGATTTATGTTTCATTAGATAGATATAGCCATATCTACTAAAGTCATCTATAAATGTAATGAAGTAGACATAACCTCCTCTGGCAGCTATAATTATATATCTGTATGTATGAGACCCAATAATTCAGTGGCCCTCTCGATGTGCCCAGTGAAAGGTGCCTTCGTCATCTTTCCTAATAAGCAAGATTTACATGTATCATATGATTCAAAATCAAATGAGTTTAGAAATCCATCTTGATAGAGTTTAGAAATGCGTTTCTCATTTATATGGCCTAGACGACAATGCCATATGTAGGTCGGATTCAAATCGTTTGATTTTATCCTCTTAGTAGTTACGTTATAGATATTCCCATTGTTAGGATGTTCCAAATTTAATATATAATGACCAACATGCAAATCACCATCAGCATAGAAAATGTCATTATGATAAATAGAACATTTACCATTGCTAGTAATAGAAGTATAACCTTCCTTATCCACATAAGAAAGAGAAACAATGTTACTATTCAATATAGGAACATAATAGCAATTGTTCAAAACTAACAAAAGCCCACTGGGCAGAACTAATTCATAAGTGCCTACAGCTAAAGCAGCAACTCTTGCTCTGTTTCCAACTCGTAGGTCCACCTCACCCTTCTTCAGCTTTCTACTATCCTTTAGACCCTGCACATTTGTACAAATGTGAGAACCACATGCAGTATCTAATACCCATGTAGAGGAAGTAGAAAAATGAATGTCTATAACATAAATACCTGAAGCGATAGCCTTGCTATCCTTCTTGTTCTTTTTCAGATCTTCCAGGTAGAGTTTGCAATTCCTCTTCCAATGACCGGGTTCACTGCAGAAGTAGCAGACTCCTTCCTTTAGAGGCTTTGCCTCTTGGGTGTAGGCTTGGTTTCAGGCTTGTGTGACTCTTTGGTCTTACCACCTGAGCCATTACCCTTCCATTTTCCGTTCCCTTGCTTCTTCATACCCTTTCCTTTCTGAACCATCAAAATTGTACTGGGCTTTTTCTTAATGATTTGCTCAGCTGTTTTGAGCATCCCATGTAGCTCAGAAATTGATTTCTCCATGTTGTAGTTCATAACAAACTGGTCATAACTCTCTGGGAGTGAGTTGAAGATTAAATCCGTAGCTAACTCCTAGCTCATGGGAAATCCAAGCCTCTCAAGGTGATCAATATAGCCTTTCATCTTTTACACATTAAGACTAACTGATGCACCTTCAGCCATTTTGCAGGAATGTAAGGCCTTTGTGGTCTCATACCTTTCTTGCCTTGCCTATTGCTGGAACATTTCCTTAAGATGGACAATTATCTCATAAGCCTCCATGAGTTCTAGATCTCTTTGGAGCTCTGGAACCATGTGGTAAGCATCAGGCAACCTACATCCACAGAGTCATCCTTATGCTTTGTGTAAGCATCTCTCTGAGCTCTTGGAGCATTGGCTACAGGCTCTTCAGGAATGGGTTGATCTAGGACATAAGCCTTTCTTTCCTGCTTGAGAACAATTCTCAAGTTCCTGAACCAGTCAAGAAAGTTTGTCTTATTGAGTTTGTCCTTCTTAAGGACCGATCGCAATGATAGTGTAGCAGTATTACTAGTTGACATGATTCTACAATTAAAATATGCAAATTTAGTTAGTAATCTCCCACTAAGTTAACAACCCTCAAAATAATAATTAGTGGGCTAAGATCCATATTTGGCTTAAACTTAAGTCCGCTTTGGCAAAATGCTTAAATTTAAGTTATTTAGGTAGGTAACCTATTTACCAATTACATCGCATGTAACTCTTAGTTGTTTATGGGATTCGACCATCATATGATCCCGCATGTTTAATCCCATCTAATGCCTTGAGATGTAAAACCATTTTGTTAATCTCAATTAAGTCCAAACAATAATGAATATTATGAACAGTACCATTACTCATGCTTGTCTCATCAAGATAACTCAAGTGCATCCACTTTGATGGTTTCCACAATTGAGCGATCTAGGTTTTGACAATCATTAATTGACGGCTTTATGACTTAATATTTGATTCAGAGGGCTTAATTAATCAGTTTTGTTTATATGGATGCAATCGCGGTCGTATCTCATACAGATAAATACATATAAATGCAAAAGCATTCATGCAATGATCTAATCAAAAGCATAATTTAAATGTGACATAACATGGCTTACCTAACCTAAAATCCTCCCAAGCGAATGAGAGGACTTCTCTAAATAAGAAAAGAAATACATTGAGAGAACCTCGTTTAAACATTCGAGGGGAGTGAGATGAGAAGAAAATGTACATCGAGAGTATTTAGAGAAAGGCACGGCATGCATGCCGTATTTAAATATTACAACCCTTTGTAAAATTCTAAAGCCATGTTGTTCACCATACCCAAACAAGTATAAATAATAAACCACAACAAGAATTCATACAATATGAAAAGCAATAAATGTTGTGATCAGATTATATTGCGCTACGCAGAGGTGGTCACGGCGGTCCCGCTAGTTCAGATCCCTATTACCCGAATAGATATCCGAAACTAGACCCGATTTGATTGCCGCCAACTATGATCTTAGGTACCCTACCCGATTTCATGCTTGTTCTAAAACGAGAATCACATACATGTTTCAAAACCGAAAATGAAACAATTTCAAGATTCAATTTAAATGAAAACAAAAATCAGCGGAATTACAAGATCACATCTTTCTAAAAAATTTTGTTTCGTATTAACCATATCATATGAATATTCGAATGTTTCTTATAAACATATGTACACATCCCATATATATCACTTGTGTAATATCCCAAAAAGTGATTAAGGGCTAATGACTTTAAAAGTCGATGTAATTATTGTTGAATAAATACTTTTGGAGAATGTGTGATGGGAATTTGGTGGTTTCAGTGATTCCAACGGTTTCCTTGTGAAAAATTCTCTCTTGAATCATCATTGCTACCACCAACATTGTCTTTTGACTAAGAGCATCTGTGACTACATTTACTTTACCCGGATGATATTTGATTTAAAAGTTGTAGTCCTTAAGCAACTCCATCCACCATCCCTGTCTTATATTCAATTCTTTCTGATCTTACAAATATTTGAGCTCTTGTGGTCACAGTATAGTTCTACCGTCACACTATACAGATAATGCCTCCAAATTTTCAAGGCAAATACAATGGCCGCAAGCTCCAGATCATGTGTAGGATAATTCATCTCATAAGGTTTGAGCTGTCGAGAGGCGTTGGCCACCACACGTCCCTGCTGTATAAGGACACACCCTAATCCCTGCTTACTCGCATCACTATACACAATGTAGGTCAAGCTGGGATCAGGTATAATCAACACAGGTGCCGTAGTCAAAATTATCCCATAATTACAAAGTTACCATCACAAATTTTCCATTTTTCACCTCTGGTCTGGTCGTGGCTCTTTGCATTCGACAGCAATATGCCCTACACATTTACATTTGCTTTAAAATAAATTTTGTCCTCAAAATTTGTCACACAACTTGAGCTATAAACTCTGGATAACGTCTTCGCATATCCGCTTCTGCTTCCCAAGTTGCTTCCCTCTGAGTCATTCCCTTCCAAATCACCTTCACAAATAGAATGCTTCGGTGTCTGAGCTGTCGTTCTTCTCTATCAATGATCTGTTCTGGCTCTATCGCATATGTGAAGTTGTCTTGTAACTCAACTTCTTCATATTCAACAATGTGAGATGGATCCGGTTGGTACTTCTTCAATTGGGAAATATGAAACACGTCATGGAGCCTGGTCAAGTTTGGGGGTAGGGCTACTCGATAAGCAACATGCCCAATCCTCTCAAGGATTTCAAAGGACCTATGTACCTTGGGCTCAGCTTCTTTCACTTGATAGCTCTCCCGATGCCAGTGACTGGTGATACTCTCATAAATATATGATCACCAACCTCAAACTCTAGAGGCCGTCTCCTCTTGTCAGCGTCGCTTTTTTGTCGACTCTTCCTGCAAGAAGCCTCTTACGAATAATCCAAATATGTGTTGAGGTTTGATCAACAAGATCCGGTCCATACAGCTTCCTTTCTGATAACTCATTCCAACACAAAGTCGATTGGCACCTCCTTCCGTACAACGCTTCATACGGAGCCATCTGAATGCTCGCTTGATAGCTATTACTATAGGCAAACTCAGCAAGTGGAAGAAATCGATTCCAATTCCCTTTGAAGTCTATAACTCAAGCTCGTAACATATCCTCCAGAGTCTGAATAGTCCTCTCTGACTGTCCATCCGTCGGAGGATGATAAGCCGTGCTAACTCTCAATTGAGTACTTAGGGCCTCATGCAACGCCCTCCAGAATCTCAAAGTGAATCGGGGATCTTGATCTGAAATGATATTCTTCGGTACACCATGAAGTTTCACAATTTCTCGGATATAAATCTCTGCTAGTTTATTCGGAGAGTAACCAGTATTGATTGTTATGAAGTATGCTGACTTTGTTAATCGGTCCACAATTACCCAGATCACATCAAAATCCCTGATCCTGGGCAATCTCACAACCAGATCCATGGTTACACTTTCCCATTTCTATTCCAGAATCTCAGGACTTTGAAGCAACCCAGGTGGTCTCTGGTGCTCGATCTTTACCTTCTGGCAAGTAAGACACCGTGCCACGTATTTTGTTACATCACTCTTCAAACCCGGCCACCAATACACAGATTTCAAATTATGGTACATTATGGTCATACCAGAATGAAGAGTATAACGACTCTTATGCGCCTCATCCAGAATTTTTTGTCTCAACTCCGCCTTAAGTAAGACACAGATTCTCTTTTGGTAGCGAACCAATCCACTAGGCGATAGATCATAGCCCTAAGCTTCTCCCCATTTAATCCGAGCTAGATTACGATGTAGCCAGCCATCTTGCCTCTGAGCTTCTTCAATCTCAATTCTCAAGTCACTTTCCTCTTGGGAAATAGTATAATTGTCACAGAGGATCTGATTTGATAGATTCAATACAATTCTCAAATGATGCTCATGCTCTTCTCTACTCTTAGAGTATATCAGAATATCATTAATGAATACCACAACGAATTGATCAAGATATTGCCGAAAGATATGGTTCATGTAATCCATGAAAACCGCAGGTGCATTGGTTAGCCCAAATGGCATCACCAAGAACTCATAATGACCATACCTGGTCCGAAAAGAAGTCTTTGGAATATCTTCTGCTTTTACTCGTAGCTGATGATACCCTGACCTTAGATCAAGTTTTGAGAATACACACGAACCGGATAGTTGAACTAAAAGGTCATCGATTCGGGGAAGAGGGTACTTGTTCTTGATAGTAATCTTAATCAGTTCTCTATAATCAATATATAGACGAAGACTCCCATCTTTCTTTTTCACAAACAACACTGGAGCTCCCCAAGGCGACACACTGGGTCTAATAAACCCTTTCTCCAGTAAGTCTTCTATTTGTTTCTTTAACTCTGCCATTTCATTTAGGGCCATATAGTATGGGGCCTTAGATATAGAACCAGCTCCAGGCACAATGTCAATGGGAAACTGAACTTCCCTTTCTGGAGGTAATCCACTAAGATCATCCAGAAATACCTCAGGGAATTCATTTACCACGGGTATACCTCTCACATTTTCACTAATCTCCCCTTGTACAGAGAAGAATACCATATACCCCTGGCAACCCTTTTCAAGATGTTTTTCAGCTTTAGCCGTAGAAAGGAAATTCATACTGCCATTTACAACTTCGACCCTCTAATAAGCAGGATATACTATCCTCCTATTCCTACAATCAAGCATAACATTATTCACCGTTAACCAATCAAAACCCAAAATGACTTCCAATTGGTAAAGCGGAAAACAAATCAAATCCACAGTAGATTGGTGCCCTTCTACAGTTATGACAGAATTCAGACAAGCTTTTGTAGTCAAGGCCTTAACACCCATTGGAGTTGACACTATCAAATCAAATGGTAATTTATGCACATGCAATCCCAGGTGGTTCACACAATCATAGGTAATAAAGGAGTGACTTGCACCCGAGTCAAACAGAACTTGCAATAAATAGCCATTAAGAAGAATTTTACCTTATATCAACTTAGGAGATCTACGGGCCTCCTCGTGGGTTATAGCGAATACTCGGCCCTGAGTTTTCGGCCTCTGGTCTGGTCATGGCTCTTTGCATTCGATAGCAGTATGCCCCACACGTTTACAATTGAAGCATATTATTCAACCCTCACAAGTCTTACCATGATGTGACTTATTACAACGAGGGTAGATCCAAGGTGTAAAAGAAGTTCTCTGTTGATCCCGACTCCCAGACTGGTAGGGCTTTTCACCACTCCCAGATGAAGATCCCTGTCCCTTTCGCTTCTATGAAGCACCACTCTTATTGGGTTCACTGCGGTGGCCAGTAGCTTTAGTAGGATATAGTTCTCTTAAATTATTTTTTGTGATCCTACACTCTTTAACAGCCTTGTTGAATTTAGTGAACATATGAGTGACCAACCGCTTCTTCAGATCATGTCTCAACCCCTGAATAAGCATGTCAGAACACCACTCTTCATCATCCTTATACCAGAGGTAGGAGGAATACCAGGACAAATGAATGAAACGGGATAGGTAGTCATCAAAGCTCTTTGTGTCCCCTTGTCTGATATTCAAGAATTCTGTTTCCTTCTAGAGCCGCACCAATTTGGGAAAGTATTTCTCATTAAATTCTTACTGGAATGATTCCCAAGTCAACGGCACATTTCTACTATGCAGAGTGAGGGAGATATTCCTCCACCAGCGATTTGCATCGCCTTCTAACTTGTAGACAGCCAGGCGTGCCTTCACCTCAGACGGGCATCCTAGGACCTCAAAGATTTTCTCAAGGCGATTTAACCAATCTTCAGCTACTTGTGGATCAAACCTCCTTTGAACACCGGAGGCATATGTTTACAAAATCTGGTGACCCAAAACTGAAGGTCCCTTTCCTCTCTTGCCGGTACCCCATGCGACTCTTGATTTGGAACAGTGTGAGGTGGGGACTCCAGGGGTCGTGCTGACCCTTCAGTAGTATCCTCATGACGAGTTTTTTCTTGAGTTTCCACTAGAGTGGACTGAATCGGGTTTTCTTTGTTCTTTGCTTTCTCTACTCTGAGCTCTTCTCTTAGCTCAGCAATCATATCTCTTTGATCCCGGATTAGAC
Organism: Inga laurina; assembly: GCA_963855925.1. Classification (NCBI taxonomy): domain Eukaryota; kingdom Viridiplantae; phylum Streptophyta; class Magnoliopsida; order Fabales; family Fabaceae; genus Inga; species Inga laurina. Next base: position 36,667,617 of record OY979711.1, read on the forward strand.
CGATCAACTCATGCATTGGATCTGGTGGATTGTCATTGACAACTTCCACCTCTGGGTCTAAATGCAGAACATTGGGGCATCCTCTAGTTTTTGTCATTCTACAAACAACTTACCCCATTAATATAATAGAGATAGTATGCACATATACTCATAAGTCTCATATATATCCATATCAATAGAACATATATGTGCATACACAACAATTATCCACAGATGATCTTCTATCCCTAAAGCCAACTAAGGGATCTATCCTAGAAAACTCTACCCTTACCAGGAACTACGGCTCTGATAACAAAAATGTAATCCCCTACCTTGATAACTGTAATTAAGATTCGAAAATACATAATTTAAAGGAATTAGAGACCGACGGATACATTTTTCTCAAATTGCTTTTCTAAAATTCGTTCAACATGGTCTCATATTCATCTTCCGAATCTAATTACTCTATGCAGTTCAATCACATTCATACATATCAGAGTGCATAGCCAAATTCCCAGCAACTCCCGGGTTTCATACATGTATATAGTAAGGGTTGTAAGTTCCAACTAGGGGATTACATGACCAACATCAACGTAATATCTACATTTCAAAAATAAACAATAATCCCAAATCTAAAGTAGATAACCAACAACCTAACAACACATCTCTACAAGATCCTAGCCGCTCCTGGTGGTTCGTTTCTCCTTGGAGCCACTTGCCCTGTTTGAAATGTTAGTCAATGGAAAGAACGAGATTCAAAAGAATCTCTATAGTAACAAATCACTCATACAGTGTATAAACACATAGCATATATGATTATGTTAAGCAGCATCACAATGTATCATGGCTTTCACCACAAACGACATCACTTATGGCTGTAATCTCTATGCGTCAGCTTTCGCTGCGATCTCTATGTATCACAAAGTATCACTATGCGTCAGCTTGCGCTATGAACTCAAAGCATCACAATGTATTCACAAAGTATTCTCAATGCATGACAAACATACATACAATGTTTCACATACAGTATAAGAGAAAGAGTCACTACCTTGTTCTTTCCGATTGTGCTCTAGCGCAGGCGGATCACGAACAAGGCAAATATTGAATCCTACAATTCCAAATGCACCATTTAGACACTTTCATAGTGTTTCTTGGGGTTATATGAGTCTATAATGAAAATTTAAAAAAATGCCCCCAAGGACTCGGCCCGGGCCCGCCGTACCCGGTCCGGTTGCACTTTTCCTGAAAGTCTAATCTGGGCTATCCTAATATATTTCCACCCAAGAAATCCATTTCTGAACTCAGAATTATCAAATTCAATTTAAAATTACAAATTTACCCTTGGCAGCCCTACTTCAAGGGTTTTAGGGGCGTTTTCGTAATTATGCTTTTTCGGCCTTTTCCGAAAAAGTGGCCAACTGTAACCCCACCTGATTTTCACTCCTGAACTCAATGGAACCATCAAATCATTGAAAATCCAAATCTAAGACCCATTTCTAAAGCTGACCGAAATTTATGAGCTCTCCGGAGAAAATCGGGGTTTTACGATTTCGGCTCCGTAAATGCGTTCCTTTCTACTCCTAACCACTTTATTAACCATTACATTAGGTTACAACTAACATTAAGACCCAATTTGGGCAGAATAACCCCTAGGCCATATCATTTCCAAACTTTAAAACCAATGGCAATCCGACGAAATTTCACCGATTAAATTGCCCACAGCAACCAGAATAAGCAATATACGAAAGTTTGGAAGTTACCTCAAGCTCCCACTAGCTTTTCCCAAATTTGGCTGAACCCTAGCCTCTTTGAACCATGAAATTATTTGCTTCAAAACCTTAATTCACATAGAGGAATAGCTTAGGAGAAGGATTATACACGTTAGGTACGAATTCACTAAAGAAATCGACCTACCTTGTGAGATTTCTCCTTCCTTCTCTATTTTTCTCCAAGCTCTCTCTCACTTTTGTGTTGCTGGAAAAGACGACGGGAAATGGAAGGGAAAAGGTGCTGTAATTGTTTTATAACATTAGGCTCATGTCATGGTTTTGCTTGCTTATGTCATATTTAGAAATTTCTAAAAATCCACTTTATGTACACAAATCCTTTTTGTGCATATAAATGGTTCACAAGCCCAATTAAATTCCAACCACTCTTTCCTCTTCTTGGTCAGTCATATTCACGTCCAGGGGCCCAATTTTGTGCCAAAATGGGCTGATCACAAATTATCCCATAATTACAAAGTTACCATCACAAATTTTCCATTTTCGGATTTGTTGGCAAATTTTCTGACCGAACTTTGATAAATCATAACTAATTCTAGAAAAATTGAATTAGAGTGATTCCAAAGCCTATATAACCATTATTGAGTCTAAGTTTATGGAAAAATATAGAATTTTGCTAGATAGAATCACAAAATTCCCAGAATTTTAAGCTTTGCCTGCTGTTCCAGAAAATAAATAATTTCGCTGGGCAAACTTCAAGAATTCATAACTCTTAGCTCACAAATTGAAATAACACAGATTATATGTCCATTTTGAAGCTTGACATGTGAAATTTAAGACTGGAAAGTTTCAGAATATTTAGACATCATTTGCCCATTCAAAATGGCCATAAAAACCGACTGTCCTGCACAGAATTACACTTAATAGTTTTTCAAATTTTCAACCAATGTGTCCAATGGCTCCAAAATCAACAATCAAACCTATTCCCACACAAATTTTTACAAGGAAACCATTGGAATCACTAAAACCACCAAATTTCCATCACACATTCTCCAAAAGTATTTATTCAACAATAATTACATCCACTTTTAAAGTCATTACCCCTTAATCACTTTTTGGGATATTACAACTTGTATAAGAAAACTCAATTTAAATGCACAATTGACCTGGCTTTGATGCCACTGTTAGAATCTGCAAGCACAACGAAAGAATTTTAAAAATTTTCACCAATCCTAATCGAGGATCTATCAACGATGTTTAAACCAAGTTGGAAGGATTTATACCTTTTATGATTCAGGGTTTTCATGATCTTTAGGAGCCAACACGTCAGGTCTGCTCCCTCTACCGGTATCCACACGAATGCTTTCCAACCGAGACTGCGTGCTAGTGCCTCTAATGTCTCCTAGGGTTTCCCTTGCAGCTCTCAATTCTCATGTATATCTCAGTATATCTACTCTATCAAAGTTTATAACCTATGAGGGCTATTTTCAAATTTCAAAATTAATCACCATTAATTTCTAAATTAATTAACTATTAATTATCTTGATGAGCTAATTAAATAAATTCAGTTTAAATTAAATCTGTATATTTAATCCAAATAAAGAGCTATTAGATTTAAGTTATCTTCATAAATTAAATTTAAAACTAACACAATATAAAAATATCATATAATATATATATAATATGTATTTCGAAAATACATATCTATATAATATTATTAACAAAATTTTTATATTACATATATACATATATATATAAATATAAAATTCGCCCACTCTAATTAAACATTATCTCGTATTAGGCCATTCTTGTGTGCAAACCTATAGGCCCATATGAAGTTGGCAGTGGGCCAATAACTGTATTAACCCACAAGTCGCAAGCGGCCTCTAGCAAGACATCACAACTACCCCAATTCATATGAGGATCTTTAACACGATGTAACCTTTCATACAACTATGTCACGTCCCTTTTGTCACATGATATATCGGTCAAGGATGAGGCATGGATAACGTTATCCTCTTATTCCTAACTATTACTTTCTCGATTCCTGAGTAGTCTGAGAATAGAAATGGAAACTCCTTTCCATTGCAGTATGGCCATACATTTCTCTTACTTACTCATCGAGGGGCCCAGTAATATCTCTCTACTAATGTGAGGGACAAATTCTACCTTGATCATTCATATTCCTCTGCATGAAAAACCACCAAGCCCGATTGTAGCCTTTATGGTCACCTGGTCAAAGGTGACTTTTGACTAGTTCAAAGCTTAGCAACTCTCATTTAGGAATCCATGATGACCTTAGGTCAAAGGGCATTGGGATGTGGTTATACATGAGAAAAGCTTATGACTTAGTCCGTGTAGCTTTCTCATAGTGGGTTGGTCCAGCACCTTATACTCTTACAAGTGCCTAAGACTTTGATTCGTATCTCTATATCTTATCAAAGTCGTACTGATCTTGTTTCATCTCTGCTCCCGCATAGATGACCGACCAGGGACATTTTAGGACAATCTTTATGAATTATCCAAAGATACAATTATCACAGTTAACATGCAAATAATATGATAACATAATGGAGAAATTTCATTAAATTAATAATGTTCAAAGTATAATGATTGGCCCTTTGGTCACAATTTCCAATAATATAGTATCTCAGATTTAATTTATGAAGATAAATTAAATCTAATGGCTCTTTATTTGGATTAAATAAATAGGTTAAATTAAAATTGTTGGACAGATTTAATTTAAACTTAATTTATTTAATTAGCTCATCAAGATAATTAATTGTTGAATAATTTCAAAATTAATGATGATTAATTTTGAAATTTGAATTTAGCCCTCGTAGGTTATAAACTTGATAGAGCAGATAGACTCATACGAGCATGAGAATTGAGAGCCGCAAGGGAAACCCTAAAAAACATTGGAGGCGCTACCACTCAGTCTCTGTTGGAGAGCATTCGTGTGGATACTGGTAGAAGGAGCGGACCTAACGTGTTGGCTTCTAGAGATTGTGAAAACCATAAGTTAAAAAAGGTACGAGTTCTTTCTAACCCGATTTAAACGCCGTTGATAGATCACTACTAGAAAAAAGGGTTTTAACGTCCCTTTTTTTGGCCTTTTAACGTCTGAAAACAGAGGGACGTCTATGTGAGGGTCGTAGAAAAAAACGTCATTAACGTCCATAATACAGGGGACGTGGATGGCAGACTTTAGACGTCCCCAGTTCCAACTGGGGACGTCTAAAGTATCGCCAGCAGACTTTACACGTCCCTTTTTTATTAAGGACGTTGAAATTTTTTAAAAAATGGACTTTTTATATATTGCACTGTCTAGAAAATGTAAACTGCAGAAATAGGATTCCAACAACAGAATAAAATAATAGCAGTTCAGCAGAATGGAAACAACAACAAACACAGTGATCAACCCAAGGCTACTACATGCCACATAAACTTTCAAACCACACAAACTACACAACAATCTATATCCAAGTCTACTACATGCCACACAAACTTTCAAGCCACACAAACTACACAGCAATCTATATCCAAGTCCCCAGTTTGTACAATAACCAAGACTAAAATCCAATCCATATCCAAGAACAATAACGCTAATTATATGTACTACCACAAAAGTATGTCCTATACAAACTACTAAAGACTTTACTCTTTACTCTTCCGGTATACGTTGAAGAAGATGTCCAGCCAAAAAGTCTCTGATCATATTTAAGTCTTCATATGAGTAGGCATCTTCATTGTCAAAAATCTGTAAATTAGAAAATAAGCTTAGATGAAATAATGAATGAAGTGAATGAATTGCCATTGGATCACAACACCAAGAATATTATCCTCTGAGAATGAAGAAGCGATTACTTGCTCAAAATCTGTCGTAATGCCACTCTGAATGATGTTAAACATATAAAGCAAGACATAATATCCACATTCCCAGCCGCCAGGTTGTCGAGGGCACTATAAATCAAAAGCAAATGGTTAAAATCAATAAAGACATATCTAAAACGACCGTCAATCAAAAGAACTTGATTTGAAACTACGTACCTTTGGAAACAACCATCTCGGATCTTTGCCACCTCTACGTTCGCGTGGCCCACCAAGCTCTTGATACGTCGTGCATGCCCTATCATTAAAATGAAATCAAAATAAATTAGAATAATTCATTAAGTCAAGAATCAAGAAGCAATGAAATACAAAAAAATAACTTACTGGTTGAAGATGCTTTTAGTTTCTTTGTCTGGTCTTCTATTTAAGGAATCAAACCAGTAAACAACGTGCGACCGAGAACAGACGACACACAAACTCCAGTGATAACTATCACAACATATACAGATTAAAAAGAAGTTAGATGGCAAGGCAATTATTTATTAAAATTCTCAGATACATAAAATTAAAATGCGTACCCTTGAACAATCGGTGCTAGATAACAACGATACTCGTCCTCTTCCAATGCGTAGCCCACATAGTTCGTCCTTCTTTTCAATGTATTCCCAATCTTGTCGTATGTGCAGGAGACAATAATCCATATGAATCAACTCTCTGAGAGTTAATGCATATATGATGGAAGGAGCTATAATAGAATTAAAATGATGAATGTATTAGCTAGTTAAAATCAACTTAACTAAATGAAGGAAAAAATAGGAAATAAAAAACTTACAGGATTGCAAATTTGCCCCATCCAACATCTAGCTCCTTGAACTTCATGAACTGTTTAAGATCTTGTTTATCAATTGTGAAGTGATACTCTGTTCCCTGGCCCACAATCCCTGGAGGCATATGCAAATCAATCTGGTGAATGCCTTTATAGATATGCTGCAGTCGTGCTAAGAAGGGCCATTTCTCTGCTTCCTGCTCGTTCTTTTAGAACATAAAAACACATACTGTTAGTAGGATGTCAACACATGTCAAGTAAAAAGTGAGGTAGTTCCATACCATTGGAGGTGTTGGTGGTAACAAGCCAATAAGATGTACAGGCCAAAGGATGAAAGATCCTCTCGCCTGAGCTATCGTGGAAACCTCATCATTAGGAATAGGGATGGTTGTACCTTCTTCCCCCTCTCGAACAGCCGTCACAGTCACCCTACGCAAATGCTGTGGAATTTGCTGATGATGGTGGGTGGTAGCTTGTGTGTGAACGAGAGCATCTGCAACTACATGCAGCACTGGGGCATCCAAAGAGAGGATGGCAGGTTCTCCCTACGCTGGAGTGGGAGAAGGGTCGCCAAGTGGTTCCTCCACCGGGTTGTAACTTCCTTTGGTGCTGTGGAAGGCCGGGGATGAATGGGTTCTATGCTCGGTAGTTGCCATCTACGATTCAAACATCTTCTACATTTCAGATAGTATCTCAGGCATCAGCTCAAGACGTAGCTCTGGCAACAGCTCTTGTCGGAGCTTGTCGCGAAGGTTGGCCTCAAGCTCTTGTGAGACTTTCTGACGAATCTTGGCCACAAGCTCCCTACTGGGTTCAGCTTGTGATGAATAAGGATGTGAGACTCGGCCAAAATACTTCGTGACATGAACTCCCACTGCCTCCCCTCGAACATGACCAGGGTGATCTGCCTTCCCAATCGCCGTTGACAAGATGTCCATCCGTCCACTTGGAGTGAACAAACCTTGGCTACTATGATCTTCCAGTTTATCCTGCAGCATAAGAGTTATCGTAAGCACTCCCAATATGAAAAAATAAGTTTGTACTTATGCTCTAACTACTTACAATTCTTGTGGCAACCTCAGCAACAGTCGGATTTAAGTACTTCCCACCCTTAAGCCTCCCTACTTTCCATTTTTTGTGATGTGGTAGAGGTGGCGGGGGCTGGACCACAACGGTAGGATCTGATGTGGCTGCTTCCTTCAATTTCTCCAACTCTTCTGCCATCATCTTTCACTCAAGCTTCCAATAACCACCATGAGACATGCAATGTTGATAGTGATTAGCTGCTTGCCTCTCTGTATTTGCTACACTTAATGTCTTTGAAAGGAAAACAATGAACACCGAATCAATAATGTCAACTATATGCAAATAAAACACCATGATGACAGAAATCTTACCAAAAAGTTTGGATCTTCTCGTGATGCCAAAAACAACCTCCAGTCCTCTCGAGACAAAAACGGATACTCATGACATGGATCCTGACCCCTCATGTCCCCTCGAATGTAATCTCGTGTGAGCCTGTTCTTGAAATCTTTCCATCGTAGACGAACCTCCGTCATCCACTCCTTGTACATCTTCGCGGTGTCAGGGACATCAGAGGTTTGCTGCAAGGTAAAAACATAAGTTAATTATATTTAAAGTGATAGGAATAAAGATATAATGCAGATGTATTGAAACTTATATACCAAAAGTTGTTGCCAAATCAAGTCTTTGGTTTTTGGTGGAACCAACTTCCAATTATCATAGGTAATGCGAACTTTGCTTTGAGCCAAAAAACCTACGTAGCTAATGAAATGGTCTTCCTCCGGACCAATTGGTTTCATATTTTCATCAAAGTCAATATGCAACCTCTCCTGTTGATGGTGATGACGTGCTACCAATGTAGGCATTTTTGTACTGCCTCTAACCCTTCTTCTCGCAACTGGTTCAGGTCTCACATCAGGTTCAGGCCTATTCATTTCATTGTCCCTATTACTTTGTGAGTCACCAGAATTGTCCATATTCCTGTAAGCACAAAAATCATTGTCAGATAGGTGAATAAATTGTAAGTAAATGAATAAACTGAGACGTAATAAAACAAACAGCACACATTACTATTTTCTAAGTTCATCTCTTACTCTAGATTGTTTCCCATATTCCTTCACCATGATCATTTCTCACAGCATATTCTGCATCATCTACCAATTCTACTTCACTTGTTGTAGGTGGATTAATTGTGAAAGGTGGTGTGTCGTCAAGGTTGAAGGTTGGATCACCATGCTTCTATTTTGTACTTTGAAGTACAATGGAAATTTTTTTATTTGCGGGATCTGTGACATAAAACACTTGTTTCGCCTGGCTTGCTAGAATGAAGGGCTCATCCCTATAACCTACTCTTTCAAGATCAACTGAGACAAATCCAAATTGTTGATCTATTACCACAGCATTATTGCTAACCCACTTACATTTGAATAAAGCAACTTTGAACTTGTTGTAAGTGATTTCCCATATTTCTTCTATTCCTCCATAATAGGCCATGGATGCTAATATGGGGTTTTTGTCTTTCAAACTGGAAAAGTGCATGGCTTCAGCTTCTACCATCACTCCACTATTTTGCATGGTACTTCGGTCATCTTGGTCTTTTGTGTAGAAAGAATACCGTTTATATCATAACCGCTCCAAGTAATGATCTGAAACGAAGGCCCCCAGGCTAGCCACTCTATTGTCGCAGACACACCGGTCTCATGCAAAACCTTTTCCTCAAACCACTGAATAATTGTCTTGTTTTGCTCAATAGTAATATGCATGTCATTCTTCCTCGGATTCATGTTCTTCAATCTCTTTCTGTGTTCATCTATGTACGGTTGAACTTCTGCCATGTTATTCAGGATATAAAGGTGTGCTTGCAACACCTCTTTACGAGGCATAGTCTTCACTTTCAGTCCTTGTGTTCCCTTGCTCCTCCCCTCTTCATGTAGAGATTGCTCCTTCTTCCCTGATAGATAATCGCTGCAGAAGTCCATAGCCTCTTCAACAACATACCTTTCAACTATTAAGGCTTCTGGTCGATAGGGATTTTTAGAATACCCTTTTAAGATCTTCATGTACTGCTAGAAAGGGTACATCCACCTCAGGTAAACTGGACCGCAGAGCCTTACCTCCCTTACCAAATGAACTATCAAATGCACCATTATATCAAAAAATGAAGGAGGGAAGTGCATCTCTGATTGGGATAATATGATATAACCCTCAGCTTCCAGTTCATCCAGCTTTTCAGTGTCAATGACTTTGTTACAGATAGCATTAAAGAAAACACACAATCTTGTCACAGTGCTTCGAACTTCATCTTTTATAATACCTCTAATAGCTACTGGTAACAGTTGTTGCATCAACACATGATAATCATGGGACTTCATTCCCACTAACTTCAAATCGTCCATGACACACACCTTCTCACATTCGAACTATATCCTTTTGGTACCTTAATTTCATGAAAACACCCACACAAACTTCGTTTCTCTGCTTTTGATAGTGTATGCGCTGCTAGCTCCATGTATGCCCTCCTACCATCATCTCTTAGCTGTGGATGTAACCGTTCTCTTATTCCCATATCAACAAGGTCTAGTCTCGCACTAATCCCATCCTTGGTCTTCCCTGGAATATGCAAAGCGTACTGACAAGGCTATCACAAACGTTTTTCTCCACTTGCATTACATCAATACTGTGTCTCACGTCAAGACTACGCCAATGTGGAAGATCAAAGAAAATTGATCTCTTCTTCCATATGTTCTTCTCACCTGAAGTTTTCTAATTCTTACCGAGTAAGACATTGATATGTTCAACCCGACTGTAAACTTCCTCTCCAATTAGTGCCTTTAGAGCCATTCCATACTCCGGCAAGCCGTTAAAACGCTTTCTTAACCTACGATACGGGTGGAACCTAGGAAGGAACCTCCTGTGACCAAGGTAGACCATTTTTCTTCCATGTTTAAGTTGGTGGAAGTGAGTGTCTGCTTCACAGATCGGACATGCTTTATGCCCCTTCACACTATACCCTGAGAGGTTCCCGTACGCAGGTAAGTCATTTATCGTGGTGAAAATCATTGCACGTAGCTTGAAGGAGTCATTCTTATATGCATCAAACACATCTACGCCTTCCACTCATAACTTCTTCAAGTCCTCAATCAAAGGCGCCAAGTAGACATCGATATCATTTCCTGGCTATTTTGGTCCAGAAATCATCATAGAAAGCATAACATACTTGCGTTTCATACAGAGCCAGGGAGGCAAGTTGTATATTACAAGGAGTACTGGCCACGCACTATGTGTGCTATTAAGAGTTCCATATGGATTGATGCCATCTATACAAAGCCCAAGCTAAAGGTTTCTCGGCTCGCTGCCAAATTCAGGGAACATTTTATCTATTTTCTTCCATTGTGGAGAGTTAGCCGGGTGCCGAAGATATTTTCCGTCGGATATTCTATCATCCGAATGCCATCTCAACTTCTTCACTTTTTTTGCAGTCCCAAACAAACGCTTAAAGCGTGGTATTATTAGAAGATACCACAGAACCTTTACAAGTTGCCTTTTAGTTGTCGCATCACCACAACCACCATTTTTCCTCACTTTGTATCGTGCAGTTTGACACTTAGGGCACTCACTGAGACCTTCATACTAATTTCTGTACAGTACATAGTCATTAGGGCAAGCATGAAGCTTTTTATACTCCATACCCATCGTAGATAGGATTTTTTTGCCTCATATATACGATTTGGAAGCACATTATCGTATGGAAACAAATCACACAACAGTTCAAGCAGCAATGTGAAACTACTATCGGTCCACCCACAAGTTGCTTTTAAGTTCACCAAATGTAATGTTCCTGTCGGCCGTGTGTATTTACTCCCTGGGTACAATGGTGTCTCTGCATCACTCCGCAGGCTGTCATATTCATGCGACTGCACAAAGGATTCTACCTCAACATCATGAATCATTCTCTCCATTGTATCTTCATCTATGACATCCACAGTTTCCTTCTTGTGCGACGGACAATCAGTTACTTCCTCACTATGCCATATCCACCTTGTATATCGAAGATTTATTCCATCACAAAGTAGGTGATCCCTTATAACTTCAAGATCCCGTCTTCTCTTATTTAAACAATTGACATAAGGACAAAAATACATGCCATTTCCTGCTAGAGCATTCCTTCTAGCATATTCAATAAACTCTTCAACCCCATTCTCATATTCTTCACTTATTCTCAAAGCATTCATCCAACTATGATCCATTTTATTACCACCTACGTCATTCCCATTTACACTTAAGTTAATAATAATTGTCAACACTAGGAATGCCATTTACTATTTTGTTTTTCAAAATTTTGACAGCATTTCCGCTTAAAATGGAGACATCAGAAAATCAAAATAACAAACCATCTCAGCTTAATTTAAATGAAACAAAACTTTAGCTTCTAGCACCAAGCACAAACATAATACACTTATATTTTAGCAACCAAATTATTAAATCAAGTACGTGAATTTAATGAAAAATTGTAAAAAAAATGCAAGTACGCGAATTTCTTATATTAATGTCTACGTACACTAAGTTACAATAAGATTGCCTAATTCTAGCACTAAATATATATATTAATGTGTGTGTCTTATGGCAAAAAAAAATACTGTGTGTCTACAAGATAATTGTTTTTTGTATTTTTTTAGTTTCTTGTTATTCTTTATTCTTTTCTCATTTCTTTTCCTTTCCGTACTAATTAAAAGCATTATCATGTGCCAAAACTAATAGTTACCATTATCAACCTAATCAAAACGCATAAACAGAGTAATAAAATAAACCTCTAACTAATACTAAAAATATACTATACTAAAAAAATAAAAAATTAAACACTTATTCAATTCATACAAAACTAATAATAAAACACCCTGCATTTCTTTTCCTTTCCCTACTAATTAAAAGCATTATCATGTGCCACAAAACTAATAGTTACCATCATCAACCTAATCAAAACGCATAAACAGAGTAATAAAATAAACCTCTAACTAATACTAAAAATATAAAAAATTAAACACTTATTCAATTCATACAAAACTAATAATAAAAAGAATAATAAAATGCCCTGTCATCTTATTCAAAACGAAAATGCTAACCTGAAAAGTGGTGAAGCTTTGGAGGAGGCCGACGGTGGTGGAGAGGAGATCCAATTGGGAAAACACTCTGCAAACCAAGAACGAAAAAACTGCAGCAGGGGAGCAAAGAAGGTGGCCTGGTGACGGAAGTGGTGAAGCTTTGGAGAAAGAAATTAAAAAACCAAGAAAGGGAGAGGAGATCGATCAATGGGGATGGAGTGATGAATTTGGGAGGAGATGCAGCAGGGGAGTGAATGGGGACGGAGAAAGAACAGAAAAACTGCAGCAGATGTGGATGGAGATGGGAGTGAATGAATAATGAGTGATTGAGTAAAGTTGGGAGGAGGAGAGATAGATGGTAGGGGAGTAGGAAGAGCTCTCTGACATCCTCACATGCACCGGTCAAGTCATTTCTGGTGCATGTGAGTGTCCACAAAGTCCCCAGCTGTGCTGGGGACGTCTAAAGATACCTTTAGACGTCCCCAGCTCAGCTGGGGAGGTCTAAAGATAGGCTTTAGAAGTCCCCAGCTCAGCTGGGGACGTCTAAAGGCTTTCTTTTTTTTTATGACGTTTAAAGATAATCAGACGCGCCAATCTCTATAATTTGAACCTGACCATATTTTGGACGTCCCTGTTTTAAAAAGGGACGTCCTTTAGGGTCTTTATAAGTATATTCTGTAGTAGTGGATCCTAGATTAGGATCGATGAACATTTTTATAATTCTTCCGCTGTGCCTGCCGATTCTAACACCTCATTACACAAGCTACCTAACATGTTAATTATGTTTGTTTTAAAATGTATTTCTTTTAGATTTTTTTTTCACTTAACGTGTTAATCTCTAAACTTAACACTAGCACGAGACGTTTATAGGCTAAAGTTTTCGTTTTACACTATACTTAATATGTTAACAAGCTTAGCTTTCTGACACATTTATTGCCTTTGGAAAAAGAAGAAGAAGAAGAACTTGTTGTGATAGCGTATCTTTAGGGTTTTAAACAACTCTAATTTTATTTCTAATGACAAGTTCTTAAGAAAACCTACCAATGCCGCCATATTAAGTTGGTTGGCATGTAAGTGTGAAACATCTAAACATTCATTGTCACATATATTACTCTATTTTAAATAAAGCTCCCCATACTCTGTCAATGCTTCAAATTAAAGTCTGCATTTTACTCTTTTGAAAGTTATTTAAGTCAATTCTCTTTATCTTGTGAGGATTAATACTTAAGGCTTGCTATTCTAGAGTGAATTAGCTGAATTTGCTAACTACAAGGGTTAAGATCAAAGAAATTAAAATTAAATAAATCTTGTAATTATATTTTGGTAAAGCAAATACCTTGTTTTAAACTTTTGCTTTAGTAGTGAAATATCTCAAAGTTTTTGAGGACTAGACATAGATCAAGTGATTTGCCTTGGACTAATATAAACCTCCGCAGGTTTGTCTTTCACCTTCTTTGAATTTTTATTAGAGCTCATTCATTTTATTGTTTTGTTTTGTTTCACCGTTTTATTTTGAGTTGGGAAAAACTTTTTAAGAGTTTTTGTAGAAGACAATTAATTTCACCTTCCTCTTGACTAGCTTTAATTATGGATAATTTTTTTAATTTCAATACTGCTAATAATAATTATTATTGATGTTAAAATTAATTTCGCCACTCAATCATTTTTTGGGTTCATCGGTTACAACCTGTCCTTTTCTTTTCTTTCTCCTTTTATTATGCTAATTTTTCCAAATCAAAAGAAAAGGACAATACATTTGAGTTAAATCATGGTTAATTAGAATATATATATAATTTAATTCCCAATCTTCTATATAATTTGATTATATGCTTCACATCAATGCTTCTAAGTTTTAACTAAAAATATTGATACGTATGGATAGACATCATTTCCATTAGCCACAATAAAGATCATATATCAGAGATGAGACTAATAAGAAGTATTGGTATTATTCGATTGAACAAGACCAAAAGGATAAGTCTCGATTGTGGATGAGGATTCAAAGTAAAGCATCCACCACCAAAGCGACAAGGACCTTTTTCATATATTTTCCAAGTACACACATGGCAATCATCTCGTTTCTGTGCGTATATGTCAAAGTAAAGACAAAGATGAGATGTTGGCCACCAAAAACTGCAAAAATACAATGTGTTATACAGAATCGGTGAAATAGAGAAACTGAATTGAGACATTTGATCATATTCAAGATAACGATTTCCAAGATCATGATGCTTATCTTAGCAGTGAAAAGTTAGATAATCATGCTTCGGTAATTTATTAAAAATTTATACGGTTCTTTCAAACATGGAGGGATCATCAGCATCACCACCTACAGCTTTCAACATTGCAACAACTATGACTAACATCAGAATCAGAGATTTCATATTTAAAGCCATGTCGTCTTAGTTGATGCGGCAAATTCACACCACAAAAGCTCACACCTTCCTTTTATATGACTATTCATGAGTTGATTCGTTGAATTAATAATAAAAATTTATTATATATGGTGAGAATGATTTATTACATTCATTGAAGAATTATGAATTACTGTATTATTAGTATTAATGTAAAGATATGCAATTAATGCGTGACTTAAGATTGGTGTCAGTTTTATATTCATTGTTTCCTCTAGTCTAGAATATATGTCACTAATTCAGCTACTCCTTTAGTCTTATTTAAAAGTCACTTTCACCATGTTTCACACTGATTTAAAAAAAAATTAATTATCTCTGTCATATAATTCAACAGTTTTTCAACTTTACCTCTATTCATAAATTACCAAGCAATGTTTTAAAAGCCGGACCGGACATTGAGCCGGAAAGGTCAGCGGGTCAAGGTTCAACCGGTTGGACCGGTTGAGCCGTTGAGCCGAACCAGTGACGTAATAATTAAATTTAAAAATAATATTATTTATATATATAATTATATAAATATAATTAGTCTATTTTAATAAAAACATAACAAAGTCACAATATATATTTTGGTAATATAAAAAAAGAAAATATATTTTAATTACATATCACTTATTATAAATAAAATTAAAATACCAAAAAAAAATTTTAAGTATATTAGTTCACATATGAAAATTTAAAAAATAAAATTGATAAAAATTTTAATTATATTATGACACATGGAACATAAAATATGATTAATATTAAAATGTTATAGCATTTGTTTTTTCGCAAAAAATGTTTAACGTTTGACAACATGAGGTATATATAAAATCTTGTATTATTAATAATAAAATTAGAGAAAAGAGAAAGGGTTAAAAATCACATCCAAGATATCCTGCCCCTGTAACTTCACGTGACCAAACGCATATTTTCAAGGTATGACATGAGAGATTGATAAGGTAATAGGTTATAGGTAGTTCTTGATGGCTAAAAAACATAAGGCTAATAGGTATTATTATGATATTTATTTTTCTTTGTTTGACTTCTTTTCAAAACTTCGCAAGTTTTCATCTCCCAATCTGACTTACTCCGGCGGAATTTGGACTGGAGCCAGGCTATCATCAAGCTTTGTTGGCGCAGGTTCAAGTTCTTCGATCTCTATTACAACGTTTTTTTTTTCTTATACTCCTTTTTTCTTCTTCTCCGATGGCCATTGGTTCTTTTTCTTCCATCTTCTTCTTTCTGCTTCGTCATTGGTAGCTTATATTTGAGATTATGGGTAGAGGAGGGCAGCCATAGATGTGTGTTCAAAGGTGTGAAACAGCCAAAAACTTCAGAGATTTGAGGAAAACTTAGGCCGTCCGGCTACTCGGAAACTGTTCTGGCTCTCGACTTAATAGCGGTTCCCGGCTGAACAACCGATTCACAGCGGCTCAAAATGGCTCAACCTCTAAAACGGGTTTCATGTGTGACTCGAGCCGGCGTCTTCTCCGGTCGACAGCCGGACCGTCCGGTCCGGTCCGGCCCTAAAAACATTGTTACCAAGTGAATTTGGTCATATTTTTAAGGCAATTTTAGCACATTTCACACATACCGAGAAAATCCTCAAACTTCATTAAATCTTTCTTAAGATTCAACAACTTTTCCTCTTTACCCACCCTTATTTAACTACACAGTATCCAAGAAAATAAGTATACTACACAATAATAAATGAAGGGAAAAATTACACATTCACTTAAGAAATTTAATAATGTGTCTTATAAATATACCAAAAAAAATACATTCTCTTTCTATCTTATAAATAGGAGTAGAGAAGTATTAATTACATTTTCTAAAGGTAGCCCATATACTTGAAGTTTGATAATTTTTTTTATTTCTCAACATGTAAATCGTGATTTTAAATATTTATGAATTTGATAAAAGAAATTCATTTTCAAGCAAATTTATTGATTTAATCACCTCTTGTAACATCATGTATTTTAGAGACCTTAAATTTAATCCCAACAAACCTTGAAAGCACTAGTTAAGGGTAAAATAGTCCTTAGAAAGCTCACTACTATAGAATAAATATACTATTATCCCCAAAGGACATCCCTTTTTGAAAAAAAGAGAAGTAAAAAATAAAGGCGGTGCTCTTTTTATAAATATGGGAATGTAGTGAGAAACTTTAGATGTCCCAAATTTGAATTGCGATGCCTAAAAGTTCAAATTTGGAACTCCTAAAGTTCCTTCCTGGCATGGGTTTAGGCGTCCCAAAAATATTTGGGGTGCCTAAAATAGACTTTAGGCATCCCAAAAATAAAATAGACCACTAGTACAAAATAGAAGATTTAGACCAGCACATTTAGACTGGTTCTAAGGGGACAAGGTCTAAAAGGTAAGTGCGGTGGCAATTTTATAATTATAAAGAACATCTAAGACCGGTTCAACTAATATAATGTCTAAAATATATCATTTAGACTGGTTATAAATAGAACCGATCTAAAAAGATAAATTTTTTAGACTGGTTCTCTTTATAATTGGTCTAAATGAATTTTTAGCATTAAAAGTAATTTCTTAAAAAAAATTTCATCACTTTTTAAACAGGTTATCCCTTATGGCCGGTCTAAAAAATGTAACTTTTTAGACTGGTTATCAATGGAAACCGGTCTAAAAAGTGTTGAAATTTTTTGAAAAAAATTCAGTACTTTTTAGACCGGTTATTCTATGTAATATGTCTTAAAAATATAACTTTTTAGACCAGTTATCAATGGGATTATAAAAATATTCATTTAAGACCGATTATTTTTTATAATCGGTCTTAAATGTGTTTCAGCCCTTTTGACTCAAAATCAATTTTGCTTCTGAATCCTACCCCTTGTTTGCGCCTAGAGCTCTGTATCTGGAGGTATTCAAGCTCTCTGTTGTACCTCGCTCCACCATCGCACCTCGCTCTCAGTCTCCATCGAGTGTCTCCGTTGCACCTCTCTTACTCCGGTTACGTAGCTGACGGCTACACTCACTCCTATGGCGTCCATACTTGTGTCGTCGCTTGTATGGTCGATGGTCCTAACACCAAGAGCAAGCTTGTTCACTTCATTATGTGTCACATTGCTGAGACTGAAAACATCGATTTAGAGGTATTTTGATCCATCCTCCGTTTCTTTTACTCATCAATTTTTCCTGATTGATGAGGATCTTGATTGCTTGTTATTGTTAATTCTTTCTGTTCTTGCAAGTTGTTAATTTGGATATTAGTCTTTTATTGAGTGACGGGGCTTTTTTTCACTGTTTAACAAAAGTATATGAGTTCTGGGATTCATCAGTCAGCTTTCAATGGATGACCCTTGGTGAATAAACAGTGATGGAATTTCTTATTTTACACTTTTTGGCCATAATAAACGGAAGTATATGCTTTCATCGTTTTCTGGCATGAATACCTCAGGACATTTGTTTGTGAAAATAATTAGACTAAATTCAAAAACTTTACCTTTCTTGAATAAAATGAGTATTAAATACTTGAACTTGGTCCCTAGGAATTGATAATTTCGGAATCATTATGTGCACCTTCTTTCCTTGTATGTTGACTTGACCTTTGATCCATGAAATAAAGAGTAGACTTTCCCTAATTTCTGAAAATTTTGGTATGCAAATTGTACTATATTTCTTGGTTGTGGATTATATTTCAAAGAATTTGTGATGTGGTGTGTAAAATTTAAGATTCTTGTTTCCTTGGCAATGTTACTGCATGTGCTTAAGTTTAACATGTAAAGTTGATTAAAAGTATGTTCCAGTTGAAGGACTAGACAGGCTGCTGCATGAGTGTGCCATTTGATTGTGGTGCTTTCCATGGTCATCGAGAACATGCTGGGAAAGTGAAAAAAATTGATTTTGATACTCCTATTCATATTAATAGTTATTACATTTTATGATTCACATCTTCAGTTGTATTAACCACTGAAGAAATCACCAGAAGTGTTCAGTTTGCTTTGGAAAACATAAATGTCGTTTAAATATATGATTCCTCTGCTCTGGGTTTCTGTTATGTACTTTTATTGCATTGAGTCATGAACAACTTGACTCAGGGAGCTAAAGATAGGGAACTCATATGATCCTTTTATTTATTTAGTTATTTTAATTTTTTAAAGATCAACTCATGATGCTTAATTGTTATCTTCTGTAGTATAAGTTTTAACCTACTATGAGACATACACTTTTTCCTTAAAGTTTGTCACCAATCTTGCCTCCGCTAATCTCTCTTTTTTCCAGTCATTTTATCATTGCAATACTCACTCCACCCTAGCCATGTGACTTCTTGTTAAATTGTTTCCTTGAATTCTTTCTACTTTCAAGTTTATACTCGTGTTTGTTTGTTATTACCACCACTTCGATTCCCTATAAGAAGGTGAATAATAAAGATGGAGATATTTGGGATCATTGTAAATTTTTCACTCTGCCTCCTTATTGTATGGCATGATATGGTTCATCATTTATGATTTAGAAATTACCCTCACAATTTGCCAATTCTTCTTCTTCTTCTTCATCCCAACTCTATGCATAACCTTGCTGTATAACCTTGCTTTTCTTACATTTACACCCAGGGAACTTATATTTATCCCAACTCTATATATTGTTTGTGGCCCTGTATAACCTTGCTTTTCTTACATTTGCATCCAAGGGACTTATCTCACCAACTAGGACATGTCTTAAATATCTTTGTAATGTATTTGTGTTACTTTTGGCTTCAAATAAATCAGTTTATCATGTTACTTCAAAGGTTTTCTTCATTCCACCATTAAGTGTCCTGTGCAAGAAAATTGATGCACCAGTTTTCTCCTACAGTCCGTGGTGCTTGCTAGTGGTTTTTAAAATACTTTCTGTTCAACAATCAGACACTTCTTTATGTTTTTCTTTCCAATTACAGATGATATAGGAATAATACAGTTGATACCACTGAGTTTTAAACCCGTGTGTAGATCACAGTTGGGTCGAATCATGTTTGGGTATTTTTGGGGGGCGGGGAGGGAATTGGGAGCAAGGATATGTTTTCCCTTTGCTAAGAAAGTAGAATTCTAGCTCTTCTTAAATTATATTGTCATGTTCTTTGTTGGGTATTTTTATATGATCTAATCATAACAGCCTTCCCATAAAAAAGGGGGCTGAATTTCATGAAAATGTTCTAACAATGGTATTAGATTCTATTCATATTTTTAAGTTCTTTGTGTTTCTACTGCTATTGTATGCTTTCCATTTTTAGTGTATGTTTCCAAATTAGGAAGCTGCCTTGCATAGTGATGCTGATCACCAGATTTGATGCTCATTTGTTTGGGTCATGATTCAATAGAGGTATTACTGTAATCCTGCAATTTTAAATAATTTTTCCATTCAAAAAGTCTATTACTTTTACCAGGAGCAAGCTTAGAAAGAGAAAGAAGAGCTTGGTGAAGGATACATGAGGAGAACCGAAGGAAGGTTGAAGAAGCTCACTGAAGGAAAGTTTTAGATCAGTAGAGGAGAGAGGATTAACAATATAGAGAGTTAGAAGAGATAAATGAGACATATTTACATTAATAGATATTTGAATGGGAAGATTGTTGGTATTAAATTTCATTTTGAAACTTTTAAATTGTTATTTGAAAATATTGAGTTATAGGAATGAGAATGTTGAAATTATAGATTGAATTATACTCTTAAAAATGTTGGGTTTCTTCTCAAGTACTGTGCGTTAGAAGAAGAAATAATATAGATGTTTGAAAAAAAAATTTTTTTAGATCGGTTGTGTCTACAACCGGTCTAAAAACTCTTACTTTTTAGAAGTGTTATGAACACAACTGGTCTAAAAGTGACTTTTTAGACCGGTTGTAGACTACAACCGGTCTAAAAGTATAACTTTTTAGACCGGTTGTGTCTACAATCGATCTAAAAGGTGACTTTCTTGCTACAATTGGTCTAAAAAATAACAGACTTTTTAGACTTATTGTATCAAGACCTAATTCAAAACCAGTCTAAAAAGTCATTTTTAACCGGTCTAAAAAGGTATTTTTCCACTAGTTGACCTTTGGCGTCCCTAAAATATTATAGACGCCAAAGGTCTTCGGTCCCTATATGAGGGACATATATTAGGTATGCCAAAGGGCATTCCTGACTTCATAACAAGGGCGTCCCTAAATTAGTTAGGGACGTCTAAGGCTTACCTTTGGTGTCCCTAAATTAAATTTGAGACGTCAAAAATAATTCAAATTTAAATTGATAGTCTTTATTTGTCATTTTTACACTCTTACACTCATCTTTCTCTTCTTCTTGATTTAAATGGAAGACCCTTTTCATCACCACCACTATAGAAGAACCATTACCACCACGCCTTTTAACTCTTGCTTCTTCTTGTTTATATGCTCTTTTTACTCTTTCTTCTCTCTTTTTTTCATCTCCATATCTATTTTCTTTCTTTCCATTTTTTATTATTTTATCTTCGTTCTCTTTTTTCTTTGGGTTTCCCTTCTTTTTTATCTTCTAACTCATGTTGTTATGGCTTGCAGATCAAGACTCTAAAAGATGCTTTATGGCCCACATTCTCACCAAGAAGACAAGGTTCATCTCTCCTTATCGCTCTTCTTTATTTGCTATTACGAGAAAATGAATTTCAATAATAGAAGGAGATGATTGTAATCCTCTTATTGTTATCATCTTCTGCCTATGACATTTCAACTTGGGAGTTTTTATTATATAGATTTTGAATTTGGGGTTCAGATACTAGATCTGTAATTTTATTGACGATGATCTGTAATTTTTGGTTTTAAATACTGTTTAGTATAGATCTGTAATATAAATAATTTTTTTTAAAAAAGGCACTTTAGACGTCCCTATTTTAAAAGATGAAATCTAAAGCATCTACGCAGACACTTTAGACGTCCAAATTTTTCCTTATTTTAAAAAGGGAAATCTAAAGCGTCTACACATACACTTTAGACGTCCCAATTTTAAAATTGGGATGTCTAAATTGCCACACTAACACATTAGACATCCCTTTTTTAAATAGAGATGTTTAAAGTCCAGACTTTAGGCGTCCATTTATTTACAGATATTATTGCTATTTTTTACTACATCGCTCACATAAATATCCCTTTGTTTTTAGACGTTAAAAACATTTTTTGTAGTAGTCAATGTTTTAGTTTTAATTTGATGAATGACCAAACAAGGGGCATTTAAAGGCCTATAAGATGCCAAGAAATGGCTAAATAAGTGTTAGCAGTTGGCCTTAGTGAGAACCTACATTTCTTGGTAGATTGGACCTAATTTCTACTTACTTAAGCCTATTGGACCTTAGTTTTCTAGAGCCTAATAAGGGACCTTCATTTTTCTAAAGGGACCAGACAAAACACATTCTATACCATTATTTGCAAAAGTTGAGAGAAGAGAGAGGAGCTAAGTTAGGATTTTATAGTGGAGACTCCAAGAGGTTCTGATTCATTGGGTAGGCCTCTCTAACTCTCCCTCATCCTCCTTCTTATTTCATTGAGGTATTTAGAGGATCTATTCTTGGGTTTTGAAACCCTAATTTGAGATTTTATTGACAATGAGGTTCTAGAAGTGGGAATCAAAAATTGATGATATAGAGTTGTCATATAAGCCCAGTCTAGCACTATTAAAAGGAATTCCCAATATAGCTTAGTTCTCTATTACTGTGGTTACTTGTAAGATATTTTAGTAACATTTGAGTTGATTTTTAAGTAGTTATATGGTCATGGTTTGATTAAGAAATTATTCATGTTACTCTGTAGATTTAGCTTACGTGTCTTGTAAAGACTTTCCTTGGCTACAGCGTAGATGACTTTAGGTAACGTGGTCCTACTCCTTTACTTCTTAGTATGACTCATGGGATTTTTTTCCAAAAGGCTCCTTAAGCATAGGATGGGAGTAATCTAGTATGTTACGACTATTTTTAGACCAAATTGGGTTGAAGTTGTTTGTATTAACCCTATAATTGGATGAATTGGTGTGAAAAACAACTATAGAGAATCATAGGCGACTAAGGCTTTCCTTACCCCGGTGAGTGGCCCAGTATAGGCAATGAACTATTGCTAGATGTAATTTTGAGTATGAGCTTTATGAATATATGTATTGTTTATATGATGCATTATGATTCTGTTTATAGCTTATATATTATGAATTGATTGGTTATAGAATGTATGCTTATACTGATACATGTGGAATCAATGATGTTGACTAGAATGATGAGCTTAAGAACGTTTAATAACACCTTGAGAACAATATGAGGAAATCAATGAAGATAGAGATTGGGATGTGTTTATAAAAAATCCTAATACCACATGGCATGCTGCTACATTTGATTATTGTGCAATACTAGTTGACATTTGTTGATAGGGCACTACCCCTTGATATGACACTCTAGTGGCTATCTGAGAAGTTTCCTCGGTGCCTGGCAGTATCCCTGAATGCAGTAACCCTATTGACAAAACCCATGGTCCCTTGTGTGCTTTATAATACTTTTTCCAATCTATATTACAATTGTGGAGAGCTTGTAAGAGTTACCAGTAACATGGATTTGTACTTAGCCCATGGGTTTAACAGGACGATATAAGGATGGTTAAGGGTTAATAAAAGATATAGAATAATAAATGAATCATGATATTTTGTGATGTGACATACTGTGATGTATTTAATTTTTCTCTAAGGATTATAAATTGATATTATATGCTTCTAAATATTATATCTATTTATTATATCTGGTTGTTAGTCCCACCTAGCACCCCACAGGTGGTACAGATAGGTAAGGTAGGCAGTGATTACATTACTGAGATAGTGGTCTTATCCTATTACTATCACATCTTTTTAGCTAAGACCTTGAGGGGAGGTGCGACTGGTAAGGCACTGGATGCTTGAGGCGATTGAGATAAGTAGCTAATGTTATTGTCTTATTCCTATTTTAGTGCCACTTTGGAACACTATTTAATTTATGTTGCATCATACTTATTTTTGGACATTTAGTTGACCTTTTTTAATTGAAGGCTAGAGGCCTAAGACTTTTTTGTGAAATTTCATGAGACATTATTTGTGATTTTGTAGTAGACGGCCAGAGGCCTAGGATGTTAATTTATTATTTATTTATCTTTGGAATGAGAATCTTCAGTTGAGAATTTATGATATGACTATATCATTTTTTATTCTTGAGTACACTGTAAGCCTAAGGTAGGAGCGGAGCTCCTTTAGTTATGATAATTGTATAGGGATGTGTGCTTACTCTATCTTTTGCATGTGTTTGTATAACATTTTTAAGCAACCAAGATAGATAGTTTGAGTTCTTTTCTTTTTCGATCATGGTTAATCTCTAAAAATTTGATGTCATGTGTTTTATAAACTTGATAGCCATGTAAGGTTGAGTCGATTCTTTAATATCAAGGTTCTTTCTAAAAACAAAGTTTTGAAAATTTTTCTAAGTTTATGGTGTATAAATTATGGTGTTACATTTTTCATATCAGAGCTAAGTCATCCCTATAGTTGATGCTCTCTATTACTTTGCATACAAATAGTGGCAATAAATGTGAATAAGCATGACCTTCTAGCTAGTTTCCCCACTCTAATTTAATTTGTTAGCTTTACTTTCATGTCTTTTCTTTCAATATAACACACCTAATGTGGTCTTGCCCTTAGGTGGAGGGATGGCTAGATTTCGATGAAACAATCAGCAAAACAAATAGAAGTCAGAAGCTTCTAAACTGTAGAAGGACATGCTCCAACCTCCTGAAGGTCCAAAAAATGAACAAGGAGATAGCCGTTGAGAAGACTTCTTTTGCTAATAAAACTACTAAGCATTGCCCAAGTGGAGAGGCGCCAAGTGAAAAACAAACAATAAAAGAGAGAATCCCTAAGCTTCTAATACAAATAGGTTAAGGAGCCATATTGGTAAAAGTGAAGAGGAAGTGGTGAGACATTAGTCTCTGATCAACACTACCTTCACTAAGGTTTGGAAGGACTTCAGCCAACCTTATACCTTTAACATGAAACTGGATCTAGTAGCTATAAAAGCTTGAATCAACTGTTTGGAAACCATCTTATTGGTTGTCCCTTGCACCCCATAAGTGAAGCGCAAGTAACCATAATCAATTGATTGACCGAGCAAAACATTGGTCGAAGAGCGCTAGACCGAGTGATAGGACACAACTAAAGTAGGACGACTTTAAGGAAAAATTATATACCTACTACTTTCTAGATGAGTTAAGATAACAAAAGGAAGTTGAGTTCTTTACCTTGTAGTAAGGCGACATGCATGAGAATGATTTCATTATCAAGTTTATCGATCTCTCCAAGTATGTCACACACTTATAGTAAAGGAATCATGCTAAGTAAAAGGATCAAGAGTTCAGAGATAAGCTGAGATCAGAGTTATAGGACAAGTTGGCCTTGTTTGAGATACAGAATTTCAAGGACATGTGTAGTCAACTGATGTTGGCTACAAGATGAGCCTGAGGTATAGAGTATGCTCATCAGAAAAGTTAACAAGGACATTCCTTTACCCACACTAGACCCCCACAAATGTATGAGCAGAAGAACTCATTTTGGTCCAAGATTCTTTAACAAAAATAGGAATCATCCCTATCTAAGAAGACCTAGTCACGTAGGGACCTTCTAAAGGAATGTAGCATAAGGCAACAGGTTGTCAAGACTAATATAAACAACTGCAAGTCAACCATGTCAACCCCAAAAGTGAACATACCTTGTCAACGATGTGGTTAGTATCATTATGGCAAGTGCTATGAGTGTTACAAGTGCCATAAGGTAGGGCACTTAGCACTGAATTACCTTGAGGGACAACATAGCCAGCAGGCTGTATTGACCGACCAACCCACTATTCCTTAATGAGTATTTTTGTTCACTAAGGAAGAAGCCAAGGAGTCACCAAATCTTATTTAAGGTATCATTCTTGTAAGACCTCGTCTTACATACCTCTTAATATTGCGATATTAACCAAAGTAGAAATACACAGCTCAGTAGGTGTAATATCCTAAATTTTAATCAAGGATTAATAACTTCAAAGTGATGTAATTAATGATAATTAAGCACTTTTGAAGTAAATGTTGTGTAATGTGATATAAAGGTGCATAGTGATGGTTTAGTACGTATTGTGACAATTAGGGGCAAAATGGTAAATTCATCGACCAATTTGATAGTTACCGAAGAGGAAACTCATTGGTAATTGATATCAATGGCTAAGATTGAAGAAGCAAAGGAGTGGGATTGTGTGTGCATGTGCTTATGTGAGTGCTTAGAAGGAGGAACAAGATGTTGACACATGTCAACACAAGAGCCATGTATTGTGGTCAAAGAGTCAACAATTGCAACTCTATCTTCCCTCCTCTATTTCACGTCGGCCAAGGGCCTTATTGCACCCAAAAATTCTGATTTCTCCATCATCTTCTCACCTCTCTCCTCTCCTCCATTTTCACCAAGATCAAGCAAGAAAGAGAAAGAAGAAGCTTGAGTTTTAAGTTAGGTTTTGTCCCTAAATGCTCAACTCACCTTTATTAATATTGTTTATTGGGTTGAGAGCTTTATTCCTATGGTTTCATATTTTTGATTAGTGGAGTTTGAGAACTTATGGGGATTTGAAAGTAGGAGAAACAAAGAAATAGCTTTGGAAAGAAGTTGAAGTGAGTATTTGATACCTTTTGGTATAATTGTTGTGGTCATTGGTTTGGTTTTGACAATTTCAAATTTTTGCCCTAATTTTTGGTCTAATTTGAATGCTTGAATTGGCTAGTGTGTTGTATAGAATATGGTGTTAAATTGTGTCTTTGTGCATGGGGTTTGATTTGGAATTTTTGGAATTGAAGGAATTGCATTGTGGTGGA
The DNA here is from genome assembly GCA_963855925.1 of Inga laurina. Taxonomy (NCBI): domain Eukaryota; kingdom Viridiplantae; phylum Streptophyta; class Magnoliopsida; order Fabales; family Fabaceae; genus Inga; species Inga laurina. Next base: position 36,694,338 of record OY979711.1, read on the forward strand.
TTGTGTGTATATTATGTTGACATGTTGAGATTTATGTGGAACATGTCTAGGTAGATGGAATTTGATTGTTTTGATGGCTCCAATGGATTCCTTGGGCAAAATTGGTGTGGGAATGTTGTTTAATGTGAAAATGGGAACCATTAGAAGCAATTGTGTAAAAAACTGAAAATTTGTCCATTGAAGGTCTGTGCTGGGCAGTCTTTTTGTGTTGGTGTTTTGAATAGGCCAATGATGTCAGAAAATTATGAAACTTTCCAGTTTTAAATTTCACATCCCAATCTTCAAAATGGACATATAACTTGTACCATTTCATTTTGTGCACTGTGAATTATGGTTGTCCAACGTTTGGGATGGAAACTGAACTCTGTTGTGGGGCAGTGGTGATTTTTGTGCAATTCGGTACTTCAGTGGTGATTTCCAGTAATGACCAATGTTGTTCCTGTGGAAAGGACTTAAATAGCTTTCATTTGTCTTTGGAATCACCTTATTTCGATTTTTGTGGAATTAGTTATGAATTTTGGAATTTCGACCAAGAAACTGGATTTTCCTGGCCGTGGCCAGCGGACTCTGGGCCGCGGCCGAAATGTTTCTGAGCAGTTTTTGTCTGCGGCCAACCCCCAAAAATCAGTACTTTACTCTTTTTAAAGGTGGATTTTGGTATAGCCTTTCCCAACCCTTTGGGTATATGTTTATGCCTCTAATAACCACCTAAAAAGTCTAAATGATAACCAACTTAAGTACTATGGAATTAAAAACTTAAAAAAGAGATTGATCTATTGTCCCTAATTTGGTTTATAGGATTCGACATTTGCCGTCCTCGTGAGCACACTGAGCCAGCAAACATCGGGAAAGGATCAGGTAGTGACTCTCTCTCTTATACTTTGTGTAATGCCCTGTATGTGTGTTGTATCACTGTTTTATGATGGTTTCTGATGCTGCTGCGGTTACAGCTGGTGATAGCTATCGTTTATAGCGTAAGCTATCATTTATATTGTAAGCTATCGTTATTGTGAATACAGCGTAAGCTGTCGTGATGGTGATTACAGCATAACCTGTCGTGATTATGATTATTGCGAGAGCTGTCATATTGTGTATACAGTCGTGAGTGCTGTCGTTTGTGGTGAAAACTATGTATCTATGAATTGCTGCTGCTGTTACTGTTTGTGATTTATTTACATGCTTTGTGTTATGCATTATGTGAGTGATTTGTTACTACTGGGATTCTCTCGAATATCATTCTTTCCTATGACTAACATTTCAGACAGGATGCGTGGCTCAAAAGAAAAGAGGCCAACCCGGAGTAATTAGGACCCTTAGGGGAACATTTGATTTTGAAAATGTTGGTTATCCATTTTGAACCTGGGATTACTGTATATTTTGTGATATGAATATTATATTCGACTTTAGTTGTGTAATCCTCTAGTGGATACTTATAAATGCTCAGGTTATATATATATACAACCCGGGAGTTGTCGGGGATTAAGTTATATACTCTGATATAAATGAATGTATATTAACTGCACAGGTAATTACATTCAAACTTTGAAATTGAGACCAGGATAGGAAAAAGATTTTGAAAGATTTTTGGGAAAATCCTACTGTAAGGTAGGAAGGTTACAATGACTTTAGAGAATCCGATGGTCTCTAATCCGATTAGTTAACTGTTATCGAATTATAATTATGTGTTTTAAATCTGGGGGTTACATTTTGATATCAGAGATGTAGTTCCTGGCAAGGGTAGAGTTTGCTAGGATAGATCCCTTAGTTGGTTTTAGGGATAGAAAATTATCTGTGAATCATTGCTGTGTATGCACATGTATGTTTTATTGATATGGATATGTATGAAACTTGTGAATATATGTGCATACTATCTTTGTTATATTAATGGGGTAAGTTATTTGTAGAATGAAGAAAACTAGAGGACGCCTCAATGTTCCGCGTGTAGACCCAGAGGTGGAGGTCGTCAATGGTAATCCACCAGATCCTATACGAGAATTAATGGGTGTAATAAAGGATCAGCGGGACATGATTACTGAGCTGAGAGAAGAGCTCAGAGAAGAGAAAGCAAAGAATAAAGAGGACCTGGTTCAATCCACTCCGATGGAAACTCAAGAAGAAACCCGTCATGAGGACACTGCTGAAGGGTCAGCACGACCCCTGGAGTCCCTATCTCACATTATCCCAAATCAAGAATCACATGGGATGCCAATTAAGGAGGAAAGGGACCTTCAGTTTTGGGTCACAAGATTCTGTAAACATCTGCCTCCGGTGTTCAAAGGGAGGTTTGATCCTCAGGCAGCTGAAGATTGGTTGAATAGACTAGAGAAGATCTTTGAGGTCCTTGGGTGCCTGGATGAGGTAAAGCCACGCCTGGCAGTCTACAAGCTCGAGGGTGATGTGGACCGTTGGTGGAGAAATATCTCTCTCACTCTGCGTAGTAGAAATGTGCCGCTGACTTGGGAATTATTTCAACTAGAATTCAACGAGAAGTATTTTCACAAATCGGTGAGACTCGAGAAGGAAATAGAATTTCTTGAATATCCGACAAGGGGACACAGAGAGCTTTGATGATTACTTGTCTCATTTTATTCGGTTGTCTTAGTATTATTCCTATCTTCTGTACAAGGATGATGAGGAATGGAGTTTTGATATGCTCATTCGCGGTTTGAGGAGAGGGTTGAGGAAACGGCTGGCTACCTACCAATTTACCAAGTTCAACAAGACGGTTGAACAGTATAGGATTACAGAGAATAATTTGAGAGAACTGTATCCTACCAAAACTACTAGTCATCGCAATGAACCCAGTAAGGGTGTTACCTCACAGAAGCGAAAGGGGTAAGGATTTTCATCTGCAAGTGGTAAAAAGTCCTACTAGTCTGGGAGCCGTGACCAGCAAAGAACATATTTTACACCGTGGATTTGTCTTCGCTGTAACCAACCACATCATGGTAGGACTTGTGATGGCAAAATAATATGCTATAATTGTAAGCGTATGGGGCATACTGCTGCTGAATGCAAAGAGCCACGGCCAGATCAGAAACCAAAGACACAGGGTCGTGTATTCGCTATGACCCACGAGGAGGCCCGCAAATCTCCTGAACTGATACAAGGTAATATTCTTCTTAATGGCTATCTGTTGCAAGTCTTATTTGACTCAAATGTGAGTCACTCCTTTATTGCCTATGATTGCGTGAAGCGCCTGGGATTGCATGTACACAAACTGCCATTTGAATTAGTAGTGTCAACTCCGATGGGTGTTAAGGTCTTGACCACAGAAGCTTGCTTGAGTTGTGTCATAACTGTGGAGGGCATAAATCTGTTGTAGATTTGATCTGTCTACTGCTTTACTAATTGGAAGTCATTCTGGGTTTTGATTGGTTAACGGCAAATAATGTGTTATTAGATTGTGGGAACAAAAGAATAGTGTATCCTGCTTCCCAGAAGGTTGAAGCTATAAATACTAGTATGAACTTCCTTTCTACGGCTAAAGCTGAAAGATGTCTTGAAAAAGGTTGCCAGGGGTATATGGTATTTTTCTCGGTACAAAAGGAAGCTAGTGAAACTTTGAGTGATATACCCGTGGTAAATGAATTCCCTGAGGTATTTCCGGATGATCTTAGTGGATTGCCTCCTGAGAGGGAAGTTCAATTCCCAATTGACATTGTACCTGGAGTTGGTTCTATATCTAAGGCCCCATACTGCATGGCCCCAAATGAAATGGCAGAATTAAAGAAACAAATAGAAGACTTGCTTGAGAAAGGGTTTATTAGGCCCAGTGTGTCGCCTTGGGGAGCTCTAGTGTTATTTGTTAAGAAGAAAGATGGGATTCTTTGATTGTGTATCGACTACAGAGAGCTGAATAAAGTTACTATAAAAAACAAGTACCCTCTTCCCTGAATTGATGACCTTTTAGATCAACTCTCGGGTTCGTGTGTGTTTTCAAAAATTGAAATAAGGTCAGGGTATCATCAGCTGCGAGTGAAAGCAGAGGATGTTCCAAAGACTGCTTTCAGGAGCAGATATGGTCATTATGAGTTCTTGGTGATGCCATTTGAGCTAACCAACGCACCCGCGGTTTTCATGGATTATATGAACCGTATCTTTCGACAATATCTGGATCAGTTTGTTATTGTGTTTATCGATGATATTCTAGTATATTCCAAGAGTATGGAGGAGCATGAGCATCATTTGAGAATTGTATTGAATATATTACGTGAGAAGCAACTATATGCCAAGTTGAGTAAGTGCGAGTTCTGGCTTTTTGAAGTAAAATTTCTAGGCCATGTTATCTCGCAAGAAGGGGTCTCTGTGGATCCCAGTAAAGTGGAAGCAGTACTGGACTGGAAGAGGCCAGAATCTGTGGAGGAAATACGTAGTTTTCTGGGTCTTGCTGGTTATTACCGGAGATTCATCCAAAATTTCTCCCGCATTGTATTGCCGATGACCAAGCTCATGAGAAAGGATCATCCATTTGTGTGGGATGAGAAATGTGAAAACTGTTTTGTGGAGCTGAAGGAGAGGTTGACTACGGCACCTGTGTTGATTTTGCCCGATCCCAGTTTGACATATGTTGTGTATTCTGATGCAAGTGGGCAGGGATTAGGGTGTGTCCTTATACAGTAGGGAAGTATGGTGGCCTACGCCTCTCGACAGCTCAGACTTCATGAATTGAACTATCCCACTCATGATTTGGAGCTTACGGCCATTATGTTTGGTTTGAAGATTTGGCGTCATTACCTGTATGGTGTGACTGTGGAACTGTACTGCGACTACAAGAGTCTCAAGAATTTGTATGATCAGAAAGAACTGAATATGAGACAGCGCAGCTATATGGAATAGCTTAAGGACTACAACCTGGAAATAAAATATCATCCGGGTAAGGCAAATATAGTCGCTGATGCTCTTAGTCGAAAAACCGTGCTTGTTGCATCTATGATGATACAAGAAGGGAAATTGATTGAAGATTTTCGTGATTTGAATTTGACAAACCAGATCATCTGTGCCAACTACACTATTTTCTAAGAGGAAAGTGATCTAAGAATTGAGATTGAAGAAGCTCAGAGGTAAGATAGCTGTATACAGTGCAATCTGGCTCGAATTGAACGGGGAGAAGTTCCGGGCTATGACCTATCGCCTCGTGGATTGGTTCGCTACTAGAAAAGAGTTTGCGTTCCACTTAAGGCGGAGTTGAGGCAGAATATTCTGGATGAGGCACACAAGAGTCGATATACTCTTCATCCTGGTATGACCAAAATGTACCATAATCTGAATTATGTATATTGGTGGCCGGGTTTGAAGAGTGATATGACCAAATATGTAGCAAGGTGTCTTACTTGTCAGAAGGTAAAGATCGAGCACCAAAGACCACCGGGTTTACTTCAGAGTCCTGAGATTCCGGAATGGAAATGGGAAAGTGTGACCATGGACCTTGTGGTGGGATTGCCCAGGATCAGGAATTATGATGCGATCTGGGTCATTGTGGATCAGCTAACGAAGTCAGCACACTTTATACAGATCAATGCTGGTTACTCTCCGGACAAGCTAGCAGAGATTTACATTTGTGAGATTGTGAAGCTTCATGGTACACTGAAGAATATCATTTCTGACCGAGATCCTCGTTTCACTTCTAGATTCTGGAGAGCATTGAATGAGGCACTGGGTACTCAATTGAGATTTAGTACAACTTATCATCCTCAAACGGATGGACAGTCAGAGAGAACAATCCAGACATTGGAAGACATGTTACGGGCATGTGTTCTCGACTTTAAAGGAAGTTGGGATCGCTTTCTTCCACTTGCTGAATTCGCCTACAACAATAGCTATCATGCGAGCATCCAAATGGTTCCGTATGAAGAATTGTACGGAAGACGGTGTCAATCACCCATATGCTGGAATGAGTTATCCGAAAGGAAACTTATGGGCCAGATTTGGTTGATCAAACCTCAGCATAGATTCAGATTATTCATAAGAGATTACTTGCAGCGCAGAGTCGAAAGAAAAGCTACGCTGACAAGAGAAGACGGCCTCTAGAGTTTGAGGTTGGAGATCATATTTTTCTAAGAGTATCACCAGTTACGGGGGTTGGGCGAGTGATCAAGAGGAAGAAGCTGAGCCTGAGGTTTATAGGACCTTTTGAAATCCTTGAGAGGATTGGGCCTGTTGCTTATCGAGTAGCACTACCTCCAAGCTTGAGCAGGCTCCATGATGTGTTCCACATTTCTCAACTGAACAAGTACCAACCGGATCCGTCTCACATCATTGAATATGAGGATGTCGAGCTACAAGACAACTTTACCTATGGGGTGGAGCCAGAGCAAATCATTGACCAAGAGGAGCGACGGCTCAGACACCGGAGCATTCCGTTTGTGAAGGTGATCTAGAAGGGAATGACTCAAAGAGAGGCAACCTGGGAAGCAGAGGAAGATATGCGAAGGCGGTATCCGGAGTTTATGACTCTAGTTGTGTAACAATTTTGAGGAAGAAATTTAATTTTCAGGGGGAGAATTGTAATACCCTAAATTGTAATCAAGGATTAATAACTTCAAAGTGATGTAATTAATGATAATTAAGCACTTTTGAAGTAAATGTTGTGTAATGTGATATAAAGGTGCTTAGTGATGGTTTAGTACGTATTGTGACAATCAGGGGCAAAATGGTAAATTCACCGACCAATTAGAGAGTTACCGTCGAGGAAACTCATCGGTAATTGATATCAATGGCTAAGATTGAAGAAGCAAAGGAGTGGGATTGTGTGTGCATGTGCTTTTGTGAGTGCTTAGAAGGAGGAACAAGATATTGACACATGTCAACACAAGAGCCATGGATTGTGGTCAAAGAGTCAACAATTGCAACTCTCTCTTCCCTCCTCCATTTGAAGTCGGCCAAGGGCCTTATTGCACCAAAAAATTCTGATTTCTCCATCATCTTCTCACCTCTCTCCTCTCCTCCATTTTTGCCAAGATCAAGCAAGAAAGAGAAAGAAGAAGCTTGAGTTTTAGGTAAGGTTTTGTCCCTAAATGCTCAACTCACCTTTATTAATATTGTTCATGGGGTTGAGAGCTTTATTCCTATGGTTTCATATTTTTGATTAGTGGAGTTTGAGAACTTGTGGGGAATTGAAAGTAGGAGACTCAAAGAAATAGCTTTGGAAAGAAGTTGAAGTGAGTATTTGATACCTTTTGGTATAATTGTTGTGGTCATTGGTTTGGTTTTGAGAATTTCAAATTTTGCCTTGATTTTTGGTCTAATTTGAATGCTTGAATTGGCTAGTGTGTTGTATAGAATGTGGTGTTAAATTGTGTCTTTATGCCATGGGAGTTGATTTGGAATTTTTGGAATTGAAGGAATTGCATTGTGGTGGATTGTGTGTATATTATGTTGACATGTTGAGATTTATGTGGAACATGTCTAGGTAGATGGAATTTGATTGTTTTGATGGCTCCAATGGATTCCTTGGGCAAAATTGGTGTGGGAATGATGTTTAATATGAAAATGGGAAGCATTGGAAGCAATTGTGAAAAAACTGAAAATTTGTCCATTGAAGGTCTGTGCTGGGAAGTCTTTTTGTGTTGGCGTTTTGAATAGGCCAGTGATGTCAGAAAATTAAAAAAACTTTCCAGTTTTAAATTTCACATCCCAAACTTCAAAATGGACATATAACTTGTACCATTTCGTTTTGTGCATTGTGAGTTATGGTTGTCCAAAGTTTGGGATGGAAACTGAACTCTATTGTGGGGTAGTGGTGAGTTTTGTGCAATTCTGTAGTTTTGTGGTGATTTCCAGTAATGGCCAATATTTATCCTGTGTAAAGGACTTAAATAGCTTTCATTTGGCTTTGGAATAACCTCATTTCGATTTTTATGGAATTAGTTATGAGTTTTGGAAGTTCGGCCAAGAAACTGGATTTTCTTGGCCGCGGCCAGCATATTCTGGGCCGCGGTCGAAATGTTTCTGAGCAGTTTTTGACCGCGGCCAGTGGATTTGTGGGCCGCGGCCAACTTCCAAAAATCAGTACTTTACCCTTTTTAAAGGTGGATTTTGGTATAGCCTTTCCCAACCCTTTGGGTATATGTTTAGGCCTCTAATAACCACCTAAAGATTCTAAATGATAACCAACTTAAGTACTATAGAATTAAGAACTTAGAAAAGAGATTGATCTATTGTCCCTAATTTGGTTTATAGGTTTCGACATTTGCCATCCTCGTGAGCCCACTAAGCCAGCAAACGTCAGAAAAGGATCAGGTAGTGACTCTCTCTCTCTCTCTCTTATACTTTGTGTAATGCACTGTATGTGTGTTGTATCACTGTTTTATAATGGTTTCTGATGCTGCTGCGGTTAAAGCTGGTGATAGCTGTCGTTTACAGCGCAAGCTATCGTTTACAGCTCAAGCTGTCGTTATTGTGAATACAGCGTAAGCTGTCGTGATGGTGATTACAGCGTAAGCTGTCGTGATTATGATTATAGCGAGAGCTGTCATATTGTGTATACAGCCGTGAGTGCTGTCGTTTGTGGTGAAAACCATGTATCTGTGAATTACTGCTGCTGTTGCTGTTTGTGATTTATGTACATGCTTTATGTTATGCATTGTGTGAGTGATTTGTTACTACTGGGATTCTCTCGAATCTCATTCTTTCCTATGACTAACATTTCAGACAGGACGCGTGGCTCAAAAGAAAAGAGGCCAACCCGGAGTAATTAGGACCCTTCGGGGCACATTTGATTTTGGAAATGTTGGTTATCTATTTTGAAATTGGGATTACTGTATATTTTGTGATATGAATGTTATCTTCGACTTTAGTTGTGTAATCCCCTAGTGGATACTTATAAAAGCTCAGGTTATATATATATCGAACCCAGGAGTTGCCGGAGATTAAGTTATACACTCTGATATAAATGAATGTATATTAACTGCACAAGTAATTATATTTGAACTTTGAAATTGAGACCAGGATGGGAAAAATATTTTGAAAGATTTTCGGGAAAATCCTACTATAAGGCAGGAAGTTTACAATGAGTTTAGAGCATCCGATGGTCTCTAATCCGATTAGTTAACCGTTATCAAATTATAATTACGTGTTTTAAATCAGGGGGTTACAATGGGCACATAAGAATAACATAAATATACTTATATTATTGAAACAATATTGCTTGATTATAATACAGGAGTTTACCACAGGGGTTCATACATTATAATTATAGACCTTTCAATAATAAAAAGGTCTTCAGATAACCAACGACTCCTCTTATGCTCGTTCGGAACCTTCTGTTGCTTGTAATTATAATTTTGCCCTCTAAGTCGCTGTCTACTGAAAATTGTTTACATTTATGGAAAGGGTGAGCTTCGGGGGAATCTCAATAGTAAAAATATCAATATACATGCAAGATAAGTGCTTAATGCATGACATGCTTGCCTTACATAAACTCATGCTAACACAATAACATATTAGCGTGCTCAATGTTTCAAACAACATACTAATGGCCATAGCATAAACAGAAATAGAGCTTCAATCATTCATATATGTTTTACATAATCAAGCAAAGAAATCACATGCACCAATACACGAGCAAAAATATCAAATACATGCAGGAGAGGTAAGTTCACTACATGGATCGCTCTTCCCTTAACTGACTATCGGTCCAATACTGTCTACCAGGCTTGGGCTACTGATATATCCTAAAATTCTAATTTAGGATAAATGAGTTATTACTCATTCATAAATTATTATAAACTTACTTTGTTGGCTATCTAGGCTTAAAATTGCAAAATGATCAAAATACCCTTGGGCTTGGTCCGAGTCCCTTTATACTCGGTCCAACTGTACTTTCTCAAAAAGTATGACCCGAGCTATTCCAATATAAGTTCACCCAAGGAATCCATTTTTGGCCTCAGTTTTATCAAATTCCAGGCCAAATTACAATTTTAACCTTGGCAGCTCCTACTTAGGGTTTTCAAGGGTATTTTTGACATTTCACTATATAATGCTTTTCTTACTTCACATTCTACATATACCTATACAAGTTTCACTTCTAAACACAATGAAACGATAAAAAACACCACAATCTAGTCCTAAACCTCTAAGAACAGTGGCTGGATGAAATTTCAAAGAAAAGGGAAATTGGAGTTTCTTGATTCTATTCCATAAACCACCTTCTTTACACCTCTAATCACATGTTTAACCTATTAAACACCAATTGCACATGATTAGAGTGAATTTAGACAGCATCTCCCCTTAGGGTTTGGTTTTCACAAAATCAAAAACTAAGCAAAACAAACTAAATAACCAACTACAACAACATCAACAAGTATATATCATCAAGAATCAACAAGATAATCAAGGTTCTTGAGATTACCTTGTGATTACTCCACACACTCTCTCTCTCTCTAACCATGGCTGCTCCTTCCCTCTAGCATCTTGATTTTGCTTACCACACATGTGTTTCAAGAAGGAATAGAGGTTAAGAGAGATTTCCTATGAATTAGAAGGCTAAAACATATGAAATTTACATTCATCTCACCTTGGTTGCATTTTGACCTAGATCCCTCTTCTCTTGAGCTCCATATTCATATGGCATACTCTCTCTCTTGCTCATGAAATGCTGAAAAAAAATAAGCCAAGGGAAAGAGATAAAGACCTATTTAATATATCCATACCCACCTCCCCATAATATATTATTTGATTGCTTCAAAACATATGATCTTTAAATATGGATCATCATTTTTCCTCTTCTAAATGATTTGCAGAAAGTGCATATGTGAAGGGAGTATTATAATGATTTAACTCAACCATTTATTCTCCTCCACAAACATTTGTCTTAGTTGCAATTGTTGACCACTTTACATCATCACTTTTTAGTGTTGACCTTACCCAAAAATATGATAATAAATATCCTAAGAATAATTTTCCATTCATATTCAGATCTCTTTGGATGAAAGTGAAGGTATTTTCTAGATAAAGAATTTTCTTTTGATTAATATGGCAAATTACCATTTTGCCCATACAATTTTGTGATTTTCGCACAAAACTGGCAGAAGTTTCACTCAACTTTGAAAATTTATATCATTATTTGTATACATCTAATTAATGTGCTTCTAAAGGCTACTTGGCCCTTATTGTGTCTATTTTTAAGGAGAAATATAGCCTTTAACCAATTGGAAGCTCAACATTCCCAAAATTTCACCCTTTAGACGCTGTCACAGAAATTAGCCAGTTTTACTGGACTAACTTCAAAAATTCATAACTCTTAGCGTAGAAATCCAAATAATTCATATGACCTATGAAATTAAAGCTTAGAGTGTCAAATTTCATTATAGAAAATTACACAATTTTTGGACATCATTTGATCATCCAAAATTACATTACAATATCGCTGCCTCGAATGGAATTACACTGACAGCACTGTTCACATTCCAATTTTCAGTTTTTAATCCCTATGATCCATAATTTATAGCTAGAGGTTATTCAAGGTGTGTCAATATTCACAATTTTATCCCATTTAATACTTTAAAGGTTTAAAGGAATTTTCAAGAATAAATTTATGCTGTCTTAGGGCACTTGCTAAACTAGGGTTTAGTAGTCCACTTGATACAGGCTTATTCTATGGCCTTTAGTCCCAAAATTCGGAATATTACAATTCTTCTTAAAGGACATAATCTTTTCAACCTTTTTGATTATGGATCTACTCACTTATCTATATCTGTGGAATGTGTGTGTGATCTAAATATGAATATGTCTGACTTGTCCAATGATTTTGTTGTGACTACCCTAGCTAGACCTTTGGTGAGGCAGACACGAGCTTGCTTGAATCTTACCCTAGATTTCTAGGATAAAACCTCAACCATAGATCTAATATGTCTACCATTGAGAGGCATCGAAGTGATCATTAGAATGGATTGGATAACAACTTATGATGCCATTCTTTAATGCTAAAAGAGAAAAGTCTCCTTCGTGGGTTCAAGTAAGGGATCTTACAGGCCAACTAGGGTGCTAAGCATTTGCAATATTGTTCTCATTGCAAGTTGGATTGGAAGAAGGTATTGAGAAGATAAAAGTGGTCAATAAGTTCTCAGCGGTATTCCTGACTAAGATGACTAACTATGTCAAAATGAATAGTAGAGTTTGCGATTGACTTGGTGCCAGGCACACGACCCATCTTTAAGACTCCTTGCTGGATGGCTCCTGCAGCGTTAGCTGAGCTAAAGAAGTAGCTTATAGAATTATTAGAAAAGGACTTTATTAGGCCTAGTATGTCATCATAGGGATCTCATATGTTGTTTGTGATGAAGAAGGTAGAAGCAGAGACTATTTATTGACTATCGACAATTGAATAAGGTGATAATAGAAAACAAGTATCCTTTACCTTAGATCGATGATCTAGTAGACCATCTTGTAGGGTCCCTTATATTTTCTAAGATTGATATGCGGTTAGTTGAGGGTGAAGGCTGAAGACATTCCTAATACTAATATAGATTTGCCCATATTTAACGGTTATTTTTACCTATATTCAACCATTAAATATATGAGCGCTAAATATTTATATTTAATTAGGCAATATATTTCAAGTTGTTCAAATACAACTATTATTTATAGGGCACTATATTTAACAGTTGTGAGAAAATGACTATTAAATATAGCAATCAATATTCAACTATTGTTTACTAATAACCATGAAATCAATTGTACAATACTTAATAGTTAAAATGATAAACGGTAAAGTATTTGTCACTAGAGAAAGAGGTTTATTTGATGGTTAGTTGTGTATAACCATAAAATATGACACTATACTTGACGGTTATTTAAAAAACCTGTGATATATTGTGTAATACTTGAAAGTTATTGGTGAATAATCGTTAAGTATGTATGACCAGTTTTTTTAAGAAAACATTAAGGGCTCACTTTTGATTAGTCCCTTGCAAAATTAGCTACATAAACAATATATATACAGATATACCAAACACCCAAATAGTTGTAGTTCTGGTTAAAGGTATTATAATATACAAAATAACAAATCACGCCAACGAATGCCAACAAATTAAAACAAATCATCTAATGCTATCTATACAATCATGAATACATCAAAGGTAAGGAATTTACATGATCAAGTGCCCCCTTTTCTTTTCATAATCTTAATAATTTTAATGCTCTTTTTAGTAATAACTATTTTCTTTGATTTGTAAGGCATCTTCCCCCTCTTCGATGTAAAAGTATCTTGATTGTGGTCATATTCATTGTGATCGATATAAGAATAAAGGGGATATTCAAAATTGTGCAAACTATAGAGGAATTAAGCTTATGAGTGATACAATGAAATTATGGGAAAAAGTGATTGAACTCAGGTTGAGGTTGGAGACTGAAATTGCTGAAAACCAATTTTGATTCATGCTAGGAAGGTCTACAACATAAGCGATTTATTTGTTAGGGGGTTTATGGAAAAGTATAGGAGCAAAGGAAGAGATTTGCAAATGGTTTTCATTGATTTGGAAAAGGCATATGACCGTGTGCTAATAGATATGTATGAGGGGGTTACAACCAATGTTAGAACTCCTGGAGGTGTAATAAAGGACTTTCCTATAAGGATTGGCCTACATCAGGGATCAACTTTGAGTCCTTATTTGTTTAACCTGTGGTAGATGTTTTAACTGAGCCTATAAGAGAAGAGATCTCTAAATGAATGCTTTTTTTGGATAATATAGTTCTATTGGCTGAATCTAGGGAGGAAATTAATTCTAAAGTTTATATATAGAGACGGACTTTGGAAGTGAAGGGTTTTCGTCTGAGTAGGAGCAAAACTGAATATATGCATTGTAAATATGATATGAGACAAGGTCAAAATGAAGTGGAAGTTAAATTGGGGGGACAAGTCAATCCACAAGTGACAAAATTTTGGTATTTGGGATCAATTATACAACAAGATAGTGAAATTGATGGAGATGTCAATCACAGAATTCAAGCTGGATGGTATAAATGGAGAAAAGCTACAGGAGTTATTTATGATAAGAAAGTACCTAATAAAGTAAAAGGGAAGTTCTATCGCACTGGTATAAGACCAGCAATGCTATATGGTAGTGAGTATTGGGCTTTAAAGGGATTAAATGAGCATAAAATGGGGGTGACCGAAATGAGGATGTTGAGATGGATGTGTGGTCATACAAGAAAATGCTTAATGAGGTCATAGAGAGAGACCTTTTGATTAATAATATACCTAAAGATATGGTTTTCGACAAGCACAATGGCGTCGTGCGATCCATGTACAAGACCCCACCTAGTGGGATTAAGGCTTTGTTATTGTTGTTGTTGTTGTGGTCATACCTAACGTACAAAGCACCGTCCTCATTGAATTGTGTTTCAAGTAACGTCCCTTTAAAATCACCTCTTGCATTGTCCTCATTAAGTTTTGTTTCAATTGTTTTCTTTAATTTGTGAGGCATCTTCCCCCTCTTTGATATCACCACTTGCATGTACGTTTCTTTTGTTTGATAACAAAACACACTAGTGGAAAAATGACTTTTTAGACCTATTAAAAAAATTTTTAGACCGATTATGGATTAGGTCTTGTTATAGCATATTTAAAAAGTCTGTTACTTTTTAGACCGGTTGTAGCTACAACCGGTCTTAAAACTATGACTTTTAAGACTTGTTCTAGCTACAACCGGTATTAAAAGTCATACTTTTAAAACAGATCATAGCATACTTTTAAGACTGGTTATAGCTAGAATTGGTCTTAAAAGTCATAGTTTTAAGACTGGTTGTAGCTACAACGGGTCTTAAAAGTCACTTTTTAGACCTGTCTTAAAAAGTTCTATTTTTTTAAAAAATGGTCCTCCTACAAATTAACTCTACCTAGCAAGCCATTTCAGCAACATTTATCCCTGACACCACATAAGCAACAACGTAACACAGATTTCATAAAAGCAATGACAACAGCAAGATCAATAGCAAGCATAAATGAAGGTATAGGCGACTATTAATTAACTTCCAACAAATGAAGTTGTAGGTGACAGTAGCAAGAACACTTAATTTTGTGCCACCAATCAAATGATTTAGCTAACAATTGGTGAAATCTTTCAAGATATCAAGGTTCAAGATCAAAATAAGCAATAATGAATTTCAACTGGTTAAAATCAGATTTTTGCAAATTGCAGCAATATTAGTTCATATACATGAGCTGACAATTAGTTCATCTTGGAAATTCAAGCGACAAGCTTAAATCAGATTCCAGGAACTTGAAAATGCACTCAACAACTATCTAGACGTAAAACTCAGCTTATGAATCAGTTTCAATGTGTAATATAAAAGAAATGTCCAAGCAGAAGAATTTGCTCAGAAATGGATGTAAAACTTTTAATGACAATGGCAGCAATAAAATTCAAGGACTGATACAAGCAACATCAGAAAATTCCTCAGTATGTACAGAAAATTCCTCAATTTTATAGAAAAACAAATGAAGGAAAATGTATAGAGGTTGTTAGAGCAAGCGTTTCACCCAAGAGGGGGGGTGAAATGGGTGATATTAAAATTTCGTTGCAAATATAAAATTTGACGTTGAAATTAAAACAGGAAAGAGTAAGGAGAAATATCACCGAAGTGTACACCGGGATTTATACTGGTTCGGTCACAACCACTTTGACCTACGTCCAGTCATCAGATCTTCTTCTGAGAGTTTCACTATAACTTCCAAGATTCAGTGGGTTCTTGGCACCTCAGTACAAGAAAGTTCCTACACCTGGACACTCGCTCCCCCTTACAAGTTGTAATTCAATCCCAACTCAAGGTTCCATAACCTTAAGTTACCTCAATAACAAATATTGAGTTTGAATGAAATATCTCTCTTAAGAGTGAATAAGAATCACTGAAGCATAGAGTTTCTAATACAACGTAAGAACAGAGTAATAATAGGTTTGAGTGTAATCTTGTTGTTGTATGTGTTTTCTGTATCTTTCTCTGTTTGGATGTTCCCATATATATAGATATGTTGGTGATGACCGTTGGAACATTTTCTTCTCGTCCGTTGGAGAGTGCGCAGCCACTATTCACTTTTCCTGTTTTTGAAAAATATCCGTTGGCGGTGGTTGGCATTTGAACATTTCATTTGACTTCCATTACTTGATATGATTTCTTTATTGTTCATCTGTAAATAGGCTAAGAATACTAATACAATGAAGGATTAATCATATAGAAAACAAAACAATGATCGTTTGAATGATTTCTAAAATTCTGGGTTTGCTTACTCGAGTTGCTACTCGAGTATCCCTTGAAGTTTACTCGAGTATCATCGGGAAATCTTTGATCAACTGCAAGTCAATGAATAAATACAAGATTACTCGGGTAGTGCATGGAATAACCAATTTTTAAACCTTTGAAAAATATATGTTTACTCGGGTACTTACTCGAGTAATGCACTCACAACTTTATGAGTTACTCGGGTACCAACTCGAGTCAACTATGAAATAAACTTTTGGTTACTCAATGCTTTACTCTAGTAATGTTGCAGGATTTCAAGGCCAAGAGCACTTACCTTGTTACTCGAGTACTTAGTCGAGTAAACTTACTTTTTGGACACAACTTACTCGGGTAATGACTTGAAGTTTTCCTTGAAAATATTTCTGCATACTCGGGTATCTATTCAAGGAATCCACTTAAAATAGATCATTAAATACTTGCATACTAGAGGAATTACTCGAGGAAAATGAGATAGAACTATATCAAGTTAATCGGGTACTACCTTCAAGTTTTTATTTACACTGATGTGTTCATCGAGTAGCTCCTCGAGTAACATTGGCAGTGGAACAAAATGCCGAGAGCACCATTTTCTCAGAAACAGAGTTACTCGAGTACCTACTCGAGTATCATTGGCAACCTGAAGGCAACTGGAAGTTTTTCATATGGTTACTCGAGTAGCTCCTCGAGTAACATTGGTAGGCCGAGAGCAACTCTAAGTATTTACCTGGTTACTCGAGTACCTCCTCGAGTAACATTGGCAGGCCGAGAGCAACTTGAAAATACTTACACTATTACTCGAGTACCTCCTCGAGTAATACCTTAGAAAACTTGCTTCTGATCAAGTTCCTCAGCATTTTCTCTTGGAATTTCTTCATTACTCCAATGCTTACTTCAAGTGATACTTATCCCTGTTATTCCTTAGTTCAAACTTGTTTATTAATCATTTCCTTTTCAAACCATTCTTTTGTTATCATCAAAACATGAGATCTAACATTCTCCCCCTTTTTGATGATGACAAAACTTGGTGATTTTGGACATGGTTTTTCGAATTGAATTTTCAAATTAAATATGTCTTATTAAGTTTAGATTCATAGCATACACCTTGCATTCACAACAACTTTATTAGTCCAACAATGTATCATAATTCAAAGCTTAAATGAACTTAAAATGCAATCATAACATAAACACACTTGTATTAAACTTTAAAATTTGCAAATTACAAGCTAATAAGTTCAATAAGATCTATCAAGTTTCAAAATGTTCCCTAGAACCCATATACAACCAAATACCCCAAAATAAGCTCAGACACTTCCATAAAATCACACTCAAGCTCTTTTCCCCCTTTTTGGCTTCATCAATCAAGTGGAGGGCTAGGAGGCTTGACCATGGAAATGGGTGTTACTGGAAGGACCATAGAATCATCTGAATCCAAAGAATCAAATGAGCTAGAGGGTACTGGGTCAGGCAAATGGACTGGAGGGATATGGATATCATCGCTGGGAGGAATAAGAGAGGGTTGGAAGACGACCATAGTGGTCTCAGCCTCTGGAGGGGTATCCATAACAGGAGTGATATGTTAAGAGGAGGAAAAGGGAGATATTTCCTCAGTTTGGGTAGGTGATGGATTCGGTTTAGTAGCGGTTTCTGGCTGAGGTTTTGGAGGAGAATCATCAATGATGATGTGTATGGTCTCATTGGTGTCTAGGTTATCTACTGAATAAAGGATGTCTTTGGCTTGAAGTTCAGGTGGATGAGAAACCAGAGGAGTAGATGGTTCATCCTCAGAAATAGGAGTATCAGAAGGAGGATTCTCTGGTGGTGGTGGTGCAGAAGAGGAGGGACCGGCAGAAGGTCCAGGACCCAATGAGTCCAAATATGCCAGAATCAATCTCAGAGTCTCGCCCTAGGCACGTTGCTCAGCTAGCAACTCCTCTTGCCTCCTGTCTATTTTCTCAACCAACTCCTCATGCCTCTTGTCTACTTTCTCAACCAACTCCGCCATCTTGAAGTTGGTGTTGGTAATCAGTTCAGCGTTCGTGTTGGCGATATCCACATGGAAACCTCTCAACATATTTTCCATAAAGTGCTGGAGAGTGGCATTGAGAAAGGATGGTGAAGATGTGGTTGCAGCTAGAGCCGATGACTGAGTGTCATCCATCCTACTGGTCTCTGCCTCAGTGGTCTTCCTCTTCTTCTTTGACCCAGATTCCAGAGGGCCTTTGAGAAGGATATCGATGTTCAATTTCCCAATTTGGTTTCTCCCAACTGGAGTCAACCTCTCAATGGGCTCCTTGCTATCCAAATACCATATTTTGTTCTCTTTCAGGATTAGAGATACAATCTGAGGATATGGCATTGGTGTTGTAGCCTTCCCATCCACCTTATACCTCTTCATTTCTAAGAAAATATATTCTCCCAGATCCTTCTGTTCCTTTAAGATCAGTGAAGCAAACTACCTAAAGTCCCTATCAGAGAAATGGGTGTAATTGTTGGCTTTCTTCACAAGGGACCTAGAGTAGATGTACCATAGGACCCTGTGATGATCACACATATCACTTGGTTTAAAAGTTAGGGGGCCAACTAGCTCACCGGGTTTAAGTATGGTAAAGATTTGGTTTAGCTCAAGTTGGGAATAGATATCGTTTGGGGGGTTCTCTATCCCTAACCACAAATTAATCCTAGAGGGAGATATAAGTATCTTTTGGCCTCTAACTGTGGTGGTCATCTCTTCCTCAACTGAGGTTCGGTTAGGTTCATCTATGATCTCTAGGTTACAATAAAAGTGAGTGATCACCTTTGTGCAAAAAGGTAATCTAATAGATAACCAAGGCATAAATGGATCTAAATAAGGACTTAGGTCATGCTTCACTACCTCTTGAAGTAGCTTGAGATCTACGTAGTGTGTTTTACACACCTTCCTCCTAGAGAATTGAGAAAGATACTTCGGAGATTCCACCAACTTGTTGATATTGAATCCCTTTAGTGGGTTGGTGATCTCTTCTTCTGGCACCTTGGACTTCTTGGAAGATTGTCCCTTATCCATTTGATCCAAGATTCCAGCCATAGCCTTAGCCACATTTTTGTCATACTTTGGCTTTTTGGTAGGCTTTGGTGTGAAAGAGGGGGTAGAGGAATCAGAGGGAGGAGGTGAGGGAGATTTGGCACTCTTCCCTTTTCTGGTTGAGGTACTCCTTTTGGATTGAGCCCTTGTAGCAATAGGCTCTTTAATCACTACTCCTTTGTGTTTTGGTTGAGATTGAGGTTTAAGAGGAATTTTAGCTTTCGGTCTTGGGGTAAGTTTTCTTCTTTTCTTGGGAGGAGAAGAAAGAGGATCAGAATGTTGTTGGGATTCAGAGGAGTCTATAGGAGTAAGATTTTTAGTTCTCATCTTTTTGAAAGATTGAAAACCAAAATTCTCAGAAAAGCAGAGACTCTGACGCGAATAGGGCACAGAGATTTTGAGCAAAATAGGAGGTTTTGGAACTGAAATCTCTTGGGTTTTGACAGAAATGAAGCAAGAAATCACTTGTGAAAAGTTTTTGTGAGAGAGAATAGTGATTTACTCGAGGAGATTTTGTGGAAATGACCGAGTTTGTGACAGATAAAGACCTAGAACCCGACGTTACTCGAGGCCTTACTCGAGTAAGCTTCAAGTTTACTCGAGGCTCGCCTTGGGTAAGCTATCTTTTCAACTTCTGACCCTTCATTTCTTTGTAACTGAACCGTTAGATTTAAATTCCAAGTAACTTGATCCGTTACTTCAAGTTTTGAAGTCCATTACTCGAGTACATACTCGATTAAACTGCTTCTTTACTTCAAGTTATGCCTCGGGTAATGCTTCTCTGTCACACATTACTTCAAGTTGGTACTCCAGTAAAGGTATCCTCTGATCACCTCTGTTTTTGTTTCTCAAAACAGAGTTTCTTCCTTCCTACAAAACAATTTTCTACACACTCCGATGCTTAAATTAATAATCATCAAAACATTATCAAGTGACTTCATCTAATATTATGAGAAACTTAAGTAACTTACAACTCATTGGGATTTACCATTCCAAATTCTCTTCTAATGTATAAAAATTGATCTTTTGCAAGCGGTTTTGTGAAGATATCAGCTAATTGAAGATGAGTAGGAATGAATATCACTTTCACATCCTTCTTTTGAACATGATCTCTGATGAAGTGATGTCTGACATCGATATGCTTGGTTCTAGAATATTGAACTGGATTCTTTGCTAAGCTTATCGTACTAGTATTGTCACAATAGATTGGTATTTCTTTGAGATAAATACCAAGATCTTGTAGTTGTTGTTTTAACCATATCACTTGTGCACAACAACTTGAGACTGCTACATATTCAGCTTCCATCGATGAAAGAGACACAGTATTTTGTTTCTTGCTAAACCATGATACAAGTGATCCTCCAAGAAATTGTCCTTGTCCACTGGTGCTCTTTCTGTCTGTTTTGTATCCTCCATGATCAGAATCTGAATATGCAACAAGATATTCACTTATTCCTTTGGGATACCACAAACCTAATTCGGGTGTGTCAGCAAGATATCTAAAGATTCGTTTGACCGTTTCAGCATGTGATTCCTTTGGTGCTGATTGATATCTTGCACATATACCAACACTAAATTGGATGTCTGGTCTACTTGCTGTAAGATTGAGTAATGATCCAATCATTCCTCTATATTTTGTGATGTTGTAGTCTTTCCCTTTAACATCAGCATCAAGCAATGTAGTTGAGCTCATAGGCGTGTCTGTGCCATTTGCTTCATCCATTCCATATTTCTTCAATAGCTCTTTTAAATACTTTGTTTGAGATATAAAGATTCCATTCTTTCTTTGTTTGATTTGTAAACCAAGAAAGAAATTTAATTCTCCCATCATTGACATCTCAAATTCTCCCTGCATTATCTCAAAAAATTCCTTACACAGAGATTCATTAGTAGCACCGAAAACAATGTCATCAACATATATTTGAACAATTAAAATATCATTGTGTTTTCATTTTATAAAGAGTATTGTATCAAATTTTCCCTGTACAAAACCTTGATCGATAAGAAACTTACTGAGCCTTTCATACCAGGCTCTAGGAGCTTGTTTTAAACTATATAAAGCCTTTTTGAGTTTGAAAACATGGTCAGGTTTAGTAACATCCTCAAAACTAGGAGGTTGTTCTACATACACTTCTTCCATGATGTAACCATTTAGGAATGCACTTTTTACATCCATTTGATAGAGTTTGAATCCTTTGATGCATGTAAAGGCTAAGAGTACACGTATAGCTTCCAATCTGGCCACTGGAGCATACGTTTCCTCATAATCAATCCCTTCTTCCTGATTATAGCCTTTGGCCACCAATCTTGCCTTGTTTCTGACAATAATTGTGGATTCATCAAGTTTGTTCTTGAATACCCATTTAGTACCAATGATCGGATGATCCTTGGGTCGAGGTACCAAATCCTAAACTTGATTTCTCTCAAATTAATTTAGTTCTTCTTGTATTGCTATAACCCAATCATTGTCTGATAGGGCTTCATCAATGTTAGAAGGTTCAATCTCAGAAATGAATGCAGAAAAACTTATTTCATTGAAAATTCTATTTCTAGTTTTGATCCCTTCATTCACATCTCCTATGACTTGATCTAAGGGATGACTTTTGTTGTATTTCCAAGCTCTAGGTTGTCCTAGGGATTGTTCTTCTTCCTTAGTTTTATCAACTTCTGGAATGAGAGACTTAGAAATAGATTGATCATTTTCATGATCTAAAACAACTTCTTGTTCTTTATCAATGGTTTTGTCAGAGGATTCAAATTCATCAAATACAATATGAATTGATTCTTCAACAACACAAGTTCTTTTATTGAAAACTCTATATGCTTTACTTTGGTTAGAATATCCTAGGAAAACTCCTTCATCAGTTTTAGAATCAAATTTTCCCAAGTTATCTTTACCATTATTATGAATGAAACACTTACAACCGAAGATGTATAGATGAGCAATGTTTGGCTTTCTTCCTTTGTATAACTCGTATGGTGTCTTTCCAAGTTTTGTTCTGATATAGGCTCTATTTGAAATATAGCATGCTGTACTCATAGCATCAGCCCAGAACACTTGAGACACATTCTTTTCATTCAACATTGCTCTAGCCATTTCAGTGAGCACTCTATTCTTGTGTTCCATAACTCCATTTTGTTGGGGCGTCCTTAGAGCAGAGAAATTGTGATCAATGCCATTAGTATCACAATAATATTCAAAGGCTTGATTTTCAAATTCTCCAGCATGATCAGTCCTAATACCTGCAATGGACATACCTTTATCATTTTGCACTTTCTTGGCAAAAACAATAAATTCTTCAAAGGTTTCATCTTTTGATGATAGAAATATAACCCATGTAAATCTAGAGAAATCATTAACAATGACCAATGAATATAAGTTCCCACCAAGACTCTTTACTCTTGCTGGACCAACTAAATCCATATGCAATAGTTGTAGTGGTTTATTTGTTGAAATTTCATTTTTCAATTTGAAAGATGATTTAGTTTGTTTACCCTTTTGACATGCATCACAAATCAAGTCATTTTTGAATTTAACTTTGGGTAATCCAAGGACTAAATCCTTTTTGAGTAGTTTGCCTAGTTGATGCATATTGACATGAGCTAATCTCTTATGCCAAAGCCAACTTTCATCGGCATTACTCAGAAAATAGTTTTCAGATTCATTTCTATTAATATCTAGAGTATAGCAGTTACCTTCCCTTTTTGCTCTGAGTTTAGTCTTGATATTCTTCTTATCAAGCTGTAAGTCATTCTTGTTGATAATTAAGCATTCTTCTGAATCAAATATTACCCAGTTGTTTTTATCTGCACTTTGACTTATGCTCAGGAAATTATGACACAAGCCTTCAACATAATATACATCTTTGACTTGTATTCCTTTGTCATTTTTGATTTCACCAATTCCTGTTATCCTTCCGGATTGATTTCCTCCAAATTTTACCTCTCCACCTTCTTTAGGTTGGAATTTGGTAAAACTATCGAAATCACCGGTCATATGTCTAGAGCATCCACTATCAATGTACCACTTGCTATTTTTGGATGCTTTGAGACATTCCTGCAACCAAATGACTAAATCTTAGGTACCCATATCTTTTTGGGTCCTTTTGGGTTAGTACAAACAACTTTCTGAATATATGAACCTTTAGGTACCTATTTGTAGGTTCCTATTGTTCCTTTCTTGTTATGAACGCATGAAGAAGTATAATGACCTTTTCTATTCCAATAATTACAAAACGCAAAGGGATTTGATGTATGTACAGAATGCTGGAAATAATTCAAATATGACTTACCTCCTGCTTTCTTTCTACCTTTCCTTTTATCTGACTTTAGATCATATCCAATTCCAGATCGATCATTTACAAATCGTTGAGCTTTTAAAATAACATTTAGCATCTCACTTCCTTGTGTAAATTTTTTAAGAGTTTTTGTGAGATCAATATTTTTCTTTTTCAAAGAAGAACAATTTTCACAAACCTTTTCTGAATTTTCTTTAAGTTCGATTTCAAGAGTTTTGTTTTTCTTTTTGAAAATGACCAATTCTTTAACTACTTTGATGAATTCAGAATGTAAAGTATTATATTCGGAAAGTAATTCATCATAGGTAGGTTCAGAATCATTTACATCTTCTTCTGTTTCTTCTTGAGCAACAAGACATATATTAGCTACTTCTTCCTCATCACTCTCTTCGTCTGAAGAGCTGTCACCCCATATAGCAGATATGAAGGCCTTCTTTTTGTTGAAGAATTTGCCTCTTCTCTTTTCCTTGTTCTTTTGATTCAAGTCTGGACATTCTGATTTGATATGTCCTGGTTTTCCATATTCATAGCAAATAATATGATCTTTTTTGTTGTTTCCTCCTTTCTGAAAATGTTGGAATCCTTGACCTTTCTTGTAGAACTTTCTGAATCATTTTATGATTAGACCCATTTCATCATCGTCGAACTCCTCATCCTTATCTTGATTCTCTTCTTTTGATTTTAGTGCTATACCTTTCTTTTTCTTGTCACCAATGTCATCTAGTTCTCATTTGAAGTTTAGTTTTCTTTCATATTCAGAAAGACTTCCAAATAGAGAAGCAACTGATCTCATTGATTCTCCTTTTGCTTCTTCTGTTGTAGTAACTTTTGCTTCCCACTCTTTAGAAAGAATATTCAAAATCTTTCGTACTTGGGTGTGCTGATCATAGACTTTCCCAAGAGCTGTAAGTTGGTCAATAAGGTGAGTATATCTAAGTTTGAATTCAGAAATCGACTCACCTGATTTCATTCGAAGTAGATCAAATTCAGTGACTAAGGTGTTGATTCGATTCTCATTTATTCCTGAAGTTCCTTCATGAGCTATTTCCAGAGCTTCCCACATTTGCTTTGCTGTTGGGAGTCTGCAAATTCTGAAATATTCACTTTGACTTAACACACTTTGTAACATCAAAATCGCCTCGCTATTGAGAGTGATAAGTTTTTTGTCATTCTCATCATATTCCGCTGGCGTCTTTGGAATTTTCTGAGAATCTACAGTCTTTGTAGGTTGCTAATTTCCACTTTCAATTACATCCCATAGCCCATATTCAGTAGCCATCATGAATACTCTGAATTTAGCTTTCCAGAAAGAGAAGTGTTCTCCATTGAAACCGGGAGGTCTAGTGATAGATGCTCCGTCAGGAAGAATTCCTTTACCCATGCTTGCCATTGGATCCTTCTTAGGCTGTTAAACCTTAACAAGAAGACCTACTCTCTAATACCAAATGTTAGAGCAAGCGTTTCACCCAAGAGGGGGGTGAATTGGGTGATATTAAAATTTTGTTACAAATATAAAATTTGACGTTGAAATTAAAACAGGAAAGAGTAAGGAGAAATGTCACCGAAGTGTACACCGGGATTTATACTGGTTCGGTCAACACCACTTTGACCTACGTCCAGTCCTCAGATCTTCTTCTGAGAGTTTCACTATAACTTCCAAGATTCAGTGGGTTCTTGGCACCTCAGTACAAGCAAGTTCCTACACCTGGACACTCGCTCCCTATTACAAGTTGTAATTCAATCCCAACTCAAGGTTCCACAACCTTAAGTTACCTCAATAACAAATATTGAGTTTGAATGAAATATCTCTCTCAAGAGTGAATAAGAATCACTGAAGCATAGAGTTTCTAATACAATGTAAGAACAGAGTAATAATAGGTTTGAGTGTAATCTTGTTGTTGTATGTGTTTTCTGTATCTTTCTCTGTTTGGATGTACCCATATATATAGATATGTTGGTGATGACCGTTGGATAATTATCTTCTCGTCCGTTGGAGAGTGCGCAGCCACTATTGACTTTTCCAGTTTTTGAAAAATATCCATTGGCGGTGGTTGGCATTTGAACGTTTCATTTGACTTCCATTACTAGATATGATTTCTTCATTGTTCATCTGTAAATAGGCTAAGAATACTAATACAATGAAGGATTAATCATATAGAAAACAAAACAATGATCGTTTGAATGATTTCTAAAATTCTGGGTTTGCTTACTAGAGTAGCTACTCGAGTATCCCTTGAAGTTTACTCGAGTACTTACTCGAGTATCATCGAGAAATCTTTGATCAACTGCAAGTCAATGAATAAATACAAGATTACTCCGGTAGTGCATGGAATAACCAATTTTTAAACCTTTGAAAATATATGTTTACTCGGGTACTTACTCGAGTAATGCACTCACAACTTTATGAGTTACTCGGGTACCAACTCGAGTCAACTATGAAATAAACTTTTGGTTACTCAATGCTTTACTCTAGTAATGTTGCAGGATTTCAAGGCCAAGAGCACTTACCTTGTTACTCGAGTACTTACTCGAGTAAACTTACTTTTTGGACACAACTTACTCGGGTAATGACTTGAAGTTTCCCTTGAAAATATTTCTGCATACTCGGGTATCTATTCGAGGAATCCACTTAAAATAGATCATTAAATACTTGCATACTAGAGGAATAACTCGAGGAAAATGAGATAGAACTATATCAAGTTAATCGGGTACTACCTTCAAGTTTTTATTTACAATTATGTGTTACTCGAGTAGCTCCTTGAGTAACATTGGCAGTGGTACAAAATGCCGAGAGCACCATTTTCTCAGAAACAGAGTTACTCGGGTACCTACTCGAGTATCATTGGCAACCTGAAGGCAACTGGAAGTTTTTCATATGGTTACTCGAGTAGCTCCTCGAGTAACATTGGCAGGCCGAGAGCAACTCCAAGTATTTACCTGGTTACTCGAGTACCTCCTCGAGTAACATTGGCAGGTTACTGGAAGGTGCTTCTAGTTACTTCAAGTTTTGGCTCATTACTCGAGTACCTCCTCGAGTAATGCCTTAGAAAACTTGCTTCTGATCAAGTTCCTCAGCATTTTTTCTTGGAATTTCTTTATTACTCCAATGCTTACTTCAAGTGATACTTATCCCTGTTATTCCATAGTTCAAACTTGTTTATTAATCATTTCCTTTTCAAACCATTCTTTTGTTATCATCAAAACATGAGATCTAACAGAGGTCAGTCCCCTAAATTGGATGCCTGTATCACCCATATCTTAGAAATTGTCCTACACAGATACATAAACCCAGTTAGAAATTCATACAGTAGAAGCAATACGTATGAGAAGTAATACGCAGAAGCACTCTCATACTGGTAAACTTTACTCCACTAACTTGTCCCATGCCTTTTAACATAGTTGGGTGGCATCTTTCTACCAACCAAATGACACAATATGTGTCCTGTGCAAATTTGAACTAACATTTAAACATACTGCCTATAAATACTACTATAACCCCCGTCCTCATTAAGGCCAGAATTAAGCATTTTAACACATTTAAGAATTGAATAAGAGATCCAGGATAATTAAAAACTTTAAAACATCTTTACAAATAGATCTCTATTCATTCATTCATAAAATCAATAGGCCTGTTCGGTTTGTCACATGTATAATATCAGAGTATAAGCACAACTCTTGACATTCACCCGGGATGATAACATTAATCCAAAGATTTATACAAGGCATCATTGCCCATCTCAGTTATTCATACAGGGGATTACACAAAACTATAATGCTATGATCTATTCAATATGTGCATTTATCCAAAATGATAACGAGTTCAGTATAAAACCAAAATATCTAGCTAAGACTACTGTTGGCAGTCCTAATCGCCCTTATCCAATTTCTTGTTCCTCGATCCACTTGCCCTATATAAAAATATTGTTTGGAAAGAGTGATATTCAAAAGAATCCCAGTAGCAACAGTTTACGAATATGATACATATATACAAAGCAAGTAAACAAATATCACAATGCAACAATCAATAATTAAAGCCAGGCACACTGCCAAGTCCACTTTACTATATACAAGGTCAGGCTTTCACCACATCCCCTCACTATATCTGTATTCAAGGCTGAGCTTACGCCATGTCCTATCAACTATATCTGTCTTCGAGATCAGGCTTACGCCATATTCTCTTCACTGTATCGTATTCAAGATCGGGCTTACGCCACGTTCCCTTCACTGATTCAATGTTTAATGCAAACAAGCAATGCAATATACATGATATAGGATAAAGTGTTACTACCTTGGTCTTTCCGCTCTTGAGCAGGCACAGGCCTTCTACGCTCCGGGAAAATATCGAATCCTAAAGTCATAATTATGGATGATTCATTACCACTTAGTCTAATTCTCAATACTATGACATTACTTAGAAAAAAAGATACGAGGTGATTCGAAAGCCAAATGAAAGTTATTTAAGTCCTATTTACTAGAAAAATATGGACCATAACTAGAAATCACCATAAAATTCCAGAATTACCGAAAACTCAACACTACTCCAAAATAGAGTCCAGTTTTTATCCTAAATGTTGGCAAAGCATAACTCTCAGTTAACAAAATGAAATAACACAAATTATATTTCCATTTTTAAGCTTAGGGTGTGTGATCTTCAAGACTGGAAAGTTTCAAAATTTTCCAACATCATTTGGTCAATCAAATATCTCGTGCAAACGGACTGCCCAAAATAGAGTTCACATAAGACAGTTTTCCAATTTTCTACTAAAGTGTTCAGTGACTCCAAAATCAATAACCAAACTTATTCCCATACAATTTTCCATAAGGAACACAATAGCAACCTCAAAACGACAAAAATCATAACCCATTGACATGTCCTGTTTTGCCCAATGCACAAAAACTAACACAAAGTGGCCAAACTTCATATTTAAGCTTCAATGCAATTCAATCCATTCAAAACACTAACCAAGGCACCATTTCCATAACTATAACATACCAACAACACAATGACCCTTAATCTCGAAATTCAAGGCAATAAATTCTAGAATTTCCAAGTTTGATCGAATGGCATGAAACATAGATGGAAAAGTTTTTTTTACTAACCTCTTCAACTTTTCTAAAGGGACTTTTTGATTCTCCAACCTCCACAATTCCTTGGGGTCCAAAACCAACACCAAATGGCAAACTAGAACCATCAAAATAAAGCTCTCAACTCAAGGAACAATTTTAATGAATGGAGTTTGAGCAATAGAAGTCATTTGCCCTTACCTTTTCAAGCTTTCCTTCCTCTATTTCAGCAACAATGGTGCTGAACCAGGGAGAGAGAGAATGAGAGAGAGAGATGAGAGATGAGATGAGTGATGAAGAAGGGAAATGATTATACTCCCTTCCTTATTTCAGTTTCAGCCAGAAAGGGGGAAAGAGAGGAGAGAGAAATCAATTTAAAACTCGTTTTGAATTTTCTTTATGTGACTTTACATGTAATTTTGCCAAGTGTCCACTCCTCATTAGCTCTCTTACAATAAGTCACTAATTAACTTATCTAATCCATCCCTTAGCCATTTAATCATATATCTCATTTTCTTTTAGTTAGTAATTAATTTCCCCATTAATCACCAACTTAAGGCCAATAATCTCATTCTATCTATTTTCCATCAATTATGACAATTAGATAATATTGTCACAAATATACATTAAGTCACCTTTAATCCATGATTACATTCTCAATAATTCTCATTAGCCCTTAATCAAAATTTGGGGTGTTACATTTCTCCCCTCGTTCAACAAAATTTCATCCCTGAAATTTGTTACACCACTAGGGACATAAATCTCGGATGCCTCTTCATGACGGCTTCCATTCCTTGAATTGTTTCTCATTAGAATAGTCCTTTCAAGACCTCTTGTACATAACACACTATAGGTCAAATTCTGATAAGAATCTCAATGGACTAAAGAGTCATGGCTCAATTTCTTTTGCTTGTTCACTTTTCTGATTCCCGTGATCGGAGACGTGCTCAAGGACACATAATCTCTAACTTTAACTTTAGAGGTCTTCACCTCCTTCAATCATAATTCAGTCAAACAACACTAGTATATCCTGGCTTTAAGCCTCTTCAATCTCAGTCATCAAGTCACTTTCCCCCCTTAGGGAACATTATATTTAAACATACCATCTGTCCTGTGAGAATTAGATCTTGGAAATTCTCAATTTTTACTGCAACAATCTGCATCGCCTTATGACTAAACACAACTACAATGAGATTAACTTCACCTAAATCATACTTGATCTCTAGGTTATGAGTTTTCAATATCTCTATTCACTTGTGCTGTCTCATATTCGATCTTTTCTGATCAAACAATACTTGAGACTTTAATGGTTGTAGTACTATTCCATTAACACTTCATATAGGAATGGTCCAATATCTTTGACTCGTATCATAACAATACAATTGTTTCAAGGCCGTAATTGCCAGTATATACAACCGTTGTAAAGCACAATCACTACTTGAACACAATCGTTGTAATTCTCAACTCATTAGTGGCTAGCTCAATTAATACAACCTTAGTAGTTGGGAGGCATATGCCACCACTCTGCTTAATCAAGTCACCCCTTCCAGGAATAACCCCAAGCACCAGAAATTTACTATACACAAATGATAGCTTCCGCTGTATTCACATATACCTCAGCTTTCACTGTTTTCAATTCCATGTATTCATATATACCTCAGCTTTCACTGTTTTAAATTCCACAACATTACCCTCACCTGTACACCCACCAGTGACTCTACTAGTGGTAACTAAGACTTTTGGGCATAAACACAATATCCACTTTACTGGATCAACTTTCACTACGTCACCCTCACCCGTACACCCACCAGTGACTCCACTAGTAATATTCGGAGCTTTTGGGCATTAATAACAACATCGGGTCACTCTGGAATCTCAATCTCCTCTATCCAAAGCACCCTACTATAACAACCCACCTAAAAGTCTCAATCTCTTATATTCAGGCGGACAACCGAGAGTCTCAATTGTCATACCCACCGTTATCTGATTACTAGGCTTACGGGGACCCAGTCCCTTACCCATACCGCTTACACTGAGGAATCTTGGCATGGCGGTGATCACCCTGCCTACACTCCACCCGTATACCCTCTCTGAGGGCTCAGCCTATAGCAGTGCACTTGGTGTGGAGAACTCTTGTCATACCCAACCCGTGTACCCCTCAAGGGCTCGGCAAGTGGCAGTGCCCACCCTGCCTACACCCCACTCGTGTACCCCCTGAGGGCTCATCCAATAGCGGTGCTCTTAGCGTGGTGATGCATCTCACAAGAATACACCATTTCCTTCACGACATTCACCTTCATAACGGTATACCAACAGCAGATGGTGTAATATCACAATTTGTGATTAAGGGCTAATGGCATTGAGATTGATTATAATTTGTGTAATTAAATATTTTGAGAGAAATATGATGTGAATTTGGTGTAAATGTGTGTGGTATTTGAGATCAAGGGTTGAGATTCATTATTGATGGGTCGGAATCCTATGCATTGTGTCTATGTGAGCTCATATTGGAAGGGAGAAGATGGTGACATGTGGCATTGTGGAGATTGTTGGATGAGCCACTAGAGGACAAAATTTCTCTTTTTCCCTCATTCTCTCTCTCCTATTCGGCCAAGAGGAATGGGCAAGGAAAGAAAAGCTTCTTCATCATCATTTTATCTCATCATCTCTCTCACTCATTTTCTCTCTCTTTCTTCTTCCATTTTTTCGCTGAAGCAAGCTTGGATAGAAAAGAAAAAGCCTTGATTTTGAGTAAGTAATGCTCCTCCTTTGCTCAAAACCTCTTCTTTAAAGTTGTGTATCTCATTGAGAGCTACATTGTGGTGGTTGTAGAATCTTAAAAGGTGTTGATTTGTGAGTTGGAGAAATATGAAAGTGTGAGAATCAAGACTCTGAATTTGGCAAAGTGAAGAGGTAGGCATTCTGAGCATTTTGATATATTATTTGTGATTTTTGGATAAGTTTATGAAAATCTGGAAAATTGCCCTAGCTTATGTCTATTTTTGAATATATGAGTTTCATTGTGTTTGATGTTGGAAATGGTTCATTATGATGATATTTGAGTATTGGAGATAGTTTTGAAGTTTGGAATTGTGTTGATTGGAATTTGGACATTGTGTGAATCATAGAGACCATAGTGTTTGATTGTGGTTAGATTGGTTTTGGGATGTTTTAGAGGTTGCCATTGTGTTCCTTATGGAAAATTGTATGGGAATAAGCTTGGTTATTGATTTTAGAGTCATTGAACACTTTGGTAGAAAGTTGGAAATATGTCTTGTGTGAGCTCTGTTCTGGGCAATCAGTTTACACAAACGTTTTGAATGACAAATGGTGTCAGAAAATTATGAAACTTTCCAGTCTTAAAGTTAAAATCCTAAGCTTCAAAATGAACATATTTTTGTGTCATTTCATTTAGTATTCTAGGAGATATGATTGTCCAAAGTTTGGTATGGAAACAGAACTCTGTTTTGGAGTAGTGTTGAGTTTGGGGTAATTTTTTTATTTGTGTAGTGATTTCCAGTTATGAGCCATATATTTCCTAGGAAGATTCCTAGGAAGAGGGCTGAAATACCTTTCATTTGGCTTTGGAATCACTCTGTTTTGATTTTTCTACAATTAGTTATGGTTTTTCAAAGTTCAGCCAAGAATCAGGAAATTGCTTTACCGTGGCCCAGGAGTGGCTAGCCGCGGCCCAAACCTTTCTGCCCTGATTCTGGCCATGGCCCATGGGTGGCTGGCCGCGGCTAGTGGCCTTCTGACCATATTTTGGCTGGCCGCGCCATCCCCTGTGTTCCAGTACTTTGTGTTTTCAAAAAGTGACCTTCAACCTATTGTTTCCCAACCTTTTAGGGCTTGTATTAGAGGCAATTGTGGCCTCTTAAGAGTCCTAAATGATAACCAACTTAGTGTATTATGGAAATAAGTAATTGGAAGAGAGATTGATCAATTTTCCCTAATTTGGTATAGGATTTGATATCTGCCGAACCCGTGAGCCCATTGTGCCAATGATTGTCAGGAAAGATACTGGTAGCGACTCCTCTCTTATACTTTTTGTAAATGTATTGTATGTTTGTCTTTCATTCATTGTGTGGATGCTGCTGCTACTGCTTTATGATATCTGGTGCATTCAGATACCTTGTGGAGTTTAGTGATACATTGTGCTTTGAGATACTTTGTGGTGCTTTGTGCTTCTTGTTGATGCTACATAGTGTTCACCGCGAAAGCGGGCATTGTGCATAGTGATTACAGCAAAAGTTGGCATAGTGTTCACCACGAAAGCGGTCGTAGTGCATTGTGATTACAGCCATGAGTGCTGTCGTATGTGGCGTGAGCCAGAGATCATTGTGAAGCTTCTAAACATGATGAACATACATGCTTTGTGTTTATATATTGTATGAGTGACTTGTTGCTACTGGGATTCTTTAAAATCTCATTCTTTCCATATGACTAACCTTTTCAGACAGGGCAAGTGGCTCGAAGGAGAAGCGACCAAACCGAAGTGGTTAGGATCTCTTAGGGACATTCAAGATTTTGGGATTGTTGGTTATCTATTGTAGATTTGGGATTACTGTATATAAATTGTTCATAGTGAATTTTTGATTTGTAATCCCTATTTGGAAAATAGTAAACCCATTTGATATATAGAGTAACCCAGGGTTTGCCGGTATTTTAGTTTCCGCACTTTGGTATTTCTTATGTGATTTGATTTCTCAAGTAGTTATATCCGCATGTGAATGTGAGACCCGGAATTATTATGTTTTGAATTGATTTTGAAATACCTCATCCCAAGTTCAGGGATTATAAATTGTTGATTTCATTTGATTGGTCTCTATTTCACTTAAATTTCAAAATCTGGATATAATTACCGTGTGAGGGTTACAGATGGTAGATATGACCAATGTCAAACCCTACAACGCCTCATGTTGACATGCGCGCTCTGTCATTCTCATAACCTTATGATTCACAAATAGCCTCTCATCTTTCATTCACACCCCAATTCCAGTTTAATCACATAGCCTTTCCAGCTTTCACATAGTCAAGCTAAATATTCAATCCCCCGTAATCCCACCGCCCCGCAGGCACATTCCTCCCACTAGAACCCCCGATGGGCTGCAGGTGAAAGACACGCAATACACAATCACATCAAGCTGGAACTGATATACACTCAAAACTGATGCCTTTAACTAGTACATCTTCAACACCATAACTCTTTTCACCATATTGGGATCCTCCAATACCCCTTCTCATAAATAACTTGGCCCTGAAGTTCTACCTCCATAAGCCATAATTAACACATTGTGCTTACTGCCTTGAGCTTTTGTTCAGTGCCATTCTCAAACACCTAACATTCATCGCGTTTGCGCAGTACGCTCTGAGGTTTATCTCTTTATCTGTACTTTAGCAATGTCAAGTGATTTAATAGGAGTCCTATGAGAATCTCCTACTACCATTGACAACATTTATAATCCCTATTTATCTATGCCAGACCTTGGCCCGATTCAACTTTAATCATTCAAAGCCATATGACTTCTTATCTCAAGAAAATGCATTCACAATGGGATTCATTACAATGCACCATCACTGAGAGCCAACTTTTTCATAGCACTAATCTACAATTCAATATCACAGTAGCTGCACTCCACGGTTTGTCGTCAAGAAGGCTGCACTCTAGGGTTTGTAGTCACGGCGGCTCCACGCTAGGGTTTGTCGTCAACGTGGCTCCATATTACGGTATGATACTCTCTGTAGGTAGCCCTTTCCTATCAGAATTCTCTGCAGGTAGCCCTTTCTAATTTGAATCCTCTACAAATAGCTCTTTCCAGTTGGTTGTCTCTAGATGAGGTATCATTATATCGAGAACTTAGAAGCCATTCACACATTCCATTCTATTTCTCAACCTTAAGTTCATACCTTTGGACTATTCATAGTCCCATCATGAACCATTCTCAGGTCATTGGCACATTCCAATTTCATAACGTTATGGCGATATTCTGCCACCAATGATCGGCATCCCTCTAGCTTGTACACAGCTAGTTGTGCTTGCACCTTTAATTATACTCTTCTAATTCTCAGGTGAACCATATTGGTTCACCACATCCCCATCACAGATAATGTATACACACAGCCCTTAAACTCATATATCTGATTCCCTGTCTCAAGAACTATTCTTATTCAATCTAGGAATGCTCTAGTATTGCAATTTTTCCCCTTGCTAAAATAGCAACTAGCATCATCAAGAAACCTCATATTCATTTCCAATACGTTCCAACTTCATGTTCTAGTATATCAGACCATCCAGGTCAGATCATATTCCTAAGGATCAGTTCAATTATTGAGCTAAATCCTTGGATCACAATTTAATTATTAGGATCTCACCATCAACTGAGCTGGGAAATCACTTTCCCTTATTTCTACGGAGCATCATTAACTCCAACTTAAGTTCAATCATCTCTGCTAGCCTAAGGCACACTGGTCCCCTAGGTCTTAAGGCCTTTGGACACACAAGTCCACTATAATATCACTGGTATCTAATATCATACAGCCTAGGGTCTTTAACCCAACATTTATGTTCATTAGGAAATCTAGAACCTCAACAATTAATACATTAGAAGTCATTTTCCTCAATTATACCCAATAGGCTTCACTAAGAATCAAGATCGATAGCACCTACTCTATCCTTCATGGTATTTGGGTAATATCCTCAAAATATTACTGAAGGTTTAACACTATCCATCAGGTTCACATGGTTTGAGCTTCTAACATGTATCATGACCATAGTTCAATCCATGCATATTTTGACCTAAGCAGTGTGTTAGCTTAGATCTAATTAAGGCCTACTCCCAACCTTCATTATCATCATATCGAATCTCCTAGGATCCATAAACAATATGGTCACCACTCCTCATATACAACCATATATGATATTTACATTCCTTTGACCCTAGACTGTTACTAAGGATCATCACTTAATATGGAGAGACCACAAAACATTTACTATGACTCAAATTTCCATAACCCTATCAAATAGACCTTTTTGGCAGTATTCACTACGACAGAATTGTCCCAATTAAAAATAATACCTACATTATCAATATCTCCATGAATCTAAGTACTCTA
This sequence comes from Inga laurina, assembly GCA_963855925.1. NCBI lineage: Eukaryota > Viridiplantae > Streptophyta > Magnoliopsida > Fabales > Fabaceae > Inga > Inga laurina. Next base: position 36,730,095 of record OY979711.1, read on the forward strand.
TAAACCATCTAACTTTAATGATCATTGGTCATGAAGAAACCTTAAAATAGTAATTATTCCTCAAGTCTCCATGACCTTCCTAACTCAACTTCTCAAAGCCACCCATCTTAGGGTTTTACTGAATTGAGCACGCTTAACTTTCCTGCACCCCTCCATAGCTTTATTGAATTCAATAAAATGTCTGGAAGCTAGTCGTTTCCTTAATTCATACCTTAATCCTCTGTTGCATGAGATCAGGTGAAATATGGCTTTATATCTTCCACCTCTGGTTCTACTCGTCAAATCTATAGTCAAATCATTGTATTCTTTCCTCCCTGAGCTCTTCTATTAGCTCATGTATCATATCCCTCTATTCCCTTACTAGACTCATTAGGTCCTACATTGGGTCAGGTGGATTGTCATTCAATTCCTTCACCTCTTCTCCAATGGACTAACTGTAGGGTGAACCATTCTATCCTTTAACTCTACAAAGGATTCACCCAGTCAGAAATCACAATAAAAGTATACACATATTCCTTAACTCTTATATACCAATAATATCAAGAATGTGCATGCGTATACAACTAGCTATATCAATCATCTATCACTCAGGCAACAAACTAGGGCTACTATACTAGCAATTTCTACAATGCTAGGAAACCTGGCTCTGATACCACAAATATAACCCCCATCCACATTAAGGCCGAAATTAAGCGTTTAAACACATTTAAGAATTGAATAAGAGATCAGGGAAAACTAAAAACTTTAAAACATCTGTACAAATAGATCTCCATTCATTCATTCATAAAATCAGTAGGCCTATTCGGTTTGTCACATGTATAATATCAGAGTATAAGCACAATTCCTGACGTTCACCCTGGATAATAACATTAATCCAAATGTTTATATAAGGCATCATTGCCCATCTCAGTATCTATACCGGGGATTACACATAACTATAATGCTATGATCTATTAAATATGTACATTTATCCAAAACGATAACCAGTTCTGTATAAAACCAAAATATCTAACTAAGACTACCGCTGGTAGTCCTAATCGCCCTTATCCACTTGCTTGTTCCTCGATCCACTTGCCCTATCTAAAAATATTGTTTGGAAAGAGTGAGATTCAAAAGAATCCCAGTAGCAACAGTTTATGAATATGATGCATATTTATAAAGCAAGTACACATATATCACAATGCAGCAATCAATAATCGAGGCCAAGCACACTGCCACGTCCCCTTCACTGTATACAAGGTTGGGTTTTCGCCATGTCCCCTCACTATATCTGTATCAAGGTCAGATTTGCGCCACATCCTATCAACTGATCTATATTTGAGATTGGGCTTACGCCACATTCCCTTTATTGTATTCAATGATTAATGCAAAAAACCAATGCAATATACATGATATATGATAAAGTGCTACAACCTTGGTCTTTTTGCTCTTGAGCAGGCACAGGTCTTCTACGCTCCGGGTAAATATCGAATCCTAAAGTCATAATTAAGGATGTTTCATTACCACTTAGTCCAATTCTCAATACTATCACAATACTTAGATTTGGTTATCAATAATGACCCTTGTGAAACTACAAATACCTCTAATAAAAGCCTAAAATAGTTGGGAAACAATAGGTTGAAGATATCTTTTCAAAAACTCAAAGTGCTGGAACATAGGGGTTGGTCGCGGCTAGCCCTCCCTTGGGCCATGGCCAAAATATGGTCAGAAGGTCACTGGCCATAGCCAGCCACCCATGGGTCGCGGCCAGAATTAAGAAAGAAAGGTTTAGGCCGCCGCCAGCCACCTTGGTTCGCGGCCAAGAAATCCCTTGATTCTTGGCTGAACTTCCGAAATTCATAAATCATTCTAGAAAAATAGAAACAAGGTGATTCTAAAGCCAAATGAAAGGTATTTAAGTCCTATTTACTAGAAAAATATGGACCATAACTAGAAATCACCACAAAATTCCAGAATTACCCAAAACTCAACACTACTCCAAAACAAAGTCCAGTTTTTGTCCCAAACTTTGCAAAGCATAACTCTCAGTTAAAAAAATAAAATGACAAAACTTATTTATCCATTTTGAAGCTTGGGGTGTCAACGTCAAGACTGCAAAGTTTCAGAATTTTCTAACTTGATTTATGCATTTAAAAGTTTCGTGCAAACTAACTGCCCAAAACAGAGTTCACACAAGACAGATTTCCAATTTTCTACCAAAGTATTCAATGACTCCAAAATCAATTTCCAAACTTATTCCTATACAATTTTCCACAAGAAACACAATGACAACCTCAAAATGACCAAGATCACAACCCATTGACATGCCCTATTTTGCCCAATGCACAAAAACTAACACAAAGTGACCAAACTTTACATTGAAGCTTCAATGCAATTCAATCCATTCAAAACACTAACCAAGGCACCATTTCCATAACTATAACATACCAACAATAGAATGACCCTCAATTTCAAAATTCAAGGCAATAAATTCCAGAATTTCCAAGTTTAATCGAATGGCATGAAACATAGATAGAAAAGTTTCTTTACTAACCTCTTCAACTTTTCTAAAGGGACTTTTTGATTCTCCAACCTCCACAATTCCTTATGGTCCAAAAACAACACCAACACAAACTTGAAAACTAGAACCATCAAAATAAAGCTCTCAACTCAAAGAAAAATTTTAATGAATGGAGTTTGAGCCATGGAAGTCATTTTCCCTTACCTTTTCAAGCTTTCCTTCCTCTATTTTCAGCGACAATGGTGCTGAACCAGGGAGAAAGAGAACAAGAGAGAGATGAGAGATGAGATGAGTGATTAAGAAGGGAAATGATTATACTCCCTTCCCCATTTCAGTTTCAGCGAGAAAGAGGGAAAGAGAGGAGAGAGAAATCAATTAAAAACTCCTTTTGACTTTTCTTTATGCCTCTTTACATGTAATTTTGCCAAGTGTCCACTCCTCATTGGCTCTTTTACAATAAGTCACTAATTAACTTATCTAATCCATCCCTTAACCATTTAATCATACATCTCATTTCCTCTTGTTAGTAATTAATTTCCCTATTAATCACCAACTTAAGGCCAATAATCTCATTCAATCAATGTTCCATCAATTATGACATATTAGATAATATTGTCACGAATACACATTAATTCAAATTTAATCCATGATTACATTTTCAATAATTCTTATTAGACCTTAATCAAAATTTGGGGCGTTACAACTACCCTCTTCCCGGTAGGGCTAAATCACATAGTCCTTAAGAGTCTTTCTATCTCCCATCATTTTTAAGACTCTTCCCAAACTATACTTAGTAGTCCACCTTATGCAGGCTTATTCTCTAGCCTTTAGTCCTAAAATTTGGGATATTACATCTCTTATGAATTTTTTGGATTAAAAGGTATTACTCAAAATGAATGTTAAAAAGGATATAATTGACATATTTTATTTACCTAAGTTAAACTGATTTGCATAAAGGTATTTTTGGTTGTGTTTATTGTAGGAAAATTAAGGAATTAAAGTCAAAAAGACAATCAAAGCCCAGGAAGAGGATGAAGAACTATAGAAAATGGTGGAAATTTGCGCAGGCTAAAGGATCTATGGAAAACAAGGCCTTAAGACTGCTTTTGAGCCAAATTATATTATGGTTAGGGCCCATATATGTTAACTTATAACTTATACTTCTTAAATGGGCCCTATGACCACCACTTAAACCTAAATGCATGTCTTCTATAACCCATGAAGAGCAAAAACGTGGCTACCTACAATTAATTAAGGTCATAAGGGTCATTTTACATAGTTTCTTTTCCCACAAGTAATCATATGGCACCACTTAAGAGGATAGAATTAAATATAATTCATAAAGGAATTTAATTTAAAATATTATATCCTGTTATCCCTTGAGAATTAATTTCAATTCTTCTCCTTAAATATATCCAGATTCAAGAAAAAGATAGAAATTCAAAAATTTAAGATAAAGATTTATCTTTATTCATTCAAAAGTCTATTGAGAATTTGAATTCCTCTTATCAAAAGTAAAAAGACTCCACGTGCTCGTCAAAATTCAAATAAAAGATAGAAAGATAGTGCGGATCTTATCCAAATCTCAAATTTAAATGCATGAAAAAGATAAATATTCATCAAGATAGAAGAGCATGCCATTAATGCATATAAAAGGGACCCTAAGGCTTCATTCCATGGCAATGACCACACATTGTGACCACACACTACACTTCTTTAATTCTTCCATCACCATGTGTGTTTAATTAGGGAGTTGTTAGTTTGATTTTTTCTCATTTATGTCTTTAATGATTTCCTAGAGTAGTTAGGATTTGAAATTTCATTTATTGAGACTTTGAATTTCAAGTAGAATTTTATTGTGATCAAACTCATTTGTTATTCGATTCCTATTTTTATGATATGATATTCTTAATTTATATCTTTTTCCTCTCATGATTATTTTATGTTCTTTGTTCAAAATTTGAATTTAGATGCATGAATTAACTGTGTTCTTGAATTTTCAGGTAGAAATTTCTTTAGTGGACAAATTATATAATTGGACTGAATAACATGCTAAGCAAAGCTTTAACAATTATTTAAGAAATAATTATGATTTTGATTAGAATTATAATTAGGGATTAAATAATTAGACCTAGCGAGAAGTTAGGGTTTACAATTTCAGATTAGATATATACATCTCCACATCTATTATTGAACGATGATAGCCATAGATCTATTCTTAATGAGATTCCCCACTATATTTCGTTGCATGTGTCTGTTCTATTTTTATTTTCATTTTTTATAAAATATTAAAAATAATTCTTTATTTTCTTCAGTTATACACATTTAATTAATTTAGAAATTAAATATTATTGACTCCGTGCAAGAGAATATGACCTGGGTTGTGTCGTTACGCTCCATAATGTAGCTATCAACTTGAGCGCTAATGACAAGAGTGATCATTGTCTATTGCCAAAGTGGATAAATGCATCCAACATGGATGCTAGGCATTTGCAGTATCCTTCTCAACACAGGTCAAATCAAAAGTAGGGATTGACAATATTGAAGTAGTCAATGAATTTCCACAAGTGTTAGCAAGCTTAGTAAGTGTGAGTTCTAGCTTAAGAAAGTGAATTTTCAAGGACATGTGGTGTCAGCAGAAGGAGTAGTAGTCAACCCTAGTAAAGTTGACGTGGTGTTGAAGTGGGAAACGCCAAAGATTGTAACTAAGGTGAGAAGTTTTATGAGTTTGGCTAAGTATAACCAAAGCTTCATAAAAAGGCTTCTTATAGATAATGATGCCTTTGACTAAGTTGACCAAGAAAGACTAGCCTTTTGTTTGGATAGATAAGTGGGAGGTGGCATTCCAAGAGCTCAAGACTAGGCTCACCATATCCCTAGCTCTCACCATCCCTGATCTAAATCTTACGTACACCTTATATATGGATGCCTCTTTAAAGGGACTGTGGTGTGTGCTAATGTAGGATAATATGGTAGTGGCTTATACATTAAGAAACTTAGACCATATGAAGAAAATTACCCTACTCACAACCTCAAATTGGCAGTTGTAGTCCTCACATTGAAGATATGGAGACACCACCTTTGTGGATCAAAAGGAACTAAATAATCAAAAGTAAAGGTGGATATAATTTCTAAATGACTACGATTTTGAGTTGAAGTACCATTTGAGAAAGGTGAACGTAGTTGTGAATGCCCTAAGTAGGAAGACAATACATGTGTTTTAGATGAGCCTAGAGAAGCATTATTGGCTAGATCATATAAGGGACACAAAGTTGTTTGATGATCAAGTGACCACCTTGAGCACATTAAAGGTACAAATCCATTTTAGAGTGAGTTGCATATATTGGAGGATGAGTTCTTGCTTAGAGCTAAAGAAAAGGTAGAAGAGGAAGAAACTGATAGCTATAAGATTGGTAGTGTAACACCCCCTTTCCTTTTACGTATGCTTATAAATCTGCACACAATTCATTTGGATATAGAATAAGATATCAATACCGATTTTTATGTCTTGGATGTACACTCTAATACCACTATTCTCTGATAATATTGATAGCACATTTGGGTATTGATACCCCCATCACATGTATTGATGTTACCTTTATGTATGTCGATATTACCAGATTCCTAGGTATTCTAATAATATGATCTTGTGTTCTGATACCATCTTATACTACTATGTCTATGCACATTCTATTGGAAATTGTGTCTTAAGGGTCCATCATTATACTTTAAACATTATTATTTAATGAATTTCTCCATTATGTTATCATATTATTCACATGTTCACTATGATGACTGTATCCTTGGATAAATCATAAAAATTGTCCCAAATGTCCCAGGTCGGCCATCTATGCAGGAGCAAAGATGAAGTAAGACTAGTATGACTTTGATAAGATATGGGGATATGAATGAAAGTCTTAGGCACTTGTAAGAGTACAAAGTGCTGGACCGACCCACTAAGAGAAAGCTACATGGATCAAGTCATAAGCTTATCTCATGTATAACCACGTTACAATGCCTTTTGACCTGAGGTCATGATGGATTCTTACATGAGAGTTGCTAAGCTTTAAACTAGTCAAAAGTCACTTTTGACTTGGTGATAATAAAGGCTACATTGAGCCTAGTGGATTTTCATGCAGAGGAATATGAATGGCCAAGATGGAATTTGTCCCTCACATTAGTAGAGAGAGATATTATTTGGCCCCTCGATGAGTGAGTCTGAGAAATGTACCATACTACGATGGAAATGAGTTTCCATTTCTATTGTCAGACTACTCAGGAATCGAGAAAGTAATGGTCAGGAACAAGAGGATGACATTATCCATGTCTCATCCTCGACCGATATATCGTGTGACAAAAAGGACGTGACATGGTTATATTACAGGTTGCATCATGTTAATGATCCTCATATGAATTGGGTAGTCATAATGTCTTGCTAGAGGCCTCTTGCGGCTTATGGATTAATACAGTTATTGGCCCACTACCAACTTTATATGGGCCTATAGGTTGCATACAAGAATACCCCAACACGAGATAATGTTTAATATAGGGTGGATGAATTTTATATTTATATATATAATATAAAATTTGCTAATAATATTATATATATGTGTGTGTATTTTTGAAATGCATATTATATATATGTATATATATATTATATGATATTATTATATTGTCTTAGTTTTAAATTTAATTTTATTAAGATAATTAGATTTAATAACTAACATGATAGAGATATAGTATCTCAGATTTAATTTATGAAGATAAATTAAATCTAATGGCTCTTTATTTGGATTAAATAAATAGGTTAAATTAAAACTGTTAGAAAGATTTAATTTAAACTAAATTTATTTAACTAGCTCATCAAGATAATTAATTTCAAAATTAATAAAGATTAATTTTGAAATTCGAATATAGCCCTTATAGGTTATAAACTTGATAGAGTAGATATACTCTTACTCAAATTTCAAAATTAATCTTTATATCTTATCAAAGTTATACTGGTCTTATTTAATCTCTACTCCCATATAGATGACCGACTAGGGACATTTTAGGACAGTCTTTATGATTTTTCCAAGGATACAATTATCACAGTTAACTTGCAAATAATATGATAATAGAATGGAGAAATTTCATCAAATTAATAATCTTCAAAGTACAATGATTGGCCCTTATGGCACAATTTCAAACATCCTCCCACTTGCCCTAAGTACAATCATTAATTTGCTTAATTCCCATTGTCCTAACATGATGCTTATGCTTTGCCTGTGCAAGTGGCTTAGTAAGAAGATCAGCAACAGTGTCTTGTCCTGCTACTTTGTATATCATTATATCACCTTTATCATTGATTTCTCTAAAAAGATGAAATCGCCTGAGTGTATGCTTGGTCCTTTGATGTTACCTAGGCTCCTTGGCCCGTGCAATAGCGACACTATTGTCACAGAACAAATCTATTGGATTTAAGATAGTAGGCACCACCCCTAATTTAGTAATGAACTTTCTGATCCAAATGGCTTCTTTAGCTGCATCCGACACTGCTATATACTCATATTCTATTGCATAATCTGCTACAGTGCTCTGCTTGGAGCTCTTCCAGCTTATTGCTCCACCATTCAGGAGGAATATGTATCTAGATTATGATGTAAGGTCGTCTTGGTCAGTTTGCAAACTTGCATCTGTGTAACCGTTACACAGAGCTCATCATCCAATCCACCATAGACAAAAAATAAGTCATTAGTCCTTCTTAAGTACTTTAGGATATTCTTGATGGCAATCTAATAACCCTCACTAGGATCTTGTTGATATCTACTGGTCATACTTATGGCAAATGAGACATCTGGTTGAGTACAAGAAAAGCCTTTACAATCCCACAAGTTTAGCCGGGTACTTGTGAAACCTTTTACAAATCTCTTACTGAAATACTCCCCCTTACGGCAAGTCTTACGAGCAGAGCAATCCCGAAGATCTTCCTCTCCTGCTTACTCATGTAAGTCTTATGAGCAGTAACGTTCTCTCCTGCTTACACCCCTGTAAGTCTTATGAGCAGCAACGTTCTCTACTGCTTGCACCTTGTAAGTCTTACGAGCAGAATGTCTTACTGGCAATTCTCTCTACAGCTTCTCTGTAAGAAAATCAACCTCTCAAGGTCCCTCTACCTTGAGATCAACTCAGAAATATAGATGAAAGTGTTTACAGACTCTCTCACAGAGTGGGTATAATCTCACTGAAGTACAATACAAATAATCACTCTCTCAATGATAAGTAATACAGAAACAGAAAAATAGAGAGTGTATGGGTAGAAGCAGAGGATTCATGTTATTTGCATGTTGGTGTTGTTGCTCTGTTTTCTCTGTCTTTCTCCGTTACCCATAGACATTGAATGCTATCTCATTTATAGTTGATGAAGATGATGACCGTTATGAGCAATCGTCCGTTGGAGTCATTTTGACCATTGAGCATATTTGAAAATGAGCTACTGTCCGTTGCAGGGTGGAGCGTTTTGTTGAAAAGCAGGAAGATTCATTTTGAGCTGTACGTCACGTTGTGGAGCGGAATGAATTTGTTTGAGTTTGCAGATAATCTCTTATGGTGGGTCAAACTTTTGTCGTGGTAGGTAGCTGATGCTCGGTGTGTAATGATGTCGCCCGCCATAATTGACTCTTTCATTTGAATTTGTAAGCTCACCGTTAAATTTCCTGTTTCACACTGTAAAATGCTTAATCACTAATATGATGAAGTATTAGTCATGGGTATGTTGGATCATTGGTCAAAAGCTGAATTTCTGGCTACTGTGACTCATCACGTTGAGTGAATATATTCGCTGTGACCTCCGTTTTTGAACATACAACCCAAATATTTAATCTCATGTTTTACACTTGAAATATATGTTAGTTAATGTTTAGGAACAATAACAAGTGAAAACATAATGATTGTATAACATTTAACCATGTTTGGATTGATTGCTGTGAGGCTCTGTGTTTCTACGTTGCTTCTGTCAGAAACTCACTAGAGTGCAATATGGCTCACTCGAGTGCAGTTCATATTTCCACGTTCTGACTTCCTCTCGGGCAAGCACTCCCTGCACTTCACTCGCATCTACTCGAGTGAATTCTCGAATCACTCGAGCACAACCAGTCATGCTCGAGTACGCCTTATACTTTCACGTATATGCTTCTTCTTGGGTTATCACTTCCACGTCAAAACTTCCATGTGCTCGAGTGAGAAATCATCCAATGCTCGAGCATGGATCCTAGTGCTTGAGTGATGCAATTTTCTTCACGTTTCAACTACTTCTGGACATCACTCACACAATATTTTCAGAGAGAAAGTTTTTGCACTCGCGGGTGATGTGGGGCCACTTTAGAAAAATTTTGTTTATTTGATTTAAATGATGTATCATAAGAAAGGTCTTGCCAAATGCATTCCAATGCAACAAGAATCAGCTCCAAACTCCTTGTATTCTGTAAGTTATGATCGAAAGAGTGTATATTTTGCTATACTGCACAAGCGTCAACTTCCAGAAGGCATAGCTGCTAGAATATATGTTCAATTTAGGAAAATTACCTATGCATGGAAATTGCTTTGAGTCTACTTTCATTTGGCAGTGGTCTCGTCTCAATCCGATGTGTAGTTTGTAAGTTAAGTGCAAAATACTGAACCTGTGTCGAAAAGTGACGGCGATTTCAGTTTCATTTTCCACAATTCATAACTCCTTAATTTGATCTTCTTTCAATGTGATTGTTTTTTCAATTTTACGTGTTGGGAGTCTTCTTTCATATGCCACCGATTTCGAGTCAATCCGATTTGTGGTTTGAGAGATATGACCAAAATACCAGACCTCGCTCAGGCTAAACGTAAATCAGAGTAGAACAGAGTTTTCACCCCGTGCTCGAGTGAAGCCATCCGTGCTCGAGTGAGTTCTTCCTGTGCTCGAGTGAAACACCTCGCGCTCGAGCATAACACCCCTGGAAGTGCCAAAACTCATATATAAGTCATCTTAGCTTCATATTAACCTATTCCAACCATTATTTGATCATAAAAACCTCCGGTATCATCATAGAAACCTCCAGTATCATCATAAAAACCTCCAGTATCACTTCTAACAACTTGAATCTTGATTTTCTTGTAATATCTAACAAGTTCTTCTTTCTTCCATATCTTTCTTCTTGATTTTCCTCTTGATAATAATTTTCCATAACCCAAGTAAGCATCTCCTTGAATATCTTCAATTTCTTTTCTTCTTCTTCCTCTTGTTCATTTTCATTCCTTCAATCTTCTTCATTCTTTGCATGACTAATCTATAAAATATGTAACATTAAATATAGTAGTTAGTCAAAGAAATACATTATATAAACTTTTTTCTCTTATCACATCATATCTATAATTGACATAATCAAAACTAATCATATCTAATAACCGGGAGTTATACTGGTTCGACCAAACCACTTTGACCTACATATAGTCCTCAAAGCTTCTCTGAGAGTTTCGCTATAACTTCCAAGATTCAGTGGGTTCTTGGCACCACAGTGCAAGCAAGTTCCTTCACCTGGACACTCGCTCCCCCTTACAAGTTGTAATCCAATCGCAACTCAAGGTTCCACAACCTTAAGTTATCTCAATAACAAATATTGAGTTTGAATGAAATATCTCTCTCACAGAGTGAATAAGAATCACTGAAGCATAGAATTACAAGTATAATATAAAACAGAGTAATGAACTTGTTGATACGTTCGTATGTGTTCTTGTTGTTTCTCTGTTTGGATGTTCCCATATATATAGGAGTGTTGGTAGTGACCGTTGGAACATCTTCTTCTCGTCCATTAGAGAGTGCGCAGCCACTGTTGACTTTTCCAGTATTTGAAAAATATCCGTTTGCGGTAGGTGGCGGTAGGTAGTATTTGAACGTTGCATTTGACTTTCCTTATTTGGTAAGATCTCTTCATTGTTTATCTGTGGATATGCTAAGAATACTAATACAATGAAAGACTAATCATATAGGAAACAAATCAATGAATGTTTGAATGATTTCTAAATTTCTGGACTTGCATACTCGAGTAGTTACTCGAGTATTCATTAAAGTTTATTCGAGTACATACTCGAGTATCATCGGGAAAACTTTGATAAACTGCAAGTCAATAAGCAAACAAAAAATTACTTGGTTAGTGCATGAAATAAACAAAATTTCAAACCTTTGGAAATACTTGTTTACTTGGGTACTTACTCGGGTATTGCACTCTTTACTTCATAGGTTACTCGAGTACCAACTCAAGTAAACCTTTAAATAAACTTTAGATTACTTGATGCTTTACTCCAGAAATGTTGGCAGGATTTCAAGGCCAAGAGCACTTCAAGTTTGATTACCTTGTTACTCAAGTAAACATAATTTTTCTGCATAGCTTACTCAGGTAATAACTTGAGGTTTTTCTTCAAAATAACTATGCATACTCGAGTGCTTACTCGAGTAATCCACTTTAAATAAGTTATTGAATACCTGCATACTTGAGTAGTACCTCGAGTGAAGTGTGATAAAACCAGATCAAGTTATTCGAGTACTCTCTTCAGGTTTTTCTTACCATAGTGAGTTATTTGAGTAGCTCCTCGAGTAATGTTGGCAGGGTTGAAAATGCCGAGAGCAACACATTTCTTAAAACAGGGGACTAGAGTAGATACTCGAGTATTGTTGGTAGGCCGAGAGCAACTGGAAGTCTTTTACATGGTTACTCGAGTAACGTTGGCAGGCCGAGAGCAACTAGAAAACATTTACCTTATTACTCGAGTACTTACTTAAGTAACGTTGGCAGGTTACTCGAAGGTGCCTCTGGTTACTTCAAGTTTCTGTCTCATTACTCGAGTACTTACTCGAGTAATGTCTTAGAAAACTTTCTACTGATCAAGTTTCTCAGCTCTTTCTCTTGGCCTTTCTTCATTACTCCAATGCTTACTTCAAGAGATGATTTTCCCTGTTATTACTTTTTCCAAACTTATTTGTTTATCAAATATTTTTCATTGCCATTCTTTGTTATCATCAAAACATGAGATATAACATGCATCACTCCGCAGGCTGTCATATTGATGCGATTGTGTAAAGGATTCTACTTCAACATCATAAATCATTCTCTCTATTCTATCTTCATCTATGACATCCAGATCTTCCTTCTTGTGTGACAGACAATCAGTTACTTCCTCACCATGCTATATCTACCTTATGTATAAAGATTTATTCTATCACAAAGTAGGTGATCCCTTATAACTTCAACATCCCATCTTCTCTCATTTTAACAATTGACACAAGGACAAAAATATATCTCATTTTTGGCTGGAGTGTTCCTTCTAGCAAATTCAATAAACTCTTCAACCCCATTCTCATATTCTTCACTTGTTCTCAAAGCATTCATCTAACTATGATCCATTTTATTACCACCTATGTTATTCCCATTAACACTCAAGTTTAGAATAATTGTCAATACTAGAATTGCCTTTTACTATTTTTTTTTTCAAAATTTTGGCAACATTTCCCCTTAAGAGTAAGACATCCCAAAATCAAAATAATAAATCATCTCTGCTTAATTTAAATGAAACTAAACTAATTAAGGCAATTCATATTCAGGACAATGTCAATGTTAGATCTCATGTTTTGATGATAACAAAGAATATTATGAAAAAGATTTTGTTAATAAATAAGTTTGAACAAAGTAATAAAGGGGAAAATCATCACTTGAAGTAAGCATTGGAGTAATGAAGAAAGGCAAGAGAAAAAGCTGAGAAACTTGATCAATAGCAAGTTTTCTAAGGTATTACTCGAGTAAGTACTCGAGTAATGAGACAGAAACTTGAAGTAAGCAGAGACACCTTCGAGTAACCTACCAACGTTACTCGAGTATGCACTCAAGTAACCAGATAAATAACTTGGAGTTGCTCTCGGCCTACCAACTTTACTCGAGTAGCTACTCGAGTAACCATTTAAAAGACTTCCAGTTGCTCTTGGCCTGCCAACAATACTCGAGTATGTACTCGAGTCCCCTGTTTCAAGAAATATGTTGCTCTCGGCATTTTCAACCCTGCCAACGTTACTCGAGTAGCTAATCGAGTAAATCACTGTGGTAAGCAAAACCTGAAGGTAGTACTCGAATAACTTGATCTGGTTTTTATCACACTTCACTCGAGGCACTACTCAAGTATGCAGGTATTCAATGACTTATTTAAAGTGGATTACTCGAGTAAGTACTCGAGTATGCAGAGTTATTTTTTAAGAAAACCTTCAAGTCATTACCCGAGTAAGCTATGCAGAAAAATTATGTTTACTTGAGTTTGTACTCGAGTAACAAGGTAATCAAACTTGAAGTGCTCTCGGCCTTGAAATCCTACCAATATTACTGGAGTAAAGCATCGAGTAATCTAAAGTTCATTTGAAGGTTTACTCGAGTTGGTACCCTAGTAACCTATGAAGAAAAGAGTGCATAATTCGAGTACGTACCCGAGTAAACAAGTATTTCCAAAGGTTTGAAATTTAGTTTATTCCATGCACTACCCGAGTAATGTTATATTTACTTATTGACTTGCAGTTTATCAAAGTTTTCCCGATGATACTCGAGTATGTACTCGAGTAACCTTTAATGAATACTTGAGTATGCAAGTCAAGAAATTTAGAAATCATTCAAACATTCATTGATTTGTTTTCTATATGATTAACCTTTCATTGTATTAGTATTCTTAGCATATTTACAGATAAACAATGAAGAGATCTTAACAAATAAGGAAATTCAAATGTAACGTTCAAATGCTATCTACCGCCAACGGATATTTTCAAAATACTGGAGAAGTCAACAATGGCTGCGCACTCTCCAACGAACGAGAAGAATATGTTCCAACGGTCATTACCAACACTCCTATATATATGGGAACATCCAAACAGAGAAATAACAACAAGAACACACACGAACGTATCAACAAGTTCATTACTCTGTTTTATATTATACTTGTAATTCTATGCTTCAGTGATTTTTATTCACTCTGTAAGAGAGATATTTCATTCAAAATCAATATTTGTTATTGAGATAACTTAAGGTTGTGGAACCTTGAGTTGGGATTGGATTAGTACTTGTAAGGGGGAGTGAGTGTCCACGTGAAGGAACTTGCTTGTACTGAGGTGCCAAGTACCCACTGAATCTTGGAAGTTATAGTGAAACTCTCATAGAAGCTCTGAGGACTGGACGTCGGTCAAAGTGGTTGTGACAGAACCAGTATAACTCCCGGTGTACACTTTGGTGATATTTCTCCTTACTCTTTATTGCTTTATATTCACCGTTAAGTTTTTATTTGCAACGAAATTTTAGTATCACCCAATTCACCCCCTCTAGGGTGAAACGGTTGCTCTAACAGTCAACACCATAAATCCAACAATTTCATTAAACCAATGAAACTTTGAAGTCAAATTAAATACATGCTTTTCATTTGAAACTAAAAAGAAAAATTAAACAATAATAATTTAACAAATAACAACTTCAATTTCTAATTATGTTTATGTCTTCTAAAAAATGGATGTAGCCTATAGACATGATACAACATTTATGTTACAATTTAAGTTTGACTTTAATATTGATTAGGCTCACATATATACAAGATTATAATGATTCACATATA